>NW_026845477.1:114115066-114715066 GCF_025583915.1 Anolis sagrei ordinatus | reverse complement strand
TATTGAGGATTTGAACCGCCAACCTCAAGACAGCAGAACCACAAAGGTTTAACCCAGTGGTTCTTAACTTGTGGGTCCCCAAGTGTTTTGGCCTACAACTCCCAGAAACCCCAGCCAGTTTATCAGCTGTTAGGATTTCTGGGAGTTGAAGGACAAAACTTCTAGGGACTCACAGGTTGAGAACCACTGGTTTAACCCATTGTACCACCATGGCTCTTACTTTTCTGATGATTTGATGTATAAACTTCATAAACAGTATTATTAAAATATATTGTATAAAATTACTTCCAGAAGATGTATACAAGGTGTATAAGGAACATAAATTAATGTGTTTTACTTGACTTCCTTCTCATCATCTCATTATATACATGTATGCAAATATAGGTACTTCAAAATAAAAAAGAATAAAAATCAAAAATCATAAACACGTTCTGATTCCAAGCATTTCAGATAAGGGATTCTCAACCTGTGCTAGTTTTAAAATGAATCCAATTTTTCACTATGCAGAGTGCACAAATCTTGATAACTCAATTAATTAAAGTAATATTCCTAGGATTTCTTGATCGTTTTTGCCATGACGAAATTGAGTTCATAATTCTGTGCCACTAATATAGGGAAGCCCATCCTTGAACAGCTTGATGGACAAATTCATTGCCTAAGGCTTTATTTAAAGAAGCATGAGAAATTGGTCACATTAGTCAATGATTGAATACATCAAGTGCAGCTAGTGACTAAGATAACCCTCTGTCCAGAAAAGAGTAAATTGTCAGTAAAGAACATGGATAGATAACAGATTTATGGACATGAGGAACCTTCCAAGATTATGGTGGGAACTGGGGCAGAAGACATGGACTTCTATCATTTATATGCTGCTGGGAAGACCCATCCATTAGGCTTCAAGAGAGATAGCTGCCTAAAGTTGCTGCTTTTTTAAATTAATATTTTTACAGCAATGTTAAGGGAAACTTGTACATCTCTGTTTCAGATCCCGATATAACCTGAGATGCTTCCTAGCAGTACCACTGTCAGGACCATCATAAAGTTCCACAAATGGAGCAGGGTAATGGTGTAAAAACAACCTTATCTGGAATCATACCTGAGCACTGTGCACTTTGACTCAGAGATGTTATTTACTTTTCCATCTTGGATAACACAAAAAGCCACACTGAAGCCTATGGACTGGCCAGCGGAGTGTTAAGTAGCAAGCACTTGGCCTTGTAGTCCCACTTGGTCAGCACAGCAAAATCCCCTGCCAGCTGCTCTCCAGATCCCAAATTCAGCCGCAGACCACATCCTTCTTTCCACTCCCATTTGTGGGGGGCACAAACCATGGGCTGGAAAAAACTGAGTCCAAGTCAGGATTGCTCAAATATGTGGCTGCTCAAAGCAATAGCCTCGTCATGCCACAGCCTTGGACAGGAAAAGTGCCTGTGGAAATCCCATCTAAAAGAGGGAGACGTGACCAATTTTGAATCTGAAAGCTGCTGGGTTGCAGCAAGAGGTAACATTTCCAATGGCATCATTTGATCTGGATCGTGAAACAGACATGCGCTAACAATTGTTGCTGCCCTTTGGAAATTATGACAAAACCTTTTGACAGTGTTTAAGAGTATAGTAAGATTAAAACATTGCAGAACAGGTAAGTAAATAATGTATCCCCCCAACACCACCATACTCCAGCCCAACATACCATCTCCTTGTGATTGGGATAGAAGGTCTGCTCAATGAGTGGGAATTCCTCTGGTCCAAGCTTGCGATGCAGACGAACCATTTGGGCAAACTGTTTGGAGAGACAGGGTGATAAGATCAAGAACAAAACGAAGAAGTTTTTGCACTCATTTCAAGTGGCTTCTTTTCTGCCTCAAGTATTTCCCCTCTTCCTCTTCTTTTTCCTTAGCTCACCCTACTGTCCACACTTCCAGGAGTTGCATCTGAATACATAAAACTCCATAAAGGCTGGATCCACACTGTCATATAATGCAGTTTCAGAATGCAGATTAGCTGCACTAAACTGGATTATATGGCAGTGTAGACTCATATAATCCAATGCAGTTAATCTGCATTCTGAAACTGCATTATATAGCAGTGAAAATCCAGCCTTGGTGGAGTTTAAGCATAAAAAGGTAGCATACAGTATTTCAAGTGGCACCCCATGGCACTAAACAGTGAGACTGTACACCCACTTGTCCTTTAACAGTAAGCTGTTAGATGAGATCATGAGGAGGTTTGAAAGGAGGTCTGATCAATATGTTATATAGACACACTTCCACTTCTGTGTGCAATCTAAATCAATGAAAGCTTTGCAAATCTGGATTCAGGGCAGCAAATTGAAGATCTTTGAGTTAGTTGTTCTAATGACTAGGCTTTCATTGGAAGAGTCACCAGACATTTGAGCTGATAGCTCTGCCAGACACCCAGACAGTTCACCAGCAGGGCAATTTGGTGATAGCACTCACATCCTGCTAACCTCCTTAATGGATTACCATAATGGGGTGGTGGCTCTTGGAGAAACCTGAGCAGCTTCAGCTACTGTTCAGTGTGATGGTCAGGATTACAATTCCTAAAGCCAGGTAGAGTTCTCCAAGTTCTAATGTCTATGTCTCAAACCCTAAATGGTTTGCGATCCAAGTACCTGCCGGAGCATCTCTCCCAGTATCAGGCTGTACATAACAAGACTGCTGACAGAGTGCTCTTTTTATAATATTTTGGGCATACAGCAAGCCACCCACTTTTGCAGACATTAGAAGCAGTTCCTCACAAAAGTGGGAAAATTGCAAAGAAAAACCCCTACTTTTTTGAAAACCTAGTGCATGTCTCTAGGAATCTGGAGATCCTGCAGCACAACTACATGGCCAACTTCTACCAGATGTTCACCATGGAATCATGCTGGAGGACCTATAAATTCCTAGAGAACTGTTCTTTCTAGGAATCTCTATGTCATTCAAAGTGACTTTATGGTCAATTTCCAGTTGACCATAGAGGTTGACCATGGAGTCATTCTGTAGGACTTAGATATTCCTAGCAAGAATATAATAACCAAATCTGTAAAAAGTGAACTCACAAATATGGAGGGTCAACTGCATTATAGTATGAGAAAGGAGAGACTCTTCTCCTGTGATGACACTTCAATCAGGAAATATCTTTCTGATGGAGATGTTGTCCCTCTAAATAAGAATTTAGCACCCAGATTTCTAGCACTGAAAATGAGGTGTTCAAAATCATACATTCCTAGTATTCTTATATTTATTGTGTTTACAGTTCTTTGTTAACCCTGCTACCTCTTTTCCTCAGATGCCTAAACTTTGTTTCTAAGTGCCCAACAGATGTTTCTTTTTTAAAAAAATATCTATTAAGAAAAGGGTTTTTTTTCCTAACATTACAATAAAACCTCAAAAGCATATTTTAGAGAATAATATAAAGATAAAGGAATGTTTCAAATAAGCTTGAATTTAGAAATCTGGGAATGAAGGGAAATTTAATTGAGAGCAGAATTCTTATCTGGGGATATATATCCCCATTTTGCACCCTTCGCCACAGCTACAGCCCTTGAAGTGACTGATAACAGTTAACCAATTATTTAGGAATCAGAATCAACTGGTTTGTTCATGCAGTTGCATTAGTTCATATGGTATGTCTGGAATTTATGTTTGCTGCCTTTGCTGATGATGTTTAACTCTGTTTGTGATATTTCATGGTATCATTGCATCTTGACTAATACTCATAAACATTTTTAATAACATGGTTATTTTGGTAAAGATTTTTTTTTCATGTCAGAAGCAACTTGAGAAATTGCAAGTCGCTTCTGATGTGAAAGAATTGGCTGTCTGCAAGTACGTTACCCAGGGGACATCCGGATGTTTTAATGTTTTATTATTCTTGTGGGAGGCTTCTTTCATGTCCCTGCATAGGGAGCTGGAACTGACAGAGGGAGCTCATCCATGCTCTCCCCTGATTTGAACCTCCGATTTGTCGGTCTTCAGTCCTATTGGCACAAAGGTTTAACCCACTGCGCCGCCAGGGTCTCCAATCTTGGTAAAGATGAAAGTGGCATTTAAAATATTTCCATCGATTGAAATCTTGTTGAAATAAAAATCGTAGAAGTGATGGGTGAGATCTGAGTAAGCCAATTATCCCTTTAGTTTTCCATTTTTCTTCCTTTCCTCCCACTGCCAAACATCACACATACCCCCACTCCCTGCCCCAACACAAAAAGTACAGTTACAGAGGTCTGGTTCATTTTACAACTATCCATTCTTGTCACTCACCACCCAGGGCTTGTCACAAAAGTTGTACACGGAGTGCAGGGAGTTGACGCTAGGCACCCCCGCATACTGCAGCCCAATCACGATGCCACGATGGTCTCCCCCACGCGCCATGCTGAAGGCATGCTGACGGATCAGCACAAAGTCCGGCTTCAGGCTCCTAGGAGAAGCAGCATGAGAACGAAAGGCAAAGAGGGTCACAAATTCTCCTTCACATTCACCTACAAAGCCTGTCCCACATAACCCGCAGTCTTGGTTTATAGATCTGCAGTCTGTAATGTTTTAGTGCGTGCGTTTTTTTAAGTGTATTTTTAAATCACTTTAGGCTTGATAATGACTTAATCCTATTGTAATGTTCTCTTTTTGTATGTTTTTAGCTGTATGGTGTTTTTTTTTTTTAATTGAAGCTCGTTTTGAGTCCCGATCGTGGAAGAAAGGCACAGCACAAACAAACACAATTTAATCACAATCCCTATTATGTATTAGATCTCAATGACAAAACTGGAATCTCTTTCGCTGTATGTGCTCCCTTTCTCTTACCTCCCTCTTTTGGTTCCTGTAGAAAGAACAACAGATCTTCTGCAGGCTAAATCAATATGGATGTTATGTAAGCTTAAAAAAAACCAGACAGAGCGAATTTCACATATCCCTGAGGTTTGCATCATTTGCATTAGGAAGTCAAACCAGACTTTACAGGCATTTCACTGATCTTCAGGTATTGAAGAAAATGAAATAAATCCAATTTACCCTGTATATTTATGTGTATGCGTATACATGTGCCTTCAAGTTGCCTGTTGACTTATGAAAACACCATTAAGTTTTATTAGGTTTTCTTAGGCAAGGAAAACTTAAAGATATTAATCCGAAATAAAGCTTGCAGTAACATCCTAATGACACCAAATACCTCCTGATTGTGGAAGCTAAGAAGGGTCAGGCAGGTCAATTTGTATTTGAGTGGGAGTCTCCCAAGGAATATCACACACCGCAGGCTATATTTCCGGGCCCTTCCAAACAGGCCAAAAATTGGATAGCGCTTCCAGACAGCACCTAAATCCATGCCAAAGCAGGTTTTAAAAACCCACTTTGGCATGAATTTGAGTCCCTATACCTCCCCCTTAACCCAGGCTTCTCCCAAGGGAGGGGGTGTCCAGATGCCATCCCGCTAACTACTGGTATTGCACACTGCCACCCCCAAAAAAACCCAAACAAGCCTTACAATTAAGAAAAACTTACCAGGCCACCATTAAGCTGCTCAGTGAGTCCTCCTGGTGTGTAGAAATGATGCAACAGGAGATGGGGGGAATCCAGGAGCAATTTTGCTCCCCCCTCCCACCCCCGGTCTCCTGGTGTATCATTTCTACACGCCAGGAGGACTCATGGAGCTGCTTAATGGTGGCCTGGTAAATTTTTCTTAGCTGTAAGGCTTGCTTTGGGGAGATTGGGGAGGAGATGGGTGCCATCTTGTACCTTTGGGATCCAAGAAGGCCCAAGTCTAATGGGGTATTTGATTTATTTAGAATACATGTGGTTATTCCAAATTAATTCACTTTTACGTGAGGCATTATTGAGACAATAGGTCCCACATTTTGGGCCTGTCTGCAAGAGCCCTGAGAGGAATTGAGAATTACGATTTTAAATCCCACTTCCTCTTGGGATGGAGGCCACATAGCCACGCTTCTGTAGGGGTGTGTGTCTAGATGCTCTCCATGCTGATCCGAGATCAGCATGAGTGGGCAAGGGTACTGCCAGCCTCCTCCTCCCTGCCCTCCATTTCCCCCTCCACTATACACCTGCGAAATGTGGACTGTCTACAGGCATCACACTCAACTCCTGGAATGATTCCATTAGCACTAGGCAAAAAATACTGTTATTTTCCAAGGCATTTAACAGACTTGACTACTTAACTAATTATTCAATTATTTTAAAGATTTTAATCACCTATTTTTAGATTTGGGACTTTTGTTTCATGTCACATAGTGCTTTTGTCTACCTGATCTGATAAAGAGTGGTATATTTAAAAAAAATGTCTATTTATTTATCTGGGTGCATAGCCCACCTCAAGCACCACACACAACAAAACAGTTGGGTTAAAGACAACAACTCCTACTCACAGGCTCAGAAACTGTGATACCAGTTGCACAACGCACAAGTGAATAACTGGCTTTTTAAAATGTCAACTGCAGGGGACAGAGTGTGATTTTGAGTAGGAGCCTGGTAAGGGAAACAGGCAGGCCATAAACCTTTGCTCCCATCAATTCTTGCGCTGCGCTCTTCATACAGATCAGAAAGCAAGCACAGAGAGAAACAATTTTTTATGTTGGAGAAAAGTCTCCACTCAAAAGAATGGCATTCTCTTTGATATGAACCAAAGAGAAGTCAAAAAATTGTTAACCCTTACTCTCCATTGTGCTGATCCAGAGGGAGATGCTTTGGGTGTATTGATACTGTAGAATTAATGCAGTTTGATACCACTTTAACTGCCATGATTCAATGCTAAGTAATCACATGAGTTGTAGTTTTACAAAGTCTTTGGTGGGTACCTCACCAACCTATGAATCTCAAAATTTCATAATATTGAGCCATGTAGGCTGAAGTGGTTCAAACTGAATTCTACAGTATAGATGCACCCTGACAGTAACACAATTACCAGCTGTTGTCTTGTTAGGATCCAATACATCATCTGACCTCTACTCACTTATGAGTAGCACTTCGCTACACTCACCACTGACATATGGAGAACATACCCGCCAATATCATTAAATGATTACCACGAACTAAAGGTTTATTTGTTTACTCAAGAATTTCATTGATTGTTAAATTTGTCTATTTCCCCTGGTGTTCAGTTTCAGAACTGGGTGTAATTCCATGTCTCCCAAAGCATTCATTCAACGTTGAACACCGAAACACACGGCTGCTAAAAATACAGCAGATAGTGCACTGAAAAGAAGCATTTCAGTGTTTTCATTGATAGGAGTCCAGCATCCCCTGACAACCAGTGATAAACTTGGGCTCCTGAACAAATTCTACCCAGATTATCATTGTGCTGCCAATCAAATTCTACCCAGACTATCCATGATCTGGCAATCAAACTCCTTATCACTGATGAAGCCTGAGTTGGTATGCATCTCTCTAGTTTCAGGGTGAAGGTGAAGACTCAAACTACAGAGGTTGTATAAACATAAACAAAGACAATCAAAGTGTACAGGTGTGACTCATCTCTCTCTTGTATTAGCTATGCACAAGCAGGATAGCAAAAGAGGAAAATTCACTCCCTCATTCCATTCCTAGCCTTCATATCTTTTCCCAGATTCAATCCACAAAGCAAATGCAAATGTATCCAGCAAGGTCACTCATATAAATGGACACTTCTCTACACTGGACAGCTGTTAATGTTTGGCTGTGATCGTGTTAAGGTGAGACAGGCCCAGCTCACTCAACATGGTGACTGCACCCAAAGATGTTAATGTTTCATCATTGCTCTATTTTTCCATTGATTCTTGGTTTAAACAAAACAAAAAACAAAACCTCACAGCAAACAATTACTGAACTGAGGTTGCTACTCACCTCACTACCTTGACGCCATTGCGTATAACCTCCATGTCCACTGAAAAGTTGCCATTGGCATGAGCCACCAGGTTGAGGTCAGAAAACTCTGCCTGGGAGACAACAACAAGAAAAAGACACGAAGAGGTGAGCATTCAGACATCACACAGCTGCTGCTTGCCATTTGGCTGGTCCTCTTGATGCTAAACATGAACATTAACTTCCCGAGAAAGGGTGTGCCATACCAAGCAGAAATGTTCCTGTTTGAAAACACAACTTGTGGCTCCCATAACCAAGGGACATTGAAATCCACTCTGGGAGTTGTAGTTTGATGAAATCGTTAGCCGTCTCTTCCTAAGAGTGCTGGTGACTCACAAAACTACAAATCACAGAATTCTATAGTATTGACCCATGGGAATTAAAGTGGTGCCAAACTACATCAATTCTACAGTGTAGATGCAGCCCTAGGTAGTGGTCGGGGAGAACTAGGTCACTCAATAGGAAAATCAGCAGCAAAGGTAAACCCTCTTGAAAGATTATTTTGCCTGCTACATACAGATAAAATCTCTCTAGAAATTTATTGGCTCCCCAAGGTAATTGTATGGTAAACATAAAGTGCAACACAAACATAGAATCATGATGGAAGGCCTAGATTCCTAAAGAAAACCTTTTGCTAGGAATCTTTATGTCTTCCAGGGCAACTTATGGCAAACCTCAAGTGGAATTTGACCATGGAATCACCCTGGAGAACCTTGAGTAATCAGAACCATGAATAATCAAATAAGTGATTAGTCAAAGTTGTAAACGTTAAACCCACAAATATGGAGGTATTATTGTCATTGTTTTCAACATTCTTTTATGCAATTCCTAGCAACCACTGGTGAACCGCTAGTGTTTCAGGGAACCCTGATTGAGAAATCCTGGAGAGTTGTAACAAACCTTAATCCAACTGTGGTTGGATTTCAGACATTGGAGTAAAGAAGATTGACAGAGTAGGTCAGCAGAGTAGAATCACAGAATCATAGAATAATAGAGTTGGAAGAGACCATGTGGAACATCTAATCCAACCCCCTGCCATACAGGAAACGCACAATCAAAGCACCCTGACAGATGGCCATCCAACCTCTGTTTAAAAGCTTCCAAGGAAGAAGCTTCCATCACACTCTCAGGCAAAGAGTTCCACTGTTGAACAGCTCTTACACTCAGGAAGTTCTTCCTAATGTTCAGGTGGAATCTCCTTTCCTGTAATTTAAACCCATTGCTCCAAGTCCTAGTTTCCAGAGCAAGAGGAAACAAGCCTGCTCCCTCTTCCTTATGACACTCTTTCTCATATTTATACATGGCTATCATGTCTCCTCTCAACCTTCTCTTCTTCAGATTAAACATGCCCAGTTCTTTAAGATGCTCCTCATAGGGCATGGTCTCCATACCTTTGATCATTTCAGTTGCCCTCCTCTGGACACCTTCCAGCTTATCAGTATCTCTTTTGAACTATGGTGCCCAGAAGTGGACACAGTATTCCAGCTGTGGACACAGTATTCCAGTATTCCAGTATTCCAACCAAAGCTGAAAGAGAGGTATCATGACTTCCCTCGATCTCGACACTATACTCCTTTTGATTCAACCCAAAATTGGCTTTTTAGCTGATGCATCACATTGCTGCCTCATCTTCAACTTGTTGTTCCCTAATACTCCAGGATCTTTTTCACACGGACTGTTGCCAAGCCAGGCATCGTTCCCCATTCTGCATCGTTGCAGTTCATTTTTTCTGCCGAAGTGTAATAACTTACATTTGTCCTTGTTGAAATTCATTTTGTTAGTTTTGGCCCAGCTCTCTAATTTGCTAAGGTCATTAAATATTATTTATACTTAAGCTACCTGGAGACTCAAGGAAAATGTTAGGGAGGTGAGTTGTTCAACCCCATCCATTCCATTTACCTAGATAGAAACAGATGTTCTTGTTCAAACATGGGAGAGAAGCAAAACAGGGAGATTACTAAAATCATTCCTAGGAGGGAAATATAAAAAGAAACCAAACCTAGATGTGGTGGCATTCCTGAAACTGCTTCTCCTCAGTGACATTTCTCCTCCCTGGTTATGGAGTTCTTCAAAACGTATACCTTCCACCTTCCACCTATCCCAGTTTAGCAAAGACTGTGCCAAGTGATCCTCTGTCATCCCATTTTTTTCATAGAATTATAGAGTTGGAAGAAACCACATAAGCCATCGGGGATGAGATCACATTAGTGTTATACAATGGAGGCTTTCATCTCCCTATTGCCCAATTTGCTACCGGAAGAATTTTGGGAAATGTAGTTTAGGGTGGTGCCTTTGGAATTCTCAGCTAGAGAGGTCTTTGTCTTCCCTAAACTAGAATTCCCAGAATTCTGTAAGAGCAAGCTGGGCAACAGGGAGAAGAAAGCTTCCGCTCTATAATGCTAATGTGATCTCATCCAACCTCCTGTCATGCAAGAAAAACGTAATAAAAGGACTCACAATGTATGGCCAATATTCAGCCTCTGTTTGATGGTCTCCAAAGTAGGAGAGCCCACCACACTCCAAGGCAGTGGGTTCCACTGTTGAACAGCTCTCACGGTCAGGAAGTTCTTCCTAATATTTAGGTGGAATCTTTTTTTCCTGCAGCTTGATTAATTGCTCCATGTCCTGGTGCCCAGAGCAGCAGAAAACAAGCGTGCCTCCTCCTCAATGGGAAAGCCTTTCAAATATTTAAATATGCCTATCATGTTTCATCTGCTTTTTAAAAGCTGTGGTTTCTCTCTCCCCTTTATCTTATTTCCATTGCAACAAACTGAGTTCAAAGTGCACAATGAACTTAGCAATGGGGAAAGAAAGGGGCAACATTTTGCTCTTTCCAGAAAGATCAGGCAAGAGCAAACTGCTGTAAGCTTGGGTATTTCACTTCATTAATACATGTTTTGATTTTGACCACACTACAATATTGCTTCACTACACATATCCCAGCGTTCATCTATTAAATGTTGGAGGACATGGATGCTTTCATAAGCAAAGAAATGAGCTATAGTGGTGAAGCAGCTTTCCTGGAACAGGTGTTGCAAATGTTAGTCCAAATGCCATGATACACCCAAAAAAAATTAAATCCAAGCTCTTCCCGAAAGAGAAGTTGCCAACCACAAGTGATTGTCTTTGGCAGCATGTCTTCTGAGCCATGCTTTCAATTCACGTACAGTGACAATGATGTCTATTCACTGCAGGAACTGGCTCCCAAAACACAGACATTCTCAGCAAGACACGATCACATCAAGATCCAATCAACCTCCAAAACTTGTTTATCATAGGTTATAAAGAAATACACAAAATGCGTCATAATTATTCTGGACATGATTACTGTTCAGTTTTGTTACACAAGTTTTTCCATGTCTGTTACTAACCAACTACTGTACCTATTTGTTTTCTCAGTGCTTTGTAATCTATATGCATGTAATTTTTTTTTATGAAAAACGATTTAAAAAAACAACAGGTAATTGGGTGTGGAAAAGATTCTTGGGTACTTCCAAGCAGCCCAAAAATCCACACCAAAGAGGGTTTTAAAATCCCGCTTTGGAGTGGATTCCCATTTCCACCCAAAAACATGGCTTTCCGGGGCGGGGGGGGCTACACTGTTAGAGCATGTAAGAAATCAGTTAGTGAATGTGTTAACTGTAAAATGCAAAGCACGAAGCTGATTGGTTGGGCCATGCCTGGTGAACTAGATGAGCCTGGGAGTTTTGGCAACAGTTTCATATTTAGGGTTGAGCTGTACAGGTGCTTGCAGACAGAGAGATAGTTCTGGCTTCATGAGCTGCTAGAAGGAGATTTTCCACATGGACACTGAAAGACCATTTATATATCTCTCGAAAAGGACATTGTGTGAGTCAATGCAACTGTTCACATGATTGTATATACGTTGTTCTGCATTACAAAAGTAAACTTTATTGATTCTTTATTGATCATCTACATGGCATATTTTCTTTCTCTGGAAAGACAGTTGGTGGACTGATAAAACGTAAACTATGCATGATTTCTATTATGCCAACACACGTTATCCCAATTACAATCGGGATGGCATGCAGCCCCCCAGAAGCCCCCCACATGTCCCCCTAAATATAAAATAAAATTTACCTGGCCACCATAACTTTGCTCCTTGTGCCCTCCTGGTACAAGGAAATGTGCCACCCGATCGCATGGTGCATCATTTCTTCATTCCAGAGGAGCACGAGCAAAGTTATGGCAGCAGGTAAGGGGGTGGCAAATGGTAACTCACACCCAGGTAGTACCAAAACTACTCGGAAGTGAGTCCCCACAGACTCAATTCCTCTCGGGCCTTTCAGGAAGGCCTGGATCTATAATTAATTTATAAAAACTTAAGATTACTCCAAATTAATTCATTTTTACCAGAGGTGTCGTTTGGATGCCCCTGGTAAAAACCCAGACAGGTCTCACTTTTTGAGGCTGTCCGGATGGGCCCTCAGATGGCAGGCAAGGATGCAGGCAGTTGAGCTAAACCATTTCCTTTGCAAAAGCAATTGATTAAATAGATACCCCATTATACTCAGGCCTTCCTGAAAGGTCCAGGTTTAATGGGGTATTGACACTGTGGGGACAGACTACTGCTTCTGCAATCCCAGTTTCACTTCTGCGTTTTACTGAAATTTCTGCGTCCATTTTCCCCCGTTACCCATAATCCTTCTCCCTAGTTACATAAGGGATTGCATTGCTCCTTAACCACAAAAGCCACATCTTGAGTCTGCCTGTGGCTAAGCCCTCAGTGAAAGGGAAGGAAAAAGGAACAAGTGTCAGCAACTTACGCCATTATCAGAGGGTCGGCCTGAGGCCAGGGTTTCCTTTCTCTCTCAAGAAAAAACCCCTCATCCTATTGTAGACAAAATTTGCATTTTCAGGGCTATGAAGCAGAGTTTCCTCCACAAATGTTGGCTATCTGTATGTAAAAGCTGAGCAGTCAAAGCCAACTAGCACTTTGACACAAACGTACCTGTTCTACTTTGATGTCCATCTCTCCATGAAGCTTCTTGCCCTTGAAATATTTTGCCCTGGGGAGAGAAAAAAATGGAATTGTAATCTCTGGGGTTATGATTCTGATTCAACACTGTGATACAGTTCACTGGCACGCGACACAAATCTGTGCATGGACCTCTGATTTTTCTCTCCCAGGCAGTGTCTTCTCTAAAACTTGGTAATCCTGGTTGCTCTAAAATATGGTAGTAACATTTTAAACAGTATCCAACTGTCCTCCATATTGTACACAAGGAAGCATGAATAACACAGCCTCCAACTAAGGGTGCTTCCAGACATAAGTGAACCCACTCAGAGCGGGCTTAAGTCCCTACACCCTGGACTCTGCCTATTGGTTGTTCCCATGTCACCCCAAAAAGGCTATCCAACCCCCCCCTGCCCAAATTAGGCCTCCTGGAGCATACCAATGATGCGCTAGGAGGTGGGGGGCAGTAGCTAAGTTTTCCTTTATTTTTAAGGCTTGGGGGGTGGGGGTGCCTTCCTCGGTTCTCCGGGCTCATGGGGCCCAAAGTACCAAGATAGCTTTGGGGACAGGCTCCTGGGACCGCTTCCTCAGCCCAGGAGTCTGTCTCCACAAGACCCATACCCCATCAGAACCGGGCCTTGAAGCAAGGCCCGGACCAAATGGGGTATTTAAATAATTCTCAAATTATTTTGCTTTTACCTGAGGTGTCGTTTGGGCCATCCAGTCCAACCCCCTGCCAAGAAGCAGGAATATTGCATTCAAATCACCCCTTCTGTACTTGTCATTTCCACTACTTTTCCCCCTTTACATCACTGCTTTCTCTTCCTTCCCAGATCAATGAGAGAGATCTGACTACAGTAGGTATTTGCAAAACAGATTATGGAATCAGGTTGACCACTTCTGCATTAATATGATATGCAGGAAATCACCTTGAGAAATTCAATCACACAAGCCACCCAGAAAGGATGCACAAGTAATATTCAACAGGACTTGTGCAGAAGTCAGTCACAATGAATGCCACTTAATATGTCTCCTTATACAAATCTGCCAGAGTCTTCAGATTCTCAAGAGAGACCTTTCTCTTAGTTCTGCCACCATCATAGGGTTGTTTGGTGAGAAAGTAAGAGAAAGCCAGTGTCTAATTCCACTCTCTGGAAATCCTTTCCATGGGAACCTGCCTGGGCTCTTCCCTGCTCTCCTTTCACTAACAAACAAATAACTTTTTGTTCAAGCTTGAGCTAAAAAAAATTTCTTCTGAAGAGTGCTTTTTTTTTAACTTATGCTCTGAACAAGTGAGCCCTCCATATCTGCAGATTTCACTTTTCCAGATTTGATTATTTGCTAATTTGATTAATATGGTCTCTCCAAGAATCTCTAGGCCCTCCAATGTGACTCTATGGTCAACTCCGGTTAGATATTGGCCATAGATTCACACTGGAACACCTCAAGGTTCCTAGAGAGGTGTCATCTCAGAAAATATAATAGAGTTTTGTTAAACATAGTTTTTCCGCTTTTTCACGGGTCCTGCACCTCTAACCATAACAAATTTAGAGGGCTGGCTATATAGTGTTAGGTTATGTGTCAGTTTTAATTTTTGCTCTAAAAGTTATTATCAGTGTTTTTTATTGTCAGCTGATTCTTTTGACATGCCTATTAACTTGCAACATAACAGAAATGTCCATCATTCCCTAAACAGACATGCTGCTCACTTTATGATCAAGAAACAACACAAGCAAATAAGGTCTCACCAGCTAATTCCTAGTGTGCAAATCTTGACAGTTTTTTTCCTCCACCCCATCCATCCCTAGGTTTTTGTTCTTAATTTGGATTACGACTTCAACACCTCCTCATGGTACACAAAAATAACACAGGGGTAACATTATGTCATCAAACATTGTCAGATTTATTATGCTTTGTATGTGATTTAAAATTGCTTTAACTTCTCTTTTTAAAATAGAAGCCTTTTAAAATGCTGTTTCAATCTTTGTACCAAAAGCTTTTAGTTGTACGGTATAGTAGTTCTTTTAATAGCTGTATGCAGCCTTGAATCCTGTGCAGAAAGAAAGGCAAGATATAAATTAAATGAAAAAGAATGGGAAGAGAAAGAAAGAGAGAAAGAAAACAGGGAAGCAGAGTGGTCTTGCTGGCCTAAAATTCTGTTTCATCTATTACTCCCTTTTCCAACTGTAGAGAGAAAAATGACATTGGAAATCCAAAATGCAAAGCATAAAATCAACTATATATCAGGATGGCCCAAACATTAGACAAGGTGATGATACAGTCCTGTCAGACAGCAGATTTGGAATTTAATCAAACTGCAGCTAATTGTTAACTGTTTGCTTTGTTGTTACTGTACTTTTTTTCTACCAAAGGTCAGAAGAGGAGTCTGTCTTCGTGTGTCAAATAGCTTGGTTGGATTTGGATAGTATGCATTTTGGAGAGATGGGAAGCTCTACTACTCAAATGACCAGGCAAAATGGAAGCATCTAGACTCCTTACAGTTGGGCCAACTTGGGAAATGCTAATCAGAAGTATACTAAATTATCATTATTTTGCTAATGTTTTCATTGTACTCAGATTGTTATGGTTTAGCCTCGATTGATGATGATTACTACTTCAATACTATCTGTTTTGTCTTATTTTGTCAAAATTAGACTGGGTTGCCTAGGTTGACCCTTAGAAAGAGTTTGTGAATCCCTGTAGTAGACTGCTATTTGCCTTTCACTTCAGATTGCAAAATGTCTCGGGATGGCCTTATTCCCCTTCATTATGGTTTCTCACATCTGGTATTTACGGGATACACTTCTTCTGTTCACAGAAGATGCATTGGATTATCAAGTACACAATTTTGAATTTGTTTAATTCCTTTTTCAGCCTGAGTTGTGGGCTATTGCTATATTTTGAGGTCACGCTAGTGAATTCCACTATAATGATGTATTCCTTTTATCTCTCCTGGATGTCAACAGCTGTAGAAATCGGGAAATAATCAGCCACAGCCATGGCAGATGGTGAGGGACCAAGCTCCGGATACAGAGAAGCTGGCCTAAATAAGTCCTTCTCTTAAAAACTCTAACCCTGGCAAGCGCAGTGCCTCAAGCGAGCCCATTTGTATTCCATTCACACAACATCCTCACCAGCAAATGCCTCCTTTGACGTATCATGGCGCCCTCTGGCGAAACGCTCTTGACATTTAGGCTTACTGCAAAACAGGCAAGCCAGGTAAACTGAAGCGGGATGCAGGCAGTTTGGGATATTGTTTCCTGCTCTGAGGGAGTCTAGACACAGTAGCTAAAAATAATGAGCTGTTCCCTCCATTTATCATTCTCCCTGCTCTGCAACCAAATGCCCAGAAGGGACAGTCACCAAACAGCAATTGCGGCAGAGAGAGAGAAAGAAATACATCACATGCTGCAAAGGTAGACAGCATAGAAGATAACTTAAGTCCAGGTGGTTGAAGGAAAAACACAATGGATTAGATGAAACTGCAAGCATTACTGGAAAACAAGCTTGAGATGTGTCCTTCCAAGATATTTCAGGAATGAGCTTACTTTACTTAGGCGATCCCTCGTTGGACAAGTAAGATGGTCTTCCATATGAGCTATGATGCCAACCACTATAGAGCATAAAGATACCCCAACCTCCATTCATAAACTATATACCCTCCATCCATTCAGTTTTGCAGAGACAGTTCTGATTAATTCTCTGCCATTTCGGTTTTTGGCTATTTTTAAAATGTCCTAGTTTCTCTCTCCTCTTCCCACTTTCCCCTTTCACTTTCCATTGCTGCAAACTGAGTTCAAAATGAAAAAATAACCTCACTCAGAAGCAGGGAGAGAACAGGTTGCTGTATGTTTTTCGGGCTGTATTGCCATGTTCTAGAAGCATTTTCTCCTGACGTTTTGCCTGCATCTATGGCAGGCATCCTCAGAGGATATGAGGCAGCAGGATGCCTGCCATAGATGCAGGTGAAACGTCAGGAGAAAATCTTTCTAGAACACGGCCATACAACCCAAAAAACCTACAACAATCCAGTGATTCTGGCCATGAAAGGCTTCGACAATACAGGGAGAGAACAGCTAGGGATAGGATCTTGCCTTTTCCCATAACTTCAGGCAAAATCAAACTGCTGCAGCCTCTTCTACCTGGAGTTTCTTTATCAAGAGAAAGGTGTGATAAAAATAAAGAAAAACTACATAAATCTTCTTCCAAGAAGGGAGCAGCCAGGCTAGATCTATACGGCTATATAATGCAGTTTCAGAATCAAATTAACTACATTATATGGCAGAGTAGACTCATAAGATCCAGTTCAATGCAGTTTATCTGCATTCTGAAATTGCACTATATGACAATGTAGATCCAGCCTTAGGGCAATTCCAGACTTACTTTAAATGCGTGCCAAAACGGATTTCTTAAACCCACTTTGGCACGGGTTTAAGTCTGCACACGTGGGTTTAAGCCCGCACACCTACCCGCGCCCCCACAAACCTGGGCTTTCCTGGTAGGTTGTCTCCACAGTAACTACCATGCTGGAATGGGGTAACTCCACCACCACCACCACCCAAGTCCTTTAATTAAAGAAAACCTTACTGCATCGCCATTAGACCTCTCTGGGGCTTCCTGGACCATACCAATGATGTGCCAGGAGGCAGGGGCTCAGGAGCGATTCCTCCCTCGCCTCCTGGAGCATCACTGGCTGCCTCATGGCAGCGCTTAAGATTTCTTTTAAGGCTTTTGGAGGGGCTGGGAAGGGGATGGTGCCATCTTGCATCTTTGGCCTCCAGGAGCCCAAAAGGTGAGAAATAGGTGTGGGGACTACCTGTAGTCTGTCCTCTCAAGGCCCATAGCCCATTAGAATCAGGCCTTTAAGGAAGGCCCTTATCTAATGAGCTATCTAATTAATTTGTTTAAATGCCTCAGGTAAAAGCACAAGAGCTTACGCATTTTGGGACCTGTCTGGATGGGCCCTCATTCACTACTACTTTACCTGCATGTATCCATCTTTCTTAGGGCCCTTCTTCACATCACTAAAACCCACACCAAAACAGGTAAACATAACTCACTTCAGTACAGGATGGCATGAAACCACCCCAATTTACCCCCTAAAACTGACTTTAAAAGGTCCCTGGCCACCATGAAGCCTATCCTCGCATCTTCCTGGTGTGAGAAAATGACACCTGTGGAGATGAGAGGGTTTAGGAGGAAAATCCCTCCTTGAACCCCCCCCCCCCATCTTCTCACACATCATTTTCTTGCACCAGGAGGATGTGAGAAGAGGCTTCATGGTAGCCAGGGACCCTTTAAAGTAAGTTTTAGGGGGAAATCGGGGACTGGGGGGGAGGGGAGGAGGTGGGTGCCCAGGAGCCCAAAAGGTGCAAGGTGACTGTGGAGACTCACCCCTGAGACTGTGGAAGCACTCCCGGTAGTGAGTCCCCACAGGCCCAGCACCTCATTAGACACGGACCTTTCAGGAAGGCCTGGATCTAATGAGGTATTTAATTAATCTAATGATATGTTTAATTAATCAAGGAAACCTTGGCTTATTCCAAATTAATTCGCTTTTACCTGAGGCATTTTTTGGACACCTCCAGTAAGAACCGAGACACATCCTGCATTTTGAGACTGTCTGGACACTATTTGAGGTCTTCAACCACCAGCAAAGCACACATTGCTCTCAAACATATAAACTACCTGTTCTCTAGGCAATGTTATTTGTGAAGAGGCCATTCAAAGCAAAGAGATTATAGAAGGAAGAGTGTTGAGCACCCATGCATCACTCCACTGGGTTTCTATCGGCTTTTCCACCACAATTCATATACAAACACTGTGTTCGTTTTACTGGCATCTGTTTTAGTGGTGCATTTACCTCAAAAAATGTCTCTGTCCTCATTGCAAGAAGGAAACGATAAAAGGGGAGTTTTACAACTCTTCATTTTCAGTTCAAGTTAACTGTCGCTCAATTGCTTATAATAGTGTTAGAGACCTTTCATCTATTTAATTCTCAGAAGCCTCAGCCAATGTGTCCAATGGCTAACAATTACTGGCATTTCTGATCTGGGTTGCCAAAGGTTGCCCCATCTCTGGTTGGATGTAGGGCTCTTTTAGAGTTCCATAACACTACTAAAGCCTCCATCCCCACATCCACAAACTGTCCCAATAACACGGGGCTCCTTCAGATTAGACAATTATGGCACTATGATTACACTATGGCTGTTATGGCAACATCCCAAGAAATTCTGGAATTGGAGGCTTATAGGATCATAGAATCATAGAGTTGGAAGAGACCTCATGGGCCATCCAGTCCAACCCCCTGCCAAGAAGCAGGAAAATCACATTCAAAACACCCGATAGATGGGCATCCAGCCTCTGCTTAAAAGCTTCTAAAGAGGAGTCTCAACCACACTCCGGGGCAGAGAGTTCCACTGCTGAACAGCTCTCCCAGTTAGGAAGTTCTTCCCAATGTTCAGGTGGAATCTCCTTTCCTGTAGTTTGAAGCCATTGTTCCGCATCCTAGTCTCCAGGACAGCAGAAAACAAGCTTGCTCCTTCCTCCCTATAACTTTCCATCACATATTTATACATGGCCATCATCATGTCTCCTCTCAGCCTACTCTTCTTCAAGCTAAACATGCCCAGCTCTTTAAGCCTCTCCTCATGGGGCTTGTTCTCCACACCCTTGATCGTTTTAGTCACCTTCCTTTGGACACATTCCAGCTAGTCAAAATCTCCCATCAACTGCGGTGCTCAGATTCGGACACAGTGTGATTCCAGGTGTGGTCTGACCAAGGCAGAGTAGAGGTATAGTATGACTTCCCTGGATCTAGACACTAAACTCCTATTTATGCAAGTAGAAATTCCACTGGCTTTTTTAGCCACCACATGACATTGTTTAGGGAGAGATATTTTGAATTCTCAGCCCAGGGGTTCTTCTGGTGCCTCACATCAAACAAAAAGTCCCAAGAATCCACATGATGCTGCAATGGCAATTAAAATGGAATCATAGCTCTATGGTTGCATGGTGGGAAACAGCCCCAGGTCTTGTGCCAAGCTATGGCACATGAACCGTGAATAAAGAAAACAATGCTGCAGAGCAGGCAGCAGATCTGAATTTACTGTGCCAAATCAGCATTGCTTTCTGATTTTCAACTGTTTTAATAACACTGACAAAAATGACAGCTCCCATCTTGAAGTACTGCCCATATAACTGTAATGAAGGGATGAGGAGAACAAGGAGTGAATTTGTGTGGGAAGCAAGCGTGAGATCTCTTCAATTTTAGTACTCAAGATTATTTTGGTGCTCTGATAATGATGGTAATGGTGATTGTTATAACTGCTATAATTCTTAAGGGTCAGGCTCAAATTCTGTGTATATCATAATACAGTCAGTCTTCTATAATTGCCGGTTTATGAGTATAAGACCTCCAAGAAAGTGGAACACCATTAATAAATGGCTCCATATACATAAAACACACACACATATATACACATATACATATACATGTGTGTGAGAGAGATATATATGTGTGTGTAGATAGATAGATAGATAGATAGATAGATAGATAGATAGATAGATAGATCGCCTGAAAGAAAAACTTTCTAGGGATTTCTAGAACTTTTACCATGATTCTATAATCAAATCCTGTTGGAAACTGACTACAGAATCACACTGAAGAATCTAGAGATTTATAGAATGGTCTTCTCTCTAGAAATCTCTAAGTTCGCTGATATGACTGGAAAACATCAATCATACAGTCACACTGCATAACCTAGACATTGCTAGAGATAATGTTTTGTTTTTTTAATCAAACCTGCAAAACTCAAAATCGCAAATGTGGTGGCACAACTATACTAACCTCTGTATTGTTGAAGGCTTTCATGGCTGGAATCACTGGGTTGTTGTAGATTTTTCGGGCTATATGGCCATGTTCTAGAAGCATTCCCTCTTGATGTTTCACCAGCATCTATGGCAAGCATCCTCAGAGGTTGTGACCTCACAACCTCTGAGGATGCTTGTTATAGATGCAGGCGAAACGTCAGAAGAGAATGCTTCTAGAACATGGCCATATAGCCCTAAAAACCTACAACAACCCAGTATACTAAGCTCTGTTTGGTAGATTATAGATACAAGTTCACTAAAACCTCCATTACTGCAGTTTCACTTACTCGAGCTCAGGGAAATCTTCTCTATGATATGGTGAGACAAGAGGTCACATATAATTTACAGTTGTTTGGTCATATTCACAGTTCAGGTAACTGTAGTCCTGCCAGGAATGTATCCCGCATAGATACAGGGATCTTACTTTTTCTCCTACAAGGCAACTCTGCCCACTCCTGCCCAAAGTATACATTGTATATGGAATTTCAGCAGGAGTAACTCTACTACATGATAAAACTGCAGATATTAGAATTCCCTCATCTATGCAGCTATTTGCATTTATACCTGAAAGACATCAGAACTGTCGGGTCTTGGAAGCTAAAAAGGCTCAGCTCGAGTTAGTACTTGGGTGGGAGACTGCCAACAAATACTAGGATCTGTAGGCTACATTTCAGAGGAAGGAACTGACAAAACCATGCAATTCAGTCGAGAGACAACTTGAGGACACATAGTGATGAAACTATTAAGGTGCAAGCGTCCCATCCTCTTCTGCATCTCCAAGGCCTCCAGGGTGTTTAAATCTCACCAAACTTTTCCATATCAAACAAAATGACTCCTGTTTCTTTCTTTTGCAAAACGTTTCTTTTATTGGGCCAAGAGTGGGCTCTTTGAATGGGCAGGGAAATGGACTGTGCCGTTGCCTCCTCTCTGCACGCCCTCCTCCCGGCCACTCTGCAAAGAATCGGATTCCAGAAAGCCTCAAAAGATTATGTTTAAATCCCATGTTTCAGCTATAAGGGGTGGGGGTGGGATTACTATACATTTCACCACTCCTTAGCTTGCTGCAGTGCTCTGGTCTGGAAAATCTACCCACTCCCCATTCCAAAAAGTCTCCCCATAGCAGATCCGGAGCATGATGGAGACACCCCCGCAATCTTCTGATTCACTAGGATTAACTGGGGGAGAGGGTTGCTTTAGCCATGCGGCAAAGAAGCAGGAGGGGAGCCATGGAGCATCCCTCTTTCTTCCTCTGCAGATCACAAGATCCTGGATATTCTCCCCCCCCCCCCCACTCCCCATTTAAACTTGGTGCAAGATTATGTCCCCAATGAGCTATAGCAGAGCCTTAGAGCTCCTAAGCTAAGTGCATAAACCCCGACAGCAATTGATGGCAAGGAATTCCCTGCAGGGCATTTGCAAAACAAACCATGGATCTCTCTGCAGCGCCCTGTGTTGTGACAACCAGCACCATGGCCCCTCCTTAGAAAACACACACACACACACACACAAACCTTCTGCATCATAACCCTTTCTGCCTATGCATCTTCAAACTCATATTTCAATGTAAAAGCACTAAACGTGAAGTCCTAGTGGCTGCTAACATACACATGAAGCCATCCCTGGGTATGTGAGTGGACTACAGAGACCCATCATCCGCACCACTTTCTGCCATGAGAGCTGCAGTCTTGAACATTGTTTTCTTTTTCAGAAGGTCATGTGCAGCTGCTCTCTGAGCATCCCTTCCCCTTGCTGTTATTCTCCCTGCAGTCACTTCAGAGGCTTGTCTTCTTTTCACCAAGGACCATTTTGTAAACCATTTCAGTCCTTTTTTTCTGGGTTCTGCAGTTTGCCTATAAAATGCTCCTCCACAAAGTTACCGCAGTCTGCTATTCTGAGACGTCCGTTATCTCTCTCTCTCTCTCTCTCTCTCTCTCTCTCTTTGAAGTGCATAGAGAGAACCGCGAAAGCTTACAACAGCTCTCTGCACCATTCTAGATAACATCTTAGTGTATTGCCTAATATTCGCTTTCACCTGGAAGAAAACCGCAAGATCGCATCGCAAAAGACGATCACCTGTCCATCATCATTGCAGGCTCGGTTTTCTAAAGAGAACTAAAATGGATTTCCCATGTTGGAGATAAACAATCCATTTTCTTCCCTATGAGATGCTGTTTCTTATGGAATGTATGCAGCATCTTTTGCATGTCACCAATGTTGCTGCATCTCGGACTAACAGTATTGCAAGATATAATGCTGTATAATTGCAACCCAGGCCTGCAGTTTTTGGCTGTCCACAGCCAAAGTAAATTGCAAAAGGACATCGGGTGATCTCTGTGCCACGGCAAGCCAACATCTTTTCCATTCCACACTTTAAATCCTTCAGAGTGTGCCTTACTTCTGAGCTACATGGAGGGAGCCTGGTGTTTATGTACAGTATTAGCAAAGAGCAAAATCCTCTGGCAGCCTGTGTTTGCTAAAGCACAATGACTACTGCATTGCAGCACACTGTCCGGGAGCCCTCTTCTTTCCAGCATGTCTTCTCAGATTTTTCTAAATAATTAGACGCATCATGTTGAGGGGCAAAGTACAGTAGAATCTCACTTATCCAATCGTCACTCATCCAATGTTCGCAGTCTGCCTCCCACCCGGATCTACAGTTGTTTCAATAGATAGCGATGTTTTGGTGCTAAATTTGTAAATACTGTAATTACTACATAACGTTACCGTGTATTGAAGTATTTTTTCTCTTGATTTGTAGTAAAACATGATGTTTTGATACTTAATTTGTAAAATCATAACATAATTTGACGTTTAATAGGCTTTTCCTTAATCCTTCCTTATTATCCAACATTTTCGCTTATCCAACGTTCTGCCGGCCCATTTATGTTGGATAAGCGAGACTTTATTGTATGTGCAGAATGCTTTCCTCCCTCCTCAACACTGAAGGGGCAAAACCTAGTTACTTTAGGTCTGTGAGTGGGCTGTAGTTCACCTTTTAAACAGGCAATATAATCCCTCTACATTTTTCTACAGTGCACTGAAGTGATTGGGATTTCTGCCAATAGGGATTCTTTTGGGAATACTTGTATTTGGATATATATACATCACAAGATACCTTGGAGATGGAACCCAACTAAATATGAAATCCTTTGATGTTTCATATACACCATACAAACACAGCCTGAAGATAATTTTAAACCACATTTTAAACAATTTAGCACATGAAACAAAGTTTGTGAACACGGAACCATCGGGAACAAAGGTGTCACTATCTCAGCCACCTACATGGATTTGGATTTTAGGGTATTTCGAAATTCCAGGTAAGGGATGCTCAATTTGTAAAAGCTGCACAAAACCAAAAGTGGATTTCCTGCCATTTTGTAATTAGGTGGGGCTGGTATTTTGGTGTAAACTTTATGGTCAGCTTGGACCCATTGCAATTGTTCACCCCTATTTTAGGGTGAAAGAAGTCTTTCTTTGGGTTTACTACAGGGAGAATTTGGATCTAGTCATCAGGTGGACCACATTTCCCCGTATAAGCCTGCCGCATTTTGAAATCTTCTTAGAGTGCTTCCAAAGAGCAATTTATTTCAGGTGAAAACGGGTTAAAGTAACCCATTTTCGCCTGCATTGCTGTCCCCATGGGCGCACGAAAGAAGCAGGCTTTCCCAGGGATTGTCTCCATGCCAGCATGGTAACTACTCAACCTGCCCCCCCCCCCCAAGAAAAAGCTTTAAAATAAAGAAAACTTATTGGGTCACCATTAGGCTTTTCTGCGGGCTTCCTGGAATGTAGCAGTGATGCTCCAGGAGGCCGGGGGGATCCTTTCAGGAAGGCCCAGGTCTAATGGAGTATCAGAGTAATTCTGGACAAAGCAGGGTTTACCTGCTTTGTCTCAAATTATTTTGCTTTTACCTGAGGCGTCGTTCGGATGCCTCAGGTAAAAATTCAACAGGGCTCAGGCTATGGGCTATGGGCCCTGCCTGAAAAGGCCTTCAGGAGGTCTTTGTCTTTATCTCACCATCTACAGAGATAGCAGGTGGGAAATATGTGAGAAGGCATTTTTGGTGGCTGGTTCCAAGTTCTGGGACATTCTTCCAAAAGACGTTAGACCCTCCTACCCTTTTATTAGTGGCTTAAGTCCCTTTGTTTTAACAGGCTTTTGATGGCTGATTGCTCAGGCAGAAGGGGAGCTAGCAGAAAGAAATGAACAATAAAGTGCAGTACTGTTTATTGCTTTCTTTTTAATGGTTTTCTCTTTAACTGCTTTTAATTCAATTACCTTGAGTCCTTGGAAACTATTAAAGTTTGGTCTGGGAACCTCTATGTATACTATGAATTGGTTATAATGTGAAATTGTTGGTCTGTGTTCAATTGTCCAATTGTCTTTGTTGTTTGTGTAAATGTACATTGGGTTTTATCTTTTGGTTTATGTTATTTTGTATTTTTATATGGCATTGAATGTTTGCCTCTCTATATGTTGTAAGCCACCCTGACTCCCCAATGGAGAAATAGTACGGGAAAGAATAAAGTCTCATTCATTCATACTATAACCAAATATTTGTTTTTGGATGTTCCAATGGTTTCTTACCATTGGAACAAAGGGTGAGGGCAGTTCCAGAAAGCAGAAAAGTCCACAACAACCCGGGTTTAATATACCCGTGTTGGGGCAGACTGTAGTCTGAACAACAACCCCAAAAGCAGCCTGCACTTTTCATGGGGGGGGGGGGGGGGGGGGGGTGCTGAGATGTCCTCCCAGTACCTTCCGGGAGAACATGAAGACACCTGAGACACCCCCCAAAAAAGCCTTTAAAAATAAAAGAAGTTACAGGGCTGGCATTTCCTTGCTGCCGGCCCTCTCCTGGTGTGAAGCAATGACACACCAGGAAAAGGGGGGGGGGGCAGGAGCGATTTTCCTCCTGCCCCCTTCTCCTGGCACATAATTGCTACACACCAGGAGAGGGCCGGCATCAGGGAAGTGCCGTCCCTGTAAGTTATTTTAATTTTTTTAAGGTTTTGCGGGGGTGCGGAGAGGGTTGGTGCCCTCACGGTTTTCCTGGCTGAATCAACCTTGAAAACGTGATAGGTCTGTCTGGACTGCCCCCTCAGAAGTCCAGGGCTTCTGAGGGGGCAGTCCAGACAGCTGCCATAGTGGGTTCAACCTGCGGCTTTCAAGAAGGTGCGGATCAAACCCACTATCAAATTACCTCGACACAAAGCAGGGTTTTATTGCTTTGTGTCAAGGTAATTTGATAGTGGGTTTTCCTGCTTTGTGCTAAAAGCATTTGTTTTTGTTTTTTTTGTGGGGCGTCATTTGGACATCCCCTGCAAATATCTGGGAGTGCACGCATTTCATGCCCTGTCTGGATAGGCCCTGAGAGAATATAACCACCAAACTGAAAATGTAAAGACCCTAGATTAGATAACGCAAGGCACTTCTACACTACCATATAATTCAGAATATCAAGGCAGATAATCCTGATTATCTGCTTTGAACTGGATTATTTGAATCTACAGTGCCATATAATCCAGTTCAGAGCAGATAATCAGGATTTTATACAGCTGTGTAGAGCCATAGATTGCATGTAGTTATGTTTTATGTTTAGGATATAGTAGTATTATTCTAGAAAAAGTATGTTTGGGAGGGAGGAGTTATAAATTTGTATGTAGATTTTATTTTAATCTGTCTAAATTAAAAAGTGCTTTTGGGAATATTTTTAAAAATATTTTCTAGCTGTGATTAGTTAAATCTGAAGGTGCAGAATCTTTGGGTGCGGCCAATTGTACAATTTAATTACCCTTTTAACTTTCATATGATGTATTTTTTAAATGCATCAGTTAAAATTTGGTAAGCTACCTCAAGTCCCAGACTGGGAAAAAGACAAGATATAAATAGATATGATTGATAATAAGAGGAACAATAATGTGTTCTTATTCCAGCAGGAGGATGCTTTTAAAGTTTTGTTTTAAAATCAAATAAGGCTGGAGTGTTTTGACCATGACACTGAAGAATGCATTGCTTCTTTTAAGAGAAAGAAAAAAAGAAAAATTAAAGGCATAGACCACTTCTTTCCCCAGCCCCCTTTTCTCTATTTTCTCCTGTGTTGGCTCAGAAGAAGGCAATCCTGGCTGGGCCAGTAAAATTCCTATTGGCCAGCAACCAAACCTCTTTGGCAGCCTGACCATTTCCAGTAAGATATGATTTCTTAACGCAAAGCACTGCCTTGTAAACTGCAAATGAATACTCTTTGCTCTGTGTTCCTTGCCACCGCAATTCTGCACCAAAACTGAAGCTGTTGTTTAATAAGCCTGTATTACGAAGAAGACAATGAGGTAAACTCCCTAGCACTCACCCTTGTTTCATGCTTACTGTTTCCTACCTGCTGTTCTACTGTTACCATGATAACAGTTGTTTTTTTATGCTTACTAAAAGTTCAAGTGTCCTCTGCATTGCACCACACCATCCCTGCAGTCCTGTCTTGGTATTGAAATCCACTGTACGCTACCACACTGCTTTTGTACAGACCAGGCTTGGTCTCTGCATTGCTACAAACCTGATTTCCCCTCAGTTCCTCCAGCCTTACATGGTACTCCCTGCCGCCCACACAATGGAAAGGGTACATTTCTATGCTGCTCTAATTCCACAACATACACACAAACACACATCCTGGCTGGCAATTCATCCAGCCAAGGAAGAAGTCCCCATCTCAGCAAGAACGATCCATAGCAAAGCACATTTTTGTGTCAGGAGTGACTTGAGAATCTGCAAGTCACTTTTGGTGTGAGAGAATTGGCAGTCTGCAAGGATGTTGCCCAGGGGGTGATGGGATGTTTGATGTTTTACCATCCTGTGCGAGGCTTCTCTCATGTCCCCACATGGGAAGCTGGAGCTGACAGACTGGAGCTCACCCAGCTCTCAGGATTCAAACTGCCGACCTTTCAGTCAGCAGCCCTGCATGCACAAGGGTTTGGCCCATTGCACCACCGGGGGCTCAGCAAAGCATTGACAGAAGTTCTATCAAAGCGAAGCCTCCAAAGCTAGTCGTCACCATTTGCTGCCTATCCTGAGACTACAGGAGGACTGGGCACAGCCTGACTCTCCAGACATTGTTGGACTCTAGCTCCAGGCTGCTCCTGCTATGTAGTGAAGCAAACAGACACAAGAATGCAGCCTTTTTTCCATGGGTCTTTTACACTTTGTTCCCTCCCCATCCCCAAGAGGTTCAACACCTGAAAGACCAGACAGTCCTGCCAGGTAACATTATGTGGCCCTATCCTTTGCCATCCTTAATTGTGCCAGATATCACTAATTTTTTGCCCAGTCTCTGCTGCCTACAACAGTGCTTCCTCGAGCCTACTTTTTTCATGTCAGGAGTGACTTGAGAAACTACAAGTTGCTTTTGGTGTGAGATAATTGGCCATCTGCAAGAACGTTGCCCAGGGGACACCCGTATGTTTGGTATTTTACCATCCTTGTGGAACGCTGCTCTCATGTCTCTGCATGGGGAGCTGGAGCTGACAGAGGAAGCTCAACTCCATTCTCCCCGGATTTGAACTGCTGACCAATTGGTCAGCAGTCCTGCTGGCATAAGGATTTAACCCACTGTGCCACTGGGGACTACTGGCGTCACATACTGATGAATGATGATACTTCATTTCCCAATATGCCAGGGTCCAGGGGTGAGTATTTGTCATATTGGATACAATTTCTTCTTCCTTCCTTCCTTCCTTCCTTCCTTCCTTCCTTCCTTCCTTCCTTCCTTCCTTCCTTCCTTCCTTCCTTCCTTCCTTCCCTCCCTCCCTCCCTCCCTCCCTCCTTTCTTCCTTCAGGGTCCGGCAGTCAGTGGTTTGGGGACTAGTACTGACCCAGGGACCACAGTTTTGAGAAGCACTGTCCTAGACTTAAGTGCAGTGTATTAGCTTGTCAAAACAATTCACTTTCTGATTTTATAGAGTTCTTCTCATCATAAAACGTTTTTCTCCATAACTCATGGCCTGGCACTGATCCTGGAACTACCACCTAGATTTCAGAACCTGGACCTTAGATAGAAATTCAAGATAGAACATTGATCAAACACAACACCTTTCTCTGTGAGTTTGCATTACATAATCTCACCAACATGTGATTCTTCAGATATTGTTTGGACCTCAACTCCCATCCAACCAACCATCCAATCAATGCATAGAGTCCAACCACTTTGGGGGAGAGAGACATTTCCCATCACAGCATTGTAATGTGTTTTCTGTCTAAACAACCTGTAACACAGGGGTAAATAACATTTAACCTTCTGGGGTTTTATTGAAACAGGAGGCTTCCAGTGAAAAATATGAAGTTCCAGAAAAGTGTTGCCATATAATTCTGCTGGAAGTATTAATTTTGAAGAGAAAGCCTTCCAAAACTCAGAGCACCAGCTTTCTGGTCCTGTGAACAACCATGTTTTTAAACCAGGATATGGCTCCTAGAGTTCGCTGAACTCCAGTTCCCATCAGTCCTCTCTATTTTTGCTAGACTGGCTAGGGCTGGTGAAAACTGCAGGGCCCCGTGTCATCCACTTCTGATCCAAATATTCCAGTCTTCTGTATTTCTTCTGTTTGACAAGCAGAGCAGAACAGGGTGACAGGATTGTGACCTCTCCTTCCTTATGCCCTTTCCTTGCAAGTCAGGACTTTATGCCTATCACATAATGATATTTGACAATATATTAGTTCAACTAGAGCTGCCAGCTTTCAAACCTACCCCTGTAGCTATGCCGTGGTTTTGTGCAGATATGAGTCAGTCATAATGTTTATCCCCATGCTGCCTAATTCTCCACTGCAATGCCAGATTTATGCACAAACGACAGTGGAGAGCATTATGACAGATGTGTGTGCAAACCTAAATACATTTTGGTTTTTTGGTTTTTTAAAAAAATCATTTCACATTATTGGTTAAAACAAACAAACTGGGAAAACATTTAAAATGGGTTTTCTGCAGATTGCACATTAATTTATTTTTAGCTACATCTTTGCCTATTCTCCCAACAGTACAGTGGGCCTTTGGTAACTGTTGGGGTTTTGTTCCAAGAACCCTTGTGTACAGCAAAACCTGTGAATGTTCAAGTCCCATTATATACAATGGCATAGTAAAATGGGTTCCCTTATACAAAATGGCAAAAATAATATTTGCCTTTGAATTAAAAAAATATTTTCAAGCCATGGCAAGAACCTGCAATTCAGTGTTTACATTATCTTGTTGTAGGCCCCTCTTGATTAGAATCCATGAATCTATGGATGTAGAATCTTTGGTTATAGAGTTTCAACTATACAAATATTCCACTTCATTTTTATTTTAATTGTTCTTCCAGCTAGAATGAAATACATTTTACTAATAGTATGAGACCTTTTAAACTTGCCATATGCCAGGGCTTCAGTGTGTCTTAATTCCCCCCCCCCCCACTCCACTAGGGGTGCACCTATATTGTTGAACCAGTTCTGTTTCACACCACTTTCCCTGTCATTGCACAATGCCATGGAATTGTGGGAGATGTTGTTTTACAATGCCTTTAGACTTCTTTAGAAGTCTTTACACTTCTCTACCAAAGAAGTCTTCCTTATCAAACTACAACTTCCAGGGGCATTGAGTCATAGCAGTTAAAGTGGTGTCAGACTGCATACAGTGTAGACACATCATAGGTGAATTCTGCAAATTGTTAAAGGCAGGAGATACAGCTAAGCCTATCAGTTGTCTTTTGCTGGTTAGTCGTCTTCAGCAACTCTACACTTTCACCTTGCCCACACTCCATGTTCAAGGACTCTTCTAACCATTTGTCTGCTTTTCAGTTCTATATCGTTTGCTGCAGTAGTTCTTCTGATTTCCCCTCTGACACACTGTGGAAGCATCATGCACATGAAGCATCAAGCACTAGAGAGAAGATGCTACATCAATACTTCCTCAATTGAAACATGCCTCTCACAATGCAATTAATCACATAGCAAGTGTTGTTCCCTGTAGTCTGTATCTATGTCAATCATGTTTTGCTGCCTTTTGCTGGTTCCAGCCTATGTTCATGAAAAATCAGCCCATGATGAGAAGGGACACTAGAGATTCGAGTTAGATCTGATCACCCATGGCACTGGATTGGATGTCCTGGCTCAGCCCTGACATACCACAAAAGCAACTTCCAGGCATGTGCAAAATGCATTCTCAGTGCTTTTACCAACAGTCAGGCTCTAGATCTAGAACAAGAGGAAAGGTCTTCTCCCTTCTACTGATTTAACTGAGTTGAAACTACTATTGAACTCTGAACTCAGTTTTCAGGAATGGAAGCAACTGAGAATAAATGGAGGAAGTGGGAAGAGAAAAGAGAAACCGGGATATTTTAAGAGCAACTAAAAACAGAGGACTGTCCCTACAAAACTGAAACAGAGCAGTGGTTCCCTACCTGTGGTCCATGTACCACCAGTGGTCCTCAAGAACAAAAATATGGTCTGCAGCCTCACCATTGCTATGCCATTGCCTTGAAACCATTTGGTAACGAGAGCAACTGTTTTCATGAAACCATCTTACAGTGCCAAGGCAACAGGGATGTTGGGAGGGGAGAGGCTGTCTACCCATGAAAGATTACTACTACCGCATCAGCTCTAGATTATTAAATATGCTTTTCTGTGGATGAGCAGATGGTGACTACTGGATGGCATATGTTCTGTATCAGAAACTAGAGCTGATGTGGTCTGTCCAATGCAATTTTCTGAATCAGCACCCCACATAACCAAACCAAATCTAAAGTTGACCAAAAACGGATTCGTAACCCTTTTGATACTAATGTTGGAGAGTGGTACCTGGTCAAAGTGGTCCTTGGTCAAAAAAAGGTTTGAAACCACTGAGTTAGAGGATATATGTTTCTGCACTCCGGCAACAAACAGCAGTATCTCCCTCTACTTGCAGCCTGTCTAGGTATAGTTTTCATTTGGATAGGTAAGGTTTTTGATGTTTTAGTCAAAATTGTACATATTTATTCCAAATCTGCCTTTCTCTTTTTTCTGACAACCTCTTTTGAAAAAATCAAAGTGAAGGAGATTCACAGGCCATGAAGTCTGACTCATTGCTTGATGCGACATCTCCAGCCAAAACATCCCAGCAAGTATCTGTCCAGACTTTTTTTGGAAATGGTACTGAGAATGGATACTATACCACCTCTTTAAGCAATTAATGCTCTTACTGCCAAGAAGTTTCTTCTAAGGTTCAATTGAAATCTACCCTCATACTTCTGTGTGATAGCCCTTGGGGTACTAAAAGAATACAGTTACCCGTCAGTCTTCTCTTCACCAAGTTGAACATGCCTGGTTTTTCAACCTTTCCTCATATGTCTTGCTCTCCAGATCATTTCATCCTTGCTTCCCTTCTTTGAACCCTCTCCAACTTGTCCATATTCTTCTTAAAACGAGGCACTCAAAACTGAGCAAAATACTCCAGCAGATGAGGCCTAACCAGTGCAGAATCTACTGGGACTATTTCTTTCCTCCACTTGGAAACTAAGCTTCTTTTAATAGCATTCACCTTCTTTGCTGCAGCATCATACTCCTGGTTTTGTTCAATTTATGAGCAACAATAATTAACAGTCACATGTGGTAGTGCTGAGCCATTCTATCAGTGTGCATTTGGCTTTTGTCACTTAACTATAGAATTCAGTATTTGCCTCTATTGAATTCCATTTTATTAATCTCTGCCCAGTTTTTGAACTTATATGAATCTTTCTAAATTCTGTTCTTCCCTTCCACCCTGTTGGCCATCCCTAACAGCCTAAACACTTGTGAAACAAACAAAAAAACCATCAACAACATACAACTGTGTTCCTTCGTTTTCTGTCATTACACCCCAAGTGGAATCCAGTTTAAAGTCCCACACATCCAGAGTTGTTATCAACCCTGATTAGAAACAGGGTTGATAACATGGTGTCTGGGCGCCTCCTCACCAAAGGGGCTAATAGCATCTCTGTGGGGAGCATTAACTCAGGGAAACAGTGAGGGAAGGCTAATTTCATCCGTTCCCACAACTATTACTCTGACTGAACTCTGGGAATGCCTGGAGGGTGGGGGGATGTTAAAAACTGGGACCTTGGTCTATGTCCCCTGACACATGTCTTTTGAGCCTCTGTTTTAATTTGTCCAATTTTATTTTCCCCAGGCAACTTGCTGAAGAATTTGAAATTGGCTAATCATGTGATTTTCAAATTATTAATCAATTAATTGCTCAATTACATTTAAATAGATTGCACAGCAATAAGCCCTCAATTTAAGTGCCTTTTTGAGACTCAGGAAAGTGCAAGGTAATTCAATAAACCAAAGCTGTTAATGTTGCTGTTTCTTTTCAAAACAGAGACTGCAACTCTATGGCCCCCCACCTGCATAGTTACTGCTAAGGAATACTGGGAAATGCAACTCAGTAGTATTTAAGGAGGGAGGGGGCACATGACACTCATTCCTGTTTTAGAAGGGTTTTTACAGATTGCAATTAGAGAAACTTCTTGAAACCAAAATAGTCTCTGAAAAATAAATGGAGGCTTTTAGCCTTCGGCATAGCCAATTAAAATTGCCACTTGAGATAAGAACAGGGTGAAATCCAATGTGACCGCCTGTGTGAAAGTCTGCTTACACTATAAGGTTTTCTCTTCTTTCCCTTACCCAACTCCTTAATTGTCTCCAGAGGTTCTCTCCACTTTCCACAGCAGATTTTGAGGGTTCAATAGGCAGAAGGAAAGAGCAACAATGTCTCCCTCCCTCGCCTTTCCTCTGACAGAAGCAATTCTACCAGTGGAAGGATTTAATAAGATATACCACCCACACCAATTAATTGCTTTAGCTCATGTACTGCATAAACTGATTACATTTTAGTTGATTCATCTGCTGTTTCGTGGTTACAGACTTTTTCTTTTCGCTTTCATATTCTCTCTTTCTCAAAGATAGTTGTTATGACAGGGTCGGAGTCATGGACGGATAAGTTGGATTGCAAGAGGCTCCCTTGATGCTATCACGAACAAGACATCAAAATGAACTAGTTAGCTCTGTGTTTACTGATAAAGGAAAGAAGAACTCCAGGACAGCCTCCTGGATCAAACCAAAGGGCCATTAATCCAGCTTTCTGTTCACACCACAGGACCAACCAATGATTTAAGGGAAACCTGCCAGTAGGAAGAAATATACACAGATACACCAGATCCCATCTGGTTTTGAAGCTAAGCAGGGTCAATCCTGGTTTATTATGTGGATGGGAGACCACCAAGGAATCCCAGATGTTGTAGACTATGTTTCAGAGAAAGGAAGTGGGGAAACATCTCATAATGTTGCGCGCTATAATTGTGAAGCAGGAAAGGGCCCCATGTCTGTTAAAGTGGACTCACAGGCCAGGATCTTATACTAGGAGATATAGCTATGGGGACATCTCCCTATGCTAAGTTCAAAGCCTCCACTTTCATCAGGATAAGACCCACTCGCCCTCATACTGCTGAAAAGCTGGATGAAAACCAGAGATGCATCCAGCACAACCATCATAAAACAGATTTACCCAGAGGTGTGCACTGTTTTGGCATTAGAATAACATGGATATTTGAAATACAAGTCTCTTCTGAGCCCAAAGCAGCATTTTCTGGCTGTATTCCCCCTGGTGTTCAACTGTTTTGACTTTTTTCTTAAATGACGAGTTTCCTAAAATAGCTTTTAAGGGCAAATAGGCCTCCTAAGTTTACATTTTCAGCTGGAAAAAAGGTGTTTTGCAGCTTATGGTTTTAATTTTCTTTTCCTAGCTTCAGGCAGATTTCAAGGGATCAAGGGTCACAAGGGAACTTCCAAAGGGGCAGGAAAAGCCCACAAGCCACATGCCATGAGAGTTGTGATTGTGTGTTTGCATATATATTTACTGCAGTTGTCAAATTTCTTTTTCACCAAAAGGTAGGAAACATATCCAAATGCAATACACACAAGGTAGGTTGTGCAAAGGCTATGATCCCCCCTTTTGGAGAGGGCACTTCTCACATATAATTTTGAGGCAAGTATCAAAGGCACAAACTTGCTGCCAATTAAATGGTTCAGTCCTATTGTGACGGAAGGGATTGTCTTCAGGTCTATCTACAGGTAGAAGATACTATTTTAATGAGAAAGAAACTTCCTTCACTTTTGCTGCATCTTTTCACTGAATCTACAAATGTGCACCACTTCTTTCTGTGGCAAATGACAGACTATCATGACAAACTGGGGACTGCAAAAGCTCCATGCACACTCCTCTTGAAACAGGGATGGGAAATCTCTACCCCAATAGGCTCTGTGGAGAAGGTCCCTATCCTATTATCTCTGATCCTTACTACAGATAAGAGGGTATTTAGAGGTATTTAAATTTTAAGTACCCTGCATAGAGCTCAGGCGTGAAAGCTTCTGTAAGGACTTGAGCTGTGCTTTGCAGTCAGGAAAGCTACTGTCCTGGGCCTACTCCTGAGTAGACCATACTTAGAAGTGTACTGTGATTAGTATTTTAGGTAGGAAAATTGTCAAAAAGGAAAAATACATCTGCCAGTCTTTGTTATGCTTTGGCTCACTCTTTGGCTTTAACCTACACACTGTAGCCAGTCTTTTGTGTATTCGTGGATTCCGTTATTTACTTCTCAAAATATTCAAAACAATCCAAAATCAAACCTTGATTTTGCTATTTTATATAAGAGACAATATATTGCTACACCAATGTATATAACAAGACTTGAGTATCCAGAAATGTTGGTATTTACGGAGGTCCTGGACTAAACTCAGTGGGTATTAGCGCCCCCGGACTTAATTTGAACCTCAAGAACCTTCCAGAATCAGAACTTGTTCCTAGCAGTGTAAAAGGTTTGCCTTCTAAGCCTCAAACAAAAGACAGAGATAAGTGTCCATTAAGAATTATGCGACAAGTTGTAATTTCCACTAAAATTCCCCAGTGTTTTATTTCACAATCATTTTCCAGTGCAATGCTCGGCCACAAAACACATCATAATCATAACTAAATTGGGGACTCTGAACATGTCTAGAGTGAAGGTAAAGGGGCTACTCCAGTTGGTGTTGGGTTTCTAACTGCCTGGTTTAGTTACCTGAATTACGGAGCCCTCAGTGGCACAACGGGTTAAACCCTTGAGCTAGCTGAATTGTTGACCGAAAGGTCAGTGGTTTGAATCTAGGGAGAAGGGTGAGCTCCCATCTGTCAGCTCCAGCTTCCCATGGGGACATGAGAGAAGCCTCCCACAGGATAGTAAAACATCTGTGTGTCCCCTGGGCAACATCTTTGCAGATGCCAATTCTCTCACACCAGAAGTGACTTGCGGTTTCTCAAGTCGCTCCTGGCATGAAAAAAAAACCCCTGAATTATACGTGCAACAGAATTTTGCATTTCATGTCTAGAATTTTTTTGAATACACACCAGCAATGTCATTTTTACTTCTTCTGCATGCTTGAACTATTTACAACCCATGTATTCTGAGTGAATCATATCCTTATGTAACTTTGTCCCTAGGTGGGGTTTTACTTAATTGTATACAGCTTTAGTCAGCCATTTCCTGCTCAAAAGTTACCTTAAGAGAAAAATACAATTCTTATCTGGCTAGTACATCCTCTAAAGATGCTTCCAAATGAACAGCTTGTGCTGCTGTACAAGAACTAAGGTTGCCAGTTGTCCTTTATTATCAGGTCTCTTATCTAACTGGCAAGTGTCCTATATTATAAAGTCTATCTCCCATTTGAGGACTGGAAAGCTTTTCTTTTTCTGAAAACTGGTCAAGATGTAAAAGGAAATTCTGCATTTGGGAATGTGGGACCTTCATAAATGCAAAATATGTATGTAATGTATTTTATTAATGTGGACAATATATTGGTTTCAAAGAGAAATACGTTGCTAAGGACCCATTCACACAGTTCCTTTCACACAGCTCCCAGTTCAAAATGGAGGGTGGCTAGACGACATCAGCTGAAACCGCTGGAGAAATTGCTACAAAGCCGAAAAACCACGAGACAAAAAAGTGCAGAAATATCTCGATTCTGGCCAAAAGATTTGGATCTTTGAATCTCTGTATGTCCCTGAACTCAGAAAATGGTCTTTTTTATGTTGATTTGCTCCCGGGTTATAAATGTCAGTTCCTCATTGCTTCTATTATTAAAACACGGGGAAAGTTGATTACACAGCAAAAACTTTGTCATGGCAAGAGGGACATCACCATCCACCCGTATATCAAACTTTATGGCAGACAAACAAAGTTTGTGGAGTATGACAAGTACTTTCAAAGTAGGGTCTACACTATTAAACAGGAACTCACACTTTCAAAGAAGGAACGTAATTTCATCACTATTATCCTTATTCAGAGGCTGCATGGCCATCTGTGAGGACAGTTTTTGTGGTGTATTTGTGGCTGGAAGAATGGGATAATGTTCGTGGGTTATAAATGTTGGTTCCTCATTGTGTCTATTGTAGAAACATGGGAAAAGTTGATCACATGGCAAAAACTTTTGTTCGTGTGTCACAAACTTTGATTATTATTAATAATCATAATCATCTTTATTTTTATCCCACCCTATCTCCCCGAGGGAACTCAGGGTGGGTGGATTGCAAAGGGTGGATGCCTACGTCGCTCTTGCCACAACAAAGTTTTTGCCCTGTAATCAACTTTTGCCAGGTTTTTAAATGATAGAACCAATTAGGAACTGGCATTTATAACCCTGGAACAAAATCCATTCAAACAATGAGCATATTCACAAAATTAAGCTGCTGGGGTTTCCAGTGGGCATCCCACAGTGGCCTTCTTGCTGCGGAATGTCTACCGGCACAAATCATTGGAAAAACAAGTCTGTGTGCAGACTTGCTCTCAGGTCCATCTAAACCCGCAATTTGGTGCTGTCTGGAAGCACCCTGATTTACCTGAAATTAATTCTTTCCTTTGGTGTTTATTTCGAAAACTCAGCAACACTAACGGGAAAATGTAACAAGCAAATATCCTTTGCCTTCAGGTGGCCAAGTATATTAGGCCAACTAATATAACATACACTACTAAATTTATTAGCACCAATTACAAAGCTCTCTTGCAATTAGTTCTATTTCTGCTTCTGTCTACCAACAGTTTTGTATCTACCAATTGTGTCTGACAGGACACACATATACATATAGTGTGAAAGGGACTCCAGATTTTGGGGTGGGGGAGAGATTTAGCAACCCTACTGGATCACAGAGCTGAGAATTAAAATACTTTCAGAAGTCCTTCCCCTGACAAAGCAAATGACAGTCCTAACTGATTTCTTCATCTCCATGAGCTTATTTTTGCCTTTCCCTCTCTAAGCATCCTGGGAAATGTAGTACTCAATAGTCAAGGTCAAGCCCCACAATCACTTCAGCAGTCTATCCCTGGGCTCCCTGTGGAAGCTATTCCTTTCGTTTGGGAAAGCCCAACTCTGCATCCATCCACTATCATATACAGGATTGGGTTTTTAGGGAAGGCATCATTTCTCACATTTTCCCAACATGTAATGTAAATAAAACCCATGGCATGTGTCAGCCAGGATACTGGCTGGTGGAGTCTGTGTAACAAAAGTACGTGTGGTAGAGTCTCTTTCTCTGCAGATTTTTGAACAGAGGCCGAATGGCCATCTGTTGGGAATGCTTTGATTGTGTATTCCTACACGGCAGAATGGAGTCAGTCTGGATGGTCCTTGAAGTCAACCAACTCTAGGATTTTATCATTCCAGATTCCAGTTCAGACTTCTTCACATAGCTGTTGTACACTTACTGGCTATGATGTGATTAGGCCCTTAGACCAAAAAGAAACCCTAAACTTCAGAGAGCAAATTTGCAAATTAATAAATGGAGGAATTGAAATAGGCTATGGGGATATCTTAGCAATGGTAGCAAGCATTTCCATTTCCATTCCAGCAGAGAATTCACTCCAGAATTACACACTGTCCAAAGTGCTGAACTCCACTTGCCAACATACGTCCAGGACCTTGGATAGCTCCTTGTGACTGCCCCAGAAAAACTAAGTTCACCATTGCCCACAACCATCCTCTGAGCCCAGTGTTTTTCAAGGGTTTATGTTTTTGTTTTATTTTTTGTTTGTTTGGGTTTTTTTGGAGCCACAGGATTATCCAGTTTCCCACCAGGCTCTTTGGCAACAAGAAATACAGGATTTGGATTTCTGAAGTATGTTATAGGTGAGATAGCTTCTGGAAACCGCTCAGAAATGTTTGTTAATTAGAATTACTGTGGCTGGATCAAGGATGGGCACAAATGGATTTACAGATGCTTCCCCACAAGTCACATTCCTTGCCCCCAAATTATATAAAATTACCTCAAGGCTATATGTATAATTGAATTTCATGTTTAACTTAGGTCCAATATCCAAAATATGTAATTATGTATCTGAAAGGATTCCAAATAAATAAATAAATCAGAAATCCAAACCACTTTGAGTCCCAAGCATTTTTGATAAGTCTGTAGAGCTAGTAGTGAGAGATGCTGAATAAAACAGCCATCCAGCAGCACATGGAGAGCCACATTTTGTCCATCCTCTGGTTTACACTGTTAAGTAACAGAATTTTGTTATGCCACTAGTTCATTCCCTGCACTGCTGCCAGCCCTTTCTAAGCTCAATACAACATTTTAACTTTTAATGCCCTGAATAGCATGTAACCACCTGAAGGACTGCCTCTTTCCCTATTTATCTACCCAAAACTGCCATTCATCATCACCACCACAGTCTCCTCCGAAGTCTCCTGTCAAGTTATGTAAGGTGGATTGCTACAAGACAAAGAAGGTTGTTTCAATGGGAGCACTCCAGATAGGGAGAGCCAGAGTGGAATAGTGGTTTGAGCATTGAACTGACTCTAGAGACTAGCATTCGCATCTGCATGAAATCCACTATTTGACCTTAGGCAGGGCACACTTTCCCAGCCTCAAAGGAATGTAATGGAAAACCTTTCCTGAATAATCTTGTCAAGAAAACCATGCAAAATGTTCTCCTTGGGCCTGAAAAAGGTTGGAAATGACTTGAAGATACACAGCAAACCCCAGAGAGGCTAAGTTGACACCTAAGGTATGTTCTTTGAGACACCAGGTGAAAACTTAGCTTTACTGGAATATTAGAATCTGAGATGCTGCTTTCAGACCTTGGCATTTATTTCATTTCATCTTTATTGTGTTAAGTCTTTCCTTTTTCTTTTATGCACTTCATCTATTTGTATAGGTTATGTTTGTTTTATTAGATTTTTTTTCCTGGTCTTCTTCCTCCTGGAACAGCACACTCAATATGGCTATAGTCATTGGTAGTTTAAAAATGTAAATAATTAAATAAATTACTCAAAAGGTAAAATCTGCTTAAAGGATACATCAATTCCCACAACCAGAGTGGTTACATCATGCTTACGAAACCTTCCTGCTGAACTCCCCCAAATCATATAATTTGCAGCTTTGCTAACACATCCCGCAAAATGGCACCAATGTAACCACCACCACCCTACACAAGAGTTCACAGAAGTATGCATGTTTTCAATAATCCTGTTCCTATAATGTGGTGCTGCTCACCTCTACTAATGTAGTACTTTCCTAAAGTCTCTACTTTAAGTTATATTTGTTTAATCTGGAAAAGCCTCCCCAGTCTTAAAAGCATGCCTTAAAAGCCAAGATGTTTGTTCTTTTTGATTCCAGATATAGTCCTCCACAAACATAATTGTCCTAAACAATATGCTACTCAACGTTCAAAATAGACCTCGGCAGGTGCAGTGTGTAAAACAGCAGATTGTGTGCTTAATGGCATTGTCGCGGTGTACTCAAATGTGTTGTATGCATGAGAGATGTTACATGATAAAGAAGGCACCCCTCTATTCTTGAACTACAAAATTTATGAGCAATCCTTAACATGCCTTCTACGCAGGTGGGACTGACGGGGATGAGAGACAGGGCCTTCTCAGTGGTGGCCCCTTGGTTGTGGATCGCCCTCCCCTGGGATATTAGATCAGCCCCCTCCTTCTTGACCTTCCAGAAAAAAGTGAAAACATGGCTATTTGAACAAGCCTTTGGAATCTAATGCAACAGTCAAACACAGTATTAAAAGTGAATATTGGAAAGGCTCAGACGATGATTTATAGACAATGAGACTAATAATGAAGGCATTGGTTTTATATGTTTTTAAAGGTTTTATTGAATGTATTTTTAATTCTGTTAATTTATATTGTTAGGCATCAAATTGCTGCCTGGTTGTAAGCCACCTCGAGTCACTTTCGGGTTTGAGAAAGGCTGGATAGAAATATCATAAATAAATAAATAAAGTCAGTTTCATTGTGAGTTTTATTCCCAAATCAGTTACCACCCCAGACTCACTCTGTCTTACATGACGTTGGGTATGTTGGATTTAGTGTGTCTCACTTTTAAGTTAAATTTTTTCCAGTAAGGTAGTGGTTCTCAACCTGGGGTCCCCAGATGCTTTTGGCCTTCAACTCCCAGAAATTCTAACAGCTGGTAAACTGGCTGGGATTTCTGGGAGTTGTAGGCCAAAAACATCTGGGGACCCCAGGTTGAGAACTGCTGCAGTAAGTGATAGAAGCTTCGGCCATTCAGATGTTTGGACTTATAATACTCACAATCCCTGCCCATGGGCCATAAAGGTAAAGCTGATGGGACTTATAGGCCATCATATCTGCAAGGCCAAAATTACCCAAGCCCTAAGTAGGCTCTTCCATACTAGGGCTAAAATTCCCATCTGTCCTGATGGATGTATTGACTGAGGAAAAAGTAGTCCAAAGCATCAGGATGGAGGCAAAAAGGCTTGATTGTCCTAAACAACCTGGGAAGGGAATTAAATGCAATACAGCTATCTCCCCCAACCCAGATCCCTCCACAGCATGTGGACTCTAATTCCCATCAGCCCAGCTGAAATGGATGAAATGATGCTGAATTCTGGATTCAAGGAGGGCTCATAGAGAAAGACAGGCATGACATTCTGACTATCTGAAAACCCTTATCTCACCACACGAGTCTGTCTGAATCTTATGATTTTTTGATGAGAACTTTCTCTCCTTCTACCATCACCCCAGGTCTCTCTACTCTCTTTTCACCAAAAGGCAAATACTTTCATACTTAAACAATATTTCTGTTTTAGCTGGTTGAGGCAGAGGCATATGCAATGGATGTCTTGTTTTCAAATATGGAGTGTGTGTTTTTAATTGCTTTTAAATCAATGTCTTAGAAAGCAGAGTTTTAATTGGATTGAGTGTTCAATGCTTTTTAAATGTTTGTACCTCATATTGTTTTAATAGTTTTGTTTTAGCTTATAATATAAACCACTATGATTCCAGTTAGGGGGAGCAAGGGATGTAGATCAAGGCTGGCATTTTGTGCAGAAATTACAAGATCGTAAACTAGATTTACAATCTTGCAAGTGTTGGGAATTCATATTTATAGTTGCCAACAACTGTAAAAATGTATCTTTTTAGCCAAGAATCAACCCAGCCAATGGTTTCTGAAGTGCTGCAGATTAGAAATGACGTCTGCAATGCTCCCCTGGTCCCTAAGCATGTCAAGAGAAGGCAACTATAGAGATCCCACAGCATCCCACGGCTAAATGGGTGCTGCAGTCATCCTTTCCCAGCACCCCAATCTGCAATGTCTTGAAAATCCTTCATTTGGTGTGCTGCTTGGCTAAAAAGTTAGATTTTGGGAAGAGGGGATGGGGGGAGAAGCCATTGTCAAGTGCAATGGAGCTCTATTTTCACAGTTCTGTTTGATGATGCAAGATCTGTGTCTATATAAATAGATAGATGCGCAAAGGGGTCTTATAGCACCTTTAAGATTAACCGTAAGAAGTCGCTAGCATAAGCTTTTCATAGATGTAAGTCTACTTCATCAAATGTATGAAAAGAAGCAGAGCGAGAGAGAGAGAGAGGCTGGGACTCAAAATAGCTCTTGCATAGAGTACTAACAAATAAATGAATAAATAGACAAATAGAGGACAATTATATGTATAGGACAAGCAACAGAAGAAAGAGGGAAGTCTTTAGTAAACACAGGGCCTTCCAGACAGGCCCTATATCCCAGGATCTGATCCCAGGTTTTCTGCTTTAAACTGGATTATATGAGTCCGCACTGCCAGATCATCTGGGATAAACAGAACACCTGGGACCAAATTCTGGGATATAGGACCTGCTTGAAAGGGCCCATGAACAGTTTTGAGTCTTCTTGTGAGAGAAAAACAGACAATGATGTTGATGATGATGATGATAATAATAATAATAATAATAATAATAATAATAATAATAACAACAACAACAACAACTTTATTTATATACCACTCTATCTCCCCGAGGGGGACTCTGGGCAGTTTCCAAGCAACATCACCAAAACATACTGAGTAAACAGCATAACATAAAATTAACAAAACAACATAAGCATAAAATTATCACAATAACATATATATATTAAAAATAATCCTGCCTGTTCAGAGCAATTAAAAGGCCAGGCCGAGACTAGTGCAAACTCAAAATGTGAGGGGACCAGGAATTAAGTACAGTGCTATAACAGGCTAACAGCAATAGCAGGTATGGGTCTGTGGTTGCTCATTTCCAGGGCCTATTAGAGGGATGACCGGGGTAATATTTAGGAAGTATAAGGCCATATTCAACAATAAAACATAAGAACAACAACAACAACAATGGTGTATTTATATTTATAACACCCTGTCATCACAGTTTACACATGCATGCTAACATAGCCAACCACACTTCAAATGGACAGTCATTATGCCCATTGAGGCCAAAAATGGTTTAGCTAGTCAGTCATCAATTCACAGTTTTAGCAAAGATGTCAAACAAATAAACATTCTGATGGACTAACAAAATTCAACTGAGGAGCAATTTTATCCAGGAACCTCACAGAAAGCCAAGAAACAGATCCTGGAATCCCCAGATGTGTCTCGTTCTAGGAAGAATATTATAAATATTTGAATAAGTGCTGAGAAAGGATTTCCTAAGTGTGGAGGAAATTCTATCACAGATAATAATTTTCTTTTACAGCATGGGACTTCTTGAAAAATGCACAAGTTGTTATGTTTGTTTGTTTGTTGTTTGTTCATTTTTGCACAGGAAACATCATATTCTGCACAGAAAGCAAGTTTCTTGTACAGAGAACAATGGACAAGATTATTCAACAGAGGCTACAATCTATAAGTTTATGCTAATACAATTGGCAATCATGGTAGTGAATTGCAATAAAACACTGTGCAATTGGGATTCCCATTGGGCAGCAGTATAAGTTATGTATCAGGATCATTGTACAACTGCAACATTACCGGCAGTGCTTGTACAGTCGTCCCAAGGGCATAACAACATATCTCCTTCCATGAATATGAGCACTGTACAACAAGACATTTCTACTTTATGGAGTTCTAATTCATGCAACTTCCTGACAGGAGGCCAGTCACTGTTTTCTGAAGGAATAGGTACAGTTCTGCACAAAAATGTGTTTTCTGTGCAGAAAAAGCAGTTTTCTACACACACAAAAAACCATATGTTCCTTTTGAAAAAATCAAATACCATCTAATTTGTAAATAGACCTGCAAAACTACACCAGAAGACAATAGGGGAAAAATGGATAAGAAATTTGTTCTTCCCTACAAGAATGACACCAATCAATAATTACATCACTAGTACTAGCAGGCAAGAAACAACGGGGCAAAGAGATCCAAAATAAAAAAGGGTTGGAACAAAATGAGGCTTGGGACAAAGAGCCAAGGAAGTGAGAAAATATTGCTTTTTTTTGTGCAAGGCAGCCTTTTGATTGTCTGATCAGGCACACCCGATGGGAGTCAGCAGGAGAGCGAGATCTCATGGCATATACTTATGGCTGCCCATGGTTCTGCCAGCGCCCCAGAGATACTGACACCCTGCACCTCACCCTGCTGTGAAACAACAGCCTCCGCGTCCTGACACATTGTGCCCAGCAGGGATCCAGGGCCGCCTATGACTAACGCTGGCAGGTCTTGCTCCTTGTGGCACAGGTCTCTGGAAGCTGTAACCTCTGTGCCAGTCAGATTCTCTTTCCTAAGGCAAATATTACCGACGATGGTTTTTTAATGACAGGGAACTGCAGTAATCTGGTCCAACTGTCAAGGTAGATGGCCTAAATAGAAAGATTTGTACATCAAATTGGTACTATTTTCTTTTGCTGTCATTATGTGACTGTTAGGAATGGGAAGAAATGCTTGTGGGATATGAAACCTTTAGTGCTGAAATAACTTGTCAGTTTAAGATGTGAGTCTCACTTTAAACAAGATTATGGGAAGTAGGTAATTTGCTACTCCACCAGGCCATTTGAGGGTACAAGACGTTACCATGCAATGTTGTATTTTTCAATCTAAGCTAGGACTGTGCTCACACTGCATAGTTAGAGCTGTTTGATCCTACTTTTAACTGCTATGGCTCTGGTCCAGTAGAATCCTGGTATTTGCAGTGTGGAAATGCATTTACAATTCACGAAAACATTTCTCTGGAATACAATACTATAGATCTGTGGCAGAAAATTCTACGCATGGTTTGAAACTAGAAATCCCAGGATTCCAAAGGCTGGAACTATGGCAGTTAAAGAGGGTTCAAACTACTACGATGGTGGATAAACCGCAGGTATATTCTAAATCCTAGTCCTCTCTCTTGCTTGAAGCAAAATGTCACCTGAAAGGGGAACTGTCTTGGCATCTTATTTCAAGAGCACCCATCACCACTGCACCAGTTAGTTTTAGTTTAACTGGGAGCTGAATGCAACAAGCTGATGTACTTAATAACTGTGTTATGATGATTATACCCCTCAGCAATGCCAGTGGGGTTACTCTGAGTCACCCTTCACAAGTCAGACAAAAGAGCTCCAGGAATTGTTGATAGGAATAAGCCATTTCTTAAGGCATAACTTTAAAAATGTTCAGCATCATCCACCCAATTCAGCTGCAGCTGTGAGAAGTGAGAAACAGAGTATATACAGATATATATGACCTCTGAAGCAAAGCCTCCCCATTTTTAAAATATTCATTAAATATGTTAGAATTGATGCTGACTCAAGACACAAATTTCATCGAATGCAACATGTTCTTTTCCTTCAATAGCAGCCAGCCATATGGTTCTGCAAACTTCAGAGGAAGAATTCCAATCCAAGGTGGGCATTATGTGGCCCACAGACCAGCTGCCAAGGCTGTTTTTTGCAGCTCCCCAAGCTCCCTCTTTCTGAAATCTTATGTGTGGTTGTGAAGTTTGGCAATGAAAATTAACTCATTTCAACTGTGGCGCTGGTGTAGAATTCTATGGATGCCATGGACTGCCATAGAAGAGAGGTAAATGTGTCCCGGAGCAAAACATTCCTGAACTTTCCCTGAAAGCCAAGAAGACTAAACTGAGGCGGCTACACTTTGGACATATCGAGGGATAACGTGACTCATTGGAAGACACGTTATCCCTTGGGGGGGGGGGCATTAAGAAAAGAGGGAGATAATCCTACACCTGGACTGACTCGGACAAGATAACCACAAGCCTGGGTTCTCAGGACCTGCTGGGCAGTTGATGATCAGGGCTCTTGGAGATAACCTTGATGACCAAAACAACAATAATACAGGGTTTTTACAAAAGAATGCCCCGATTTCAAAAATTCATGGTAAATGTTTTAGTGAACATACACATATACTACATCAATGTGAAGGGGAAGTCTTTAAGTTTTTATCCACACTCATATCTGCCACTAGGCAGCATTTGTGCTTCCAGTAGTGAAAAATGGCTGCAACCCAGCAGGAGAAAGTGTTATGTGTCCTACAGTTTGAAGTCCATAATTACCATGCAATGGGCATTTAGAATGCGCTATCGGAATGTGGCAGCACAAGAAAAAGTGATTAGATGCTGGTTCACACATTTGCTTGTACAAAAAGATGTTACCTGGCCACCTGAGCTGTGAGTGTCATTGACCGCAACATGTTGAAATGTGTGTGGAAGGAGCTGAACTACCATTTAGATGTGTGCTGCATGACTGGCGACAGCCATATTGAACATCTTTGAGTGGGGGGAAAAACATGAAGATTTCCCCTTCACATTTCTGTAGGTTTCATATGTGTGCATTTACTAAAACGTTTTCCATGATTTTTTGAAATCAGGGCATTATTTTGTAATAACTCTGTAACAACTAAGTTCTTCTCTCCTGGCTGATAAAGAAATGACCCAGTTTGTACTCCAGCCCAATTCTAGGTCAATTCGAGGAGTGGGGTCCACATTGTTTTTAAGTGTTCAAACCAAATGTCAAGAAACTGAAGTGAACATCTAGTCACTTTCAATTTTGCTTGAAATGGATAGGACAGCCTCAGGCTGATTCAGTCAGTGAGAATAGAAAAATGGTCCCTGTCTCATCATCAAAGCTGTCCTCCTTTGATGTAAAAAGCATGCTCTTTGCTCTATTTTACTATTACTGTCAATACATGCTGATTCCATTTAGCAAGGGATGGGCATTATTTGGTCCTCAAGATGTTGATGAATCACAGCTCCCAGCACTCTTATCAGCCATGTGAGGGATATTGGAAGTCACCAACATCCAGAAGGCCACATGATTCTCTACATTTTTCTTGTGTGTGTTAGCAACCATGGCTAACATTTCTTCATGGATTATTTCTCTGTGACTTCCCTTTCACTTTCATTGCAGGCTATTTGAGCGAAACATGTCAATTATTCCCAGACTTTAAGGATTTGGGGCTAAAATTCCTAGAGTTGACAACTTTTTGGACTGAACTGGGATTACAATTTCTAGATTCCCCTAGTTCAGTATGAGAACTGGGAGCTGTGTTAGAAAGAAATAATGCTGTGATACATCCATGAATTCTGTAGATTAAGATAGCTTTTTGATATCAAGAAATCTGGAGTGAATAGTCAACTATGGTATACTGATTAGACTACTAGAGTCCCATACTAGGACTATGGGAAACTGGGGTCAATCCCTTACATAGTGCCTGTACCTCAGAGCATTGTTATAAATAAAAAGGGTACTTTTTGTTCTAAGCTCATTCGATGAAAGGCAGCATGATAATGATGGTGATCATGATAGATAGATAAGAGTTAGTTGCAAATGAACAACAGATGGCCAATTGGCCTGCTGTGACAATCTCAGCCTTGGCAGCACTTTCCGGGATTTGAGATACGCATCCTGGTGAAATCACATCTTGCTAATTCACAGTATAAACATGGCTCATGTGTATGTTTCTGTTCTTCCGCATCCAGCGTCTTGGTCCCCGTACACAGATGCCTTTCTTTCAATGGCTACTGGTGGTTGCCACAGTTTAGTGGGCTCTCCTATCTCTAGCATCATTACCCTCGAACTACCAAGGAGTTGGCATCCCCTGCCAAGAAGGTCTGAGTGGAAGCTGGCATATGTTCTATGCAGCATGTGATAGAATGACAGGACTTTGGGGGCTGTGCCAATTAGGAACAGAAGGAGCAGGGGTGGAACTAGAGGGCAAGTGAGAAGGATTGTACCACTATAAGAGGAAAGGAGTGATATTTGTACATATCCTACTTTCCTCAATATATCACAAATACTTGTTGTTATGTACCTTCGAATAAACTATAATAGGCTTTTCTTGGCAAGATGGATTAAAGAGAGGATTGGTATTGCATTCCTTTGATGCTGAGAGTGTGTGTCTCACTCAAGGACACCCAGTGGATTTCCATAGCTGAGCAGGAATTCAAACCGTCATCTCTTGATGAGCTAGCCCAACATCAAAACACTACACCACACTGCATCTCTTCACAAGTATTTGCTTTTGCTGTGTACCTTCCAGCTTGCATTCAGTTTATGACTATGGCAAACCCATCATGGGGTTTTCATGGTCATGTTTATTCAGAGGGAGTTTTCCCTTGCCTCCTTCAAAGGCTGAGATTGTGCAACTTGCTCAAGGTCACCCTGTGAGTTTCCATGGTTGAGCAGAGATTCAAGCTCTGGTCTCCCAAATTTCAAACTACTACACCACACAAGTTCTCATTAGGAACCAAAAGACACACAAATAATTAAACCTATGTGGAGGCCAGTTCTCAGTGGAATAGGAGATCAACACATTCGCCCTGAAAACACTGGGCTCCTGATTTAGTAGAGCAAGATCTGGTTTAGTGCAGTGGTTTAACTAATGGAATTGGCAGGAAAGCTTCTGTTCAATCTCTACATAGCCATGAAGTTCACTGAGCAGCTATGGGCAAATCATGATCTTCCAACCTATCCTGCCTTGCAGGGCAATTGGGAGGATTAAAATGGGGGTGAGGAGGACTGCTTACACTGTTTGAGCTCCCGGAATAAAAGAAAGATATATCTGTAAAGAGCATACTTTAAGTTGACTTGAAGGAGACAACTAAACTCTTTTCCTAGATATACTCATCACTCCACATTCACTGAGGTTAAGCAGTGGTTCTTAACCTGTGGATCTCCAGGTGTTTTGGCCTACAACTCCCAGAAATCCCAGCCAGTTTACCAGCTGTTAGGATTTCTGGGAGTTGAAGGCCAAAACTCCTGGGGACCCACAGGTTGAGAACCACAGGATTAGAGGCACAGGAAAGTGGAAAACTTAGACATTAAAAATCCTGCTATTTTGTTAGCTGAGAAAACACTTCTCTAGGAGTCTTTAGGTGCTCTAGTTGAACTCTAAGGTTTGCTTCCCACAGAAGTCAACCAAAGAGTTGGGTAGAAGGATCTGGAAATTCCTAAATAGAACATATTAAGCAAGTTCATAAATACACAAATCTGCTCAAATTAAACTTTTAAATGTGTGGGGCTGACCACATGGATGTTGTGTTCAAAATCACTCACATTGAACCTAGGAGGGACTGTGCACCTCTCTCTTCTTCAATGGTTCCCAACCTTTTTTTGACCAGGGACCACTTGACATGGAATCACTTTGACCAGGGATCACTCTCCAACATTAGTACCAAGAGGGTTATGAATCAGTTTTTGATCAACTTTAGATTTGGTCTGGTTATTTTGGGTGCTGATTCAGATAATTGCATTGGACAGACCACATCAGCTCTAGTTTCTGATACAGAACATACGCCATCCAGTAGTCGTCATCTGCTCACCCACAGAAAACCATATTTAATAAGCCTCGGCACTATAAGAGGGTTTTGTGAGACGTTGCAATGTGTAGTAATAGTGAGGCCGCAGACCATATTTTCATTCTTGTGGGCCACTAGTGGTCCACGGACCACAGGTTGGGAACCACTGCTCTAGTTCTACCAGAGCCTTAAAGGGTTGAAAACCTGTGGTCTCTCTGATGTCCTTGGGCTGAAAATGCGTGTCATTAATTGGTTTGTTAAATATTTAATTAAAGTCCATAGGATTTCTATTGTTTTTGCTGCCAGAGACCAACACGGCAAAGCTTTTGCTACCAAATTACAGTAAAATTTAATAGCTGGTGGCAGGAACCCCAAACAGAATGAAGGTAGTTTTTTCATTAATATCCAACTTTGCTCCCAGTACTGGGATCTAGGGCACACTCACAACATATATTTAAACAAAATAAAGCTTTAAAATACAACAATCCAAACTTCATTTTTAAAAACATTTAAACATACTATCTTGGTAAAGAGTGCTACTTAAAAAAAAATCTTACAAGTATTTCAGAAGTAACACTGAAAATAAGAATACACCGCATCCAGCCCTATTGACCAACCTTCCTGTAGAAAACATTCAATAACTGAAAATCTTTCCAAATAGCAAATATATTTGTCCTCTGGTAGAAGGAAAATAGAGAGGGAGTGAATCCAGCCTCCTGCAGGAGGGAATTCCACAGGTTAACAGGAACATTTTATGGATGTTATTTATACATAATGCAACTGGCTAGCCAGCCTGTAGTTTTTGGATTGGCCAGCCCAGCCAACCCCAGCCAAATCCAGACCTTCCATCTTTACATCATCAACAAAAACGAATTCTTCTTTGTTTAGTGATTCCAGCAAAGCCAAATTGGAAAGGGGATCTATTTCCAGAGGTGGCTACACTTCATTCATCACAGGCATGATGTCAGCAAATGAAGCTTTTTCACTTCCATCATCTCATTCCTACTATTGCTTTCCCAACCAAATTTCTGCCTTCCATAAATAAATAAGAGGGCTGCCAAACAAACACGTGGGAGGACTGACAGCTGGGCAAACCTGGTTACATCCTGAGGAATGCTGGGATCTATATAGGCTGTCCCCGAGTTACAAACATCCAACTTACAAACAACTCATAATTAAGAACTGGGGTGAGACAAGAGGAAGGCCCCTTCTACACTGCCATATAATCCAGCAGATAATCCACATTAGCTGCTTTGAATTGGATTATATGAGTCTACATTGCTTTATAATCAAGTTCAAAGCAGATAATCTAGATTTTATATGGCAGTGTAGAAAGGGCTGAAGTGAGCAAAATCTACCCCTCAGAAGGGAAATTCATTCCTGAAAAAGCTTTCATGGAGCAAATGTGCCGCCACTGAAGCTTAATCACCAATCCTTGTTTCCACCATAAGCCTTTTTTTTTTCAAAATTCATTTGTCACAGGGACATAAAGTGAGGTGAAATCTTCTGAACAGGACCACAAATGGCAAAACAAACACCTCAGGTGTGTTAATCCTTCCCTTTGCTATCCTATGCTCTCTGTCTATCTATCTATCTATCTATCTATCTATCTATCTATCTATCTATCTATCTATCTAAATGCTCTGTGCATAATGAGTACCTTGAAAACAAAAGAACCAATGAACAAAATCATACCAAATTTGGCAACAAAATGTCTCACAAAACAAGGAGTGACCATCACTCAAAAACTTATGATTTTGTCATTTGGGAGTTGCAGTTCTTGGGATTTATTGTTCACCTACAATCAAAGAGCATTCTGAACTCCACCAATGATGGAATTGAACCAAACATGGCACACAGGACTCCCATGACCAACAGAAAACACTAGAAGGGTTTGGTGGGCATTGACCTTGAGTCTGAGAGTTGTCATTCACCTACATCCAGAGAGCACTTTGGACTCAGACAGTGATGGATCTGGACCAAACTTGGCACGAATATTCCATGTGAATATGATCACAGATGGAGTTTGGGGGAAATAGACTTTGAAATTTGGGAGTTATACTTACTGGAGTTTATAGTTCACCTACAATCAAACAGTATTCTGAACCACATCAACGAGAGAATTGGGCCAAACTTAACATTCAAAACAGAGGGCAGCTATGCCGAATTTGAAATGGTAATATCCTACAATGTTATTAGTTAGTCAAAGACCATCAGAGTAGAATGCCACAGTTAACATTGCTAGTGAACGCTGGTTCCAAAAAAGTAACTTGCCTAGGTTCTGCTTATATGAGACAAATGAAAAGCGTCATTTGTCAAGCAAAAGTCACTGGAGCCTCGCTAGAGCTCACAAGAAAAGAGCCATTTAAGTTTTAGAGATTCATAAAATATTAAACAGCTTTACTTATATTTTTCTTTAACCTGCCACATTACTCAGATGCTAGGAGTGGCTTTTTGCTGCTTTTAGGTAGTACAGCTTCCTTTAGGATCCCCAAGTGTTAAAAATGAAATAACTTTTAAAAAAATGCTGCTGGGGGTCTAATTTGTCCTTTTAGCGCACCAAGGCACAAAATATGGGCAGTGGCTCAGTCCATAATTGGCTGCCTGTTTATTGACAATGCAGTTCTTGAAATAAGAACAGTCTATAAAAATTATGAACAGGCAGCAATGTTAGTTTTAATAAGGTTATTTTTGCTCTGGCCAGTGATCTCAGGGATCATTGAAGACTGCTGAGGTGGCAAACCAGAGTGACTCTACAGCGGTTGGAAAGATCTGGGTATTGTTGGTTTTTTTAAAAAGCAAAGCTTCTTCCCTTGCCTGGGGAATCTAGCTCTATGTATAATTCAAAGGCTTTAAGTGCCTGGGAAGCTTTGACTGATATTGCAAGATGTAGCTACCGGTGGGCAACAGAGATATGAAGATGCTTGGATGGTGCCAGCTTTCAGCACAAACTAAGAAAGCAAAAACTTTGGGCGGTGGCAGGTTAGAAATTGGATAGATTTTGAGATACCATCAGATAGCAATTCCCAGCTTTCCTAACCCGTGATTATGTTAAGACTGCAGGAGTCATTTTCAGTGTGAGCTGAAGGCCTCAGACTAAGACCACAGATGATGACAATGCTCAAGGATGAGAAATTATTTAGGGAACTGATATGAAGACTGAGAGATGACATGATAGCCATTTTCTTTTACTGTAAGAGCTTTTTCAACAGTGGGATAGTTTGCCAAGGAAGGTGGTGGACTTTGGAGGACTTTAAATTGAGCTTGGAAGGGCATCTTCCTACACAACAGGGAACTGGACTAGATGCCCCTTGCCTCCACCTTGAGCTCTAAGATTGTATGAGTCCATGATTATTTTTAAAGAAATGAAGTTCTAATTTTACCTGCTTGTTAGAATAATAAATTTAAGGGAATAGTCCCCTCAATGTAAGTTTAGTCCCTTCAACGTAAGTTTATGGCCTCAGCAAATCTTAATCCAGTTCTGATGGTGAATAAGAATGCTATAAATTTGTTTTTTGGATATAATAAATAAATAAACAAACAAATAAACGTTATTTGTATACTGTCCTATCTCCCCAAAGGGACTCAGGGCAGTTTCCAACATGTAAGACAAATATTCAATTGCTAGAAAGAAACCATACAATTACATTAAAATAACACATTCGACAATATAACACTTAACACTCAATATAACACTTATAAACTTAATAGACAAAATAACAACTAAAAAACATCACAAAATACAAAAAATATGCTAAAACACATTAAAGATAAAAAGATTTATAGTTTTAAATGTGTTGTGGTGTTATTGTCTAATGTTTACTGCTAGTCTTTTAATGTTTATTGTTTTGTTTTATGAGTTTATTTATTGATGTATTTGTTATGCTGTTGTTTTGTTGATGTGCTGGGCCTCGGCCTCATGTAAGCTGCACCGAGTCCTGTTAGCGGGGTATAAATAAAGGTTTATTATTATTATTATTATTATTATTATTATTATTATTAAAAACCCATTTCTTTGTAGCTCCGTCAGTGGAGGTTCAACAAAATGGACAGGGTTACTAAATGGACATGGGCCACCTATAAAAGGGGGGATAGCTTTGTGTGCTAAACTAATAATCTGTCCTACCCAATATTACGTTTTATAATTTCAGAGGAAGTATAGAACAGAGCATATGCTCATCCATTTCCACTTGCCCCTTTCCAGTCATTAGGATATACAATACAACCTCCATATCCATGGGACTGGTACCAACAGTTTTTTTACCCATGTCTGAAAAAGTATGTTCTCTCTAGGCATATTATTATATTTATTTATACTCCACTTTGTCTCCCCAAAGGGGACTAAAAGCAGCTTGACATAAAAGCATTAATATACAATTTAAAATATGCAACCATTAAAACAGAATTAAGCAAAAACAGCACAAAAAATTCATTGTTAAAACCCATCAAAATATATTCAAAGTTAAAAACTACAGCATCGCCTGACTAGATCTTAAACACCTCCATCTTTAAATGCCTGTCAGAATAGAAAGGTTTTAGCCTGCTTCTGGAAGGATAACAGGGCGGGGGCCATACTGGCTTCCCTGGGAAGGAAGTTCGAGGCAGCCACTGAGAAGGAAGGCCCGCTCTCTCATTCCCACTGACGATGCTTGAGATGGAGGTGGGACTGAGAGAAGGGCCTCTCCTAAGATCTCAGGGCCCACGCATGTTTGTACAAGGGGATGTGGTCAGCCAAATAGTCTGGTCCTGAACCGTCCAGGCTATTTTCCAGTTCCCCCAGCATGATTCTACAATGCACTTCCACCAGAAGTAGTTCATTTCCACTGGCTTGCTATTTTGCATTTTCATGACAAATCCAGAAATATGAGTGTTGTACTTCATATCCTAATTCACACAGGCATTGTTTCACTCATCATCAAATCACAAAGAACCATTTTAATTGTCAGAGTTTTTGATGCAGCAGGAAGACTTCTAGATTCTCCGATAGATCAACCCACTCAGGTTGATTTCTCCATATAAAACACAAACAGACACACATAGTTGAATGTGCTGGCACTGTGTTAATAGCTGCCTTCCACAAATTTGCCTAGCTCATTTTATAATCCAGTTATACAGTGGGTCATGAACATATCCTAAAGCATTCAGTTGCAATGATCAGTAAGAGTGCTGCATTTTTGTATAATCCCTATTTATTTTAAACTCTATTTGTGTGTGTGTGTGTGTGTGTGTGTGTGTGTGTGTGTGTGTGTGTGTGTTGTTCATTTCATATGAAGGACAGGATCAAACACCACACACAAGGGCTGACTCCAAATGCGGTGGATGAACTAAGGTTCTCATCTTTTGTTACTTTTCTGTCCGGGCTGCCCTTGCCATTAGGCAGAATGAGGCAGTTGCCTCAGGAGGACAGATGTTTGGGTGTTACTTCTGCTCTGTCCTGAACCCCTAAGCTAGCCTACTGTCGTGAAGTGTGGTAGAGAATAATATATCATTTCCATAACTGCCAGTCTAGTTAGCTTCTCTGTGTGGCATGCAGGAGGATACCATCCTGTCTTACTTCAGACATCAAAATGTATTGGGCAAGCTGTTCATTTAGCCACTCTTTTCTCATCCAAAGTGGTTAGAAAGATATCTCTAAATTCCTCACAAGTCATCATTTCTCACTTCCTGTCACTACCATGACAAGGACAGAGGAGACAGAAAATAGACACCATCTGCAGGAGAGACAAAACTGATTGGCTTGATCCATTTGATTTAGTTACACCTCTATTCCCAAAGGTGTCCAAGTCTAGGACAAGTCTTAAAACTTCAAGGGACTATGCCTTCTAAATAATAACTCTCAGGGCCCTTCCACACAGCCCTATAACCCAGAATATCGAGGCAGATAATCTACAATATCTGCTTTAAACTGAATTATGAGTCCACACTGCCATATAATCCAGTTCAGTGTGGATTTTATACAGGCCTCAATGCTCCTGTGGAGAAGCCAGATCTGCTTATTGAATTCTGGGGACCTAAAGGACAAACCATCAATGAACCTGAAAGCCTGAGTTGGTCTCAAAACTACAGGAAGGGAAAATGACACAGCAAAGAAAGGAATGAGAGAAGGAAGTTAGGGTTCAGAGCCAAACACAAAGATAGCCTAAACCTATTAAGACAGTGGAGGAGATTTTCACTGAAGGTACATTAGAGCAAAAAATATATATTTTAAGATTGCTAACCAATATGCAATCAGGTGGATCTGGCTGATGAGCATTCAGTATTTAATTAGGGAGTCACAGATTACTGATATGTTTGGACTAAAATTAAAGTATGCAGTAGGTACTATCCTGCTTTTTGTTCTGATGAACATTGTAAGGGGACTCTTTGTTCCCATATTTGAATGAAAGATTGAACTATTATATCAAGACTTTGTGAAAGTAACAGAGATATTGACTCTTGCCTTTATTTTTCATTAAGGGAGGAGGAGGAGGAAGGGCATCAATGATTTTACCCACATCCCACCCAATTCCTCTGTGTCCTCTTTAATAACTCAAAAGTCTGGAAATGGTAAAGCCACCTCTGAGTAATTCATAGGTTTGTCATAAGTCGACAGGTGATCTGAAGGTGAATACGTGTACACACATCTCATTGCTGAACTGGGAAGAAGAGAGGAAGGCCAGGCAACCTAAGTTAGCAATAAAAGGCTAGGTGGCATTTATACTTATCAACCTACCACTGGTTTGAGCTACAGTGCAACAGCTAGTATCTCTGGAAGTCCTTGCAGACATCCTTTTTCAAAGAGAAGCATTTGAAAAGTCCTAGAATCAGCTCTTCAACAGTGACAGCATATATTGTTGTTTCACCTGATAATATCTCCATTTATCTTCCCATCCTACAGAAGGCATTTTGCCTCTTTGTGATGAACTGGCAGTCAATGGCCTCCATCCTATTGCATCATTCCAACTAGAAGGAGTCCCCGGTGGCACAATGCTGACAGGACTGCTGACTGAAAGGTCAGAGGTTTGAATCTGGGGTGAGCTCCCATGTGTCAGCTCCAGCTTCCCATGTTGGGACATGAGAGAAGCCTCCCACAGGATGGTAACACATTTGAGCGTCCCCTGAGCAATGTTCTTGCAGACGACCAATTCTCTCACACCAGAAGCAACTTGCAGTTTCTCAAGTCACTCCTGACATAGAAAAAAAATCCCCACTAGAAGAGACATATAGAATCAACTCCTGAATGGTAAATCTGGTAACTCCCATCGATTCAGTGGGTCTGCTCAAACTGTGGACAAACAACAGTACTGAGATCAATGTCCCTGAGCTGAACTTGAGCTTTCATTTACAGTGTGAGTTGCAGGTGTATAGTCTATATATAGTTATACAGTCAGTACTCCTTGTTTTGTATAGGTTTCCATGACCCAATGGGCATTCACACACTGATCTCCAGAATCACGGCCCAGTGCTTACGCTACTACGTTTCTCTCCCTCCCTCTCTCCCCCTCTTTCTCCCCCCCCCCCACCTCTCTCTCTCAATATCTATCTATTTATCTATCCTATAGTATCTTCAAATGAAAAGTGGTCCAAAAATTCTTCTAACATGCAAATAAATAAATACCCTTTGCACAGATTCATGGAACAGGAAAACCACCTGATGTACATCACTGTCAATCTAGGACCTGTCACACACACACGGTATCCACACGCAACCTTTTTTTGCATCTTCCTCAGTCCTGCCAAACTGAAGACAGATTCTTAGCACAGACACCTAAAGAGCATGAAATAAAAATCCCAAAATGAGACATGGCGAAAAAGATTATGCCGATGAGCTGTCAGTCTGAGCACTAACTCAGACAGAGAAATTAATTTAAGGAGAGGAACACAGCTGAACACAGGTGGAAGGAAGAGATGGTGAAGTCCTTCATCCTGGGGAAAGCAGGAGGAAGGAAGATCAGGAGGAAGGAATGCAATTAATCATAGGGTTAATAACAAGAGCGGGGGAGAGGTGGGGTAGAATAGGACAGAATTCAACACTGCCTACAATGGAGGGATGGCTAATGCAAATAACAGATTTAGCCAAAATGGACAATTGTCTATTTTGATGTGGGAAAGGTCAGTAGAGACATTGCTCAAAGACTAGTAGCCTCTTCTACACTTTTTACTAAAACAAAGAAAGCAAATAACTTGATTATTAGAAAAAATAGGGTGTTGAAAGAAAATGATTGTGTGGATAATTTGGCGAGAGAGGCATGAATGCATATATAACCAATGAAAGGAGGATGGGAAGTCACTTGTTTTTCTGGGGGTGTTTTTCCTCTCTTTATTTTTACACTCTACTCATGAACTTTTATTTCATTTCAGTTTCTTCTTTTTCTTTGTTTCTCATCTTTGTAAATTTTAATGAATTTTTAAACTTCAGTATTTAAAAAAAGGACTGAAAGGAATGGGAAGAGGGAAGGAGATGGAAAAGGACAGCTATCTGACTTATTCATTACGACAAAAGGATAACATCGAGCATAGATGGATGGATCTGTTAGCAGCTCAAAATCATTTTATCACAGATATTTGGAGAAAGCTGTCCAACAATATGCAAGTAGTTTGGGAAACCTGGCCATCATCATCATCATCATCATCATCATCATCTGTTTGAATTTGGGAGCAAAAACTGGCAAGAGGGGAGGTGAAGGGGGTCAAAAGAAGATATTAATGTTATTGACTCACTTGAGGTGGGGAAAGACATAGAAGGGGGAAGATTAAGGGATGAATGGGTCAGCACAAATGGCGGGATGCACAGGTGGAGGAATGGATGGAAGGGAGAGGGATGGAAGGAAGGGTTGAGGGATGAATGGATTATTTATTAGCACAAATGGATGGCAGGAAGGGTGGATTAATGTACAGGGGAGAAAGGAAAGAAGAAAAGGAGAGAGGGAAGATTGAAGGATAGGAGGAAAGACAGGAAGGAGGTTTGGAGGGTGAGTGGATTAGCACAAATGGATGGAGAAAGGAAGGAAAGAAAGAAAGAAAGAAAGAAAGAAAGAAAGAAAGAAAGAAAGAAAGCAGAGAGAGAAGGAGTTGAGGAGAAACTAGATTAACACAAATGGATGGATAGATGGAGAAAGGAAATAAGGAAGGAAAGCAGAGAGAGAAGAAGCTGAGGGGAAACAAGATTAGCACAAATGGATGGATAAATGGATGGAAGGGAGAGACAGACGTAGAATAGAAAGTGAGGGAGGCAGTGAAAGAGGGAGCAGAGAGAAAACTAGATTAGCACAAATGGATGGATGGAAGGAACAGAGGGAGGGGGAATAGTTGAAGGATTAATGGATGTATGGGAGAGTGGAAGGAAAGGTGGGAAGGAGGGTTGAAGAATGAATGGATTAACAGAAAGGAATGGATGGATTGATGGATGGAAGGAAAGAAGGGAAAAAAGGAAGAATGGCTAGAGGATTAATGGATTAGCAGAAACAGAGGGAGAGAAGAGTGGAAGAAAGATGGGAAGAAGGGTTGAAGGGTGAAAGGATTAGCAAAAAGGGATGGGTAGAAAGAAGGAAAAACAAAAGGTAAAAGATGAATTGATTGTTATTATGTTTATTTATAGCAAAAAGGGAAGGAGGAAGGGAGGTAGAAAATAAGGGAAGAAGGACTGAGGATGAACGGATTAGCAAAAAATGACAGATAAATCGATAAAAAGGATGGAAGAGTGGAAAGAAAGGAAAGAAGGGTTGAAAGGTGAATGGATTAGTAGAAAGGGAGGGAGGTAAAAAAATAAGGGGAAAAAGATTGAAGATGAATAGATTAGTAGAAAGGGGTGGATAGAAAGAAGGAAGAGAGAGATGTAGAATAGAAGGGAAAGAGGGAAGATGATGGATGGATTAGCAGAAAGGGATGGATAGAAGGAAGGGAGAGAGATCCATCCATTTGTGCTAATCTAGTTTCCCCTCAACTTCTTTTCTCTGTATAAAAGGAAGGAAGAAAGAGATGAGATGTAGAAAAAGGAGCGCAGAGGATGGATGTGTTGTTGAAGGCTTTCATAGCCAGAATCACTGGGTTTTTCAGGCTATATGGCCATGTTCCTGACATTTCTCCCACATCTATGGCAGACATCCTCAGAGGTTGTGAGATTTGTTTGAAACTAGGAAAATTGGGTTTATATATCTGTGAAATGTTTAGGGTGGGAGAAAGAACTCTTGTCTGCTTGAGGCAGGTGTGAATGTTGCAACAGCTCACCTTGATCAACATTGAATAGCCTTGCAGCTCCAAAGCTTGGCCACTTCCTGCTTAAGGAATCCATCCACCTTTGAGGGTGGATGGATTAGCAGAAAGGGATGGAAAGAAGAGAGAGATATAGAAAACAAGGGAAGGTCAGAATATGGATGGATTAGCAGAAAAGGATGGATAGAAGGAAGGAAGGAAGGAAGGAAGGAAGGAAGGAAGGAAGGAAGGAAGGAAGGAAGGAAGGGAGATCTATCCATTTGTGTTCATATAGTTTCCCCTCAACTTCTCTTTCTGTATAAAAGGAAGGAAGAGAGAGATGTAGAAATGAAGGGAAGGAGGGCAGGGGATGGATGGATGAATTAGCGGAAAGGGATGGCTAGAAGGAAGGAAGAGAGATCCATCAATTGGTGCTAATCTAATTTCCAATCAACTTCTCTCTGTTCAGAAAAGAAGGGAAGGAGGGCAGGGGATGAATGGGTTAGCAGAAAGGGGTGGACAGAAGGAAGGAAGAGAGACATGTAGAGAAGAAGGGCAGAGGATGAATGGATTAGCAGAAAGGGATGGATAGAAAGGATGAGAGAGATGTAGAAAAAGAAGGGAAGGAGGGCAGAAGATGGATTGATTGGCAGAAGGCGATAGTTAGAAGGAAGGGAGATCCATCCATTTGTGCTAATCTAGTTTCCCCTCAAATCTCTCAGTGTAGAAAAGAAGGGAAGGAGGGCAGAAGATGGATTGATTGGCAGAAGGGGGTGGCTAGGAGGAAGAAAAAGAGATCCATCCATTTGTGGTCATCTAATTTCCCCTCAACTTCTCTTGGTGTAGAAAAGAAGGGAAGGAGGGCAGAGGATGGATTGATTGGCAGAAGGCGATGGCTAGAAGGGAGATACATCCATTTGTACTCATCTAATTTTCCCCCAACTTCTCTCTGTGTAGAAAAGAAGGGAAGGGGGGCAGAGGATGGATTGATTGGCAGAAGGCAATGGCTAGAAGAAAGAAAAAGAGATCCATCCATTTGTGGTCATCTAATTTCCCCTCAACTTCTCTCTGTGTTGAAAAGAAGGGAAGGAGGGCAGAGAATTGATTGACTGGCAGAAGGCGATGGCTAGAAGGGAGATCCATCCATTTGTGCTCATCTAATTTCCCCTCAACTTCTCTCTGTGTAGAAAAGAAGGGAAGGAGGGCAGAGGATGGACTGATTGGAGGAAGGCAATGGCTAGATGGAAGGAAGAGAGATCCATCCATTTGTGCTCATCTAATTTCCCCTCAACTTCTCTCTGTGTAGAAAAGATGGGAAGAAGGGCAGGGGATAGATGGATGAGCAGAAAGGGATGGGTAAATAGATTGAGGGAGAGAAGAGAGGAACGAGAGGCGGAAAGAAGGGTTGAAGGGCGAATGGATCAGCAGAAAGGGACGGATGGAAAAGGAGGGCTTGAGGGATGGACAGGGGGGCACCCACTCTTTCCCTTCCTCCTCCTCCTCCTCCTCCTCCTCCTCCTCCTCCTCCTCCCCCCCTCCCTCCTCCTGCGCAGGGCTCACCAGTCTGTCCCGGGCTCGTCGACCACGAGCAGGACCTTGCTCTTCCCGGAGGCGCTGCCCCCGACTCCGACCTGCTCGCTGAAGGTGGCGGCGGCGGCGGCGGTGGTCTGCTTGACGGCGTTGGAGAGCGAGGAGAAGAAGCCCCCTCCTCCTCCTCCTCCGCCGCCGCCTGATGTGGGTCCGGGGCTGGGGGCGGTGGGGGCCACGGGGGCGGCGGCGGCGGGGGCCCTGTCGGCGGGGGAGAGGCTTCCGGGCGGCGGGGAGGTGGCGCTGGGCGGCGGGGGCGGCGGGGGCTGCGGGCGCTGCAGGTCCGTCATGTACCCGTTGGGCAGGTTGGCCATGAAGTTGCTGTCGGAGAGCCGGCGGCGCAGGTAGTTCATTTTGGCGGGAAAGAGGAGGAGGAGGAGGAGGAAGAGGAAGAGGAGAAGCCCCTGCCTTCTTCTTGCTCAGGGAACGTCTGCCTGAGAGGAATGCCCTCTCGTCGAAAGGACAGAGAAAAAGCCTCTCTCTTTAGCTGTCTCTCTCTCTCTCTCTTTCTGCCTCCCTTTCTCTTCCTTAAGGAAAACACTATTTAGGAAAGCTCTGCCCAGAAGGAAAAGCCAACCCGAGGCGGCTCCTCCCGAGTCCTGGCGCCTTCTGCGCTCGTCGGCAGCCAGCCCTGCCCTGATAATCCCTCCCCGCCGGTTGGGCTCGCCCGCGTCCTTTCCCTCGCCCCCCTCTGCGGCTAAAGTGGTAGCGCCCCTTCCCACACTCAATGCATTCAGGGCGCGGCCACGAGCGGAGAGGAACAGGGGAACGGTTCAGCCGCGGTCTTCTCAGCTCCCCCCTCCTTTTCGAATGGTACGGCCCGGTACCCAACAGCAGGGATGCAGCAGGGACAGCGAAGGAAGGAGGAAGGATGCTGATGCTGATGCTGGACTCGAATGCTGGCGTTGCCACGGCCTAGGATGCTGATGTTGACGTCATGGCGCCGCTGTCATTGATCTCATCAAGTTCTAGTGGCGCTTCCATGGGAAATATGGGCTGAAAGGCACAGCAGCTTGTGTCATTTGAGCTCCAAAGGAGAAACAATTCCCGAAAGGACAAAGGCAGGGACTGCACCCAGAAGGATCACACGCAACCGAGGAGCCAAGAAATAGAATGACTCAAGTATAGAACAGAATAACTTTATTGACATTGTACAAGGGTTGAATGAAAAGTAATGCCTCTTTATGGTGATTGCGTTGATGTGAGTACGGTGCGTCATTAGGCGACCAAGTTTAAAGATGTTGAGGTGACACCTTCTGCTGTCAAGAATTCAATGACTACACGTTGCTTAAGTCGCATTAAGTCTGTGCAGGGTTCCATACTTCGCACTTTAACAACACAACCATTCAATGCTAAGGCTTCCCACCAAAATGGAACTGTAGAAGAGAACTGTAGAGGAGAATCTACTGAACAAGCCAATACCTGCTGCATACCATTAGTGCCATCTGTTGAGGAGTTACAAAGGTGGAGGCATTACTTTTCATTCAACCCTCATACATTGTTAAATGAAATTAGAATCCTAGAGTTGGAAGAGACCTCGTGGGCCATCCAGTCCAACCCTATTCTGACAAAAAGCAGGAAAATCACATTCAAAGCACCCCCGATAGATGGCCATCCAGCCTCTGTTTAAAAGCCTCCAAAGAAAGAGCCTCCACCACACTCTGAGGCAGAGAGTTCCACTTCTGAACAGTTCTCACAGTCAGGAAATTCTTCTTTATGTTAAGGTGGAATCTCCTTTTCTGTCGTTTGAAGCCATTGTTCCACGTCCTAGTCTCCAGGGCAGCAGAAAACAAGCTTGCTCCCTCCTCCCAGTATACACCACAAAAACAACACACACATCCCTCCACATTCCAACCACCACCGCACAGCCCGCAATGCCACATCAATGCAAAGCCATGGAGTCAATATAGTTACGGCTTTAGGTTAAACCTATCTCTCGGTCTGTTTATGCTTGTCTTTGTCACCCTGTACCATCTGCCAGATGGTAATAACAACAAAGAAAGACAGTTCCACCTTGTCTCCTGTGCTATTCTAATAATATGTTATAATATAATATATAATATATTGTATATACATATAATATTTATAATATTGTAATGTAATGCAATATAATACTACTAATAATAATATGATATTATAATTATATATTTATATTGCATGTAATATTACTAATAATATTACAGTATAATTGATATAGTGCAATATAGCAATATTTAAAACGGATATTGTACTATGTCAATAATATATTGTATGTATATATACCTTGTAAGCCGCTCTGAGTCCCCTTCGGGTTGAGAAAGGCGGCATATAAATGTCGTAAATAAATAAATAAATAAATAAAGAATATGTCGGGTGAGATGGCTCCCCAAGAATGCTCTGAGCCAGGCATCCTCAAATTGCGGCCCTCCATCTGTTTGGGCCTCCAACTCCCAGAAGCCCTGACAAGCTTGTGCCATTGTCAGGAATTCTGGGAGTTGAAGCTGGAGGGCCGCAGTTTGAGGGTGCCTGCTCTGAGCTTTCTTAAGGCTGCCGACCTACACATAAAGTTCTTCCAAAGAGAGGAGAAGGCAAGCAATGATTCTCTGTGCAGAAGTGGTGACCCTTTGGAGTGCCTTCCTATCTGCTACTATGCAGTTACCAAACCACATGCAGATGCAATAGGTTAGGACACAAAATGTGTGATAATTATGAGACAAGAAGGTCTGTGTGGATAATGACATTTTACCTAGAGAATGATAAACATAGCAGGAAGAAATGTATCATCATCATCATCATGATAATAAAAAAAACTATTTATATACCACCCTATCTCCCCAAAGGGACTCAGGGCGGTTTACAACACATAAGACAAACATTCTGTTGGCAGCCAGAAACAATAGAGACAATTACATCAAGATAAACACATTCAACAATATGATGTGCAGCAGGCCCTTGGTATCAGCTGTGGTTTGGTTCCAGGGCCATTGTCATGTGGAATTGCTAGCCTCCATAAATCTCCATGGAGAGCAAGGTGGGGTATAAATAACAACAACAACAACAATAATAATAAATATCTGGACATATTAAAGTTGGACAATATCAAGCATGGGCATGTAAAAAAATGTGGTCAGCAAAGAATATAGTCAAAGAGTCAGAAAGGTTTTGAAGAGCAAATTAAATGGTGGAAATACGATCAAGGCTATCAACACCTGGGCCATCCCCGTCATTAGATACACTGCTGGAATTGTGAACTGGACACAAGCAGAGCTGGATGATCTGGACAGAAAACAAGAAAACTGATGACAATCCACTACTCATTACACTCGCTTAGTAATGTCGACAGACTTTACCTGCCCAGAAAATCAGGAGGCAGAGGGCTTCTGCAAGTGAAACAAATGGTAGAAGATGAGAAACATGCAATGGTAGATTATGTGAAAGGCAGTTAAGAACCAACATTGAGGGAAGTCAATAGTAGTAAACTGCTTAAAGCGCAAAAGACAAAGAGGGAATACCATAAAAACACAATGGCCATGTTCCAGAAGCATTCTCTCCTGACATTTCACCCTCATCTATGGCAGGCCTCCTCAGAGGTTAAGGGGTCTGTTGGAAACTAGGCAAGAAGGTTTATACATCTGTAGAATATCAATAAACTGTATCTAAGTACTGCCTGTGAACACGGGACACTGTGTTTATTTAACCAATAGTGCAGAATTTAAGGCAGATGTCTTAAATTGTCATTTTTATGGCATAAATCTTCAAATTCATCTATCCCAACTCATTAGAACAGTAAATTAAGACATCTATCTTCACCTCTGCACCATGGATTCAATAAGCACAACCTCTCATGCTTGTAAATATATCAATTCATCTATTCTTTTATACTGATTTTTAAATAAAGCTTGGCTTTACTCACTTTCTTTTGAAAGTCACATTACATAAGCAGTGACACAAAGAGAAGTCCTACAACATTTGGCATTTATACTCTGTTTTAAGAAAAAGCTGTAAGAAGGTAAATTAGTAACTACTGTATGATGCACGAAGAGATATGCTCTGATTTAGTTTTTGTCTCCCATTTATTTCACAATAGCAACGATTAAAAGACATTAGTGATTACTTTCTAAAAGGTAGTACTCATTGTGAGAGTCCCATTGTTACAATCAACTTATTGTCCAAACAACATAAGCAATTATGTTGACTCGTGTGTCTGTATGTGTTCAAGCATACATCTTGTGTATGTCTTTTGTAAAAATAATTATCTGTTCAAGATAATGCCCCCTAAAAAATAAAGAGGACTGTGGGAAGGGATAGCTTACAACATTATATTAATTCACCTCAAAGGGATGCTGTGAAGATAATAATGAAAGGAAGACTTGTTCTTCTTGGAGAACAAAATACGATGTAAATAGATCATTGGTTTGTTGATACAGGCACAGTCCTCATTGCTGAAGAGAGTGGCATCTTTGTCCATGGTACTGGACAAACCAGATGTCTCTAGCTAGTTCATAGAATTGTAGTATTTATTTGTCGTGTCAGAGCAACCAGTCCATTATATTACATTTCTAACAGAACAAAGCAAACAAACAGACAAATACAAAACTTGTGAGTTTGGTAGTTGGTTAAATGTCCTTTGACCAGTATCTGGCCACTTGGAGTGCTTCTGGTGTTGCTGCAAGAAGGTCCTCCATTGTGCATGTAGCAGGGCTCAGGTTGCATTGCAGCAGGTGGTCAGTGGTTTGCTCTTCTCCACACTCGCATGTCGTGGATTCCACTTTATAGCCCCATTTCTTGAGGTTGGCTCTGCATCTCGTGGTGCCAGAGCGCAGTCTGTTCAGTGCCTTCCAAGTCGCCCAGTCTTCTGTGTGCCCAGGAGGGAGTCTCTCATTTGGTATCAGCCATTGGTTGAGGTGCTGGGTTTGAGCCTGCCACTTTTGAACTCTCGCTTGCTGAGGTGTTCCAGCGAGTGTCTCTGTAGATCTTAGAAAACTATTTCTAGATTTAAGTCGTTGACGTGCTGGCTGATAGAATTGTAGTTGGAAGCAGCCACAAGGACCATCCAGGCCAACCCTTGCAAGAAAACATAATCAAAACACTACCAACAGATGGCCATCCAGCCTCTAGAGAAGGAGACACCACCACAATGAGGCAGTACTCAACCCATTAACTGGAAAAAGGTACATTTTAACCTGTTGTGATCTTGGTGGTTTGAGTGCTTGGACTGGGAGATCAAGATCTGAATTGCTGCAATGGAAACCTGCTGGGAAAGCTAGGGCAAGTTAAACCCCCCTGGACTGTGAGGAAAGCACAGGGAAACTCTCCATGAAGAAATTCTGACCAGAAAACCCTGTGCTAAGTTCTCCTTAGAGTCACTACAAATTAGAAATTGTTTGAAGACACACAACAATAACCAGGACATGTGTTCTAGTACATTCGTTCCTCCTGTCGCATATTACTTCTGCGACTCTGTGATCTCTAAATCTTTACATCTGTGATAAGAAAGAAAAGGGGAAGATTCAATATGTTTTTCCCCAGCTTGGAAATTGTTAGAAGATTTTTTTTTTACCTACTGGAAAAAGACCAGGATTCATATCTAAATGTTATGAGGCTGTTTAAATACATATTTCCCCTGCCCTGAAAAATATTGTATAATAAAAGTGATCATTTTGATATACACTAAAGATTAAGATAAGATCATGTGTGCATATGTATCCTGTCAGGATGACTCATCTCTCAGTTTCAGCATTTGCTGAAATTCACTTAAGCTCAGAGGTGTCAGATATATACTAAGCCGCTAGGTGCTGAATATTCTGTGAAAAAATAATCCAGGGCAAGAATTATATCTTATTCTTTCCGAACCCTCCCCCAATAAATGAATCAGCAGGCTGTGCACCAAGGTTGAGCAATTTGCTTCCCTCTGTTTTATCTCATGCAGCCCATGGCCTTATTTCAACAGTCTCCTTCTAGGGATCAATTCAGAATACTAGCGAGAGCAGCATGTCCCTTTCAGCCAACCACTAAGAAGACAAGGGAAGGGGTGGCAGAAAAGGAGAGGGGGAGGTTGAAGAAAGAGAATGAAAAGATATAAGAGAGAGAGAGAGAAAGAAAGAGAAAGAGAGAAGCAGAGGATGATGGCAGAAACACAGGAAGTTATAAGAAGTGGTGGATTTGAAATGTGCTGTTGAGTTCTGTGCATATCCCTGACTGCTGGAAAGATAAATAAATGGAACCTTGATCAAAACAAACCCAACTCTCCCTAGAAGTTAATAGAATTAAACTGAGACTGTTGTGCTTTGGATATGTCATGTTGTTGTTGTTGTTGTTGTTGTTGTTGTTGTGTACATCCACATCATTTCTGACTTATGGTGGCCCTAAAACAGTGGTTCCTAACCTGTGGTTCATGGACCACCAGTGATCTGCAAGAATGAAAATATGGTCCCTGGCCTCACCATTATTACACCGTTGCCTGGAAACCATGCGGCAACGTGAGTGACTGGTCTCGTGAAACCCTTTTCTAGTACCGAGGCAAAGGGGAATCAGGAGTGGAGAGGCTGGCTACCCACGAATGATTACTATGATCACATCAGCTCTAGATTATTAAATATGCTTTTCTGTGGATGAGCAGATGGTGACTACTGGGTGGCATATGTTCTGTATCAGAAACTAGAGTTAATGTGGTCTATCCAAAGCAATTTTCTGAATCAGCACCTCAAATAACCAAACCGAATCTAAAGTTGATCAATCTAAAGGGTTGATTCGTAACCCTTTTGGTACTACTATTGGAGAGTGGTCCCTGGTCAAAGTGTTCCCTGGTCAAGTGGTCCCTGGTCAAAAAAAGGTTGTGAACCACTGCCCTAAGGCAACTCCGCCATGGGATTTTCTGAGGTTAAGAATATGTGACTTTTCCTGGGTCACCCAGTGGATTTTCATGGCTGAACAAGGATTCAAATCTTGTTCTCCAGAGTTATAGTCCAGCACGCAAACCACTACAGCACACTGGCTCCATTGGAAAACATGACTCACTATAAAAGACAGTGGTGCTCGGTAAGGTAGAAGGCAGCAGTAAAAAGACTGCATTACAGATGTTTAGACTCAATTAGGGAAGCTATAGCCTTGAGTCTGCTAACTGAGCCAGGCTATTGATGAAAGAGTGAGTTGTAGATTTCTCATTCATAGCTTTGTAAGTCAAGGTTGCTTTAGTAGCACTTAATAAAAACAAGAATCAGGGGCAGTGGAGGTTATGGTGAAAAGACACAGACTGAAAGGGATGTGATGTAGGCAGAGAGGAGGAAGAAACTCTTAGAAAGAGAAAACAAAAAGAGGTGGCAGAAACAGTCAATGGATCATTGAAAGAAGGTGATGGAGAGAGACTGGATAGAATGGAGAAAAGGTGGCAGAAAAAGGGAGCACAAAATGCAACGGAAGGGTGTGAAAGAGAGAAAGAGAAGAGTAGAAGGTGTGAAAAGAAGGTGGCAAGGAAAAGAGGAGAGAGTGGGTGGCAGAAAGAGGAAGAGAAAAACAGTGGCAGAAAATAAGAGAGATGTTGTGGCAGAAAGATAGAACAATTGAAAAGGGAGATCCGAGAAGGGGATGGCAGAAAGAGAGAAAAGAGAGACAGAAAAAGAGGGTGACAGAAAGAATGAAAAAGAAGCAACAGAAAAAAAACTAGTTTGCAGAACCCTTTTTGCTCTGATCCTGACCACCACTCCAATGCATCCACAATTGAATATGGCCCTCTGCTGAACAAAAGACTCCCTGTCCCAGTTGTAGACCCAACTCTGACTATTACAGAAGTTGGGGTTCCATCCTTGAACCTAAGGCTGTATCACAGATTATGCTATTCACAAACAGATCAGTGTTTCTCTCCTGGATTTGGTTCCAGAGAGGGATGGCAGCAGCAGCAGTGTTGGTATTGAGCACCTTCCTGTTTGCAAAGAAATAAACATTCCCCATCCTGTTCCTTGCAATGAGTATCCCATAAAATAGTACATGGGGAGCTTTTTTTTCTTCCCCCCCCCCCCCCCGCCCAATCTTTTTTAAAACATCAATACCCCAGGTCATGAAATGTTTGAACTTGCTGCGGTTTTGCCTCTAAAAGAAAGTAGATGTTGACAGTAAATTTCACTGCATCGCCCACAGACCCCTGTGGGAATAGTCCGTTGTTCTCTCATTGTCTCCTCCTTCCTAGCTAAGTGCTGTAATTGCACGTCTCCATTCCAAACCTGCCAGGGCTTCTGTAGGTGTTAATAACACACTTGGCTGGTTGTGTGTCTGCTGGGCCTGGCTGTAATTTAAATTACATATCACTGTGCTGTTACAGTCTTACCAAATAATCCTGTTGCTTTGAGGAATGCTGTGAGTTGGGGAATCAGTATATTTACAGAGTCTGGGTCTTTGTGTGGATACTATCCAATTCCTGTTTCTCCACAAGCAAAAAAAAAGGTACCTGTTGAGGTGCAAGGTGAAAGTCCCAGATGATGTTAGATATTCAGAAAAATAAACCAGCAGAACAGTCAGGAAATAAACAAGTAACACTGCATGTTTTGCTGCATTGCTAGTTCATATCAATTGTTATTAGTCTTCCTCCAGTAAAAAAATCCTTACTCAGTGAGTAGACCTTTCCATTACTGTGCCTTCCATGCTACCAAACTGTTGTTGTTAACTGCTGTTGGTGTATGAGAGGTCTCCAAGTCACCCAACGGCCCTACACAGGTCTTGCAGATAAAGGACAACTGTAGCTTCCTCCACTGAGTTCCTCAACCAGCAATGTGGTCTTCCCCTTTTCTTAGTGTCTACCTTACTAAGCATTATTGTCTTTTCTAATTAGTCATGTCTTCTCATAATATAGCCAAAATACAACAACCTCAGTTTAGTCATTTTGACTAATTGAGAAATCAGGCATGAACTGTGCTAGAACCCACCTTTTAAGCATCCCACAGATCCTGTGGATATACAAAACCGTATGATCTCTGCATTTATTATACTCCATATGGATTATTGCCTGTTTAGTGGAAATTGAGTTTGAAAATCTATCTGTGTATACACAAACAAGTTTACTCATTCATTTCCAGAGTCTGGAATTGTTATCCATCAGTCTTGTGAGTGGGGTCCTGTATACCCTTGTGTCTTCTCTTTGCATTGAAATACATATACAAGGACTACAATGAATACATATAAATATGCATACTTTCCTGCATGGCAGGGGGTTGGACTAGATGGCCCATGTGATCTCTTCCAACTCTATTATTATAGGATTCTATATGGTTTGACTGTATGGCATAGCTTAATTTCGGCAGGCAGGTCTGGATCAGTTTGTATGAGGAGTAGTATGTGTCTCTACTCCTTGGCATAATGGCATCTGAATTGTTTCTTCCATCTTCCATTGGATTTGATTGTTAGCTGCCTTGGAAAAGTATGGTATAGATTTAACAAACTGGAAAGGAACTGGGCTGATGTGAGTTTTCTAGGCTCATTTTTGCTAATTCCTTTCTCTAGGATTTTTTTTCCTATTGAGGGACATGAACAACTGGGCTGCTTCAGACTATTGTGAGGGATGCCGCAGTGAGGATGGCAAGGAGCAGAGAGGATTTTCTGCTCGGGCGTCACCATGACAACCGCACTGAAAGAACCCTAGAAATCCCATTCTCTGGGTTAGGCCGGTCCTCGCCTTTCCTGGAGGAAGGAGGGAGAGCGGGTATTTACGAAGGCGAGAGAGAGAGAGAGAGACAGAAAGAGGGCAGCAGTGACTAAGGCTCCCCCAGCTACTCTAGTCCCCAAAAGATGAAACTGGGAGGTGAAAGGGCAGATTCCCTCCATGTCGCATTATCCACAGGGCCTAATTTGGCTACTCTGGGCCACTAGATGTCAGTGCTGCCCTAATTTTGTTTTGCTGGCAAGCAATAAGGGGGGAATAAGCTCATGACTATCTCCTTTCATCTTTCCTCATGTTCCTCAGAAGGGCTAACATGGATACTTCAAATAAGTAGTGCTGTTCAGACATCCTTCTTGGCATTGACCTTCCCAACCTGTATCTCAAGTGTGATTGTAGTGGTCTGAGTGTTGGACTATGGCTCTGGAGACCAGGGCTTGATTCCCCGCTTGGTCATGGAAACCCACTGGGTGACCTTGTGCACGTCACAATTCTTAAACCCCCCAAACAACATGAAAACACACTACAATCACACTTGAGATACAGGTTGGAAAGATCAATGCCAAGGTAGATGTCTGAACAACACTACTGAAGGCACACAATGGCAATGAGTCTACTGAAAAAGCTACATGGCAATCTGAAATCAAGTGCATTTAGTTCTCTAAACTCAGAGATACTGCAAGATAGAAATGATTTCCTGTGGAATTGCAGAAGTGATGATTGAAAGGTGACATAATAGCCTTTAATACCATCTATATAAATAAAAATGTAATGTTCGTTTGTGGGATTAACAGAACTCAAAAATCACTGTACGAATTGACACCAAATTTGGACACAAGACACCTAATAACCCAATGTATGACCTTCACTAAAAAATGGTTTTGTCATTTGGGAGTTGTGGTTGCTGGGATTTATAGTTCACCTACAATCAAAGAGCATTCTGAACCCCACCAACGATGGAATTGAACCAAACTTGGCACATAGAACTCCCATGACCAACAGAAAATACTGGAAGGGTTTGGTGGGCAATGTCCTTTGGTTTTGGAGTTGTAGTTCACTTACATCCAGAGATCACTGTAGACACAAACAATGATGGATCTGGGCCAAACTCTACACGAATACTCAATATGCCCAAATGTGAACACTGGTGGAGTTTGGGGAAAATAGAATCTTGACATTCAGAAGTTGTAGTTTCTGGGATTTATAGTTCACCTACAATCAAAGAACATTCTGAACCCCATCAACGATGGAATTGAACCAAACTTGGCACACAGTTCTCCCATGACCAACAGAAAATAGTGGAAGGGTTTGGTGGACAATGTTCTTTGGTTTTGGAGTTGTAGTTCACCTACATCCAGAGATCACTGTTGACTCAAACAATGATGGATCTGGACCAAACTCTACACGAATACTCAATATGCCCAAATGTGAACACTGGTGGAGTTTGGGGAAAATAGAATCTTGACATTCAGAAGTTGTAGTTTCTGGGATTTATAGTTCACCTACAATCAAAGAGCATTCTGAATCCCACCAACAATAGAATCGGGCCAAACCTCCCACACAGAACCCCCATGTGCGCCACAGCAATGTGTGGCAGGGGACGGCTAGTATAGAATATGGGACAAACTTGTTTTTTTCTATTCCAGAGAGTATGACACAAACCAAGTGACTCAAATTGCAAGGAATTCTACCTAAACATTAGAAAGAATTTCCTGATAGTAAGAGCTGTTCAGCAGTGGAATGGACTACCTTGAAGGGTGCTAGGCACTCCTTCATTGCAGTCTTTAGATCAAGATTTGATGTACATCTTTCCTTAGGGCTTTAATAAAAATAAAATAATAATAAACTTTATTTATATCCCGCCACCTTCTCCCCGAAGGGACTCGAGGCAGCTTACAAGGCACTCCAGGGTGCACATATAACATACAACAGGTAAAAATGGTACAAAAGTATAAAACAGGTCACATAAGATTACAACAATGACCCTCGTCAACACATATAACAAAATCAAAATAATACAATTTTAAAACAGCAGTAGATAGAACTAACTTCCGTCAATTCACAATAGCACGTTGTCCTCTAATTAGTGACAGCTGGGATACAATTCCAGTTGGGCAGTGTATCTGCTCTGGGTTTTAGTTTGGACTTTTAAAAATGCACTTACAATGTTAAACGAGTTCAACAGTCTCTCTGAGCTTTCCATTCAAATTGAGATTAATAATCATAAAAGATTCACAACCCAAATGAAAAGGGAGCGACAAGCCACAACTACCTTTAAGTTTTAACTGATGGTTGTGATTACCTTCTTGGGGACTTGTAACTCCCCCAGACTAAATCCAAAGTTCACCCCCATAAAACCCTCCCTCGTTACAATTGTGGAAGACACTTTCCAGCAGGTGGGATATTTTTGTGCAGTGATTTAATATTTCAGACTGCTTGTTTTGATTGTTTCCCCTTCCAGAAAGCATTTTAAGGTTGACAAGCCAAGTGTGAAAAGATGTCAGGGATGGGGAAAATGTACTCCTTCAAATGTTGTCTGACTATATCTCCAGCAATGATAGACAGCTTAAATTTTGGTGAAGAATGATGTGAACTGCGCTCCATCTATATTTAGAGGGGTGGTGGGCACCTGGGATGAATTCAGAAGCCAACCTTCTGGTCTCAGGTTGCTTCAGGGACTGCATGGTCTCTTTAAAATGCCCTCCCAATGAAACAAACATCAGAAACTACTTCCAGGATTGTTTTGGGGTTTTTGGGGAGGGGGTGAAGTGTGTTTATATTAAATAGTGGAAAGAACTATTTAAAAATTGAGTCTGTGATGATTTGCCAAGCAGATATAACCAAATGGAGGTGCAGCCTGGAACATATGGAGTTCTGTAGAGGGATATGTGAGATTTACCATCGCCTTTATTTCTGGAATTGCAGCTTATGTGCCTTCAAGAGCTGTGTGACAGGTAGACATGACGGACAAGAGAAAGTTACCAGCATGCTACTTGCTATGGTGGTGAAAAATGGCCCTGTTGAACCTCCATCACATCTTTTAAAGATTAAATGAAGAATCATTTTTAAGTCCTGCCAAACATTGCAATCCTAGTGGGATATGGGAGAGGGTGTGTGCCAAAAAATGGGTGGGGATGCTACTTTTCTCTCTTCCGCTGACGGCTTGGAGAATGGGTGGATATCTCACACCAGAAAGCCAGAACGGAAAATGATCCTCTTTACCAAATCAAGGTACCCAGTACTCAAAGTCTGCCAAATTATTTTGGCGCAGGAGGCAGAAAACAAAATGGATGACTAATCTTTGGCTTTCCTTTCACGACACCCGAAACCTGCTGCTTTAGGCAACTGCCTCACTCTTCTTAAAGACAAGGCAGCCCTGCACATAACAATTTACTGAATTAAGCATTTGAAAAGCAGTTTTTTATGCTAACATGTTTTTAAAATTAATTTGTTATATATTTGCAACAACTAATGTATATAAAATCTAATATTTAATGGCTAATGCTTACATTAAGGTTTAAGTGTTCTTACTGTTTCTGAAACTTTAGTATTCTGAAACTGGAAAGACAAAAAAAATAATAATCAGTTGTTCAACTATCAGAAAATCTCATTGTTTCAGCTATGCACAAACCTATATTTTATAGATATTGTTGGGGGTAATTTCCCAAAAGGAAAAGCATTCAAATTGTAAAGCAACAATGTAGTGATTTTCAGCAGAAACCACAGATAGCGGGTCCGTGTTTTGTTAGCCTCTGCAAACAAGATAGCCCAGAACAGCAGATGAAGCACTCCAGGTGTGAAGGCAAAATATAGATGTTTATTAAAGTTTGGCCAAAAGGGATGCAAGCACAGAGTCTGCACTCAAAAGGGCACAAGCATAAACAACACAGAGCTCTAAGTCACATGGCTTTAAATACACCTTTGACAGCCATTCAGACTTTGCATACCTCCCCCTGATTTTCTGATTAATGAGCCAACTACAATGCACACCATGATTGCCCAGGGGTTCCCTCTACATCATAGACAAGAGGAGGGGTTCCCCCTGGTAGAAAGAACAGATGACCATTGGTGGGTTTAAAGGTTCAGTCCATTGTGGGGACATGAAGGGCACAAAACTGAGAAGTATGATGACATGGGTATGCAGATGTATTCTTCATTGACTTAATGTCCAGTTCTAATGAAGACAATGGTGAAAGCAGAGAAAACAAAAAGAAAATGATAATGCCTGATATCTAGAAGCCCGGTTCCCCATTCAAAAGGCCAACATATTCATTTTTTGGTTAGCCTTTTCTTCCGTGAAAATTGTAAGCCTATGGACACATCTGGTCAGGTAAACAGTGCAAAACACAGCCCTCTCGACAAAGGGTTATCTGTCCTTGAACACACACATAAGGATCACATCTTTAGATTTGGGAGATCGCTGGAGGGATATTCCATAATGGTTCCGCTATCTCTGTTTTTAGGGGTTTATGTTATTGCCTGGGTCAGTGTGAACCTTCATAATACATCTGATTTAACATTATACAATTTCAATTCGTACAGCATACACAAAATATCATCTTGTACATTTATTTAAGGGTTTTTGACCTAATCATATGCCTGCCAGCGGCCGGCAGTGGCACTCCTCTTAAGGGGAAAGCATGGGGCCCTCGTCTTGGTTTGCTTTGGTAGATGTCAGTGGCCAGCAGGCCAACCACATGGAATAAAGCAAGGAACATGCGTAGTGCACGCAACTTCCCACCATGGAGCTGACAACACAGGAGACTTCCCTTGTTGCCAGATCCATGGGGGGACGTCACACGCACTATGTATGCTCCTTGCTTCCCTATTTGTAATTGTCCTGCCAGCCAGCAAGACAAGAAGTTTCCAAACTCCCTTTTTTGGACAAAGTCCTGGAATGTGTGGTGGCCTCGCAACTCCAGGGATTCTTGGTAGACACTGATTATCTAGATGCGGAACAGTCTGGCTTTAGGCCAGGACATGGTACCGAAACAGCCTTGGTCGCCTTGGTAGATGATCTATGCTGGGAACTAGACAGGCCGGGGGAGTGTGTCCCTGTTGGTTCTGCTGGACCTCTCAGCGGCTTTCAATACCATTAGCCACGGTATCCTTCTGGGACGCCTCAGGGAGGTGGGACTTGGGGGTACTACTTTGAAGGTCGATCCCAGGAGGTCAATCCCAGAAGGTGTTGCTGGGGGACACCTGCTCATCCTCACAACCATTGACTTGTGTAGTCCTGCAGGGTTCTATATTGTCCCCCATGTTGTTTAACATTTACATGAAGCAGCTGAGAGAGATTATCTAGAGTTTTGGGGTCAGAGGCATCTGTACGCAGATGATGTTCAGCTCTATCACTCTTTTCCACCTGTTACTAAGGAGGCTGTGCAGGTCCTGAACCGATGTTTGGCTGCTGTGTCGGCCTGGATGAGGGCAAACAGATTGAAACTTAATCCAGACAATACAGAGGAACTCCTGGTCAGTTGAAAGGCTGAACAGGGCATAGGGTTACAGCCTGTGTTAGACGGGGTTACACTCCTCCTGAAGACACAAAGCAATCCCAGTGCATGCCTGTTGAATGTCAACTTATGTCATAACTTATGGCATCTTGTTTCAGTTGCAGTGAAGCAACACTTCTGTAGCTTTTCATGCTCCCACCTGTAGTTCCACCTGAGCAGAGCCAAGGCAGGCCTGAACATTGAACACTGAGGTACACGCTCCTGGCAGGTTGCGGCAAGCCCAGCATGAACCCCTGGCCCAGACGCACCGAGGCCTCTTCGCCAGATGCTTGAGAGGCACATCCCAGTACTCCAGCTGGGGTACGCAAAACGTCAGCTGCCTCCAGGCAGTGCTTGTCGAGAGGCAAAGAAATGTCCCTGTGGCACAGAGACACTTCAGCAGGCAGCAGGCCGGAGAATCTGTTTTTCATTAAAATAGGGAAAATACAAGATGCGACTTAAGAAAGCAGCCGCCTGCTTTTGCCTTTCAAGACAGAGTTTGGAAACATTAGCATTTTTGGAACATTTTTTATGTAAATGCAATGGTGCTTCTGTTAAATTTTAATTTGTTGCATTATGGCTTAGGTGACAAATTAAGCATATAATGTTCTTGAGATAAACATTAATTAGGAGACAGTAAAATGTTAATTTTACTTAAATCGTTCAAAATGATTACAAACAGTCAAAAATGAAGGCTTCCCTGTTCACAAGTAACAGTGAAAACAATACGGAAGATTAATGGTAACTCAGTCCCCTAATTGAGTCATCTATGAAGTGTTTAAATAACAGCTTTAAAAACCATTAGCTCAGATAATACCTATGCTACATTTCACCAATAGCATAATGGGAACTGAGGGACTGCCTTGTTTTTCTGACCCATCTCTGGTGCCTTCAAATAACCATGTTGAGCATAATGTTTAAGTTCATGACATCTGGCACAATAAGCCCACATTCATGCTGTGGAAGGAGGAAGCGTGGTAGGTGGTTAAGGAAGATAGAGTCTAGAAGAGATATTGTTCTAGGATAGTGGTTCTTAATTTGTCATAATCGTTTTGGTACTAATGTTGGAGAGTGGTCCCTGGTCAAAGTGGTCCCTAGTCAAGTAGTCCCTGGTCAGTGGCCCCTGGTCAAGTGGTCCCTAGTTAAGTGGTCCCTGCTCAAAAAAGGTTACCTACAAAGCCCTGAACGGTTTGGGACCCACCTACCTACGTGACCGCATTTCTGTGTATGAACCCACACGATCTCTTCGATCATCCGTAGAGGCCCTGCTCGCGCTCCCGCCTCCCTCGCAGGCACAATTGGTGGGGACGAGGGAGAGGGCCTTCTCGGTGGTGGCCCCCCAACTCTGGAACTCACTTCCAAAGGATATTAGGCATGCCCCAACATTGGCAGTCTTTAAGAGGAGCCTGTAAATGTGGCTATTCCAGTGTGCCTTCCCGGAATAAATGAATAACTCCCAGCAAATAGCCTTACAAATGCACTTTAACTATTGAATTGCGTTGGACTGTTCCCCTCACTTTTTAAAACCCTCACTTTTTAAAAACCCTTCTACCAGATATATCCTATCTTGTCATACCCAGCATTATTTTTTAAATTTTAAATCATTACATCTGGACTGGCCTTAAGTTTTTAAATCTTGTGTGTTATTGTTATATGTAATTTATATTATTTTGTATTGCTTTGTATTGTTTCTTATTGCTTTTCTGTTTTGATGTGTTATTGGGCTTGGCCCCATGTAAGCTGCTCTGAGTCCCTTGGGGAGATGGTGGCGGGGTATAAATTATTATTATTATTATTATTTGGAGCCACTGTTCTAGGAGAAGCTCTTCATGACCTGCGAACACCTTCAGGCAATGCTTCTAAAACACAGGAGCAGCAACAGTAGAAAGAAAAGTGGCAATTCTGCCTTGGATGGTCATCATCCAAGGTCAGGTTTTGACTGTCATGACTGGCTCTAGCATTAAGTAGGTTGGGAGGCAGCAGTGGCAGCCTACTAGAGTGCATCTGCACAGTAGAATTAATGCAGTTTGACACGCTTTAACTGCTATGGCTCAATGCTGTGGAATCATGGGATTTGTAGTTTAATGAGGCACCAGCACCCTTAGGCAGAGAATGCTAAAGACTAGGCCTGGGTAACAACGGAAAAATTTGTTTCTAAAATCGATTTGTATTTGGGGGGTTTTTTTGTTTCGATATTTAAAATAATTACAAAATTTTCCTTTTAAAAAGTTCGATATTTACGAAATTTCGTAAATGGTAAAAAATTAACGAATCGATTTCCGAAACAATAACGAATCGATTCGTTAATGGCGGACGCGACCGCGAAATACGCTAAAAAACCTCCAAAACCTTCTGAAGCTTCCCTCTCCCTCTGTTGTTGACTGTTGGTGTGATATTATAATTTTTTTTCACTAATTAAACCATAAAACTGGCCCAGACATGCGGAAATAATAACGAAATGACCTCAAAACAATAACGAAACGAATACAATATCGAAATACGAAGCATTTACAAAACGTTTTTGAAAATTCGTTTTTTTAATAATTGCTCCAGAATGGTTCGTTATCGTTTTGTAATTGAAAAAATTAACGAATTATTAACGAATTACGAATTAACGAAACGAAACCGCCCAGCCCTACTAAAGACCATGTAAAACTGCAACTCCCATGATCCTATAGCACTGAGCTACGACCAGTTAAAGTGAATATCAACCTGCATTAATTCTACAGTATAGATCAGGCATGGGTAAACATGGGTCCTCCAGGTGTTTTGGACTTCAACTCCCACAATTCCTAACAGCTGGTAGTCTGCTAAGAATTGAGAGAGTTGAAGTCCAAAACAACTGGAGGGCCCAAGTTTCCCCATCCCTGGTGTAGATGCACCCCTAGTTACTCCTCTTGAGTCCCTGAGGCCACATCCTTCCCTTGGAGGAAACCCTATCCTGTCTCCATGAAACCAGCCTGCTGTCTTGAGATGTAGTGGAGATGATGTCAATGCTGAGTTAAATTTAATTGGGAATTTGTTCAGCAAAAATCAGTAGATAGCTTAATAATACATTGTTGGCTTCTGTATGTCGAATATATTAGAGATGAGGCCCCACCATCTTGTTCTTTCAAGAAGCAAAATGACTCGGAGCAGTCCTCGCATGTGTCCTACTTGTATTGATATGTTTTCACCATTTTTGCCCTTTTGGTTGAGACAGGACATGGTTGTGCATATGGAAGGAAGCTACATAGAGAGGAAATCCATCCGTTATACCTCTGGGGCAAAACTGGACAAGTCTGGGGACAAGCCACAGCCCATTTAACTCGCGGAGTCTGTTTTTCCTGCTGCTCCTAGTCCACTCAGAAGCCTAGACTTCCAGACTCCTGGCTAGCTTCTTTGCCACTAGACTCTTACTTCTTTCTTGCAAAGCTGCTGCCTCTGAGGCAGGATGAGGTGTGCCTGGCACTGGGCACAGACTCCGCTCTTCTAAGCCGGGCTTGCCTGCTTGCCTTCTGCCTTCCTGCCATCATTCAGGGATCTTCCTTCCCCGAGGCAGTCAGGGTGGGGAAGGCCTCTGGAATGCAGCTCTACTACTTCTCAGGGTGTGGGGCAGCCAGCCCTGACACGCGCCCCCAGTCGCTTGGCTCGTGGCTTCCCTCACGCCAGCACTGGGTGGGGGCCCAATATTTTTAACCTCACGGGTGCCAAAACCATTTTTCTGGCACAGTTGCCTGGGTTTCTTCACTGCTCCCCTCCATGCAAAGCCCCCACAGCCTCCATTGGCAAGGTAAGGGTAAATGTTTTCCCCTGACATTGAGTCCAGTCTTGTCCGACTCTGGGGGTTAGTGCTAATATCCATTTTTATGCTGAAGAGCCAGCATTGTCCGTAATAACTCCAAGGTCATATGGCCAGCATGACTGCATGGCACGCCACTACCTTCCCACCGGAGTGGTATTGATCTACTCACATTTGCATGTTTTTGAACTGCTAAGTTGACAGAAGCTGGGGCTAACAGTAGGAGCTCACCCCACTCCCTGGATTTGAACCTGCAACCTTTTGATCAGCAAGTTCAGCAGCACAGCGGTTTAACCCACTGCACCATCAAGGGCTCCATTGGCAAAGACCATTGGAATCCGTAATTGTGGTGGTCTAAACAATGGAACTATGGCTTTGTGTCAACCCTCACCTACCAAATCCAAAATTATTTCATTAAAACTCAGCATCAAAACAGCATGCCAGGAAACAGGAGGTCCCCAAATAAAGCCTATCCCGTGCCATTAACTCACTGAGTCAGAGGTGAAGAATCCTGGGCCTTCCGGTTGTTTTAGAATTACAGCTAACACAACCCATGATCATTGGCCCATATTTTGACAGAAGGGCATTTTTCTCTACTCTAGCAGAAAGTACTTTAATCCAACTGTTTTCTCTTAGCACCAGCCTTCTGGCCACAACAGGAAGTGATAATATTATTCTACCTTACAGGGGAGATGGACGTAATACAGCACTCTGCAAATTACTTTGGACATTTGGACTGAAGTGTGATAACAATACCATATTTGGGAGACGATGCAAAATTCTAGTAAATGACTGAAGATTCACATTCTAGTCCTCATTATTCAGGGAAACTCAATGAATGGTCACTGTCTCTCTTAGCCTGATCAAATTTATAGGGTTAGTATGAGAAGGAGGGGGGGGGGGGGACTCTGATCTCCTTTCTAGGTGAGGCAAGACATAACTATAAATATAATAATAATAATAATAATAATAATAATAATAATAATAATAATAATTTCCCTATCTCCCCAAGGGGACTCAGGGCAGTTTCCAACATATAAGGCAAAACACTGAATTGTCAGAAAGGAAAACCATATAGAAAAAAATTAAAATAAACATCATAAAACATAAAATCCTACTAAAACATACAAAAGAAAATTAAAAGCCAATTCTGTTATAGTTCCATCAGACAGGTTCAAAATATCAATGGCCAGGATTACAAAATAGACATGGTAACTATAAAAGAGCTGGGCAAGGGATAGTGCAACGGTGTATCATAGTTAAAATAAACTCAAAAACAGAAAAATACACAATAAACAATAAACTATCAATAACATACAGCATTTAAAACCTATGGCCGGGCCAAATGTAATAATTAAAATTTAAAAATGCTGGGCATGAACAAGGTAGAATAAACTAGGATAGGGTTTTAAGAGAAAGATACTTTTAACAGTATGAATAGCAAGTATGTAACCCTCTTCAGTCAGTGCAACCAATGCAAAAAAGAAGAGGAAGAAGAAGAAGAAGAAGAAGAAGAAGAAGAAGAAGAAGAAGAAGAAGAAGAAGAAGAAGAAGAAGAAGAAGGAAGAAGAAGAACTTTATCTACAAGCAGAGGCACAACACTGGGTGCAGTGCCTAAAGACCTTGGCCTGCACTTAAACACAATCAGCACTGACAAAATTACCATCTGCCAGCTGCAGGAGGCCACCCTACTGGGATCTGCATGCATTATTCGCCGATACATCACACAGTCCTAGACACTTGGAAAGTGTCTGACGTGTGATCCAATTCAACAGCCAGCAGAATGTTGTGTTAATAATAATAATAATAATAATAATAATAATAATAATATACTTTATTTGCATTCCGCCCTATCTCCCCAAGGGAACTCATGGCAGATTCCAGCATATTCAGAGACACAAGGCAAACATGGCTGGTATGACTGCATGGAGTGCCGTTTACCTTCCCACCAGGGTACTACCTATTGATCTACTCACATTTGCGTGTTTTCGAACTGCTAGATTGGCAAAAGCTGGGGCTAACAGTGGGAGCTCACCCTGTCCTGCAGATTCAAACCGCCTACCTTCCAGTCAGCAAGTTCAACAGCTCAGCGGTTTAACCCATTGTGCCAGTGCAGCCCAGTTGCACCACCACATACAGAACTGCAGACCACCAATCTTGGAGGGCCCCAAATTTCTCATGCTTATGTTAACAGTTTCACCTCTCAATGCAGCATAACTGTATGCAAACAAAATGATGAAATCTCATGAACATTTCTACCTTTTTTCTACCTCTTAAAACTCAATTATTTTTCACTTCTCAACAAGGTAGCACCCTATCTTTTCTTTCCTCACTTCCTATCTTTTCTTTCCTCACTTCCAATCTATTGAAACAGTTGAGACAAATGCATTTTAAATACAGGGTCAAGAATTGCTCTGTGTACTGCAATATTCTGTCTGAGCAAAATGAATATAAGATACAAAGTTTCTAAAAGAACATCCTTAAGATTAGTAAACCAGGGCCTCCTGAGATTTAATTTCAATTGTTTGATGTTTCCACAGGCTCTTTTGCTCTGCAAACATTCCAGTCAAAGGAAACTCTCCATCAAGGGTTTTACTTTCCTGGAATTACTCACACTATTCTTTGCCCCCCTCCTCGTCTCTCCCTTTGCCATCTGCTCCACACCTGTCTCTTTTGGGGGGCAGGTCACCTTCCCTCTCCCCCACCACCTACGGCTCAGGGTGTGACCAAAGGTACGTGTGCACACACAAATCCTTGCCCTCAGGGGGCTTGTAGGAGCGTGGAGCGGAGGGTGTCAGGCTTGTCGGGACTGGCCCTGTCCAGCTCCACCCCTTCATAGCACAATCCAAAAATCCAAGAACGGATGCTGTGGTTGTGGGTGGTGCAAGAAAATTAAACATTTTCAGAAGAACAATCCATCCAGGGTCCCTTTCATTCTCCAAGGGGTACTTTTAGAGCTCAGCTCGCATCTAGGAACTGGAAGAGATTCCCAGCTTTCCACAGCTTGAGCCCATGAGCTGCAGCTCTTAAAATCTTGGTGTCACCTTAGTTGATCCTTTCCCAGCAATTCTCCTGGTGGCCCCCTGCGCCTCCCCACCTACTCTGACAATGATGGCTTTGGCTGATTTTCACTACACAACAGGCATCAGCAGTGGATTCAAGGTCTACATCTTGGAAGGTAAGTTTCCACAATCAATATGTCCCCACCCTGTCACTGCTTTGGTGGGGAATCTGATCAGATTCAGAGCTTAAGTCAGGGGTTCAAGCTCAGAAATGGTGATCAGTCCAGGAGATGTGAATTTCTGTGTGCATCCAGATGAGTCAAAATGCAAGAGCTACGAACACATTTGCAGTTCTTCCATCTTCTAGCTCTTGTCTTTGTGAGCTTTAGCAATAGGACATAATGGTCAAAGTGCTGGCTTTTCTTGAATCCACGTGACTTGGAGCTTCTTCACATTACAGAGCTATAATTCCACCTTAACTACCAGGGTTTCATCCTGTGGATCTCAAAGATGTTAGATTTCTTGCTGTTGCTACATGCCTTCAGGTCAGTTATGGTGACCCTATCCTAGGGTTTGCTTGGCATGATTTATTGATTTAAAGACAAGAGAGTTGGCTACTGATTTCCTCTGAGACTGAGTGTGACTTCCCAAAAGTCTTTCAAAATTCTGGTCCACTATTCAAAGCAAACTGTCTCACTTCTAGTCTCTGCTGCCCTGGAGACTAGGATGCAGAACAATGGCTTCAAACTACAAGAAAGGAGATTCCATCTGAACATGAGGAAGAACTTCCTGACTGTGTGAGCCGTTCAGCAGTGGAACTCTCTGCCCCAGAGTGTGGTGGAGGCTCCTTCTTTGGAGGCTTTTAAACAGAGGCTGGATGGCCATCTGTTGGGGGTGCTTTGAAATCAATTTTCCTGCTTCTCGGCAGGGGGTTTGACTGGAAGGCCCATGAGGTCTCTTCCAACTATGATTCTATGATTATGGAGAAGCATTTAGAATCCTCAGCCGGAAAGCTCCTATAACCAAACTAGAAATCCCCAGATTGGAGCATTGTGTGTATGGCTGTATGGCCATGTTCTAGCAGCATTTGTTCCTGATGTTTCACCTGCATCTGTGTCTTGCATCTCCACTGTGATCAACTTTGTGTGTTCAAATATTGTGATTTTATGTTGTTCTGATGTGTTTATACTGGTTCTTGTATTTTATCGTATTTTTTTTTCTTATATGTTGTATATTTGCATTGTTGTATTGCTGGTCTTGGCCTCATGTAAGCCACCCCGAGTCCCCTTGGGGAGATGATGGTGGGGTATAAAATAAGTATTATTATTATTATTATTATTATTATTATTATTATTATTATTCAGCCATGGATGCAGGAAAAATGTCAGCAGAAAATGCTGCTAGAACATGGCTATACAGCCCGGAAGCCACACAACACTCCAATGATTCCAGCCTTGAAATCTTTTGACAATAAATCCGCAGATTACTTAGAATACAATCATGGCAATTAAAGTGGAATCATAGCACTATGAATGTGTAATGTGAAGGGGGTTCTTATTACAGTAGCCTAACCAGTTTGAAAGAGAAAAGCATGCACAATCCCCATCTTTCTTGCAGCAGCTGCTGTTGTTGCTGCTTCAGTTACAACACACCTACAGGAACCTATTAACCATATCCCCAGGGTATGTAAAGCAATTCCAGGCTCCAGCTGTGTACAGGTCTTAAGCGTGGCACCACCCTGCCCTTCCCACCATTCCTGTTGCTCTCCCAGTTCAGTGACCCAATTCATACCGCCTTGCCACTCTATGCAATGCCCATTTCCAATTCCACCACCTGTCCATTTATTTTTCTCCGCACTCTTTGAGTACTCATTTTAGATTACTTTTGGTGGGTTAAATAGACAACGGAGGGTTCCCAGAGTTATAATCTCCAAAGAGTAACTTTTCCCTTTTCTTAGTTTTAGTGCAAAAACATATTGAGGGAGGAAATAGATTAAAACATATTGCTCACATTTATAACATATTCATAGGACATTTTCCTAATGTTCAAGATGGTTGTTTTTCTCTTAGTGTTCACATTATGGCAGTGATCAGAGGTGAAGATCTTACTCTCTGCTATTTCCCTCTTATATCCTGTTGCAGTGTTGAAATTTCTCTTGTAAATGCTTAGGGGCTGAGGCTAAAGACGTCATGAATCCCATTGTGATTATTATGATTACGATTAATATTATTGTTAATCTAGTTGAACACCATGTACTCTGGTAAACCCAGTCTGAAAAATAATAGCTGTCTGAATGCCTCTTTATGGCATAAAACTCCTCTTTGTTTTCTGCCTGGAGCAGACAGCTAGAATTGATTGAGGACTTTCAGGGTGCAAGTTATGCACAAGTTCACAAAAAACAGCAGTATATCGTGCCCCTTTATGAACATAAACGGAAGGACTGTGCTGTCGAAGGCTTTCATGGCCAGAATCATTGTGTTGCTGTGAGTTTCTCCAGGCTGTATGGCGATGCTTCAGAAGCATTCTGTCCTGATGTTTCTCCCACATCTATGGCAGGCATCTTCAGAGGTTGTGAGGTCTGTTGGAAACTAGGCAAGTGGGGTTTATATATCTGTGGAATGCCCAGGGTGGGAAAAGGAACTCTTGTCTATTTGAGGCAAGTGGGAATGTTGCAATTGGCCACATTGATTAGCATTGAATGGCCTTGCTGCTTTAAAGCCTGGCTGCTTCCTGCCTGGGGGAATCCTTTGTTGGGATGTGTTAGCTGGCCCTGAAATATTGAAATATTCACACTTGCCTCAAACAGACAAGAGTTCCTTTTCCCACCCTGGACATTCCACAGATATATAAACCTCACTTGCCTAGTTTCCAACAGACCCTTCAACCTCTGAGGATGCCTGCCATAGATGTGAGTTAAACGTCAGAAGAGAAACAAGAAAGGAGATTCCATTTGAACATTAGGAAGAACTTCCTGACTGTGAGAGCTGTTCAGCAGTGGAACTCTCTGCCCCCAAGTGTGGTGGAGGCTCCTTCTTTGGAGACTTTTAAACAGAGGCTGGATGGCCATCTGTCGGGGGTGCTTTTAATGTGATTTTCCTGCTTTTTGGCAGGGGGGGTGGACTAGATGGCCCACGAGGTCTCTTCCAACTCTGTGATTCCATGATTCTATGAATGCTTCTGGAACATAACCCTACAGCCCGGAAAACTCTCAGCAACCCAAACGAAGCACTGCTTCCTGGATCTGCTACACTTTGGCATAATTGGGATTTGATGAAGTCCGTAGAAGCATTTGCCAAAATTCAACTTGCTTGTTTATGGGGTGCAACCAGATCACATGGACAAGCAGCACACTGAAACAAGCCTGAAAATGGAATATAGTTTACCATATCCAAAAACGACTTGCTACTTAAGAAAAAGGATGAAATGATGCCCCCTCCTCCTCTATCCCATGTACTGAAACTGCTTGAGTTGGCAGCCAAAGCTTTATTGTAGCAATGCTTATAGGTGCCCCACAGCACTGGCCGCCTGGGGCGATAGCTTCAGTCTGCTTAGTGGTGGAGCCAGTCCTGCCTCTAATTAGCTAATCCTGCAGCATACGTTGGCAGGCCCAGATATGCATCTCATCCACAAGTAGTGCTGAATGCCACACCGTCAGACCTGTTGGGACAGGAACCATTAGTCAATGCTATTTTTGCCTCCCACCTCAGTGAAGGCAGGAGAGTTCCACCTAGACACCTTCCTTAAGAAACAGACTACAAACACGCTGAATGAGAGTGTGGTTGCAATCTATATAAATAAAAATGTAACGTTCGTTTGTGGTATTAACATAACTTAAAAACCACTGAGTGAATTGACACCAAATTTGGACACGATACACCTATCAGGCCAACGAGTGACCATCACTCATAAAAACACTGAAAAACATAGCAGAAGAGGCTTTAAAAGCCAAAAAAGCAAAAAGACGCTACAGCACATGTGCAAAAATGACTCTCTCTGGCAAACAAAACACACAATAGCATATCCACACTCTCTTCACAGCTCCCAGCATCCCCTAGACCAGGCCCTTTAGGAGAGGAGGAGGATCCAAATGTATTGCTTCCAAGATGCAAGCTTTCTTCTCCTTGCATTTCTTTGAGAGCATCTCAATCCCTGCATATTTCCAATTTCCTATTCCTGGACTGCAATTCCCAGCTATCCTCCAGATAGATAGATTAGATGGAGATAGATAGGTAAGTAGATCAATCGATAGGTAGGTAGGTAGGTAGGTAGGTAGGTAGATCTATCGCTCGAACAGGAGGACTGCTGGGAGTTGCAGTCCAAGAATAGGTAGAGAAGGAAGAAAGGGGAGAAAGAGGAAAGGAAAGGAAAGGAAAGGTGGGGAGGAAGGGAGGAAGGAAGGAGAGAAGGAAAGAATGAGAGGAAGAGAAAGGTTGGCCACAGCAAAGCATGGCAGGTACAGCTAGTTGAGAATATAAATGAGAGGTGCTAATATGGCCTTCCCAAGAAGTGACCAACTGTAGACCAAATAAATAGGGTACTTCTACCCCCCAACCCCAAAAAATATGTGAGGTGAGGTGTTCTTTCCTTGGTTTTGTGAGCTATTTGTTCTTCCTTCTGGCAACAAAAGAATAAAGTAGATTCCAAGTCCTCTCTGGGCCCTTCCACCCAGCCCTATATGCCAGACTATCAAGGCAGAAAATCCCACAATATCTGCTTTGGCCTGGGTTATCTGAGTCTACACTCAGATAATGTCGGATTTTCTGCCTTGATATTCTGGGATATAGGGCTGTGTGGATGAGTCCTCATACATAACAATCCGAGCCTAAACTGCACACAGAAATCCAGGCCCTTCTCATACACAGAAAAAGAAGCCCTCCGTGCAGATAGGAATCATGTCAGAAAGAAGGCTCAGCTAGGCTCTATTCCCTTTCGTGGCCATATTTTAAAATAGATACTGTGGGGGTGTGCTATCAATATGGACAGTCAGATTATGTTTTGCATTTCAAAATTGTAAAATACTTGGCAGTGCTTAGGGAAGTTTCTTTTTTTGGGGGAAAAAACAACTTTTCTAAGCTCTCATCCTAAGAGGTACGTATATATTAGCTCGTTTATTCATTTTTAAAACAAACTGAACCATCGGTATCTGCACATTTCAACGTTGGGGTACGAAAATCCTAAAATATACAACACCAAATCAATAAATAACACCAATACATACGGAAGAAACTGCATGGAAGGTGAAGCTATTTTAGGAAGGCTTGCAGAAATAAATGTGTTTCTAACATATACCTAAAAATAAAAATTGTTCAAGCATGTTTTGTAACAGAGGGAAGAATTTTCCACATAGAAAGCAGCTGCTGCAGCATGAAATGCCGGCCCTAGGACTCAAGAGGATTGTGAGTCCTCAGCAGATTTCTTCAATGCAGACATTTTTTGCAAGCTGCAAGCCCCGTCCAGTTGCTTTTGTCCATTTGACAGAGCAGTACTTCTGTTCAAAATTTGCCTTACTTCCTGGAAGGAGTAAAATTGGGAGACTTTGCAATTACAGTCAGCCCCCCCCCCCCCCAATTTGCTAGCATTATAGAATCATAGAGTTGGAAGAGACCTCGTGGGTCATCCAGTCCAACCCACTGCCAAGAAGCAGGAAAATCGCATCCAAAGCATCCCCAACAGATGGCCATCCAGCCTCTGTTGAAAAGCCTCCAAAGCAGGAGCCTCCACCGCACTCCAGAGCAGAGAGTTCCACTGCTGAACAGCTCTCACAATCAGGAAGTTCTTCCTCTTGTTCAGGTAGAATCTCCTTTCCTATTGTCTGAAGCCGTTGTTCTGTGTCCTAATCTCCAGGGCAGCAGAAAACACTGCCATATAATTCAAAATATCAAAGTAGATAATCCACATTATCACTTTGAACCTGATTATCTGAGTCTACATTGCCAAATAATCCAGTTCAAAACAGATAATCTGGATTTTGTACAACTGTGAAAAAGGGGACATAGGGCCCTTCAACACAGCCCTATATCCCAGAATATCAAGGCAGAAAATCCCACATTATCTGCTTTGAACTTGAACATATGGCAGTGTGGATTCAGGTAAAGCATTTCAAAGCAGATAATGTGGGATTTTCTGCCTTGATATTCTAGGATATAGGGCTGTGTGGAAGGGCCCTTAGATTGAATAACCTAAACATCAGGAAGCTAAGGTGGTGGTCAGAGGGTGGAGGAGGTGGAAGAGTCACTTGCCACTCCCTCCTTCTGCAGGTATTTACCTGGATCTCATCCATCATCTCATTCTTACAACAGCAAAGTTAACTACAAGTAAAACTCCACATTGCTGCAGGGCAAAAAAATGAGCAAGTGGTATGCCTAAGGTCACACTTATTCACAATGAAGGCAAGATAGGGATCAGGGAGTCAAGAAGGTTTTTAAAAAAGTCTTCAAGCCTTCTTGCAGAACTTTTGTGAACAGAGACTTTTGCTCCATGACAGTACTATCACCCCAACATAGATTTTAAAGCAACACATGTGCTCCCTGCATTTGGAGAATTAGCAGATCACAAGTCTGTTGCATAGGCATTATGCTATTCAAACTCATCTGGAGGTAGTTAGCTCCAATGTATGTTAACCTTCTCCTAGGCTTTCCTTAGGAAGATCTGTTCAGAGGCCGTCTGTGACTTTCCATGGCTGAGAGAGAATTAGAACCCTGCTCTCTCAGACTCCTGGTCCAACATTAGACAACACTCTATGTATTTGTTTACATTTATTTACAGTATTTATATTCTGCCTTTCTCACCCCAAAGGGGACTCTGAGCAGATAACAGAACACATATATGGCAAACATTATACAATGACAAGACAGACAACTTGTACATAGATAGAGGTATATCTAGGCTTTTCCCATCTTTGGCCTCTTGGAGGCTGTGCTCGGTTTCATCCATGGGTGGGTGCTATCTCTCCATCTTCTCTGCCAAAGAGCTTTTGTTTGTAAACTTTCCTCCTTGATTGTATCACCAGCATTTTTCTGCCATTTTCCTTATGGGTGCCTGAATACCTCCCTGCTTTTTAAAGCGGTTCCTATTTATCTACTCACAATTGCTGTTTTCAATCTGCTAGATTGGCAGGAGCTGGGCTGAAGGCCAGGAGCTCACCCTGATCCAGGCTTCAAACTGCCAAACTTCTGAGTTGCAAGGTTTACTGCAGCTGGCGGTTAACCTGCTCTGCTAAAGCCTGGCTCTATGTACAAGTATAACTTAAATCATACTAGCTAACACCAAACAGAGTAGACTTATTGAATGAATAGGATTTATCTCTGTCTTTGCTAGCCATTTGGTAATTTATTTCTTGAGTCTATCTGCGAATTAACCAATAGAATTCAGACCATAATAGGTACACATTACTGAAAAAAATCTTACTATGTGACATCATCACTCAGAGTCCAATCAGATTAGCCATTTGGTATTGTCTTGAAGTCGAGCAATGTCTGTTTTCTGATCCCTGATAGAGTTAGATTGCTTCTAGAAGAAGACAGATTGAAAAAAAAGAAAACAAAAAATGAAGCCGTTGCAAGGAGGCAAAGAAGAGCATAGGAGAGATGCAGTCCAATAATATCTGAGGGTCACATGTTGTCCTTCAACTCCAGAAAGCTGCTGTCACTCACTCTGTACCATTTTAAGAAAAAAAGACTATAGAAAGGGTGTTGCTGTGCATGTTCACACCTTCAAGTTGCCCTAACTCACAAATGATTCCCAATAATTTCAGGCATATACCCAGAGTCATAAGGCTTAGCAACTTGCTTTTTTATATGCAAGGTAAGCATTTGAGAAAGCTGAAATAGGTAGTGAGTAAGTCTCCTCCTCTCCCTCCCCTTTCCCCAATATATGCTGGTTGCATGTTTGGTTGAACATCTGGCATTCAGAGAAATTAGTACAAAAAAGCTCTCCCGTCTTCAAAAGAGCTGAAATTAAATGCCATGTTCATGAAAAATGTGTCAGCCTAGCAAATTCAATCTTTTGAATATGGGACCTTGTCAAATTTCACTTGGGGAATCAGATTTTGAAGGACCCTTTCAAAGACACAAGCACACAAATCTTTAGCTGAGCTAGTCTTTTTCGAGACAATAATGTATCAAGGTCACACTTGGTTATTTTCCAAACAGCAGCATCAACAGGAAAAAGGAAAGTTTAGGAACACAGCCAGTTGAAGAACCACCTGAGGGTTAATTTACACTGCAGTTTAACCACTTGAACTGTTATGGCTCAGTGCTATGAAATCATGGGAGTTGTAACGTTACAAGGCTTCTTGCCTTCTCTGCCAAATAGTCTTGGTGCCTCACTAAACTACAATACTCAGGTTTCTATAGCATGGCATTTGAAATGGTGTCAAACTGCATGGATTCTACAGTGTAGATGCACTCTTAGGGTCCTTCCATACAGGCCCTATATCCCAGGATCTGATCCTAGATTTTCTGTTTATCCCAGATTATCTGGCAGTGCAAACTCATATCATCCAGTTTAAAGCAGAAAACCTGGGATCAGATCCTAGGATATATGGCCTGTCTGGAAGGCCTCTTAGTTTTCATGCTTACTCAGGGGGTCCCAGTGCCAGGTCTTTATGATTAGCTGGTAGGGTGGTATCATTTTTCCACTATTCCCAAGGATCCTCTGTTCCTTCGATACAACCTTCGATACAACCTTCACATGAGCTGTAGGAGGGGGGGAGGAAGCTATTTGTTGCTGTGATCTATCTCTATAACCCCCGGTGGTGCAGTGGGTTAAACCCCTGTGCCTGCAGGATTGAAGACCGACAGGTCGCAGTTTCGAATCCGGGGAGAGGCGGATGAGCTCCCTCTATCAGCTCCAGCTTCTCATGCAGGGACATGAGAGAAGCCTCCCACAAGGATGATAAAAACATCAAATCATCCAGGCGTCCCCTGGGCAACGTCCTTGCAGACGGCCAATTCTCTCACACCAGAAGCGACTTGCAGTTTCTCAAGTCACTCCTGGCACGACAAAAAAAAATCTATCTCTATTGTTATGCAAAGTATTGAGGCTTACAAAATATTTAGGGTTAGACAACAGGCAGCAGTTTCTGCAAGCAACTGAGGTCTGTTCTCCTGTTATTTTGGATACAGCATATTGACATTTCCATCCATCCTGTTTCCTTCCATGATGCAACAACCAGAAACAGAATCCCTATCGCAATTACATGAAAAATCACTGGCAGGAAGAGGTTAGAAGTGTCAGTATACTGCACCCTGATTAATAGGGACAGATTTCCATTGCACGCAATAGCTGCTGCACATTAAAATAAGGTTGGGAACTAAGACCTCATCATACTGGTGCCCCCTCCCCTCTTTTTCCCATTTTGCCAGCAATCGCAGGCGAAAAGGAAGGGGTGCGTGGTGCCACGCAGTGAACCACACACCCTCCTTCCTTCACCTGTCATATAGTGGCATCGGGGCAAGATGCATTGGCGCCCTGTCCCTTCCCCCATCAGAAAGTGTGGGGCCTTATATGTTTAATTAGATATTAGTATTATTTAATTATTAATTATTAATTTTATTTTCTTGTTTAACAATTTATTAGTTTATAATAATGCTACTTCCTATTGTATTTGTTTGTGTTTGTGTTTGTTCATTACCAAGGCATTGAATGTTTGCCTTTTTTTGCCTGGAAGCCTCAGGGAGATAGGGTGACCTATAAATAAATTTTATTGTTTATTATTGGGGAAAGGGCAAAAACCACAAGCTCTATGTGAGCGACTCAAAAGGTGCATCATTTACCATGATTAGCAAGTAAACTTTTTGCAACATTTACTTACAGCTTCAAACACCAATGGGACAAGGCCACAGCCTGCGCCATGCGATAGGGTAAATCTGGATCCGTCCCTGAGGGGAGCCCCAATGCGGCAAGGGGCCAAAAAACCCCTCATGTGATGAGGTGGCAGGTTGGGACTGTAAATATGAATCAATTACATCACTCTAGGTTATACGTGCAGAACCTTTGGTTCACTACAGTGGATTAGCAAGGTTGTCTAGATGTGTTTTATTCTCTTTGGAGACATGGATGCATCTGCTACCATTGCTTTAAAAATTATCCCCACGGCACTTTCTAAATCACAGCATTTTTCATAGCTGAAATACTCTTATCTCAGGTGTGTGTTTACTGGCCTTTTTACCAACTAAGGTATTTTATTCCAGGTCCAACCTCCTATGAGAATGAGCAGAGGTTTCGCCGGATGCCAGCCCATCGGTTGCCAGTCTATCCAATCAAACGCAAACTCACTGCGGATGAGAGAAGAAGCCCAGATCTAACTTTGGAAAGGCAGAAGCTATTGAAACTCAGGCGATCAACATGTGTGGCTACAGCAGTGTGAGTTACCTGGAAGGACATTAGAGGGCAGTGTAGCATAATGGGAGGTGAAGAAAGAGAGCTTGAGGATTTGCGCAACTTCTGAACTATGCACAGAGCTGTGCTGCTTCACTAGAGCTGCACCTACACAGCAGCATTAATGCAGTTTGACACTGCTTGAACTGCCTTAGTTCAATATCATGGAAACACCCAATAGAGGAGATGTAAAGAAGAGACAAAGGCACCTACACTGTGGAATGAATGCAGTTTGACCACTCACTTTAACAGCCATGGCTCAATGTTATGGAATTGTATGGAATTATAGTTTTGCAAGTTCTTCAGCCTTTTCCACCAAAAATTGCTGGTGCCTCACTAGACTACAATTCCTACAATGCTATAGCATTGTGATATGGCAATTTAAGTGTAAAGGTAAAGGTTTCTCCTTGACATTAAGTCTAGTTGTGTCCAGCTCTGGGGGGTGGTGCTCATCTCCATTTCTAAGCTGGAGAGTTGGCATTGTCCGTAGACACCTCCTGGCCATGTGGCTGGCATGACTGCATGGAACACCGTTACCTTCCTGACAAAGCAGTACCTTTTTTTTTTTTTTTTGGTCATGTCAGGAGCGACTTGAGAAACTGTAAGTCGCTTCTGGTGTGAGAGAATTGGCCGTCTGCAAGGACATTGCCCAGGGGACGCCCAGATGAATTTATGTTTTTATCATCCTTGTGAGAGGCTTCTCTCATGTCCCCGCATGAGGAGCTGGAGCTGATAGAGGGAGCTCATCCGCCTCTCCCCGGATTCGAACCTGCGACCTGTCAGTCTTCAGTCCTGCCGGCACAGGGGTTTAACCCGCTGCGCCACCTATTGATATGCTCACATTTGCATGTTTTCGAACTGCTTGGTTGGCAGCAGCTGGGGCTGACAGCAGGAGCTCACCTCACTCTACAGTTTTGAAATGCTGACCTTCCAATCACAAAGTTCTGGTACTTAGCGATTTAACCTGCTGTGCCACAACGTCCCCCTCCCGAATTAATGTGTAAATACATCCTTCTTCCCAAGGTCATCTAGTGAGTTTCCATGGCTGAACAGGGATTCAAGCCTTTATCTCCAAAGCTGCCATCCAATGCTCAAACCACTGCATTGTGCTGGCACAGATCATAAAAATTATTTTTGCAATTGCATCTGCATATATAAATTCACATATAGAAGAAAGCATATACCTGGTTGAATCCTATTTCTTCCTCTTCCTGTAATAACTGTCTATAATTTCCTATCTTTTTATTTTTGGTAAGTTGACAAACAATTAAACATACCCATTACTATGTATATCCATTGTCTAGAAGATAGGGTTTCTGATTTAAAACAGCTTCACTTGGAAGGTTATGAGGTATATTTAAAATCTGGTAGAAAAATAGCCATGGGCAGGTTATTAATCTCTCCAGTGCTGCTTCTCATTTTGAAATGAAGGATATATGGAGTCCATTTTATATTCATTGTGAATTGCGTTTATATAAATATATTTTAAAGGAGCAGAAGGGGAGGGAAAGACTTGGGGTGACTGAATACGAGAGATATACTAGACTCAGAAAATGTTATTAGAGAGGTGACTGTGTGTATAAAGGAGATGTTAAAATGCAGGCACGTCCCAAGAATATGTTGCTGCCTAGAGAGAAAGACGACATAGTATTTCTTTCCAAATTAAGAAATTAATTGGGCTGGAAGTTAATGGGAAAACATCCTTGCTGTGTCATAAAAAAAAAGCATTAGCATTCGTGAGACAGTGGTGCCTATCTTAGCTCTGTCCTCCAACATAAAGGAATGATTAGACTGCGAACCTTAATGCTACAGTGCTATGCTGACACTTTGTTAATACAAATTCCTGTGATCGGTCTTCCATCCAACTTGTTTCTTATCTATGTTCACTGTATCCAGTAGGCTTGGGCGGTTTCGTTCGTTAATTTCGTAATTCGTTATTAATTCGTATTTAAATTAGCTTACGATCCAATATTGAGCCATGCAGGAATTGTGTGAGGAGTAATAAAGATTCGAAACATTTTTTTCGAAATTATTTCGTAATTATTTCGTAATTATTTTGTAATTATTTTAGCATATCTGGTGCAAGTTTTATAATTGTTGTTTGTTTTATCACATCAACAGTCAACAACAGAGGGAGAGGGAAGCTTCAGAAGTTCCTCCTGTCCCATTTGGAGGTTTTTTTAGGATATTGCGCAATCTCGTCCGCCATTAACAAATCGATTCGTAATTTTACGAAATTTCGTAAATTTTGAAATTTTTTAAAGGAAAATTTCGGAATTATTAAAAAAAATGAAACGCAAGGTCCCCCTAAAAACAAAACGAGTTTAGAACCAATTTTTTTCCGTGGTTACCCAAGCCTAGTATCCAGTGCATGCAAACTGTGGTTTTATTTCTCTATTTATAAAAAAATGCTGCCTCGTTTGTGAAGTTACAGTTTCGGCATCTCCTGTGATCATCTTCTGCTTCAAGAGCCCCGGGGGCACAGTGGGTTAAACGCTTGTGCCAACAGGACTGAAGACTGACAGGTCTCCAGATCCTTGATCATTTTAGTCGCCCTCCTCTGGACACATTGAGAAGCTGGAATGTGTCCAGAGGAGGGCAACTAAAATGATCAAGGGTCTGGAGAACAAGCCCTATGAGGAGTGGCTTAAAGAGCTGGGCATGTTTAGCCTGAAGAAGAGAAGGCTGAGAGGAGACATGATAGCCATGTATAAATATGTGAGAGGAAGTCACAGGGAGGAGGGAGCAAGCTTGTTTTCTGCTTCCCTGGAGACTAGGACGCTGAACAATGGCTTCAAACTACAAGAAAGGAGATTCCATCTGTACATGAGGAAGAACTTCCTGACTGTGAGAGCCGTTCAGCAGTGGAACTCTCTGCCCCGGAGTGTGGTGGAGGCTCCTTCTTTGGAAGCTTTTAAACAGAGGCATAGAGATCATAGAATCATAGAGTTGGAAGAGACCATGGGCCATCCAGTCCAACCCCCTGCCAAGAAGCAGGAATACTGCATTCAGATCACCCCTGACAGATGGCCATCCAGCCTCTGTTTAAAAGCTGGATGGATGGCCGTCTGCCAGGGGTTCTTTGAATGCAATATTCCTGCTTCTTGGCAAGGGGTTGGACTGGATGGCCCATGAGGTCTTTTCCAACTCTATGATTCTATAGGTCGGGGTTCGAATCCAAAGAGAGCATGGATGAGCTCCCTCTGTCAGTTCCAGCTCCCCATGCGGGGACATGAGAAAAGCCTCCCACAAGGATGGTAACACATCAGGGCGTCCCCTAGGCAACGTCCTTGCAGACGGCCAATTCTCTCACACCAGAAGTGACTTGCAGTTTCTCAAGCTGCTCCTGACATGAAAAAAAATCTGCTTTGCAATATTGGGACTTCACCATAAAGGAGTGACTAGAGTGGTCAGAAGATTAAGGAGATGAGGATGCTTTTCTTCAGTACTGGATACTTGAAGCAATTGCTTCACTCTGTCTCTTGGTAGGGCTAGAGCTGTGGAAATGTTTTAAGTAATAACTATAATGATACTGCTCCCCTAGTTATGCACTGAAGCTTTTTCTAGATATTCATTTTTCCCTGAACTATATGCCACTTTGCATAATAATTGCCTGAAAGCTAAAGGCAAAGTGCAAAAGAACCGCACCGAAATCTTCCTTTCCTGCAGCAGCAGACTGAAAACTATGGAAGCTCTTTGTCTTCCTGTGTGAGGATGAAGAACAGCCAAATTTACATCCTCGCTAGATAAATTACATTACAGCGGTTCACTCTCAAATAGGCTGCGGTCTTGTGTAATGACACACTTTGAGAAAGGTTTAATCCCATTCTCTACAGTGCGTAAATATTACTTGTCTAAAAGTGATGTTTTTCTCTCTCGCTTTTTCTTTGTCTGCAGCTCTCTGGAACAAAAGACCTCACAGAAAGCCTCAGTAGGTACAATTGGTACATCCTGTGCGAGTACGTCCCGCTCTGAGCCTTGCCCAGATTCCCAAGCACTTCACCCATGCTGCCCACAGAAATGTCCTTTGAGGAAACCTCTGCTGGATTCGGCACTCACAGTGTCCCAGCTGCAGCAGGTGAGCCTGAGTTCAGCTCTCCTTTCATCCACACTTCCTTTTGCCTACCCATTTTGCCAACCCATCTTTCTTTCTTCTTCTGTGAGTCCATATGTCCAACCCACTTTTCAACGCAAGTTTTCTAGGCAAAGCGTTCCCAACAGGTAGCCTCCAGACTCTTTTTGGGGACACCCAGATGCCACCACCTTTTTAGCCAATTGGTTCCATTGCTGAATAGTTTTTAATGTTGCATTATAATATCTGAGGGTATGATCTTCTTCTCTTTTTTCTGCTCTCTCCCTTAAAATATGGATGTGTAAAGAACTTGGGAAGCCTTTCAAGTTATAGGGTAGATGAGAAACACTATAAATAAATAATAAATAATAATCAGTAAATAATAATAATAATAATAATAATAATAATAATCTTTATTTCTATACATCCCTCTCTCCCCTATATAGCTACCCAAAATAATCAGTACCCTATAAAGCCCAAAATGTTTTGGGCCCAGCCTATTTGAGGGACCACATCTCCTCCTATCAGCCCAAACAAGCCCTGAGATCATCAGGAGAGGCCCTTCTCTCGGTCTCACCACCATCACAAGTACGGTTGGTGGGCCTTCTTGGTAGTGGCCCCACGGCTCTGGAACTCCCTCCCCAAAGAGGTGTGTTCAGCCCTCTCATTATTGGCCTTTCATTCCCAGGTTAAAACCTTTTTATGGAAGCAGGCCTTCCCCAAGAAACCTCAATAAGCAGGTCATTTCAGTCAGGCAAGGCTCACATGGCCAAAAATTTAGACCTTCAAGACTTTTTAGTACGATGTTTTTAAGACAACTTCAGTGGCTTGAGGCTCGGGGATTTTTAATGATAAATGCTGTTATTTTATGCTTATTTTACATCATTTATGTAATTTGTTTATGCAATGTGTTGGTTTATTGTTTATATGTTTGGGTTGGGAGGATGGTGTTGTGTTTTTAATTATGCAGTTTTGGGAGTTTTTTACCATTTGTTCACCACTTTGAGTCCTATCTATGGGAGAAAAGTGGGATATAAATAAATAAATAAATCCTCTCTAATTCATGTCTCCTTTTGATTTGATTTTTCAGATGCGTCCTTCTGTCATCACCTGTGCTCCTCGGCGGAGCTGCTCAGAAGCTCCTACAAGCACCAGCCCCTCAGTAAGTCGCCTCATTTCCCTTCTCTTGCCTTCTGTGTCTCCCTTGCTCCCTGTATGAACTCAATGACCACATTATCTGTTTATGATGGGAACTGTAATGCAGCACATGCAGAGGCTGTCTAGTTGGGGAGAAGTAGCATGTGTTAAGCTATTCGTGTTGTCATAACAGTTTTTTTTTTACATTCCCATCCCATTGTTCCTCCAAAGATCTGCATCCACCTCAGAATATTTTGCGTCTAACAGCAGAGCAGTAGTTGATAATCTGTCAGTGCCGAGAGGTGGAATAACCATATTACCTGGTAATTTGGAACCTGAGGTCCCATGTGAGCCCTGCCCAGATTCCTAAGCAAACTCTTCACTCCATCCCTGACAGTAAAAATGTACATGGCAAAGTAAATTTTGACCTGTCCAGATTCGTAAAATACCCTGTCTCACTTACCTAATAATAGGATTCATTCTGATTCCCCTCCCCACTCTGTTTTCTCCTCCCAATAGCTCTAGATTAGAGCAAAGACAAACACTTTCTTCCAACATAGGTCAATTCTTCCCCTGTAAAGGAAGACAGTATCTCTGTCTTTCTTACAACCTGCATTGGGGAAATAATATTTCAAATGTATGAATCCTTGTCCGCATTTTATGTTGCAAGCACAGAACCAGAATGTTAAGAGGAAGGGGAGGATGAGAGAGACAATGAAGGGAAAGTATAGTTCAAGGTTACTCAACTTGCCCAAATGGCCAACATATATATATATATATATATATATATATATATATATATATATATATATTTGTTAGGGGCATCCAACGAGGAAACAAAACTCAAAAAACCCCCAACGAAACTTAACCAAAATTCCCATGCCCATAACACAACCCACAAGGTACAAACATATCTACTCAAAATGAAAAACAACACAACAACACACTCACAAAACGGCAAAACAACAAAACTCAAAAAAAACCCCAACGAAACTTAACCAAAATTCCCATGCCCATAACACAACCCACAAGGTACAAACATATCTACTCAAAATGAAAAACAACACAACAACACACTCACAAAACGGCAAAACAACAAAACTCAAAAAAAACCCCAACGAAACTTAACCAAAATTCCCATGCCCATAACACAACCCACAAGGTACAAACATATCTACTCAAAATGAAAAAAACACAACAACACACTCACAAAACGGCAAAACAACAAAACTCAAAAAAACCCCCAACGAAACTTAACCAAAATTCCCATGCCCATAACACAACCCACAAGGTACAAACATATCTACTCAAAATGAAAAACAACACAACAACACACTCACAAAACGGCAAAACAACAAAACTCAAAAACCCCAACGAAACTTAACCAAAATTCCCATGCTCATAACACAACCCACAAGGTACAAACATATCTACTCAAAATGAAAAACAACACAACAACACACTCACAAAACGGCAAAAAAACAAAACTCAAAAAACCCCAACGAAACTTAACCAAAATTCCCATGCCCATAACACAACCCACAAGGTACAAACATATCTACTCAAAATGAAAAACAACACAACAACACACTCACAAAACGGCAAAACAACAAAACTCAAAAATCCCCCAACGAAACTTAACCAAAATTCCCATGCCCATAACACAACCCACAAGGTACAAACATATCTACTCAAAATGAAAAACAACACAACAACACACTCACAAAACGGCAAAAGGATAAAACTCTAAAAAACCAACGAAACTTAACCAAAATTCCCATGCTCATAACACAACCCACAAGGTACAAACATATTACTCAAAATGAAAAACAACACAACAACACACTCAAAACGGCAAAAAAACAAAACTCAAAAAAACCCCAACGAAACTTAACCAAAATTCCCATGCCCATAACACAACCCACAAGGTACAAACGTATCTACTCAAAATGAAAAACAACACAACAACACACTCACAAAACGGCAAAAGGATAAAACTCTAAAAAACCAACGAAACTTAACCAAAATTCCCATGCCATAACACAACCCACAAGGTACAAACATATTACTCAAAATGAAAAACAACACAACAACACACTCAAAACGGCAAAAAAACAAAACTCAAAAAAACCCCAACGAAACTTAACCAAAATTCCCATGCCCATAACACAACCCACAAGGTACAAACGTATCTACTCAAAATGAAAAACAAAACAACAACACACTCACAAAACGGCAAAACAACTGAGCATGCGCATTGGCGCCCAGCCGCAAGTTCCCTGGCGCGCGCACATGCCCTTCCGGCCAACGTTCCCTCTGCGGAAACCATGCCCACTCCAAGCCCCGCCGCGCCGCTTCCCACACACACACACCCCTGCCGCACATACACACACAACCCCACACTCCATCACTCCCCCCGCCGCACACACACACGCAACCCCACACTCCATCACTTCCCCCGCCGCCGCACGCACACACGCAACCCCACTCCCCCCGCCGCCGCACACACACACACAACCCCACGCTCCATCACTCCCCCCCCCGCCGCACACACACACGCAACCCCACGCTCCATCACTCCCCCGCCGCTGCACACACACACACAACCCCACGCTCCATCACTCCCCCACCCCAATCTTACCTCCTTTTACTTCACGCCACCTCCAAACCCCACCCCGCCCCTTCCCGCCCTGTCAAAATCTAGGAAAGACAGGAAGGAAGGAAAGAAGGAAGAAAGAGAAAGGGAGGTAAAGAAAAAGGGGGAAGGAAGGAAAGTTAGAGAAAGAAGAAGAAAAGGAAAGAAAAGGAAAGATGGAAGGAAAGAAAAGAGAGACAGCAGAAAGAAAGAAAAAGGGGGAAGGAAGGAAAGAGATAGAGAAAGAAGAGGAGAAGGAAAGATGGGAGGAAAGGAAGGAAGGAAGGAGGGAAAGAAGGAGAGAAAGAGGGAAGATTGGCCACAGCAACACGTGGCGGGTAAAGGTTGTTATTTCTATTATTATTATTATTATTATTATTATTATTATTATTATTATTATTATGCTATTGTTCCTATGAGACCCTGGAGGAATGGGAGAGGTGTCAGGTCCCAGAGGCAATGCATTGCATTATTGTTATTGTTATGATGGTGGTAAAATAAAAGGAAATAAAAAGTGAAAGAAGGAAGCAAACAGGGAGGGAAGAAAGGCAAAGGAAGAAAGGGGGAGGGAATGAAGGAAAGAGAGAAGGATGAAACCAAGTAGTGAAAGAAAGAAAGAGGTAGAGAAGGAAGAAAGGAGAGAAAGGGGGAGGAAAAGGGGGAAGGAATAGGTAGGGACCTCTCTTTCATAATAGTCCAGGTATCTACCTCAACTTTGATAAGTTTTACTATAGGCCACAGCAACGCGTGGCAGGGCACAGCTAGTATATATATATATATATAATCCAGCCAAAAGAATACATTACACTAGTTGCAAAGCTTCATTGGCTTCTTCTTTGGGGAAAGATGGTAAAATAATAGCTGGAATCCATCCCATAAATATATGACAATATATGTATGCTCAGAGAACACATTACAAAATTTCAGACTATAAAGACATGCACTATGGGTCTTTCTAAAATAATCCAGCCATACCCTTTTCCCACTCAGACATGAAGTATTAAAGCTTGCTTTGGTTTCAGTGTGGAAGTAAATAAGGTAGAGTTTTGTGGGGGAAACAAGAAGCCCATATCTCCTCAACAATAACCTTCTCACCCCCTCCCCCAGCAGATCTCCTCCCTTGAGCACAACAACAGCATGATCCCTGGCAGCTCCTCCTCCCCACAGCAGCGCCATCACTCTTGGGCCACCAGCTTGGTGGGGCCTTCAGCACGACTGAATGGAGAAGCGTCATCAAAGCAGAGAGCTGAAGACAAGGCAGACAAGAGTCTCTCCCCCAGCCCTTGATGTGCTTCTGTCTTCACTTGGGAGAGCCCCACTACAATCGTCTTGTATATATAGTTCAACCTACATCATCCTCGCAATGGAAATTGTAGTCCATACACATACTCCAAGTTGGAGAACTCTACTGTAACCTATCTCCTCTAGGGCTGGGCCCAAACATCTCAAATACTAAATCTCACCCTTTCCTCTTTTAGCTCTTAGTACTTGTTTCCTGTCACCACTGACCCCTTAGTGCCTTCCTTCCAAAGATCTACTATATTTCCTTGTTTCTTTTGCCATTCTGTTAAATGGCATCGGTATTGTTAAACTGGAAATCTATTGACGCAAGAGACGCTTCAGTTCCAATGGGACTTCACTCCTTAGATCAGTGGTTCTCAACCTGTGGGGTCCCCAGGTCTTTTGGCCCACAACTCCCAGAAATCCCAGCCAGTTTACCAGCTGTTAGGATTTCTGGGAATTGAAGGCCAAAACATCTGGGGACCCACAGGTTGGGAACCACTGCTGCAATCACTCCTCATAACACAAGGAGTCCCTTGTGAGGTCAAAGTCTTCCAAGGAAGAATGTCCCCAGCTCAGCCTCTGATTTCCAACAATGGGTGACCAGGCACCTCTGAGAAACTCACAGGAAGAAGAATGAAGTAGTGCCCTGCCTAATGTGGTTTGTTATGGTCTAATGTCCAAGCTGACCTTTGGTACAGCAGACTAGGCAGTTGGAACACTGCTCTACAGGACTAGCTTTCTACTGATGGCCAATCACCCCAAAATAGGATGGGATTGCGTCTTTGAAGTTTAAACTAAAACCTAGAACAGATTTACTGCCAAAAATGACACAGAAGCCAACAGCTTTCTCTTGGCAGGATGGGCACTTTTCCTCCAATAGCTTTGTTTCTACCTGGTGTTGTCTAAGACCATTCTGTTTGTGATTTTGGACCATGTGTGTCCTCCTTGTGCAAGCCTCATTCCCTCTAACAGTAAAGCAGGTGAATACAAACAGGACTGGAGTCTAAATGGGGTCCTAGGGAAACAAGAGGGAAGGTATCAGTATGCTCTAGAAAACCCCAAGTTGCAGAAATAGAAGAAAATCTATACTCCAAAGCATGTGAAGGGCCAAAGAGTCCCTGTCCCAAGAGAATGTCATCATTCATATTGAGAAACGTAAAACCAAGGGGGAATTGTGCTGTCGAAGACTTTCATGGCCGGAATCACTGCGTTGCTGTGAGTTTTCCGGGCTTTATGGCCATGTCCAAGAAGCATTCTCTCCTGATGTTAGGCCCACATCTTTGGCAGGCATCCTCAGAGGTTATGAGGTCTGTTGGAAACTAGGGAAGTGATGTTTATATATCTGTGGAATGTCCAGAGTGGGAGAAAGAACTCGTGTCTGCTAAAAGTATGTGGGAATGTTGCAATTGATTACCTTGATTAGCATTGAATAGCCAACAAGCAATTCTCCCAGGCAGGAAGCAGTCAAGCTTTGAAGCTGCAAAGCTATTCAGTGCTAACCCAAGAAGGAATTAATTGGGATATTCTGGATTAGAGCATGGGGGTCACTCCACATTGCAATATTTTGTTGTGTGTCCCATTTGTTGACTCGATAATAATTGCCAATACTCACATTTCCAAACAGAGTCCAATATTTACAAGCAGCACGTTTTTGCCAAAAAAAAAAAGAAAACATAAAAGTTAATATCAATCCAAATCTAGATCTTGCCAAACAATGGTTCTGTTGGGTTGTTTTAGGTTTTTCAGGCTATATGGCCATGTTCTAGAAGCATTCTCTTCTGATGTTTGCCTGCATCTATGGCAGCCCGAAAAACCTACAACAACCCAGTGATTCCGGCCATGAAAGCTTTCGACAATACAATGGTTCTGTTAGTTGATACTGCTCTGCAGTGAGATAAAATGAAATGAAATAAAGCAGGCTCCCACTGAATACAAAAAGATGGCAAAGGCTGCTTGCTATTGAAATGGAGAAATGAAAGGCAACAGAACTGAAAGGACAACTGAGACACCTCCTAATTTTTAGTCTCTTGCTGCAGAAGCATGAAGAGATTTCCAAGGAAATGCAAGAAAGGGGAAACCGTAGCCACGTCCTAAGCATGCAACCTCTGCAACAGAACCTCTGCAACAGGAAAAGGTGGAGGAGGAACATGTGGTCACAGAGGATCAAGACAACATTTTGAGTCCTTCTGTGCTGTAGGATTTGTTCCTGAATGAGGAGCTTTTTCTGTACACACATTTTCTGTTTGTAATTCACACATGCCAATAAAGTAGCATCATACTGTGTTTGAGTGTTGGGATTTGTTCCAACTATTCCTTGAGGGCAGAATATTTTGAAAGAGTTTTTTTTTCTTTTGTCGTGTCAGGAGGAACCGCTCCTGTTGTGAGAGAATTGGCCGTCTGCAAGGACGTTGCCCAGGGGATGCCTGGATGACTTTTGATGTTTTATCATCCTTGTGGGAGGCTTCTCTCATGTCCCCACATGAAGAGCTGGAGCTAATAGAAGGAGCTCATCCGCCTCTCCCTGGATTCGAACCTGCGACCTGTCGGTCTTCAGTCCTGCCGGCACAGTGCTTTAACCCACTGCGCCACTGGGGGCTCTTTGAAAGAGCTCAAAGGAACAGAATCTGCTCATGTTTGGCAACAAGTATTGGATCTCCTTAGCTTGAAAGGCCAAATGGATGCCAGTTCTGCTGCAATGGCTCAGTCAGCCTTGAGGATGATGGGAGTTACATTCAATGCAGTGTTAGAAAGCAGATTGGGGAAGTTTATTTACTCAAGAGTCTAATTCTGGGTCTAAAATGCACCTGAGGAAATATATCTAATTTTTGCTTTTCTGAAGGAGTGAGCAAAGTAATTTAATTCCTCTTCAAACCAGACCATGATGGGAGCTTCTTCTGTAAAGGTGGTGGGTGAAATCATCTGCTTTCATCTTTCCTCCTTTCATCTCCCCCAAAGTGATGTTCCATATGCAGCAAAAGGAACGCATTGAATCTTGAGCACAATGAGTGGATTTATTGCTATGTGTCTTTCAGTGGTTTCTGAATTATGGCAACCCTAAGGGGAACCCATTACAGGGTTTTCTGGGGCTCAGAGTGTGAGACTTGCCCTGGGGCATCCAATGGGGCTGCGTTTATTTTATCCGTGGTCTGAAAGGGGGAACTCGGGAGGATCCTTTTTAATGTTCTCCATGTAAAAACTGTCCATAAGTCAATACTCAGGATAGAGAGACAGCCAAGTTCTAATCCAAATTATTATCCCCTGCTGTTTTCTGCTTGAGGAGAGTTGTTTAGATAATATGGCCTCTTGATCTGTAGTCTGAATGACTGAAGTGATCCCATTTATTTCAGCCTCCTCAGATCTCTGCCTTTTTGTTCTGCTCTAAATGAGACATTACAAACCCTCCAGCATTTCAGAAATGAAAAGTAAGATACATTTGGCTGAGCCACGTTGGTGTATTTCCAGACAACAAAGCACCAAGAGAGCTGTCTCAGGCCCCATCTACACTGCCATATAATGCAGCTTGAACTGCCTTATAATGGTCAGTGTATATTCATATAATGCAGACTGAACTGGATTCTATGAGTCTACACTTCCATATAATCCAATTCAATGCAGTTAATCTGCATTATGAAACTTCATAAAATGGCAGTGGAGATGGGACCTGGGACTACATATACCAAAATTTAATGGAATCTAACCATGACAATTAAAGTGAAATCATCTATCCATATATCTATATACAATATGTATGTGCATGTGTGGCTGGGGTGCCCACTTCTGTGAGGACTGATAAATGTAAATAAACATAAGCAAAAGCTTTACCACAGTATTTAAACCAAGATATACCCTGCTGTATAATAAACTATTACTCAGGCTTGTGAAAAGTTAAAACAGGGCAACAGTATATATACATCAGTCTCTTTGAATTCAGGCAGAGAACAGAGAGAATAAAATAGTCCTTTTAAAAAGTGTTTAAAATAAGCCTCATGCCTTAAAATGATCAGTTGTCAAGGTAGTTGGCAACCAGCAAACTCTTCCCTGTCCAAAGGTGAGAATGACAGTTAGAACTGTTGGTCTCGGCAGCAAGCCAGAGGCAGCAGCCAATTAGGACTGGCTCCTGGCATGCTCAGACAATCAGCTGCTGACACATAGCCTCTCCAGTTAACCCACCATATCATGGCGTCCTTTTTCAAATTCTCACAACTTTCACCAACAGCTTTAACCCACAGTGCTGAGGAGCCACCAAAAAGCCCTCCATCCAATGACATTTCAGGTTATAGTGAGCGCCATAAACATGTAGCCAATATCCTCCCCAAAAACTACAACCCACTATCCAAGGAGTGTTTTCATTTGGGGACAATTTCAGCCTAAATTTTACGTGTTTCCTCCACCACAAACATCCCGGTGTTTCTTACTCTCTCAATTGGTGTGGAATTTGCATGATCTTGCTCACTGCCTCTCCCTTAACCCTTTTCTACTCTGAGTGGATAATAAACAGAGCAGAACTGAGCAGCAACTAAACATACTGGAGGAGTTTGGAGGATTGACTCTGCTCGATGGAAGTTGTAGTTCACCCTGCATCACATCAGAGCACTTGACTCCCACTAACAATGGACCTGGACCACATTTGGCACACAGAACCCCAATAACAAAAAACAATAGAGAGGTTTGGGGGTAATTCACCTTGATTTATAGTCATTGTAGGTACTGGGATGTATAATTCACCTGCAATCAAAGAGCACTCTAGACCCACCAACAATGGCCCTGGACCCAACTTAGCACACAGAACCCCCATGACCAGCAAAAAATGCAGGAGGGCTTTGGGGAAAATTCACCTCTATTTATAGGAATTATAGTTCACCTACATCCAGAGGGCACTGTGAACACAAACAATAATAGATCTGAACCAAATTTGGCATGCATACCCGATATGTCCAAATTTAAATACTGGATTTGGGGTGGAATTGGCCTTGACATTTGTAAGTTGTAGATACTGGGATTTATAGTTCACCTGCAATCAAAGAGCACTCTGAACCCCACCGATGATGGACCTGGACCTAACTTGGCACACAGAACCCACATGACCAACTGAACATACTGGAGGGATTGGTGGGACTGGCCCACCATAGTGGGAGTTGTAATTCATCCTACAGCTGGAGAGCATACTGAACCCCACCGATGATGCATCAAAAGCAAATTTGCCCAACTTGACAAACTTTAAATATTGATAGAGTTTCAGGGGGTTAATCTGGCATGATGTGAGTTGGAGTACACACACAACCTTATGCATTCTGTAAAATAAAAAATGACTTCTTCTAATAACCCAGGCAACGCTGGGTACCCAAGCTAGTAGTGATATAAATGTACAATGTGAAAGGCCTTCTACTCACACCCCTAAATTGAACTCAGTTTGGTTTGTTCAGACAAATGTTCTTCTGTTTAAAAAGTGAAACAGCTGAAATTTTTAATAGCATCCTATAACATTTGCATGTAAGGTTAACCTCCGTAGGGATACCAAGGTGCTTGTTTATAAAGCTATTGTCCTCCCAATCCTGCTATATGCCTGTGAGACGTGGACTATCTACAGACGTCACATGCAACTCCTGGAACGATTCCATCAGCGCTGCCTCCAGAAAATCCTGCAAATCTTTTGGGAAGACAGGCGGACAAATGTCAGCATGCTGGAAGAAGCAAAGACCACCAGCATTGAAGCGATGGTCCTCCGCCATCAACTCCGCTGGACCGGCCACATTGTCCGGATGCCCGACCACCATCTCCCAAAGCAGTTGCTCTACTCCGAACTCAAGAACAGAAAACGGAATGTGAAAAGAGATTTAAAGATGGGCTCAAAGCCAACCTTAAAAACTCTGGCATAGACACTGAGAACTGGGAAGCCCTGGCCCTTGAGCACTCCAGCTGGAGGTCAGCTGTGACCCGCAGTGCTGCAGAATTTGAAGAGGCATGAATGGAGGGTGAAAGAGAGAAATGCCAAGAGGAAGGCGTGTCAAGCCAACCCTGACCGAGGCCTTCCACCTGGAAACCAATGACCTCACTGTGGGAGAAGATGTAGATCAAGAATAGGGCTCCACCAGGCATGTAGCCAGGGGGGGGGGGCTCGGGGGGCTTCAGCCCCCCCCCGAAATTTTCATGGTGGTTCGCGAAAAGGCCTTATTAGTGCATTATTTAAACTGTTATGTTTATTCATATCATGATCTGATCACCATACTCAATATATCCCATTTGCATGGGGGTATTGGGGTAATGATACAAAAGGTTTGCTAGGCTAGACCCTCTTTCACTCAGACTCAGTCCCCCCCCCCGAAACTCAGCCCCCCCGAAACCCCCTGAAAAAAAATTCAGCCCCCCCCCCCCCCCCCCGAAACGAAATCCTGGCTACGGGCCTGGGCTCCACAGTCACCTATGGACTCACCAGAATGCTGATCCTACTCGGCCAACGAGGGATCGCCTAAGTAAGTAAGTAAGTAAGTAAGTAAGTAAGTAAGTAAGTAAGTAAGGTTAAGCTAACTTTTAGAGGAGTTTCAAGGACAGGAGCTGCTTTAGGTTTTTGTGCTTTTTACAAGCTTCTTTTGCATACTTCTTTTTGGGGTGGGGGAGATGACAAACTAGCTATTATTTGGGAAATCTGTCTGCTTTTCAAACCTCATGTGAAAAGGAGGGTACATTTGTTTTTACTGCGAAACCAAAAATGTAGGCTTTACTTGCAAGGACACATTGGCTTGATATACTATACATTTTTTATTTTTCAAAAATAACAATCAACAATAATACAACAAATTCTAGAAGTAAGAAAATAGGCTATAAAGAATGTTAAAAGTTTGCAAATTCATGATAGTTTGTATAGAAACCAAGGAAGAAAAGAAAAACATAACTTTGAACTGGTTATTCTCAAGGTTTGGGGTGAGGGAAGAAAGGAAAGAAGTGGTGGTCGGTCCAGGAGATTCAGAAAAGTTCTTGAGGTTAATGTAGTCTTCAGCTTCCCATGTCCCAATCTGTGGTGGTATCCAGAGTTGGAATTCATTCCGTTTGCTTCCACAAAATCAGTCTGAAGAAGAGAGTGGGGAAAGGTAGAGTAATAAGGTGCAATAAAATAAGTGAAGGATATAAGAAGTATCTTTTCTAGTTCCTATTCAGAGGAAGAGGATCTGTACACTTTTCAAACACTCCTCACCCCAGATCAGGTGGCTGTGTTGCTGCAGGCATTCATAATAATAATAATAATAATAATAATAATAATAATAATAATAATAATGTACTTTATTTATAACCCACCCTCTCTCCCAGAAGTGACTCAGGGAAGTTTCCAAAGTATAACAAAAATGGCAAACTTTTTTTGTGTCAGGAATTATTTGAGAAACTGCAAGTTGCTTCTGGTGTGAGAGAATTGGCCATCTGCAAGGACATTGCCCAGGGGACACCTGGATGTTTTGATGTTTTACTATTCTTGTGGGAGACTTCTATCATGTCACCACATGGGGAGCTGGAGCTGACAGGGGGAGCTCATCTCTGAATTCAAACCTCTGACCTGTCGGTCCTGCCGTGCTCACTTCTTTAAGGTACTTCCCAAAATTGCCTTTCTTGGCTTGGTCTTTCTATGTCCTTCCTCGTGCACACAAATATGCACATACTCCAGATGTGCGTGTACAAAGCTTTCCTCTTCCACAGAGAGAACCACCCTCACCTTAACAATGTGGCACATTTTGACAGGGAATTTTCTGTTCCACCTTCAGCCTCTGCCCATCCAGGAGGTCGCACTTGGCGAATGGTTTCCCCCAAAAGTTCACATCTTGCATCTGTCCATTCTGGCCTTCCACTTGTTCTCTGCAATCCAAAGGGGAAATGATCAGAAAAAAAGATCTCACTGTCTTGGGTGGTACACCCTTCGTTTCCTTTTTCTCCAGTTTGGCAACCAACCATCTTCAGCATGGCAAACCTAGTTAGAGAGCACCAGACTCCCTCACCCTCACATCATGAAGGAGAATCCACAGGGGCAGCCCATGATATTTAATTGCCTGGGAAAATGAGATGAACCAAGGTTGAGCACTTCGTCACTACTGAAAACAATGCCTTGTCTTCTGTTGCTGCTGAAGACATCAGATGATGATCAAGGAACACACACACAGCCTTGGCCCCAGACACCATTGCCTCTCCTCACCCCCTAACCCAGTGGTTCCCAACCTTTGGTCCTCCAGATGTTTTGGACTTCAACTCCCAGAAATCCCAGCCAGCTTACAGCTGTTAGAAATTGTAGGAGCTGAAGTCCAAAACACCTGGAGGACCAAACATTGGGAACACTGCACCAAAGGTAGGGAATATGTGGCCTACCAGATCATCATGAACTGCATCTCCCATCTACCACTGGCCATTCCAACTAGGGCTGACAGGAATCCCAGTCCAATGACATCTTAATGTATCTTTAAAGTTAAACTGATATTAGTACAGATATAGATCTTAGTATAGATATAGATACCCATAACAATGATTGTTATGGGTATCTATCTCTCTCTCTCTGATTTAAAGCATTTTAGCAGATTCTAACTTCTACAAATAACTCTATGGGTTGCAACTCAATTGGCAACAGGATTATGAGTACATCTACACTGTGGGATGAATGCAGTTTGACACTGCTTTAATGATCATGGCTCATGCTATGGAATCCGGGGAGTTGCACTTGGCAAAGAAGGCTAAAACTCCCATGATTGCATACTTGAGCCATGGCAGCGGAAGTGGCGACTAGAAATGGGAAAGCCTGGGAAAAAAAAACTCAGAAAATTTGAGGGGAAAACAAGTTTTTTTCATTTTTTTCCCCAAAGCCATGGTTTTCCAGAAAAACAAAAAATTCTGAAGACTGTGTTATTTTCCAATGATAAATAATATATCTATGACAAGTTTTTTAAATTATTTATTTATTTATTTATTTACGACATTTATATGCTGCCCTTCTCACCCCGAAGGGGACTCAGAGTGGCTTACAAGGTATATATTACATACAATATATTATATTATTAGCATTAAACATTGCTATATTGTACCATACCACTATATCATAATATTATTAGTAATATTGCATGTAATATAAATATATAATTATAATCATATTATTATTATTAATTATTATTATTATTATATTGCATTACATTATAATATTATAAATTTTGTAGTTTAATAGACTTTTTATGTGTTTTTTATGATAGAAATAATTAGGAAACGACATTTATAACCCAGGAACAAAAATTGTGTTATATAGTATATAACTTCCTCCATTATACCTGAGAAATGGCAAACTAGCTCAGGGTGTCAACATCATTATCCGTAGAAAGGAAAGGATGGGATTCTTGCAGCACTAACAATTAATGGAGACCACAATGTCACCAAAGCATGAGAAAAGCTGTGTACTGTTGCCATCCCTTCTGATTAACTCATATATTCTCTTCATATGTCATTACAAATAACTAGAGACATTAATTGATTTCTTTTTCATTGGTGCAATATTGAAAACATAACTTAGGTGTGCGTGCACTGTGCAATTAAGCAATTTGGCACCACTTTAACTGCTATGGCACAATGCTTCTGGGAGTTGTAGTGTGGTGAGGCACCAGCATCCTTTGGCAGATAAGGCTAAAGGCCTTGTGAAACTACAACTCCCATGATGTCTCAGCATTAAGCCATGGCAGTTAAAGTGGTGTCAAACTGCATTCATTCTAAAGTGTAGCTGCACCTCCCCATCATATATTTTTGCCATGTAACTATTTAAAAAGCAAAGTTATCTATTTGCCAAAGGCCAATGACTTATTACACAACTTTTATTACTGGGTTATAAATGTCATAAAAACATGGGGAAGGTTTATTAAAGGAGATTCCATCTGAACATGAAGAAGAACTTCCTGACTGTGAGAGCTGTTCAGCAGTGGAACTCTCTGCCTCGGAGTGTGGTGGAGGTTCCGTCTTTGGAAGTTTTTAAACAGAGGCTGGATGGCCATCTGTCAGGGGTGCTTTGAATGCAATATTCCTGCTTCTTGGCAGGGGTTGGACTAGATGACCCATGAGGTCTCTTCCAACTCTATGATTCTATGATTCTAACTGCAAAAACTTTGTTTTTTTGTGGGAGATCCTGCAGCATATTTTGCTATAGTTTTTCAATAGTTGGAAAACAATTCAATTAGATTATGGCAGCCACAAAATGAAGTTTCTTGAGTATAACAATTACTTTCCATAGGAAGTGCCACACAATTAAACAGGAATGACACTTTCAAACCAAGAACAGGGTTTTTTTTTCAAATTTTGTTATGTAGTGTAATAGTTTGGTGGGTTCTCTAAAGAGTCACTTAGGTCTAGGGCTGGATCTACACTGCCATATGATGCAGTTTGAACTGCATCTATGCAGTCTGAATTGCACTGAACTGCATTATGGGTCTATACTGACCATCTGCTTCATCACACTAGAGAATGAATCCACTTTAAATCTAGTTTCTTCCTCCTGCAGAATTCTGGGGTTTGTAGTTTAGTGAGGCTGTTAAAGGCTCCTCCCTAAACTACAAACCCCAGAATTCTACAGGAGGAAGAAACTAGATTTAAAGTGGATTCATTCTCTAGTGTGATGAGGTCCCATGTAATGCAATTCAAACTGCATCGTATAGCACTGTAGGTCTAGCCAAAAGGGTGAGAAAAGGGGAAATATCATTTACAGAAGTTAACTAACTCACTACTTGAAGAAAGCAGAGATTTGTAAATATGGCAAATACCTCTTTAATAGTGTGAGAGTGCAGTTTGACTGGGCCTCTATTTTATCTAAAGCAGGGGTCCTCAAACTAAGGCCCGGGGGCCAGATACAGCCCTCCAAGGTCATTTACCCGGCCCTCGCTCAGGGTCAACCTAAGTCTGAAACGACTTGAAAGACCAGAACAACAACAATCCTATCTCATCAGCCAAAAGCAGGCCCACACTTCCCATTGAAATACTAATAAGTTTATATTTGTTAAAAATTGTTCTTCATTTTAATTATTGTATTGTTTTTAAGTGTTTTTTTGCACTACAAATAAGATATGTGCAGTGTGCATAGGAATTCATTCATGTTTTTTTCAAATTATAATCCGGCCCTTCAACAGTTTGAGAGACTGTGACATGTCCCTCTATTTTAAAAGTTTGAGGACCCCTGATCTAAAGCATAGTTATATGCTCTAATTCCGCTTCAGTAGATGGTGGAGAGAGGTGAGAAAATGGCAAAACAGCAGAAACAGGAATGAGCCCCTTGAATGAAATCAATCCTTATACCTCTCTCGCCCCTCCAGCCTCACCCTTTCCCTCACTTCAGACTCACGGATATTTTTCACCATAGATGGGCTTGCACTCCCTCACACGGGTTCTCAAAGGGTTCGGCCCACATGCAGGTTCACAGAGGCCCCAGGAACTCCAGTCTGACCACGCTCCATTCACTGAAAGAAAAAGCCATTCAAGTCAAACCAAGCATCTTCATACTTTGCATCTATAGTTTAGATTCAATTCAGTTTGAAAGCACTTTAACTGTCATGGCTCAGGTTATGGAATGGTGCAGTGGGACTGAAGACTGACAGGTCGCAGGTTCGAATCCAGGGAGAGCACGGATGAGCTCCCTCTATCAGCTCCAGCTCATCATGGGACATGAGAGAATCCTCCCACAAGGATGATAAAACATCAAAACATCCGGGCGTCCCCTGGGCAACGTCCTTGCAGACCGCCAATTCTCTCACACCAAAAGAAACTTGCAGTTTCTCAAGTCACTCCTGACACGACAAAAAAAAAGGTTTAGGAATCATAGAAGCTGTAGTTTGGTGAGACACCAACACTCTCTGATCAAAAAGTATGCTGCAGACTTTGTGAGACTTCAAATACTATGATTCCATAGCCTTGAGCCATATCAAACTGTATTAATTATACGCTGTAAGTGCACTGTTAAATTCCCCACCCCGGCCTTGTGATGCAATAATTAGAGTTGAATTTGGAAGATTGTCAGAATTTCGCAACTAAAACAGTTCACGCTGGATGAGAATTAGTACTGGCAAATCCTGAATTCAAATTCTTATTCAGACATTACAGTGTCCGTACATGCTAGGAAAGCCCTAAGATTTTCATGGCTTCACCATAAGTTGACAGGTGGCTTGAAGATACACAGACATCTGACCACCAAAATGGAAATCATGAGAAACATGCAGACTGGGTGTGTTTTGGAAGTCTTCCAGTGATCTCTAGGAGTTGCAAAATGCATGTGTTTACTTAAGCAGTGCATGCCTGACATGATGGTTTCATTCCATATGTATATACAGTCATAGAATCATAGAGTTGGAAGAGACCTCATGGGCCATCCAGTCCAACCCCCTGCCAAGAAGCAGGAAAATTGCATTCAAAGCACCCCTGACAGATGGTCATGCAGCCTCTGTTTAAAATCCTCCAAAGAAGGAGCCTCCACAATACTCTGCAGCAGAGAGTTCCACTGCTGAACAGCTCTCACAGGAAATTCTTCGTAATGTTCAGGTGGAATCTCCTTTCTTGTAGCCATTGTTTCATGTCTTAGTCTCCAGGGCAGCAGAAAACAAACTTGCTCCCTCCTCCCCATGACTTCCCTTCACATATTTATACATGGCTATCGTGTTCCCCTCAGTCTTCTCTTCTGCAGGCTAAACATGCTCAGCTCTCATAGGGCTTGTTCTCCAGACCCTGGATCATTTTCGTCGCCCTCCTCTGGACACATTACAGCTTGTCAGTATGTCTTTTCAATTGTGGTGCCCAGAATTGGACACAGTATTCCAGGTGTGGTCTAACCAAGGCAGAATAGAGGGGTAGTATAACTTCCCTAGATATAGACACTATGCTCCTATTGATGCAGGCCAAAATCCCATTGGTTTTTTTAGCTGCAGCATCACATTATTGGTTCATGTTTAACTAGTTGTGCACAAGGACTCCAAGATCTTTTTCACACGTACTGCTATCGAGCCATGCATCCTTCATTCTGTATCTTTGAATTTCATTTTTTCTGCCTAAGTGGGTATTTTGCATTTATCCCCATTGAACTTCATTTTGTTAGTTTTAACGCATCTCTCTAATCTGTCAAGATCATTTTGAATCCTGCTTTTGTCTTCTGGAGTATTGGCTATCCCTCCCAATTTGGTGTTGTCTGCAAACTTGATGATCATGCCTTTTAACCCTTACTCTAAGTCATTAATAAAGATGTGGAACAGGACCGGGCCCAGGACGGAACCCTGCTTGTGGCACTCCGCTCGTCACTTCTTTCCAGGATGAAGAGGAGGCATTAGTGAGCACCCTCTGGGTTCGTCCATTTAACCAATTACAGATCCACCTAACCGTAGTTTTGCCTAGGCCAGACTAGTCTGGCATGACTTGTTTTTGATAAATCTGTGTTGACTATTAGCGATGACCGCATTCATTTCTAATTGTTTACAGACCACTTCCTTAACGATCTTTTCCAGAATCTTGCCTGGTATCGAGATGAGGCTGACCGAGCGATAATTGTTTGTGTCGTCCTTTTTTCCCTTCTTGAAGATAGGGAAGATAGTCACTGGGTTGCTGTGAGTTTTCTGGTTGTACGGCCATGTTCCAGAAGCATTCTCTCCTGACATTTTGCCCACATCTATGACAGGCATCCCCAGAAGCTGTGAGGTCTGTTAGACACTAGGCAAGTGAGGTTTATATACAACCAGTTTTACATAAACAGCCAGTCTTGGAAGCTGCAAGGTGGCCAATTGCAACATTCACACTTGTGACAAAATGAAAATCATGCGTAGTTCACGTTTGACCAGTCCACACACTGTCTTGACAGAGAAAAGGTATGCCATGCAGATTATCAATAAAGAACAAGAAGCTTACTCTTTGTAATGCAGAACAACATAATTACAGTCATTTGAACAGTTGCATTGACTCACACAATGTCCTTTTAGAGAGATCCTTAGATGACCATATGAGGGACTTTCTTCCAGCAGCTCAGAATCAAATCACTGTCTCTACAAGCCCGTGCACAGCTCAAGACTGAAACATGTAACTGTTGCCAAAACTCCCAGGCTCAGCTGGCTTCTAATATCCTTGAGCATGGCATTTCTAACATCCTTGAGCATGACAATTACGAGCACATACACACACCAAAATCACTAGCTCTCAGGACTTACTGAGGCAACGGTCGATATCATAGCAGGATCTCATGTCAATCCGATCTCCTACACAGCGTTTGCCATCATGTGCTCTTCCAGAGCATACTCGGGTCCGTGACTGGGTTCCATCGATATCTTCACAATTGATCTTGAAAGTTGCCCCAAGCCGTTCACATTTGGACCATTCGCTCCACTCTGTCCATTGCCCATCCACTGTGTAGAGTGAGTAAAAAAAGTTGGTCAGAATAGGGGGAAAGAAATAGGCAGAGCCTAGTCTTCCTGAGTAAAGAGTGCAATCTACCCTGGTTTATTAAACCATCAACCTTAATCTCAATGGGAGCAATCAATCCTGGGATCCAAACCCTGTGAAGAATGGCATAGTGAACTTTGTATATTTAGCCTGGAGAAGACATTGGTTCCTTCTACATTGCAATATAAAGTCCAGATTATCTGCTTAAAACTGGATTATATGACAGTGTAGACTCTAATAGTTCAAAGCAGATAATGTGGATTATCTGCTTTGATAATCTGGATTATATGGCAGTGTAGAAAGGGCCTGAGGGGCCACCTCAGTGCAAAGGACCAGTGAAACAGATCAATCCAATGCATGTAGATGATTCAGGTTAATGCTTGTCAAAGCTGCTTAATGCTGCCTTGAACCACATTAACTAAAGTTGTGGGTTGTTCTGAATTCTCCTACAGCATCTGGAGCAAAAAAAATGACTTTGGGCTCATGTAAACAGTTTAGATGGTTCCATGGCAGCATTGGCTACAACTGTTTATGCAGCCATGTTTCCTGGACTTCAACAGTCTAACATTATACCACACTGGTTCCAGATCCCTGCAAATAAAAGTAAGGACCAGAGCCTACTGAATGGCATCACCTTCTCTTGGGAATGGTCTCCCCAGAGAGACCCACCTGCAGCCTAAATAAAGGAACACCTTTTCCTTCTCTTTTTCTTCTAGGGCCCTTTCACACAGCCCTATGGCCCAGAATATCATGGCAGAAAAGACCAGAATATCTGTTTTGAACTGGGGGCGCTTCCAGACAGCACTAAATCACGGGTTTTAGTGAGGGGCAAAAATCCCAGAACTTCAGGAGAGGTCCACCTACAGACCTGTCGGTCCCAGGATTTCTGCCTCCGTTCTCCAGACTTGATGCTTTGTACCGAGATTTAGAGGCTCCCAAGATTGCCACTGCAGGACTTTCACTGGAAACTGGCAGTTTTTTAAAACCCACAAGATGCGGATATGCGGAGATTTGGTTATGCGGATCATCACTAAAGTTCCGTTCTATGTGCAGGCCAGAGAAACTGTGCCCTCCATACATTTCATAAAGTGTCTAGCACACAAACAAAGTTCATGGGGTAGGACTACTTCTGTCCATGTCAGCACTACATAATGAAACAGGAACACACACTTTTAAGCCAGGAACATAACTTTGTCTGACCATCTGTCCAGACAGATTTGGATGTGTATTTGTGGCATCAAACAACAGGGTGCTGTTCCTGGGTTAAACATGGCTGTTCCTGATTGCTCTTCTTGTGAAAAGATGTACAACATTGACTAGGAGGCCACAACTTTGACCTGGCCAGAAAAAATGTGCCCTCCACACATTTCATGAAGTTTCTTGCACACAAAGATTTTGTCTTCTACTCAAGTGTCACCTTCTTTTTAGGAACCAACTAATCAGGAACAAACATCTAAAACCTGGGAACAAACCCATATAAAAAATCGTGTGATTTCAGATTGCAGGGGCATACAGACATGCAAAGATGAAGTTATTCAGCTCAGAACCGGGATATTCTCGCACCTGGAAATTTCACGATTTTTTACTTTTGTAGCAATTGCTTCCGCGTTGACAGGGAACAGCATCTGGCCATCCTCCTGTTTGCTGAGGAAGCTCCTGGGATAAAGGTACTGTCCGGATGGGCCCCAGGTTATCTGAATCCACACTGCCATATATTCCAGTTCAAAAGTGATAATGTGAGATTTTATTCAGTTGTGTGGAAGGGGCCTTAAAGAGCAGTTTTATTGCTTTTTGATCTCAGCACGTTTGTCCTGCTGCTGGTTTTAATTTGATTTGTTTATATGCTGAAATGCTTTACTCTCTGGTGCCAGTTTTCATTTTATATTATGCTTCTTTGGCCATTGTTTTATAACTTGGCATAGCGGGTTCAGTGTTGGACTATGATGCTGGTTCAAAACCCTTCTCATCCATAAAAACCCACTGGGTGACTCTGGGTGAGTCACACACTCTCAGCCCAGAAAACCTCATGATAGTGTTATGTTTAGGTCTCGATCAATGACATGAAGGCACACAACAATGAAATCCTTCGACAATACAACGAAATCCATATTTTGAGATTGTACTTCACCAGAGAATTTTGGTTCGTGGGCGACCTAAAAGCAAAAGTTATCTCTGCTCATCATGTGAATTCCTCTCTCTGCAAATGTACAAAAGCACCCAGCCTCCTTGAACTCATCCCACCTCACCAGGACAGGGCACTCCTGTGTTGCAGATGTGATTGCGGGTGTCTTGACCAGGGCAGTTCCTTCCTCCGTACTTTGGTGCAGGGTTGTTGCACTGACGGTTCTCCACCACTCGACCAATCCCGCAAGTCACTGAGCAGGGACTGGAAGGTTGCCAAGCCCCCCAGTTGCCATCCCCTGCAGGGAAATACAAAGCAAGGAGGAGAAAAAGAGAATTAATGTAAACTGTGCAAGAATGCCAGGCCCACTCAGAGCCTGGTGTAACCAAAGGTGCACATCATCACCAAGTGAGAAAAAGGCAATGGTGGTTCAACGGAGTGGTGAACTTACGTGGACAGAAGGGAAGTCCCACACAGTCCTGTTGGTCTTGGTCACTTCCTGGGCATGGGTTGCCAGGTGGCATTGTGGAAGGGAAAGGGTTGTTGCATAGACGCCGTCGTTGTTGCTGGGGCTTTTGGCTTGAACCTTCTTGGGCGCAGGTGGCTTGGCATGCCTCCCAGTTTCCCCAGCTGCCCCAGTTTCCATGAGCTACAAGAGGAAACAAGGAGCTTACAAGAACGAAAGGGGTTAGAAGGGATGGGGAGATAAGGGTCAGACATGGAAGGAGGGTAGGTACAGCTGGAGGTTGGAAAGTAAGTTTTTAGAACTACAACTCCCACAATCCCCTACCTTGCTGGGCAATTCTGGGCCAAAAACTTTCTCGAGTTCTGGTGAGGCTCATCTCCATGGTGTGCTTTCATTTGCACTTGACTCAATAATTCCTTCTCTCTGTCTGCATTCTGCTCTCTCTTTTATTTTTCCCTATCCGTTCTTCCCTCAGTTCATGTGCTCACAATTCCTCTCTGCCACTCCTTCTTCCCTTAATATTTCCACCCTCTCCTCCTTCATCCAATCTCATTCCCACTCATCCAAGCATCTGTCCAGTCTTTTCAAATAAATGTTACCAAAGGAAGCACACATTTGCAGTTTAATATCCCCAAGTTGCCATTCTTTAGAAAGAAATTGCTACTTTGGATGTTCTGTGTTCCTGGTTCTCAAAATGCCTTGCTAGTTTTATTTATTTCTAAGGCATACACCTTCAGGGATTAATATTAGTCATCACTAAATAAATAACTCCCAGTTGATGGTTGGAATCCTATTGAGGGAGTTATGAATGTGTAACCTAAAGTCACACATTAATAACTGCTATTCATGATCGCCATGTATATGTAGCAACTATGAAACCCTCCCAATTCTCACTTAACCAGGAAGCAGACTGTCATTGACAGGGTTTGTTCCTCTGTCACTCAGACAGCGGCCCTCTACTTATATGAGCAATTTCTTGTGCAAGAGGGAATTGCATCAGGGATCTTGCTTCTACATTTGCAATACAGGACCCTTCCACATATCCCTATGTCCCAGAATATCATGGCAGAAAATCCCACAATATCTGAGTCCACACTTAGATAATGTGAGAGTTTCTGCCTTGATATTCTGGGATATAGGGCTGTGTGGAAAGACCTCTAGATCACTCATGAGAGGGGATAGAAATGTCAGCCAGTTGCTTCCCGAATGATGGGGAACAAATCTCTGTTTGTTGCAGCAGCTGCTTCCTAGTAAGAGGGAATTGGGAGATGGAATTGGTCTGTGAGCCCCTGCATAGACATATAACTATGGTGGTTACACATTCATAACTACCAAGAGGACTCCAGGAGTAGTTAATTAATCTATCACAAAAGTGAGAGAATGTGTTTCACACCAGATGTTGTTTAGCTTCAGAATATCTGCCTTTGCCAGCATAGTCAGCCCAATTGCTCATAGAAGATGTAGTCCAACAAAAGATATAGAGGATCATAAATTATATATTTTTCATCTATGCCATATAGTATAATCTGTACTCTGAAATGTAGCCTTATATACCACCTTTCTCTCTTTAATCACCAATCGTTTTCTCTGCCACCACTTTCCAACCATATTCCCATCAAGCCATCAACTCAACACAGTGCAGAGATTGATAAAGTTCATCTTTTGGGGACTACCATACCCAGATGCCAATTGGCCATAGTGGCCGGATATGTGCAGGAGGTAAAAGATAAAGGTTTCCCCTTGACATTAAGTCTAGTTGTGTCCGACTCTGGGAGGTGGTGCTCATTTCCATTTTTAAGCCAAAGAGCCAGCATTGTCCATAGACTCCTCCAAGGTCATGTGGCCAGCATGACTGCATGGAGTGCTGCTTACCTTCCTGCCAAAGCGTTACCTACTGATCTACTCACATCTGCATGTTTTCAAACTGCTAGGATTGCAGAAGCTGGGGCTAACAGCAGGAGCTCACCCCACTCCCCAGATTTGAACCACCAACCTTTCAGTCAGCAAGTTCATCAGCTCAGTGGTTTAACCCACTGCACCATTGGGGGAGTGATAGTCCAAATGAAAGAAGAAAGAAAGGAAGGCAAGCAAGCCCTTCCCATAACTTACTTGGGCAGATTTGGCGGGTGTCACAGGGCCGCCTTTCCTCCTTGTTCCCTGGACAGGTGCCCCCACACACTGGGGCTGGATTAGTGCAGGTCCGCTGCCTGGTCTCAAACCCTCTGAGGCAAGTCACGGAGCAAGGACTCCAAGCACTCCATGATGTCCAGCCTCCATCCACTGCATGGGGAAAAATAACATCCTAAGAATTTGCTTGAAGGGTTATTTCTCTAACGAGACCTAGAACCTTATCCCATTGGGGGGTGGGGGGTGGTAACAGTACGTAATCATGGTATTTAGTATGTGTAAAGCCGCCTTTTAGTACCCTCCAGGGTTGAGAAAGGTGGGATAGAAATGTCGTAAATAAATAAAAAAATACGGTCTTCTCCCTCCTCACTTTTTTTGGACTGTTTATGACATTTGACTATTGAATTGTGACAGGCACAGACAGGAATTCCCCCTGCGTCGTGGGATGGGTTATGTTACTTTTCATTGCCTCAATAGCTTACATCTGTTTTAAAATGGGGTGGGAGCATGGGATAAGGACCGATTGATCATTCCACATCCATCAGGAGGCAGATGGTGCCGTTTCCTTATGGGGAGTTCTGAAGAACCCCTTGAAGAGGAAGTGAACATGGAAAAAACAAGATCATACATAGGGCAGAATAAAGATGCTTTTGTTCCCTATCAGGCTGCGGTTTTATAACTTACTGTTTCAGGCACACATTGACATCCTTGCTCCACCCACGGCCATGCATGAAAGGCAGTGCTTGGAACTACCGGAACAGATGGTACTTTGGCAAAGGAAGCAGGTCTTGGGGCAAAGAATTTGAGGGCTTTGTAAGAGACCAGCAGTTCAGAGGAATTGCTTAATAATGCCGGTTTTACAGAGACAATTTTGTGATATATATTAATCCTGGAGTTTGGAGTTTAGGCTGATGGGGCAAAGTTTTCTGAGTTGTGACTCAAAAAAGCATAGTTTTCAACAGCTCCAGCTTGGCAGGAGAGTTCCATTTGTGTGTGTGAGAGAGAGAGGAGTGTCTTGAGAAACTGCAAGTCGCTTCCAGTGTGAGAGAATTTGCCATCTGCAAGGATGTTGCCCAGAGGATGCCTGGATGTTTTACCATCTTGAGGGAGGCTCCTCTCATGTCCCTACATGGAAGCTGGAGCTGACAGATGGGAGCTCACCCCACTCCCCGGATTCGAACCACCAACCTTTCGGTCACTTAATCCTCTGCAACGTTTTCAGAGAAAAATGTCTAGTCTCAGTTTCCACTTTCTCCCTTTCTCCTAATATTAGGCCAGTTGCTGCAAGCTGAGTCCAAATTGCAAAAGTAGTTCCTTAATTCACTGAGGAGGTGGAATCTTGCCTTTCCCAGTATGGCTGGTGTGCCTATCTGAGCCTATTTATTTATTTATTTATTTATTTACTGCACTTGTAGACCGCCGTTCTCAGCCCTAGGGCGACTCACGGCGGTGTACAACATATAAAAAACAATTTACAATAAGGCAATTACACAAACAACAATAGCAACATCACTATTAATAATACAATTACACTAAATCATTCGCGACGTCTCATCATAGAATCACAATCCAATCTCGTTTTCCATATTCCGTTCCAATCATCATTGCCAATTGTTGTAGCACTTAGTCAAACGCCTTCTCAAACAACCACGTCTTTAGTCTCTTGCGGAATGTCATAAGGGAGGGCGCCTGTCTGATGTCTACAGGGAGGATGTTCCACAGCCGGGGGGCCACCACCGAGAAGGCCCTATCCCTCGTCCCCGCCAGGCGTGCCTGTGAGGCAGGCGGGATCGAGAGAAGGGCCTCCCCAGACGATCTCAAAGTCCTCGTGGGCTCATAGGCCGAGATGCGGTCAGACAGGTATTTTGGGCCGGAACCGTTTAGGGCTTTGTAGGCCAGCACCAGCACCTTGAATTGGGCCCGGTAGCAGATCGGCAGCCAATGGAGCTGGAACAACAAGGGGGTTGTGTGCTCCCTGCGTCCCGCTCCTGTTAGTAACATGGCTGCCGCGCGCTGGACTAGCTGGAGCTTCCGGGCCGTCTTCAAGGGCAGCCCCACGTAGAGAGCGTTGCAGTAGTCAAGGCGGGATGTGACCAGAGCGTGTACTACCGTGGCCAAGTCAGACTTCCCGAGGTACGGGCGCAGCTGGCGCACGAGCCTGAGCTGTGCAAATGCTCCCCTGGTCACCGCTGAAACCTGGGGATCCAGGCTCAACGATGAATCCAGGATCACACCCAAGCTGCGAACCTGCGCCTTCAAGGGGAGTGCGACCCCATCCAGCACAGGCTGTAACCCTATACCCTGTTCGGCCTTGCGACTGACCAGGAGTACCTCTGTCTTGTCTGGATTTAATTTCAGTTTGTTCGCCCTCATCCAGACCATTACAGCGGCCAGGCACCGGTTCAGGACCTCGACAGCCTCCTTAGTAGCAGGTGGGAAGGAGTGACAGAGTTGGACATCATCTGCGTACAGATGACACCGCACCCCGAAACTCCGGATGATCTCACCCAGCGGCTTCATGTAGATATTAAACAGCATGGGGGACAGTATAGAGCCCTGTGGAACTCCACAAGTCAAAGGCTGTGGCGTTGAACAGGAGTCCCCCACTAACACCTTCTGGGTGCGACCCTCCAGAAATGACTGGAGCCACTGCAAAGCAGTGCCCCCAAGACCCATCTCCGCAAGGCGCCCCAGAAGGATACCGTGGTCGACGGTATCGAAGGCCGCTGAGAGGTCCAGAAGCACCAACAGGGACACACTCCCCCTGTCTAGCTCCCGGCGCAGATCATCCACTAAGGCGACCAAGACCGTCTCAGTTCCGTGTCCCGGTCTGAAACCAGACTGTGCCGAATCCAGATAATCCGTGTCTCTCAAGAATACCTGGAGTTGTGAGGCCACCACGCTTTCCATGACTTTGCCCAAAAAGGGGAGATTGGAAACAGGCCGAAAGTTGTCAAATTTAGTGGGGTCCAGTGATGGTTTCTTTAACAGCGGTTTTATAATAGCTTGTTTTAAGCTCGCTGGAATCTTGCCTTCCCGAAGGGAGGCGTTAACCACCACCGTTACCCACTCAGCCAATCCCCCTCTGGCCTCCTTCAGAAGCCAGGATGGGCAGGGGTCTAGGATGGACGTAGTGGGCCTCATTCCTCCAAGTATCTTGTCCACATCCTCGGGCTTCACAAATTGAAAAGAATCCATCAAAATAGGACAAGCAGGTGCTCGTGTCACATCCTCAGAGACTGCATTTAACATGGTGTCCAGACCAGAACGGATCAAAGTGACTTTGTCTGCAAAGAACCGAGCAAATGCTTCACAGCGCGTGACCGAATTGTCAGGGCTCCCGCCTGAGGTGGCGGGAGTTAAAAGACCTCTGACAATCCGGAACAACTCCGCCGGACGGTTCCTTGCAGACGCAATAGTAGCCGCAAAGAAAGTTTTCTTTGCGGCTTTTATTGCCGCGGCATATGCCCTTAGAAAGGACACAAACCGTGTTCGATTTGGCTCGCTCGGATCCGAACGCCACACGCTCTCTAGTTCCCTCTTCCTTCGCTTCAACGCTGCCAGCTCCTCAGTAAACCAAGGGGCTGGTTTAGCTCGGCTACTTGAGAGGGGACGTTCTGGAGCGATCGTGTCAATTGCCCTGGCCATCTCCCCATTCCAGAGAGCGACCAAGGCCTCGACATGGTCACCTACCGAGGTGGCGGGAAAATCCCCAAGAGCCGTCAGGAATCCATTCAGATCCATAAGCCTCCTGGGGCGGACCATCTTAATGGGTCCTCCACCTTTGCAGAGGTTAGGGGGCGCAGTGAGCCTAAATCTGACCAGGAAGTGGTCGGTCCATGGCAACGGAGAGATGGACAACTCCTCCACACCGCCACCTTGCTCCCATCCCTGGCAGAAAACCAAGTCCAATGTATGTCCAGCACAGTGGGTGGGGCCAGATATTTGTTGGGACAGCCCCATGGTTGCCATGGCAGACATGAAGTCCTGAGCTGCTCCTGTGAGGGTCGCCTCGGCATGGATATTGAAGTCTCCCAGCACGAGAAGCCGTTGAGACTCCAACGCCAGGCTCGAGACTACCCCCGCTAGCTCAGGTAGGGAGACTGTAGTGCAGCGAGGTGGCCGGTACACTAACAGAATCCCTATTCTGTCCCGGTCACCCACCCTCAGGTGGACGCATTCAAAATTTGTTGACTGCGGGATGGGACTCCTGGTCAGATGGATGGAATCTCTATAGACCACTGCGACCCCGCCTCCCCGCCCTTCGGATCTTGGTTGGTGCTGCATAGAGTAGCCTGGAGGACAAAGCTGGGTTAGATTTACGCCTCCAGCTTCATCCAACCAGGTCTCCGTGATGCACGCCAGATCTGCCCGCTCATCCAGGATTAAGTCCTGGATAAAGGTCGTTTTTCCGTTGACAGATCTGGCGTTCAACAGCACCACCTTCAATCCGGAGGGACCGCCAACCTGGTTACACCAATTTACCATAGGAGACCGGTTTGGAATTATTAATGTAGATAGGCGATCCGAATTAGGCCGAATTTGTGGTCTCCTTTTCCCGCATCTCCCCCTCCCCACCACGACTTCTATGGGGGCCCCTCGGCTAGTGGAACACCTCCCCTCCTCCATGCCGCAGTCTAAATCCAAGGTCTTAATTTCTGTTTCATTAATGGTTGTTTGGTTTGTTGGAGTTTTTTCTTGCCAACTTCCTCCATTCCCTTTCTCCCCCCTCCCCACCTCATTGTTACTATCACTCCAGAGACAAGGGTTCAAATCCTTGCTCAAGCATGACCTTGGGTAAGTCAACCTCAGAGAAAGGCAAAGGCAAATCTCTTGCAAACAAATTGAGCCAAGAACCCCCTGTGATAGGTTTGCCTTAGAGTCACTGTAAGTCTGAAATTATCTGAAGGCGTACAATAATAATTGTGTGCCTTCAAAAGTGGAACTCTTATTATTGTTCTAATTGTGTTAACCGTAACTGTGTGTTTTAATGTATTGTTTTTTTGCATCTAATGACTACCTCCTATAAGCCATCCTGAGTCCCTCTTTGGAGGTGAGAAGGATGAGACAGAAATGCCCGAAATAATAAATTATAATAATAATTATAATTATACAAGCTACTCTGGGACTTCCGAATTCAGACAGACAGAGTTTTGGAGCACAATACTCCTGACCTCACAATCATGGATGGATTGTCAATGTTGCAATCCCACATGACAGCAGGATTGGAGAGAAACAACTGGAAAAGCTGACACAATACGAGGATTCAAAGATCGAATTGCAAAGACCCTGGCACAAGCCAGTCAAGGTGGTCCCAGTGGTGATCGACACACTGGGTGCAGTGCCTAAAGACCTTGGCCTGCACTTAAACACAATCAACGCTGACAAAATTACTATCTCTCAGCTGCAAAAGGCCACCCTACTGGGATATGCACGCATTATTTGCCAATACTTCACATAGACACTTGGGAAGTGTCCGATGTGTGATCCAATACAACAACCATAATAATAATAATAATAATAATAATAATAATAATAATAATAATACCATCAACCATTCCTGGTGCAGCTGGTGGCTTCCATGCCAGGAGATTGCTGAATCTAGTTTGGGTTTTAGTTCAGAGTTTAAAGGAGTTTTCAAAAAGGTTTGCCATATTTGGATGGAGCAGATTCAGTGGTTTGGATAGTTCATGAAAAGCTCATGCTCAAACCTAGGACAGATTCACGCTGCCGTTGACTTCATCTGCTGCTTATTGCTCTCTCATCTAAGGAGGATCAGTCATCTTGGTTTCTCTAATCAGCAAGTAATATGAGCCCATAATATGCTCAAATAAATGTGTGTAGACTTAGCTCAGCTTTTCAAAATCCAACCATCTTTCATCAAAAGAAAAAAAGAGAGGAGGGGAAGGCAAGTGCCAGCGCTATTTACTGAAGATGAAACCTACGGATTTAGCTCATTTATTGAAAAGACAGAGAGCTGTGGCTATTAGAAGAGATGAAAGCTGGAGATCTGGCTCATCTATTGAAGTCAAAGCAATGTGGATTAGAGTGGCAGAAGAAGGGGGAAATCCAGAGGTTCAGTGGGTACAAAAATCCAAACACTGGAAATCACACGTGATCCCAGCTTTACATATAAACAGAGCTACCATCATCATGAACAAAACAACTGAGTATTCAAATTGGAGGGAACTGCTCAGATAATGAACTGGATCTAGCTACTTTTTAATTATGGCAATTGTAAATATGCCTATTACACTTTAATTAAGCACAAGTTGTTCTCCTTGTTCTAATGCAAATCATTTTTGCTTTTGTCGTGTGCCTACAAGGGGTTTCCAATTTACGGTGGCTAAGAGGCATCCTTAAGGGAGCCTCCGGTAGTGCAGCAGGTTAAACCACTGAGCTGCTGAATTTGCTGAATTCAGTTTGGCAGTTTGAATCTGGGAAGTGGGGTGAGCTCCTGCTGTTAGCCCCTGCTTCTGCCAACCTAGCAGTTTGAAAACATGTGAATGTGAGTAGATCAATAGGTGGGAAGGTAATGGCACTCTATGCAGTCATGCTGGCCACATCACCTTGGAGGTATCTATGGACAATGCCGGCTCTTTGGCTTAGAAATGGAGATGAGCACCACCCTTCAGAGTCAGACATGACTAGACTTAATGTCAGGGGGAAACTTTACCTTTACCTTTAAGAGGTGCCCTTATCATGAGTTTTCTCAGCAAGATTTAAGAGCAAGGTTGAGATTGCCTTCCTCTGAGGTTGAGAGAGTGTGACACGTCAGGGTCACCAACTAGGTTTCTATAATGAGTAGTGATTTTGTGTAGTGCTCTATACTGACAACACTACAAAAAAACAGTTTCTCATTTACCAGAAAGGAAATGGTAAATCTCCACAGCTAGTATCCCTTGAAGTACTTCCACTGGAGGGAGTTGCTTACAGCCATAGAAGTAAGACTGAGTAGTACTCCTCCTACTGAGCGAGTTTTTGGCACTATGGAAGACTGCCTCTCTCCCCATAACATTGAGAAATTTGACATATTTAACTTAGGTGAGCAACAAATTTGAATTTAGATGAGCCACAGAGAAAATATCTACATGAAATAAGATTGTGCATCCAGGGCATCTCATCCTACCATTGCTCAGTTAGGGACAATTTCAGTTTGCCTGTCTGTAAAGGTAAGTAAAGGTAAAGGTTTTCCCTTGACATTAAGTCTATTAATGTCTGACTCTGGGGGGTGGTGCTCACCTCCATTTCTAAGCTGAAGAACTGGCTTTGTCCATAGGTACCTCCAAGGTCATGTGGCTGGCATGACTCATGGAGTGCCATTACTTTCGCACTGGAGCGGTACCTATTAATCGACTCACATTTGTATGTTTTTGAACTGCTAGGTTGGCAGAAGCTGGAGCTAACAGCGGGCGCTCACTCCACTCTCCGGATTTGAACCACCGACTTTTCGGCCAGCCAGCAAGTTCAGCAGCTCAGCAGTTTAACCCACTGCACCACCTCAGTAGTTAAAGGTAATTTAACTACCAATTTGGTAATATTGGTGCATCACAGAGAAATTTTAGAGGAGTGGTATAGGATAACCCCAAGCTTGGGAAAGTTGCTTTTTTATTTCCACGCCCTGTCACTGGCAGTTAATCCAGCACTTGGCTTGACAGAATGTACATCTGGCTTGCAAACTCTCATACCATAAAGAAACCAGGTCCTGACCAAAGATTAGGAAATCAATGGGATTTCAGTGCAGAGATTTAGGGAACTGGTGTTTTTTTGTTAAGTGCAATGCTCAAATTCCCCAGTAACCATTGTTACGCGTGGCTTCCCTCCACGAGCAAAGAACTAGTTACACAAGCACAAAGCATAGTTGTACTCACCGGGACAACACTCCCGTGGGGTGCATGAACGTGCTTCCCACTCGTGTGAGCCCTCCGTACAGGTGCCTTTGTTCCATCCGTGGCAGGTCCGTTTGCGCCGCTGGATCCCCTCCATGCAGGACACAGAACAGGGCCCCCAAGGAGACCATTCACTCCAATGTGCTGAGCTGTGGAAAGGGTGGAGAAGAATTGTCAAAGGTTGGCTGGAAGAGAATTTGTCCCCCACCCCTACCCTTACTCAAAATCATTATAAATTCCCCAAGATTGCCATACCACAAGAAAGCAACAAGACAGAGAGGTCCTCCATTCTTGTTCAAAGTCTTGGACTTATAGCTGGACTTGAGAGCCAGTGTCCAGATTCAGGTGAAGTCTGGTGCCTTTAGAGATTTAGGGCCCTTGGAAACCACCATGACAAAGTATGAAATCCCAAGAAAGAATACCCAACATTTCCCAGAACTTTGGGAAACTATGTAAGCACTGTGAGAGCAAAGGTGATCTATACTAAGTTGCTTCCCTACATGTCAAACCCAGACACCTTTTTGGATTGCATACTACCAGCAATTTTAGGAGTTGTGTAAACTGTTTTCCCCAAGGTCTAGATTTTTTTTTCATGTCAGGAGCAACTTGAGAAACTGCAAGTCACTTCTGGTGTGAGAGAATTGGCCATCTGCAAGGACATTGCCCAGGGGACACCCGGATATTTTACCATCCTGTAGGAGGCTTCTCTTTTGTCCCCACACGAGAAGCTGGAGCTGACAGACAGGAACTAATAACACTCCCTGGATTCAAAACACTGACCTTTTGGTCAGCAGTCCTTCCGGCACAAAGGTTTAACCCATTGCTCCACCGGGGGCTCCTAAGGTCTAGATAAGAAGGTATGAAAACCTCATTCTATTTAGGCCTGCAGGTAAACAAACCTTGCAAGAAATATTTGCACATCAAAAAAGTTGATGGATATATATATATATTTAAAGAAAAGATGAACTATTCCCATCAGCAGATCTAACGTTAGAAGGAATCCATACTAATCGGTTAGCAAAATTCCAAAATCCATGACCAGCAAAGGCTCTCATAAGGGATAACAAAAATATACAAGTTCTCCCATTTTCTTCAATAGGCTGGCTGTGAAACAGTATTGTTAGCCACTTTGGGGCTCTTTTTGCGAGAAAAAGTGGGATAGTAATAATCATGGGGATGACGATGATGTGAGGGATGAGTAGGGAGCAGTGGTCACAACGCTGTAGCGGGGAATAGAAACATTACAGTCAGCCCTCTGGCGTTAGGAGGCATATGACTCCCATGAAAGTTAAAAACTTCAGATTTTAAAATCTCTCTCTAGGAATTTCTATATCTTTCAGCAACACACAATGGTCAACTCCCACTAGAAGGAGACTACAGAATAGCATTGGTGGATGTAGAAATTCTTCAAGAGGTATTTGCTAGGGCCCCATCTGACCATTTAATGCATTTTTATACCAGCATTGAAGTTAGTGGTTTTGCTGTGCAAATGATTACATAGGAAATCCTGGAACCAGTTTGAGGCCCGGATGGTGAGCATTAAGGGCTTTCTTTCATGTGCTTTTGTGGGATTTACTTGTTGGATTGCATTAAACGGTCAGTGTAGATAGGGCCTAAGTCTTCCAACATGATTAGAGATACCCAGGGAGCATTTAATCACATCCATGAATGCTCAAATCTATGAAAGTCCAAGCCAGAATTATGGAAGGAGGACTGTACTTTCTTGGACTTTGACTCTCAGAATCTGCTAGTCTTTTTCCCTCTTCCAGAAAGGAATTGCTGAATTAAGCAACCTCCAAAGCAGTGCGTCTCTTCCAGTTGTTGTGACTTTTTAAAAGTGAGTGAAACAGTCACTGGAGGCAACAAATGGGTGATGGGTGGGGATCTCGGGCAAGAGAGAGCTAAGTTCTTGAGTAGACAGCAATGGTGGGACACATAGTGTGCCTGTACTTAACTCACCGACAAGCCCGGCAAGGTGCACCTTCTCCCGCCTGGAATCCATATGCACGATTCAGGCAGCAGTCTTGTGTGGCTACTCCGGTACCAAGGAGACTGCGGCAAGAGCCTGTGGCTTCATCAAAAGCTTCGTAGCAGTGAACGTCCTGTGCCTCTGGAAAAAGCACAAACAACTGAAAGAAAACAACTAACAGAATAGCAAGTATTTCCTTTTGAATGTATTACATGTTTTATATGCAGAGAGAGACATATGTGTGTGCATATGTGTGTTATAAACCTTCAAAAACTTTGAACTGGATTTATTTTGAGGATTTCTCCCCCCAAAACTGTATATACAGTTAACAAGATTTAAAATTCCAATAGGAAATAAACTTTTGGAGAATGACATTCATAATCTTTTGGGAAAACCAGGAATCTTTTGGAAAGGCATGACCTTGTTAGAGATTGTAACCTTTTATAAAGTATGATCTTCCTGAGAAGAGTTAAAAACTCACTTGAGTCAACCTTCTCCTTGGTGGTAAATATCCACTAGTATTCATGCAAAGCAATTAGGTTTCTCAGCTGTTAGACTGTTATACCTAGATATCTCTTTGAACTGCTAGGAACAAAGATATGCTAATGCACAAAAAACAGCAGAGTTTCAGAAGTGTTTCTTTCAGTGTTAAAAAAAATCTACTCTCCTTTAAAACATCTTGGTTTACATCATGCTCTCAAGAGACCAAAAAGAAAATAGTCTTCGTTAAAATAACAAAGTTGGTTTGCTCACAAATTTAATGTATTCAGCATACAGGTACATTACATATTAGTCCAGTCTACTTCAAATCTGTATAGGATTTGAAGTAGTTTCTCTGTGCAGACGGCACAGGGCATCCTTCTTCAAATCTTAACTGTCCAAAGTCTAAAGCAACTTTCTGTTCTGAGAGTCTAATGGAGTCTCTGTCTTTCCAAAATGGAGTCTTAGATCTGAAGAGTCCCAGATCTGGTCACATGGTCTGCAGCCCCTCCCACAACATAGGGTTAAGGAAAACCGCATACCAATATACACATATACAATATAGTAAGCGATCTGAATTATATACATAACAAATAACTAGTATAGGAGACTTGTATAAGGTTGACATTTCCAACAGAAAAATCATGAAATGACAAGAGAAGCTTTAGAGCAGTGTTTCTCAACCTTCCTAATGCTGCGACCCCTTAATACAGTTCCTCACCCAACCATAAAATTATTTTCATTGCTACTTCATAACTGTAATTTTTCTACTGTTATGAATCGTCATGTAAATATCTGATATGGAGAGGATATGTTAAGAGGAGGACTTTGGATTTGTGAAACCTAAAGTGAAGCCTCATCAAGCCATGAATCTCTCTGTGTGACCCAGTCTCTATCTTTCCCCTTCTCCTTTTTTCTCAAACACAGATGTTCTTGTTAGGATAAAGTATAAATGAGAACTGTACGTATATAGGGAGGCTAGATTGGTATTTATCAAGAGCAAGGACCTTTTAGTAACAAACCCGATCCCATCAGAGTAACTATCAAGAGATTTGCATATTGCTTTATCTCTCCTGGCTTTTTGAAGATGGGAAAACCCCTTTCTCTTTTATCTTGCTTTGAGGAATAACTTATGTGTGATTTCTTTTTGTAGTTTGTTATATTATCTCTCTCGGAAAGGAGAATTTGTTTGCCAAAGGGTGCGTGTTTCATACATTTCCACTTTACAGAAGTAAGCACCATTGCTTATGTACACAAAAATGTTCCATAAATGTGCCAAAAAGAGGCTTGGGCGGGGGGTGGGGGGGACACCTTATAATCCGAGCTTCCGCCAAAATCATCAAGAATATCTGAGCATGTTCAGAAACCTGAGAGTTACCAGTGCATTAGGATGTCCTGAAAATAAGCATTTGACACAGAAACATTTCCTTGCAGGTCCCACGTGCCTTGTGCTATACTAGCTTTATTATTTAATTCTAATTTTGTAAACCGGTTGAGCATCCCTTATCTGGAATTGTGAAACCTCAAATACTCCAAATTGTCCACATGGGTGGCTGAGACAGTGGCACCTTGGCTCTCTCATTATTCACTGTACACAAGCATTGTTTCACTGTTGTATAAAATTACGTTAGGATATGTGGATAAGATGTTTGTGAAGCATAAACAAATGGTTCTACTTGGTTCTACTTGGGTTCCATCTCCAAGATACCTCATACAGACACACACACACACACACACTGTATACTTGAGTATAAGCTAAGTTTTTCAGCCCTTTTTTCAAGCTGAAAAAGCCCCTCTCGTCTTAAGTTAAGGTTATTTATTGTTTTACTCTATTATTATTATTATTATTATTATTATTTTATTAGATTTATTATTTTACTGCGTTTATTATTATATTTACATTATTTTACTCTATTATTATTACATTTATTATTTTACACTATTATTATTACATTTATTATTTTATTTTATTATTGTTATTATTACATTTATCATTTTATCTCTATATTATTGTTATTATTACATTTATTATTTTACGCTATTTATTATTACATTTATCATTTTACTTTATTATTATTACATTTATTATTTTACTTTATTATTACTGTTGTTATTACATTTCCATTATTTTACTCTCTTTATTATTATTGGAAGGATACATAAGCACATTTACATTGAAGAATTTTAGAATAATGGTTTAACCAGAATTGGACAGTCTTATCTTAAATTACAGTTTTATGTAAATATTCAAAAACATTTAATTTACTGATGCCTCAATTCATGTAAATCTATTGGTATCTATTTTTATTTTGAAATTTACCAGTAGCTGCTGCATTTCCCACCCTCTACTTATATTCACGTCAATACGTTTTTCCAGTTTTGTGTGGTAAAATTAGATGTCTCGACTTACATTCAGGTGGGCTTATACTCGAATATATATATATAGTGTGTGTGTGTGTGTGTGTGTGAACAAATATTCTGGGGGAAAATCCAAAACACCATAGAATCATAGAATCAAAGAGTTGGAAGAGACCTCATGGGCCATCCAGTCCAACCCCCTGCCAAGAAGCAGGAATGTTGCATTCAAATCACCCCTGACAGATGGCCATCCAGCCTCTGTTTAAAAGCTTCCAAAGAAGGAGCCTCCACCACACTCTAGGGCAGAGAGTTCCACTGCTGAACGGCTCTCCTTTGATCCCCAGCACTTTGCATAAAGGCCATTCAACCTTTTTTATCCCTCCTTTCTTCCAATGATCTCAAGGCTTACATTGCTCTCTTCCTTTTATATTTTATCCTCACAACAATCTTGCAAGATAGGCCTTCTTGTTAGATGCTTACTGGACCCAAGCTACCCCGTGAATATCATGGCTAACTGTGGAGTTCAAGCAGGATCTTCCAAGTCCCAGTGCACGACTCTAATTGCTACCATCACATCACGCCTCTTGAATTATATGAATAATGACATGTAACAGTTGGAAATAAATGTCCTTCATTATAAGGGGTCACTCTACATTGGCCTTCCCTGGCAGCAGCAAGCCTCTTCCGAAAAGACATCGGCGCCCATGCTCTCCTAATGGGCAAATTAGAAAGCAGCAATACATACATTCCACACCCGTGAGAATCTCTGATCACATAATAGTTGACCTTCATAATATTCAGCTCTGACATCTGAGATTGCATGCAAATACCTTTCACGCTGGATTTTAAAACTGTGAAGCCTCTTGTGCAGTTTCAACTACCAACAACCTCTGCAAATAACTTAAAAATCACTCCAACTTCTCCTGTAGCGGGGTCTATGCTTAACATTGGTAAGAAGGTAAAAACCCAACAGGGAAAGCATTCCTTATTCTGTGTTCTGGGGTGAAAACAATCTTTGTTGCAAACATCATTGGTGTGCAGATCTAAGAAATCGCAGCAGTCCTATGGAAATTAAAAAGTGGAAACCTAATCCAATGCTGCTTAGAAAAATTGTCCCTGTGCTTATTTGTCTTTAAGAGCTACCAGCACATTGAAATCAAGCCAGTCACTCTTTTTTTCTCCTGGAGGGAGATGAGTGCAGTGTGGCACTTCTATCGCCTGCACTAAAGGCAATAGAAAAATGTGGCAATTCCACATCCTTCTTCTTCCCAGCACCCAGTTCCCTTTACCTGCAGGAGCTTCCAGACCCCCAAATCCCCAAACCACCAGCAGGAACAGTGGGAATTGACTCATCCAAGGGATCTCCATGGTGGCCTCTGAAGCAAAGGCAGAGGACTGAGCAGAAATGGCCAAGAGTAAGAAGGTTTTGAAGAGAAGGGGAGAGGGGAAGTCCCAGGTCAACCCCTCCATCTGTAATACTCCGGGTGACTCAGCTTTCATGGGTGGGGCATCATTGGATTTTGCTGCTTCTCCCTTGGTGTGCAGATCTACAAACGGGAAACGGCAAAGTCTCACATAGTAAGGAACGAAAGTCTTGCAGGGTGAAAGGAAGGCTTGCAGGGACAAGAGCAAAACAGCTGGAAAACATTTAAAAGGCAGGTTTCCCAATTGCAGAAAAAGCACAGTCAGACATCATCTCATACAGCCTTTTGAAAAAAAAAGACAAAAAAAGCAAAGACATAGTGTGCTCTCCTCTTTGTTTACATACTGTCAGTGTGGCAGTTCCTCCACAGGAGACCTAGTAGTTCTTAATATCCCACATACAGTGAAAACAATGGAAGGTATGCAAAAGACAGGTCTAATTTTCCCCCATATTATTTCCAATTTTAGCTCTAACTACTTTTCAACTGCACAATATCCCCCTGCTGTAAGTTTTGGTCTGAATCTTATTGTTAGTTCGAAATAGAACAGATTCACTGAAATGCAGGCCAACCTATTAATTCGTCATACTGAACCTACTGCTACTTCATGACACTAGAACAGGCACAGGCAAACTTTCTAACTTGTAGGCTGYATTCTAGGAGGACTGGCTGCCCAGTGATGGATGGAGGGAGGGAGGGAAGGAAGGGAGGGAGGGAAGGAGGTAAGGAAGGAAGGAAGAGGGAAGGAAGGAAAGACAAAAGGGAAGGATGGATGAAGGAGGAAGGAAAAAGAAGGAAGGGAGGAAGAGAAGGCTGGAAGGGAGGGAGGGATAAAGGAAAGAGAGCAGGAAGGAAAGAAAAAGGAAGGAAGGAAGGAAGGAAGGAAGGAAGGAAGGAAGGAAGGAAGGAAGGAGGAAGGACGGAAGGAAAGAAGGAAGGGGGAGTGAGGRAGGACAGAGGGAAGGAAGGAAAGASAAAAGAGTGGAAGGAAATGGAGGGAAAGAGAAAGAGGGAGGGGAGGGAGGAAAGAGAGGGAAGGAAAGTCAAAAGGGAAGGAAGAAAGGAAGGAGAGAGAGGGAAGGAAGGAAGGACAAAAGGGTGAAAAGGAAGGAGAAAGAGGGAAGTAAGGATGAAAGAAAGAGAGAAGGAAGGAAAGATAAGATAGGATGGTGTGAGAGAGAAGGGCCTGAGAAAAGAGCCCAAGGGGCTACATCCAGCTCCCAGGCCTAGGTTTCACTAGAGCATGAATCCACTTTAAATCCAGTTTCTGTCGCATTAAGAATTCTGGGATTTGTAGTTTAGTGAGACTGTTAAAGGCTCCTCCCTAAACTACAAACCCCAGAATTCTGCAGGAGGAAGAAACCGGCTCAAAAGTGGATTCATTCTCTAGTGTGATGGGTTCACACTGTATCCATAGTGCATCTACAGTGGGACCTTGATATCCTCTGGACTTTAATTCCAGACCTCAATGGATCCCAAAAGCTGGGGAGGCTCAGGTCTCATAATGTACAGTGATGTAGTAAAATGGCATCCCTTATCTAAAATGGCAAGGTTTCCTGTTTTTGTAGTTTTCTCAGAATATTTCCAACCATGGCAGATTAAATCCATGGATGTGGACTCAATGGATAAGGGAGACTAACTATGCTACGGTTGGAACTCACCAATAAAATAAAAATCGTCATGCCAAACTGCATACTTAAAAAAACTATTTCCATCCAGCTTGTGGCCATCCTCTTATGCTTTGGGTCTGTAATGTCCATAATTGGCTATCCTGGGTAGTCATGTTGGGAGTTGTCAGCAGAAAATTAAATCTGCAGCAAGGGCAGCTGGTAGCTCACATGTCATTAGTGCAGTGAAGCTACTTATCCAGGCTTTAAAGGAGCTTTCCAAGGTGCTAAACTCCTTGCCTAAATAGGTTCAGCACTTGGATAGCTCCTGTAAAGCTACTGATAACCTGGAATGCATTCACAGCTCCATTAATCTGGATCTATTGACTGATCAACAGTCAATAGCTCAAGAGCTAAGTTCACTGGTAGTAGGACAATACAACATATACCAAAAAAACCCAGTCAGCCTTCTACATTTGCGGGTTCACTTTAGCAGATTTGACTATTTGCAGAATATCCATCCAAGAGCCATGGAGCTGTTCTGGAGGATCTAGAGATTCCTAAAGGAAAAAAATTCTCTCGGCATTTGTACGTCCTGCAGTACAAATCTTTGGAAGTACTTGACTATAGAGTTCCACTAGATGATCAAAAGACTCCTAGAGTGATGTTTTCTCAGATAAAAAATAGTAGGGGTTTTTATTCACAGTTTTTCCACTTTCATGCAATCCTACATCATGGACCTCAGTGAATGTGGAGGACTGATTTTAATATAATTGGTTCCGCTGCTCACCTGGAATCAAAATCTACCCTCCTGCCATCTCAACTCATTAATAATAATAACAATAATAATAATAACTGGAAAAGCTGACACGATATGAGGATTTAAAGATCGAACTGCAAAGACTCTGGCACAAACTAGTAAAGGTGGTCCCAGTGGTGATTGGCACACTGGGTGCAGTGCCTAAAGACCTTGACCTGCACTTAAACACAATCGGCGCTGACAAAATTACCATCTGCCAGCTGCAGAAGAACACATTACTGGGATACATCACACAGTCCTAGACACAATACAACAGCCAGCAGAGTGTCTGCTGTGGACTCATCTTGTTGTGTTTCGAAGAAGAAGAAGAAGGAGAAGGAGAAGGAGAAGGAGAAGGAGAAGGAGAAGGAGAAGGAGAAGGAGAAGGAGAAGAAGAAGAAGAAGAAGAAGAAGAAGAAGAAGAAGAAGAAGAAGAAGAAGAAGAAGAAGAAGCAATAGATTGCATCCTCAGGTGCTCCACAAAATGTTCAGGATTAATATTACAGGCATTTCATCCCAAATCTGACTGGTCTGTCTAGTTGAACCTCTCACATTCCTTGCTAAACCAATTCAGGGTGATTAGATGCCAAAGCAACCCTCAGTGTTTGCCTTCCTCAACGTGAGCCAACACAAAGACTGAAGTTACTCTGAGAGTCAGTGCTCAGATCATGGTACACGCTCCCTATCCTGGTCTACCCTGGGTTCATTCTGCTTAATAATTGCTGCAGGTATTTTAATCTTAGTTGTTTACTGTCTTCATGACATTTTCTGGTGAGTCTGTGAATGAGAGCCCTCAAAGACTTCCTACACAATGTAACAAAATTTGAAAATTGTTCTGTTTCTGGTTTGAAGGTCTTATTTCCTATTCAATTGCATTGTACTTACTTTGAAGTTGTACGTTTTTACAATTTAATAAACTTTCCCTCACAATATGCCCAAAGTACAACACCATCAGTTTAGTCTTCTTGATTTCTAGGGAGAGTAAGGCTTGATTTGCCCTAGTACCCCTTTATTGGTTTCTTTAGCAGTTTTTATGATACAACCAATTAGGAAATGACATTTATAACCCAGGAACAAAAAAGCATTCGACAATACAACAAAATTTGTGCTACATAGAGTGTTATCAATAGCTTAGATCTTGTAGACTCAGATCCATTGCTACCCTTAGTGTCTATCTATCTGAAATGCAGTCTTCCACAATTTAAGGGAGATGTTGACAAGCTGCAATGTGTCCAGAGGAGGATGACTAAAATGATCAAGGGTCTGGAGAACAAGCCCTATGAGGAGCAGCTTAAAGAGCTGGGCATGTTTAGCCTGAAAAAAAGAAGGCTGAGAGGAGACATGATGAGGGCCATGTATAAATATAGGGAGGAGGGAGCAAACTTGCTTTCTGCTGCCCTGGAGGCTAGGATGCGGAACAATGGCTTCTGTGAGAGCTGTTCAGCAGTGGAACTCTCTGCCCCAGAGTGTGGTGGAGGTTCCTTCTTTGGAGGCTTTTAAGCAAAGACTGGATGGCCATCTGTCGGGAGTGTTTCAAATGCGATTTTCCTCTTTTCGGCAGGGGGTTGGATTGGATGGCCCAAAAGGCTCTTCCTACTCTATGATCCTATGATGCTACTGCCTTTTACTTTATTGGGGATTGTTGCTTTTTTTAGCGAATCATCTCTCCTCACAATATGGACAAAGTATGACAGCCTCAGTTTAGTCTTCTTGATTTCTAGAGAGAGTTAGGTTTGATTTGCTTGAGTGCCCATTTATTGGTTTCTTTAGCAATCTATATTTACAAAGCTTTTCTCCAAATTACATCTCTAATGAGTTGATTTTCTAACAGTAGTTTTGCACTGCTTCTATCTTCTGCTTAGTTTTTATCATGGCTGGGGAGGGGGTTAGATTTTTATTTTGCATTTTATTTTGTGTCTTTGTGAGTTGCCAGGGAAACTATTAAGTGTTGCATTTAAAAAAAACACAGGTGCACACACAATAAGAAGAAGCACAATATAATCAATGTATTTCTAAAGGTCCCCTAATTCAGGCAAAAGAGGGTTAAGACTAACATAAGCTGAACCACCTGGCATTTGGAGAAGTGGCTTTTTCTGGCCTTTCGTTTCCCATCTTGCGCAAGCCACCGCTTCTGGGAAAGCAAACCAAGATTCTCATCTAAATTAAGAGGGAAAATATCTAATGTCATTTACAAGTGCCGCTGTTTATAGCAAACAGGGCAGAAATTCAACCTTTTTCTTTAGAACTGAAAGTAAAGGGAGGAGAGGAAATTCAACCCAGAAAAAGCAAACAAAGCTTTCTGGTGAAAACTCTGGCTCTGTTACAAAACTGTATCAATCCCAAAGGGAGGGGGGGATATGACAAAAGGACACTTTATCATTGCAAGGGTGGGGGAGTGTTAGGCTTTAATATCCTATACAATATTGTTCACTTAAAGTCGACTGAATATACGTAATAATGACTAAAGATCCATATGAGAAGTAGGCAGCCTTCAATATGACACTGGATGACAACTCCAAAAACCTTAGACAGCATAGCCAATGATAAAGAATGATGGGAGTTGCAGTCTAACAATATCTGCAAGGCTACATGTTCCTCCCCCTTGAGTTAGGTGGTAAGATGACTAAGGCAGTGGTTCTCAACCTGGGTCCCCAGATGTTTTTAGACTTCAACTCTCAGAAATCCTAACAGCTGGTAAACTGGCTGGGATTTCTGGGGGTTTTAGGTCAAAAACATCTGGGGACCCCAGGTTGAGAACCACTGGACTAAGGAGATGAAACTATTATTCCCACCACCACCACCACCACCACCTCCCAGCCAAATTCCTTTCCTGATGTGCCTTAGCAAAAGTTCCCTTATCCATGAGATTGTACATTTTTCACTCTTGTGTCATGAATAAATTCAGTCCATGGATGCTTGAGAAGAAGTTTCTCAGGTGGATCCACTTCACATGGGCTGAAATTCTACAGTTCATCCCAACTAGAACAGAACCATTGACCTAATTGAATTTATTTACGTGTTGACTCCCCATTCAATAGTTGACCCAATGGATCTATTTTAGCTGAGACTGGGCCACAAGATTCCAGTCATCTGGGTTGCATCTACGGTGTAATATCAATGCAGTTTGACACAACTTTAACTGTCGTGGCTCCATGCTATGGAATTCTGGGAGTTGTAATTTGGCGTTATGGAATATTAGACCCCAAAATTATGCATTATGGGATGCACTCCATTGGGACATACAGCAAGCCTGCATTTATCCTGTAATAACCTTTTCGTGAATTACCCTGGCATGTTTCCCCACCACACCTTGAACTACAGGATATAATTCCCCAGTAATCATAATCCTCCCCCAATGCCCCAGGAAAACTCAGGGGACACACAATGGGTTTGTGCAAGAATCTTCTGGTCTTTTTTTTTGTTTTTGTTTCCCCTAATATGATTGATGAGGGCAAGATGAAAATACATAATACACATATTGGAAAATATAGATTGGATGTAACCATATTAGAAATAGGAGTTAGAAAATATATGAAATCACAAAGAGAAATGTATGTATGCATGACCTTCACTTCACTTGGCTTCTTAAAAGCTGCAAAATTAGATGCCTCAAGAGAGGCCAGGGTCTAAAGAAAGGAATGTCAAGAGGCCTCTGACAAATCTCAGGAGACTCCTTCCATTTTGGTACCAGACGAAGCTTATCGTAAGATTAATGAGCTGGCCATCAAGAGGCTTCAGGAAGAACTTATCTCAAGATGGATGGAAGCTCTTGCTATCAGGGGTCTAGTAGACATTCTGGCGATGGTCCTCATTAATAGCATCTCCTCAGATAAAGATGCTCAAAATGAAGATTGACAGGTGTTGAAGTTAAAATATGCCATTGAAGTCAATGTAAAAGTAGAATTTTGTGACGCACATTGTGATGCCTGTATGATGCATGCATATTATTTTATAGGGTATATAAACCAAGGTTTTTCTTTGTTCTGTACCCTGTTTTTCCTGGACTACCAGCAGGGTCCTTATCCGGTTGGCGCCAACCGAGAATAAACCATGCTTCTTCAGACCTCAGGAACTCTCTTTGTCTCTTTTCCTCAAACCTTCTCCCTGCCATTTCATGATCAGATTTATTCCCAGGAACTCTTCTTCCTCTGTGTCATCAAACCAAATTCATCCCTGGGACCCCCATTGAGATGGTCAGCATCCTAACGCACCCTTTTATTGATCTGGACTGGTACCATTGTATTAATTTTAGTTGAGATAGCAAGACCCCTTTCAGCCCAATATCACTTGCGACACTGCATTCCTTTCCAATCACATCCCTCTCATGGGCAGATCAATAAACAAACACACTCTTCAAAATAATCCAATGACAGTTTATTAATGTTTCCCACCACAGAAGAGACCAACCAGCGATGATGTTATACAAAGCTCTGGACCAACAAGGGAGCAGATCCTATCTGGACACTTCCTGGATCAACCAAGAGCTAGTGTCGTATGCTTAAATAGCTGTCTATATGTGATAAATATGCCTATGTATTCTCAATTGCAGAATGGCAGTTCTTTGGAGTGCTTTCTCCGCTGACATCCTCTCTGGCCATTGAGAATAAAGCCTCTGATTTTGCTTTCAACCCATCTGTGTCTCATCTCGCATTCTGGGAAACTTGTCACTCTGGGCTCCAAACCTGCATCCTGCGGAAGCTGAAATCACATAATATTACCAGTACTCACTGAAAGAGAAGACTAAAGACCTTGCAAAACTACAACTCCCTGTTGCACATTCTTGTGCAGAACGTAACTCTTTGTCAGTGGCTTCGGTGTCCCACTTTGTTCACTGGGGTCACAGATATATCTGTGTTTTCTATTTTTGCTTCTGGACAAATAAGCATTCACACTGTCATTCACAATTGGTTCAACACAGAGTCAATGTTCAACAGGAAGATAGTGTAGCCCAACCAACATGTAGCTGCCTGAGTGTAGATTTACACTACACAAGCACATCTTCTGCCCTAAACCATTAATAGCAGCTGTTTTCTGCAGTGATAGTTTCCCTCCAAAAGTAAATAAGAGTTACTGCTAGCCAAGCTGACATTGCTCATTCATCTCCCAGTTCCTTATTTACACAAGACCTCAAAACAAATATTGTATTAATGTACTAATGGAAATTCTGGCAGTTCTTAACTGGAAATAGCACTACTTGACTTTGAAGACTGCCGCAGCAGTGAGACAAAAGGTTGCCATTGTGCCTTCTACCTGGCCCTGAATAGGTAAAGGTTCCCCCTGACATTAAGTCCAGTTGTGTCCAACTCTGGAGGGTGGTGTTCATCTCCATTTCTAAGCTGAAGAGCCAGTGTTGTCCTTAGACACCTCCAAGGTCATAACTGCATGGAGCACCATTACCTTCCCGCCAGAGCGGTATCTATCAATCTACTCACATTTGCATGTTTTCAAACTGCTAGGTTGGCAGAAGCTGGGGCTAACAGTGGGAGCTCATGCCACTCCCCGGATTTGAACCTGTGACCTTTCAATCAGCAATTCAGCAGCTCAGCAGTTTAACCCACTGCGCCACTTTTTCTACTTCTCTCATGGCATTTCACTTGTGGATTATTCCTTGCCACTGTTCACTAGTTTGATTAATTTCACTTTTTAAATGGCAGGCTGGGTTGTCCTGCCCTGCCAAGGAATGCAGTAGAGTTTGATTCTTTGGCAGATAGAGGTGGACAGACTGAAGTGATCCGTGTTGCCAAAGGGTGAAGTACCTGGAATTGTCATTGGATGACCAACTATCTAGACTATAACAATGGAATCCAAAATCCACAAAACAACAAATTCTTAATTTGACCAATCCCAAAGCATAAAACACATTATGCATCCTTTTAATGCTTATTTGTGCAGAGATGTTAAAACTCATACAGGTGAAAAAGGAGGGGTTTTTGTGTGTGTGTCAGGAGCGACTTGAGAAACTGCAAGTCGCTTCTGGTGTGAGAGAATTGGCCGTCTGCAAGGACATTGCCCAGGGAATGCCTGCATGTTTTACCATCCTGTGGGAGGTTTCTCTCATGTCCCCACATAAGAAGCTGGAGCTGACAGACAGGAGCTCACTCTGCTCCCCAAATTCGAACCGCCGACCATTCAGTCAGCAGTCCTGCTGGCACAAGAGTTTAACCCATTGCGTCACCGGGCTCAGGGAAAAAAGGTGATGATGTTAGAGCCCCGAGCCTAACATCATCACATTTAAGATTGTGATCTCCCAATCCTGCTGCCTAGACAGCTCAGAATTCTGTCCTGTCACCATCACTGTCCCTTCCTCCTTGGAACATGGTTCAGTCCATGGTGCAAACTTATCTGTTTTCTTCCAACTGGGATCTTCTGGTCTTAAGGAGGCATGGCTATCCTGCACTCATTGGGAAGCCAAAATATCCTCCCACTGCCCACGTTTGGCAAGAACACTCTCAAATAATTTTGTGTCATGCAATGTTTTCAGCTGCTTTTAAAGTTTCCCTGTTTCTCTTTTTTCTGCTGACTTCAATTGCTGCAAACTGCAGTAAATTGCCGACATAATTTGCACTCGATTAACTCAGCAGAAACAGAGAAGAGGAGGCAGAGTCTTGTCCTTCCCAGTCTGCTCAGGCAAAAGCCAAGTGCTGCAACCTCCATCCGCTTTGTGCTCTTCCTCCTTAACAACGCCACATAACAAATTTGATTTTTTTTTAGTTCTTAATTTGAAAATCTTATTTCCTGTTTAATTGTGAGGTACTAACTTTGAAAATAGTTGTTATACTTCGTTTTTGTGACTGCCACAAACTCTGTTGAGTTGGTTGCGACTATATGAGATATCCATTGAAAAATTATAGCAAAATGTGGTGCAGGATGTCCTAAACCTTTTCCTTGTATGATAGAAAAAATTAAGAATCGACATTTATAACCCAGGAACAAAAATCGTGTTACATAGTGTAATGCTTGCCATCTTGATTACTTACTTAATAGTACTTACTTACTTAGGCGATCCCTCATTGGATGAGTAGGATAGTCTTCCAGGATCAGTGTTTTCGTGGGTCCATGGAGTGACTGTGGAGTCCTATTCTTGATCTGCATCTTCTTCCGCAGTGAGGGCATTGGTTTCCAGGTGGAAGGCAGTCTCGGTTGGGGTTGGCTTGACGCGCCTTCCTCCTGGCACGTTTCTCTCTTTCACCCTCCATTCATGCCTCTTCAAATTTTTCAGCACTGCTGATCACAGCTGACTTCCAGCTGGAGCGCTTCCCAGTTCTCAGCGTCTATGCCAGAGATTTTAAGGTTGACTCATTTTAAGGTTTTAAGGATGGCTCAAAGCCATCTTGATTATGCTTTGGTGTTACTTAGCTATATGAGTGCATGATCCAGGGTTTTTCTGAGAAATGTCAGAGGGCATATTATAGTTCTTGTTTCAAACGAAAGGACATTCAATTTAAAATCATGGCAAAGGCTGCCCCTGCCTTGCCCAAGAAACCACTGAGAACTAAAGATGATGAAATGCCAGCTCGGCATACAGGTTGGGCTTCTTTTTTCCATAATTCTGAAGTTCAAAATCCAAAACTGTCCATGTTGGAGTCTGTTTCCAATGGTTCAGTGTGCAAAGACTTCATTTCATGCACAACATTTATTACTAATATTGTGTATAAAATTCCTTTCAGGCTACGTGTAGGTCGGTAGTACCTAACTTGTGGTCTGTGGGCCACCAGTGGTCCTCAAGAACTAAAATATGGTCCGAAGCCTCACTGTTACTACACTGTTGCTACAAGAGCAACTAGTCTCATGAAACTCTCTTATAGCGCCGAGGCATATTAAATATGGGTTTCTGTGGACAAGCAGATGGTGACTACTGGATGGTATATGTTCTGTATCAGAAACTAGAGTTGATGTGGTCTATCCAATGCAGTTTTCTGAATCAGCACCCCAAATAACCAAACTGAATCTAAAGTTGACCAAAAACTGATTTGTAACCCTTTTGGTACTAATGTTGGAGAGTGATCCCTGATCAAAAAAGATTGGGAACCACTGGTGTAGGTAGTGGTGTGAATGCTCTGTTTACACTTGAGTCTCATCTCCATCATGTATCTATATACAAAAACATATGTCCTAAAATATGAAACAAACCCAAAATACCATATACTTCTGGTTTGAAGCATTTTAGATAAGGGATAGTCAACCTGTCCTGCTCAGGAGTTGCACAGGCGAAGGAAAGAAAACATCTGACAGCTGGAGAGCTAGCATGCTCTCCCTTTGCCTGGCAGATGGTCTTGGCTAATTATTCATTTATCTGCATGGTCCATCACCCCCTTTTAGTTTTTTACAGCCAGGGAATGTATGGAACGTCTACCCTTAGGTGCCAAAATAATTTATTGGGCTTTGGGGACTTAGAGTTGTGCTGCTCCTCTTCAGATAGCAAAATGCCTTGGGCCTGTGCTCTAATTTTATCTGTATCAGATTAAATGTTTGTTCTTCTTCTTCATTGGCAAGTACATTTCTTATTCTAGCTAACCTTCTGCAGGAGATGGTAACATGGGAGAATACGTATTTCCCGGATCCAATGCTTGGAAATTCAGTCAGCCTTCCATATTTGCTGGGGTTAAGGCCACAGGACCCCAGAGAAAGGTGTGTTTACCTGGGAAAGTACTTCTCCGGGAATTTCTAGGGTTTCCAGCATGATTCACAGAATTTCACAGAAGGACCTAGAGCCTCCTAGAGAGGTGTTCTCTCTATAAATCCTCCAATATGACTGGAGAAAATCAACCTTAAGGTCACACTGGAAGACCTAGAAAATCCTAGAAAGAACATTTTAAATCAAATTCATGAATAAAATCTGCAAGAGTCAAAACCACAAATGTGGAGTGACAACTATCATATGTTACCAGTACTGATGTTTCATAAGGTGAGAGCGATTTACTAAGGCAGTATTTCCCAACTTAGGGGTCAGGACCCCTGTGAGGATCACAAGGAGGGTGTCAGAGGGGTTGCCAAAGACTATTAGAAAACATAGTGTTTGCTGTTGGTCATGGGGGCTCTGTGTGGGAAATTTAGCCCAATTCTCTCATTGGTGGGGTTCAGAATGCTCTTTGATTGTAGGTGAACTATAAATCACCGCAACTACAACTCCCGAATGTCAAGGTCTACTTTCCCCAAAATCCACCAGTGTTCACATTTGGACATATTGAGTATTTGTGCCGAGTTTGGTTCAGATTCATCATTGATTGAGTACACAGTGCTCTCTGGATGTAGGTGAACTACAATTCCAAAACTCAAGGTCAATGTCCATCAAACCCTTCCAGTATTTTTGTTGGTCATGGGAGTTCTGTGTGTCAAGTTTGGTTCAGTTCCATCACTGGTGAAGTTCAGGATGCTCTTTGATTGTAGGTGAACTATAAATCCCAGCAACTACAACTCCCAAATGACAAAATCAATCCCCCCTCAACCCCACCTGTATTCAAATTTGGGCATATCGGGTATTTGTGCCAAATTTGGTCCAGTGAATGAAAATACACACTGCATATCGGATATTTACATTACAATTCATACCAGTAGCAAAATCACAGTTATGAAATAGTAATGAAAATAATGAGGAACTGTATTAAGGAGTCATGGCATTAGGAAGGTTGAGAACCACTGCTCTAAGGAATGATTTCAGCTTCAGAGAACTGAACCGCCAAAGCAAAAGAAAACCTCCAAAAACACCAGAAACAAAAGGGACAGTTTGCTCGGTTTTGAAACATTTTGTACTAAAGTTCAACCACTACCCCATAAGCATGGCAATTCAGCCTTTTCTAATGAAGTGGATAGGGAAGTTACAGGAGGATCAATTTGAGGGAAATGTGCCTCAGTAAGGATTCTGCTCCTTCTATAATAGTTTCCTTAACCCCTAACTGTCTAACATTGCAGTTGCTTGAAACTTTACTTGAGTATAGAGGAATGCCTGGCATTGCCACATTTACATTTTGTAATGCTGTTCATTGGAATGAAATACTAATTGTTTGCTTTTCGATTTTATAAATAGTCCCATTAGAAAATGCATATCCATTTAATGGGACTTTTTGTAAAATCAACAGCTGCTGGGATGCAACTTCCATCATCGCCAGATATGTTCTGGTTTCAACTCCCATCAGTCTCAAATCTGGTTGTGTTATATCTTCGGCAGTGGCTGGACTACAATTCCCAGCATCCTCTAGCAGTCCCTCTTCCTAAACCTGCAAGTATTTTTTGTTTGTTGTTGTTCAATTGTGGTGCCAAATTTGTTCCAAATAAATAAATAATAATAATAATCTTTATTTATACCCCGCTACTATCTCCCCAATGTGGCTCCCCATGTGGCTTACATGAGGCCGAGCCCACAATGCATCAATAATATAACAATAGCAAACAAACAATACAAAACAGTTAAAATACATCTCATAAACAAAAAATAAAATAAAATAAAATATAAGCAGTACAGTAACACAACAAGCATTTAAAACCTATGGCTGGGCCAAATGTAAAATTAAAATTTAAAAAATAATGCTGGCCATGAGCAAGGGAGGATATAACTGGGATGGAAATTTTCGGAGGGGATAGGGCGTGCAAATCAATCAATCAATCCTAAATCAATAATAAAGTGCATTTTGAGGGCATATTGCTGAGAAATTCATTATTCTGGAAAGGCACACTGGAACAACCACATTTTCAGGCTCCTCCTAAAAATTGCCAGAGTTGGGGCATCCCGGATGTCCTTGGGAAGCGAGTACCAGAGTCGAGGGGCCACCACCGAGAAGGCCCTCTCCCTCGTCGCTCCTGCGATGGAGGTGGGAGCGTGAGCAGGGCCTCTCCAGATGATCAAAGAGATCGTGTGGGTTCGTACACAAAGATGCGGTCACGTAGGTAGGCAGGTCCCAAACCGTTCAGGGCTTTGTAGGTAAGAACCTGCACCCCATCGAGCTATGTAGTAGCCCTTGTGGTTCAAACAAACATGCAGAGAAATATTCATACATACTTTGACTTTTATATAGAGAGATAGTTTAGCCATCCAAAACAAGGGAGTCAAAGCAAGTGACCAAGGGAATGTGAACACAGCAAATGTAAGAGTCTCTGGTGCAAAGCTTTTGAAGGTCTTCTCACTCCCTGCAAAGCTAGAAATATGAGGACAGAAGGACAGTGAGAAGGATTCTTGTGGGAGACTATGCCTACATCACCCTCGACCCCACAACTTAACCCCTTGACTCTTGTCCCGTAGAATAGTAGAGCCAACTGTGTTTCTACCTCACTCCACATTCACACCACCAGATGGAGGAGAAACATGGCGAGCCTGCCTAGAATAGTGAAAGGTTTATTTAATGGACTTGCAAGCCTTCCTTCGCCGTACAGCTCTCCAACAGCTTGAACCGGTCTTTACACCTTTTAAATATAGAACTGAGAGGTGCTGAAACAAACAGCTCTACTGTGCGCGCGCCCCACGCTTGCAGAAAAACAATGTGTCTCTTTGGAGACGGCACTTCAGATTGGAAGTGAGAAGTCTGGTATCTAGCACAGTTCTCCTCATCTCATTGTGTATGCGTCCTTGGACACACTCTTTGTGTTGAGAAATCAGAGCAAAGCATGTTCAACAGAGGGAGTCCATGAGGTCGAGCGGTTTGAGTAATGGTTCAAACTACAGGAAAGAAGATTCCACTTAAATATTAGGAAGACATTCCTGACCATAAGAGCTGTTCAGCGGTGGATCTCTCTGCCCCGGCGTGAAGGCTTTGAAGGCTTTTAAACAGAGGCTGGATGGCCATCTGTTGGGGGTGTTTTGATGGTGCTTTTCCTGCATGGCAGAAGGGAGTTGAACTGACAACTCTTGAAACCAAGGTTTGAATTCCCATTCAGACATGGGAACATAACTGGATAACTTTGCACAAGGTCCCCCATGACCTTCTCACAACCAAACTAGTCCAATGTGGGCTAGGCAAAACTACAGTTAGGTAGATCTGTAATTGGTTAAAGGGACGTACCCAGAGGGTGCTCACCAATGCTTCCTCTTCATCCTGGAAAGAAGTGACGAGCGGAGTGCCGCAGGGTTCCGTCCTGGGCCTGGTCCTGTTCAACATCTTTATTAATGACTTAGATGAAGGGCTAGAAGGCAGGATCATCAAGTTTGCAGACGACACCAAATTGGGAGGGATAGCCAATACTCCAGAGGACAGGAGCAGAATTCAAAATGATCTTGACAGATTAGAGAGATGGGCCAAAACCAACAAAATGATACTCCATTTAGGCAGAAAAAAATGAAATGTAAAGATACAGAATGGCTCAAGAGCAGTACTTGTGAAAAAGATCTTGGGGTCCTTGTGGACAACAAGTTAAACGTGAGTCAACAATGTGATAAGGCGGCAAACAAAGCCAATGAGATTTTGGCCTGGAGTATAGTGTCTAGGTCCAGGGAAGTCATGCTACCTCTCTATTCTGCCTTGGTTAGACCACACCTGGAATACTGTGTCCAGTTCTGGGCAACGCAACTGAAGGGAGATGTTGTCAAGCTGGAATGTGTCCAGAGGAAGGTGACTAAAATGATCAAGAGTCTGGAGAACAAGCCCTATGAGGAGCGGCTGAAAGAGCTGGGCATGTTTAGCCTGCAGAAGAAAAGGCTGACAGGATGAGGGCCATGTATAAATATGTGAGGGGAAGTCATAGGAAGGACGAAGCAGGCTTGTTTTCTGCTACCCTGGAGACTAGGACGCAGAACAATGGCTTCAAACTACAGGAAAGGAGATTCCACCTGAACATTAGGAAGAACTTCCTGACTTTAAGGAGAGCTGTTCAGCAGTGGAACTCTCTGCCCCAGAGTGTGATAGAGGCTCTTTCTTTGGAGGCTTTTAAGCAGAGACTGGATGGCCATCTGTCAGGGGTGCTTTGAATGCGATTTTCCTGCTTCTTGGCAGGGGGTGGCCCACAAGGTCTCTTCCAACTCTATAATTCTATGATTCCGTCACACTGTCTCAGTCACAGAGGAAGGCAATGGTAACCACCCCTGAACAAAGCTTGGTGAGAAAAAAAGCCCCATGACAGGTTAACTTCAGACTTGCTGTAAGTCTGAAATGACTTGAAGGTACACAAGAACAGGTGTTTGATAGAAATAATAATAATAATAATAATAATAATAATAATAATAATAATAATAATAATAATAATAATAGAAAAAGAGATTTGCTTAAGCCTTCCCTCTTTTTCTTTTGATAACTTTTTCAAATGGGCCCTTCCCACAAGAGTACAAATAAGAAATGTGTAATTTTTAGTCTGGCCGCAAGAGGGAGGTGTCGAACCACAACACAGACCATGTGCTGAAATTTCTACCTTAAGGATGTACAGAATGGTCACAAATGTTCTTGCCCTGGCATTTCTGTCAAAATAATAGTTTGTGCAAAAAGTATTTCTATGAAAAACCTCTTATTTTACACAAACCTGACATTATTGTGCAGAAAATATTGTATATTGAAGGGTTTTTTAAAATACAAATCTTACTTACTTACTTAGGCAATCCCTTGTAGCTCGAGGATGATGGTCCTCCAAGTTCAGTGTCTTGGCAGTAGGTTCGTAGGTGACAATGGAGCCTTATTCTTGATCCACATGTTCTCCCGCAGTGAGGACATTGGTTTCTAAGTGGAAGGCGGTCCCGGTCAAGGTTGGCTTGATGCACTTTTCTCTTGGCATGTTTCTCACTTTCACCCTCCATTCATGCCTCTTTAAATTCTGCAGCACTGCTAGTCACAGCTGATCTCCAGCTAGAGCTCTCAAGGACCAGGGCTTCCCAGTTCTTGGTGTCTATTCCACAGTTTTTAAGGTTGGCTTTAAGCCCATCTTTAATTTTTTTTTTCCTGTCCACCAACATTACATTTCCCATTCTTGAGTTGGGAGTATAGTAACTGCTTTGGGAGATGGTGATCAGGCATTCCGACAACATGGTCAGTACAGTAGAGTTGATGGCCTAGGAGCATCGTTTTAGTGCTGGTGGTTTTTGCTTCTTCCAGCGCACTGACATTTGTCCGCCTGTCTTCCCAAATCAGTGGTTTGCAAACAAATCTTGAAAGTTAAAAAAATAGAAAATATGCAAATAAAATCTTGCAATTTTGCCAATGATTATGATGATGATATCCATATAATTATTTTAAATGCATGTTCTTGCATTTGAGAAATGAAGCTTTACATTTCTAGTAAGCATATCTATCTCAATTTCTGATAAATTGCCTCTCTGTCAATCTATCTATGGGACATTTAGTAATATTATTGTCTTGTGCAAAGTGAGTAAAGATACTCATAGGTTGGCATTTCTTGATAACTGTTAGCAAATATTGGACACTAATGGGCAGATGACTGTTCCAGGTACCTGGAATGCAAGTCATAGCCATCTGACAAAATGAATGCTGAAATCATTGTTGTTTTTATCGGCCTTAGTCTGCCAGAATTGCACAGAGGTCCAAAAGTTTGGAAATGGATTCAAGGCTGCTGATATTTCTTTGGGACTATTTGCTCTGTGTACTCGTATCCTGGAATGAGGTTCCAGTGGAAGTCAACCACAGAGTCATAGTTGTGCTGGGAGACTTGGAAATTTCTAGAGAGGCATTCTCTCCAGTTTTTTAAAAAGCAATTTCTTTACTGTGTTGTCAAAGGCTTCCATGGCCAGAATCACTGGGTTGCTGTGAGTTTTCCAAGCTGTATGGCTATGTTCCAGAAGCATTCTCTCCTGACATTTCACCCACATCTATGGCACGCATTCTCAGAGGTTGTGAGATCTGTTGGAAACTAGGCAAGTGGGGTTTCTATATCTGTGGAATGTCCAGGGTGGGAGAAAGAACTCTTGTCTGCTGAGGCAAGTGTGAATGTTGCAATTGGCCACCTTTTTAGCATTGAATGGCCTTGCAGCTTCAAAGCCTGGCTGCTTCTTGGGGAAATACTTTGTTGGGAGGAGCCTAGTAGGCATTGTGGCAACCAGACTGATGATAACTGGCAAATAGATGGAGAAAACATGGAGGCTGACAGACTTGTATTTCTAGGTGCAAAGATTACTGCAGATGCAGACTGCAGCCAGGAAATCAGAAGAGGCTTACTTTTTGGGAGGAGAGCAATGACCAATCTCAATAAAATAGTGAAGAGTAGAGACATCACACTGGCAACAAGGATCCGCATAGTTAAAGCAATGGTATTCCCTGTAGTAACCTATGAATGTGAGAGCTGGACCATAAGGAAGGCTGAGCGAAGGAAGATAGATGCTTTTGAACTGTGGTGTGGAGGAAAGTTCTGAGAGTGCCTTGGACTGCGAGAAGATCCAACCAGTCCATACTTCAGGAAATAAAGCCCAACTGCTCATTGGAGGGAAGGATAGTAGAGGCAAAGATGAAGTACTTTGGCCACATCATGAGAAGAAAGGAAAGCTTAGAGAAGACAATGATGCTGGGGAAAATGGAAGGAAAAAGGAAGAGGGGCTGACCAAGGGCAAGATGGATGGATGGGATCCTTGAAGTGACTGGATTGACCTTGAAGGAGCTGGGGGTGGTGACGGCTGACAGGGAGCTCTGGCGTGGGCTGGTCCATGAGGTCACGAAGAGTCAGAAACGACTGAACAAATGAACAACAACACTCAAAAAACAGGAGAATTCCAGAGAAGAAACATTCAGGAGGAAATTCTTCTGGAACAGAAGCCCAGCAACCCAATTTCTTTGCTTTTTGATTCTCATTTTCATAGGGGTCCTGTATCCCCAACCCCAACAAATGTGGAGGGCTGGCTGCGTGCATATCCCTTCATGTACAGACAAAGACAGAAGGACAGCAAATATTTCTCCAATAATAACAAGAAGAAGGTGGGGCTCTCTCAAGAGACAGCAGTTATCAACATATTCCTTTTGGGAACTTTTTCTCATCCATTTCTGGAGCACGTTCCTTCTAAGGGACTGCTGTACTTGAACTGAGCGTGTGGGTGGAAGGCACTCGGCAACACTTCCCCCGCAGCCAGACGTTCAAGGGGAAAGTTCAGCTATAGCGAGCAAACTGCCTTCAATGGAAGCTCGCCTGCCATGATTAATGATCTCCTTGAGGAGATGTAGCTCACTGATAGAGCACTTGCTTGGCATACAGAGGCCGAGATCCAATAACCAAGTGGATGGAGGGTAAGTCTTTACCGGTACACTTACGCCATTGTATTGTCGAAGGCTTTCATGGCCGGAATCACTGGGTTGTTGTAGGTTTTTCGGGCTTTATGGCCATATTCTAGAAGCATTCTCTCCTGACGTTTCGCCTGCATCTGTGGCAAGCATCCTCAGAGGTTTTACGCCATTGTCTTGGAGGCAGAACCTAACACCTCTTCTCCACATCCCAAGGTATAGCTCAGGCTCTTCCTCCCAGAAACACATAGCTGCTGATCAGCTGTTGGGGTGAACATAGGCATATTTAGATGGCCACACTGGGGGAAGATGGAGCCAACTTCATTTTAACAACAGGCTGTTCCTTCTTCACCAACAGACAGTTGTTGGAGGGATAAAGCTGCTCCCGTTAAACCACCACCACCACCACCACCTGCTATTGTGCCCCTACATTGAGGAATGTTGTGGAACAAATGGCCTGATACCTTCCTCTGTAATGTTCCCCCAAATAAATCTTCTGCAATAACCAGCGTATATCAACAAGAGCATTCTAAGCAGAAGATCCTTGCCAGGACTGATAGGCATCTCCAGGTAGGTCTGAGAAACACCCTTCTCTGAAGCTCAGGCTGGATCTACACTGTCCTATATCTCAGGATCTGATCCCTGATTATCTGCTTTGAACTGGATTATATGAATCTACACTGCCAGAAAATCCAGGATAAGCAGATCATCTGGGATCGGATCCTTGAATATAGGACAGATGCAGCCTCAGGAGAAATGGCTTCCAGTGTTCCTAGTAAGGTAAAGGTAAAGGTTTTCCCCTGACATCTAGTCCAGTTGTGTCTGACTCTGGGGGTTGGTGCTCATCTCTATTTCTAAGCTGAAGAGCCAGCATTGTCCATAGACACCTCCAAGGTCATGTGGCCAGCATGACTGTATGGAGTGCTGTTACCTTCCCGCCAGAGTGGTACCTCTTGATCTACTCACATTTGCATGTTTTCAAGCTGCTAGGTTGGCAGAAGCTGGGGCTAACAGAGGGAGCTCACCTGCTCCCCGGATTTGAACCTGCACCCTTTCATTCAGCAAGTTTAGCAGCTCAGCGGTATAACCCACTGTGCCACCAGGGGCTCCAATGCTCCTAACGTACAGCATATTCATTTCTGCCTCATTCAAGAATATCCTTATAAAAATACAAATACTTTAATAGTCATTTTTGTACCATCATAATTAGCCAGCAGCAGGGCCATCCTGAGCCAAGGTGCATCTTTATGCTGTCATCCAAACTTCTTAAAGGATATCATGTTGTCTATTTCTGAGTGCCTTCTAGAGCAGGGGCCTTTGGGTGTTTTGGACTGCTGTATCCAGAATCTCTGTCCATTAGCCAAACTAGCAGGGGTTTCTGGGATCTGAACTCCAAAGCAACTGGAAAAAATAACTTTTGAGATTTCTGTTCTGAATGTTTTGTGGGAGTATCCTCGTAGTCCCTACTGCTTGCTGGTGCTCATGGGAGCAGTAGACTGAAACAGATGGAAGGCATGAAGTGTGCTAATCTATCCTGCCCCATCAATCCTAGTTGTTGTGATTGTTGTTTACAACTAATTGAACCCCAAAGGTGACCCTATCCTGAGGCCTTATTAGCAAGATTTGTTGGGAAGGGATCAACTTTGCCTTCCTCTGAGGCTGAGAGAGTGTGACTCACCCAAGGTCACCCAGTGGGTTTCCATTGCCGAATAGGGATTTGAACTGTGGTCTCCATAGTCCTAGGCCCCTTCCACACAGCTAAACAAAATCCTACATTTTCTGCTTTAAAGTGGAATATATGGCAGTGTGGACTCAGATAACCCAGTTCAAAGCAGATATTGTGAGATTTTCAGCCTTAATATTATGAGTTATATGGCTGTATGGAAGGGACTATAGTCCCATGTTCAAATGACTACACCTCACTAAAGGTAAAGGTAAAGGTTTTCCTCTGACATTAAGTCCAGTCATGTCCGACTCTTGGGGGTGGTACTCATCTCCATTTCTAAGATGAAGAGCCGGCATTGTCCGGTCATGTAGCTGGCATGACTGCATGGAGTGCCATTACCTTCCCGCTGGAGCGATACCTATTGATCTACTCACATTTGCATGTTTTCGAACTGCTAGGTTGGCAGATGCTGGGGCTAACAGCCGGAGCTCATGCCATTTCTCGGATTTGAACCTGTGGCCTTCTGGTTAGCAAGTTCTGCAGCTCAGCGGTTTAACCCATTGCACCACCTCACTGGCTCTAACCAATTATATTTTTCTCTTGGGAAATGTGGGTGTCTCAGCTCCTAGTTTCTTTCCCCCTACCAGTTTTTCCCACTATTTGTCACACTTTCAGTATTGCATGAGAGAGAGAGACCTACCAAGTGTTGCAAACTATTTTAAAAAGTGGGTGAATCCCATACATTTTGAGTTGCCATCAAAGCACTCCCTAGAACAGCATTCCCATCAGAACATCACTTAAACATTCTCAGAACATGTTGATGTCATTGCTATGAAATCACTTCCAGTCTTTATGTGCCGCCACTATGCATCCCAGAGGTATCAGAGATGATGGAATTTCTATAAATGGCAATATGTCATCACTATCATCAAGCTTCCCTATTAAGCTTTCAGAAAAGGGAACAACTTTGCCTCTCAGCCAGGATGAAATATAGATTGAGTTTGTTGTTGTGTGCCTTCAAATAATTTCTGACTCAATCCCAAGGCAAACCCATCCCAGGGTTTCTGGGGCTGAGAGTGTGTGACTCACTCAAGGTCATCCAATGGTCAAGCAAGGAACTGAATCTTGATCTTCATAGTGATCATAGTCAAACATCATCCTGGCTCTCTAGTTCACATCAGATAATGTTTTGATAGTGACCTCATATGCTTGGGGCTCATCTACTTTTATGATACTTAAGGTTCTTTCACATTACACGGTTATAGTATTATGAACATACTAAGTGCCATGGCTGTATTCTATGGAACCCTGGGATTTGTAGTTTGGCCAAGCAGTAGAGTGCTCTTCCTAAACTGCAAATCCCAGGAGTCCATAAGATGTTGCCAAGTGGAATCAAAGCAATAATAATAATAATAATAATAATAATAATAATAATAATATAGCTGAGTAATATGAAAATGTCCTTCGTATGTGACCAGCTGTCTCCTTCAAAAGATAGCGGAGTTGTGTTGTGCCTTCAACTTGTTTCTGGTCTGGAGGCCCCAAAGCAATTCTATCCCAGGTTTTTCTGGGGCTGAGAGTATGTGACTTGTCCAAGGTTACCCAGTGAGTTTCCATAACTGAGCAGGGGAATCAAGCCCTAGTCTCCAGGGTCATCCCTTAATGCTGAAACCACGGGCAAGACACAAAGCACACAAAATAAATATTTACATTGCACATGTATTCCAGCTCAAAAGCACAATTTTCTTCGTTCTCTGCTGTTTTCTATATCTTTCGCAGACAATCTGGTGAGGTGGGCCAGACTGAGGGCATTCCAGGATTGAGAGTGAACTTGAACTTGGACTGCCAGGATCAAAGGTCACAATTTTCCACCTTCATTTCTTTTTTTCATTATTAGACTATTTTTCTTAGAGGGAAAGAAAAAGAGTCTAATAATGAAAAAAGAAACAAAGGTGGGAAATTGTGGCCTTTGACCCTGGCAATCCAAATCTCCACACATTCCATCTCCCGACCTACTGGGGGAGGGGATTTATACCCAGTCCAAATCTGGGACCACCCTCTTTTTACTCAAAGAACTAGAAGAGGAGTCCCCAGTATATAATTAATCAAAGCAGAAACATGCCTTCCAGGAAAGAAGAAAAAGAAAGGGGGGAAGGGGGGAAGAAGAAAAGGTGGAAGGTGGAGGAGGGAAGAAGGGGGGTGGTGGAAGGAGAAAAAGAAGGAAGAAAATGAGGAGGAAGAAGCAGGAGAAGAAGAAGAGGAGGGAGGAAGGAAAGAAGAGAAGGAAAGAAGGAGAGAAAAAAGAAGAAGAGGGAAAATGAATGAAGGAAAGAAGGGAGAAGGAAGGGGAGAAAGAAGGGAAGGAGAGAAGAGAAAGGAGGGAGAAAGGAGAGAAGAAAAGAAGGGAGAGAGGAAGAAGAAGACGCCTGGGGAAGAAGGAAGAGAAGGAAGGAGAGAAGGGAGGGAGGGAGGGAGAAAGGAGGGAAGGAGAGAGAAAAAAGGGGGAGAGAGGGAAGGAAGGAAAGGAAGGAGGAAGGGAGGGAGGAAGGGGGGGTGAGAGAGAGAGAAGGGAGGAAGAAGGAAGGAAGGAAGGGAGGAAAGAAGGAAGGGAGGAGAAAGGAAGGAAGGAAGGAAGGGAGAAAAGAAGGGAGAGAGGAAAGAGAAAAGAGAGAGGGGAAAGAGGAAGGAAGGAGAGAAGGAAGGAAGGAGGGAGGAGGGAGAGAGAAAGAGGGAGGGAGAGAGGGAAGGAAGAAGGAAGGAAGGAAGGAGAGAAGGGAGGGAGGAAGGAGGGAGGGAGAGAGGAGAGAGAGGGAAGGGAGCAAAGGGAGGAAGGAAGGAAGGAAGAAGAAGGAAGGAAGGAGGAGAAGAAGGAAGGGAGAAGGAAGGGAAGAAAGAAGGGAAGGAGAGAAGGAAGGGAGAGAGAGAGGGAGGAGAGAGAGAAGGAGGGAGGAAGAGGAAGGAAGGAAGGAGAGAAGGAAGGGAGGGAGGGAGAGAGGGAGGGAGAGAAAGAAGGAAGGGAGAAAGGGAGGAAGGAAGGAAGGAAGGAAGGAAGAGGGAGGGAGGGAGGAGGGAGGGAGAAAGAAGGAAGGAAGAAGGGAAGGAAGGAGGAAGGAAGGAAGGAAGGAAGGAAGGGAGGGAGGGAGGGAGGAGGGAGGGAGGGAGGGAGGGAGAAGGAAGGAAGGAAGGAAGGAAGGAAGGAAGGAAGGAAGGAAGGAAGGAAGGGAAGGAAGGAAGGAAGGAAGGAAGGAAGGAAGGAAGGAAGGAAGGAAGGAGACTGAACTCAGATCTTCGCATCATCCCACCGGCATCATCCCTCCTTTGCCTCCCTCCATACATCATGACATCATCCCGGTCCCTTGCCCACCCCTCGGAGAGGTGATCTCCATCTGGGCGACCCCTCGCCTCCCCATTGGCCAGGAGGAGCTGCCCGTCATTCCCTCTAGTGGGCGGCCCCCCACGCCGCTCTCTTTCCCTCCCTCCCTCCTTCCTTCCCTCCCATCTCAGCCTGCCTCTTCAATCTGGCACTTCAGACAGCCGAGCCTGACAGTGGGCAGCAGCCAGGAGTTGGAGAAGCCCCCAGCCCGGCTCGGATCCCCAGGCAAGGCGAAGCCAAGCAAGGCGGGTGAGTGAGAGGGCTGGAGCCATTGGGTACCACTCATCCTTAGCCCAGGGATGTGGTTGCCGGGGGAGACGGGATGCAGGAGAGAGGGAGGGAGGAAGAGGAAGAGGGAAGCAGCTAGGCGGAAAGTTTCCTCGCTTTCCTGTCCTCCTCTGGACTGACCTAATTCCTTATCCTGGAGCCCAGCCTCATCCACTATGCCTAGGAGACTTTTTGGTTCATTATTATTATTATTATTATTATTATTGGAGCCATTCATCCCTTTGGTCTAACACCGATGTGCTGCACCACCGCACCACCGCCACCTTCTTCCTCACTCCCCTGTCCGCAAGGATAGAACAATCCAAAAGAAAAGCAGCCAAGGGAAAGAAGGAGTAGACATCCGTAGCTCTCCCTTTGCTAAAGTCCCATGCCTATCACTTCCCTCCATCCCTTGGGGACAAAGATGGGAGTTCCAGCTTTGCTTACAAGGACAGCAAAAAAGCACTCAGCCGTTGAAGTCAGAACCAGGCAGGAATGATTTGACTCCTGTCTTGATGCAAAAAGAAAGAAAGAAAGAAAGAAAGAAAGAAAGAAAGAAAGAAAGAAAGAAAGAAAGAAAGAAAGAAAGAAAGAGGCTGCATGGGTAAGTGCTGCTTGAGATAGTTTGCTGCTTGGCTGAAGCTGGAAAGCTAGGACAAAAGCTCTCCTTGGGTGTCTCTGAGTCAATGCAGTTGCAGAACTGGGGCCAGGAGCCAAAGTGTGCCGGATCCGTGACTGCCCATGAGGTAGACAGAAACTCTGAGACTTTAGACAACTAGAGCGTTATCTTGCAATGTTGAGATGTCAGGCAAAAACATTGCTATTTGGAAAGGCAACAGTTTGTACACACAAACATGCTTTGTCAATAGCATGTTTCACAGGCTTTGATATAATTGCTACTCTCTGCTTTCCTGATGAAATGCTTCTGAATGGCACCAAAACGCACTGACACACGTCTCCTGCCATCACATATAAAGCCGCTGCATTCCTCCTGCAATGTATGTTTGGATGACAAAAATAGCAATCTGGACTCTTTTAATTTATGGTCCATGCTTGAAAGTACCGGGATAATAAAAAGGGGAGGAAAGTGTCTGGCTTTCCAGATGTCTTTAGACTGCACATCCTGTCAATTATTTTATATTTATTTATTTATTTAAAACTTTTGTCTCCCGATCTTCTCTACCTCTGTAGAGGGACCCAGACCGGCTAACACCAAGAATTCAATGCTAACAATAATAACCTTTTAAAACATCATACATAAACAACAGGTTAAAAATACATATAAGATAAAATGCATATAAACCATTCACCAAAATAAAAACAACATCCAACTCAGTCCGCACATTGTGGTCAATAACTTTAGTCAATTTATGATCTCAGCCATCACTCTGCAAATGCCTCTCCACAACCAGGATTTCACTTGCTTCCTAAAGAGGGAGGGGGCAGATCTAACTTCATTCGGAAGCGAGTTCCATAGCCGGGGGGCCACCACAAAAAAGGCCCTGTCTCTCATCCCCACCCAACGCGACTGCAAAAGTGGTGGGACCGAGCGCAGGGCCTCTCCAGAAGATCTTAGGTGGCATAGCCAGTGGTGAGGATGCTCCGTGTTACAGTTTGTCAGTGCTCATTCCTGCTCAAAGGCCTCGAGAGGAACAATAGAAAAATATGAAAGCTGTTCAGGCAAGGATAATCCAGCTATCTTTGTAAATCCCATTATCCATTAATGCAGAACACCGCTGGGATGGCTGGGACGTGCATTCAAAGTTGCATTGGAGCTCCCAGGAAAGCAGAAAGTTTTATCAAAGGAGTGTCCTTGGTTGGCAAGACTCTTTAGTCCACTCACTAAGGGAGAATTTCTGCTGGATGGAAGCCAGCCACTCTTTCCATAGATGCCTAGTAGTCAGGGAAGGCATACGCCACTTTGCTGGTTGAGGCAGAAGGGAAAATCATGCTGCCCGTCTCCATAACTCTGTATGAAAGCCAGTGGGGTTGTTTTGGCATTAGACAGGAAAAATAAACATGTTGCCACAGGTGGATAGGTGTGTGTGTGTGTGCCAGGAGTTGCTTCTGGTGTGAGAGAATTGACCGTCTGCAAGGACATTGCCCAGGGCACACCTGGATGTTTTGATGCCTTGTGGGAGGTTTCTCTCATGCCCTCACATGGGGAGCTGGAGCTGGCATAGGGAGCTCATCCGCGCTTTCCTCAGATTCGAACCTGTGACCTGTTGGTCTTCAGTCCTGCTGGCACAAGGGTTCAACCCATTGCACCACTCTGGGTGGATAGATAGATAGATAGATAGATAGATAGATAGATAGATAGATAGATAGCAACTAATTGGTGCCCATTGAAGAGCCCCAGATCTTGCTACCTGAAGTAGATTTCATACTCTTGCTAATTATAGGACTTTCTCTGCTAGTCTTTGTCCAGTAATTGGTTGACCACCCCTAATAGCATCATTTGGTCTTTGCCTGTTTCCTTTGCTTCATCCATTAATCATACCATAGATATTTTGTAAAAGGATGGAAGATTAATTCTACACCGTGAAAATGCTGCTCAGGGCATGAAGGGCAAAAACAGTCCTTTGCTAAAGGCCAGTTTCTTCATAGCCATTGACCCCCAGGGACATGTGCATGTGTATGTGCGTGTGTGTGGTTTGTGGTGTCTGTAGGTGAGGCCAATGTCATCATTTTTTTTAGAAATTGCCTGGGGTATGTGTGGGAGCCGGAGCCGTCTATGTGACACCGCAGCTAAACTGGGGTGAAAGGAATGATTTGGCAAGTTGCTGGGCTCAGTTTCTTCTTCTATTTATTTACTGTGAGGGGTTAGTAGAGATGCTTGAGGTACAGCTGGCCTTAGGTATCCAACTAACTTCACTTGGAAAATTAGGGCTGCCCAGAAGAAAGAGAGGGACATGTGGGAGAGTTGACTCAATATGAATTTCTGACCCCTGCCCTTGCCATATTGCACCCCAAAGCTCCCTTCTCTGTTCATAAGTCGTTTTACAAGCTAATACAGGCAGACTCCAAGTTACAAACATCTCATAGTTAAGAACAGGGGTGAGAAATCAGGAAGTGAGAGGAATCTACTCCTCAGACGGAAAATTCACTCCTGAAAGAGCTATCATGGAGAAAAGGTGTCTCCACTGAAGCTTTTTCACCATTTCTTGTTTCCGCAACAAACCAATGTTTTCAAAATCCAATTGCCACAGAGACAGAAAGTGAGTTGAAATCTTCTGAAAAGGGGCACCAACAGTAAAACAAATGCACAGGGGTGTTAACCCATCCCTTTGCTATCCAAAGCTTTTGTATATATGTTCAAAAAGGTAAGGCTTTCCCCAACATTGTCTGACCCCGGGGGGGGGGGGTGGTGCATCTCCATTTCTAAGCCGAAGAGCTGGGGTTGTCTGTAGACACCTCCAGGTCATGTGGCCGGCATGACTGCATGGAGCATGTTACCTTCCCCAGAGCAGTTACCTATTGATCTACTACATTTGCATGTTTTCAAACTGCTAGGTTGGCAGAAGCTGGGGCTAACAGGGAGCTCACCCTTGCTCCCTGGATTCGAAACCACTGACTTTTCGGTCAGCAAGTTCAGCAGCTCAGCGTTAAACCCACTGCGCTACCAGGGGGCCCATAGTTTAACTCTGTTGCAAGAAAAGAAGAAGAAGAAGAAGAAGAAGAAGAAGAAGAAGAAGAAGAAGAAGAAGAAGAAGAAGAAGAAGAAGAAGAAGAAGAAGAAGAAGAAGAAGAAGAAGAAGAAGAAGAAGATACAACTGCAAGGACAGGGCTGATAGAAAAGTACAAGAGCCAGATGATAAGTTAGGACTGGCAGGGCCAAGTTAATTAATGCAACACATACATACATACATACATGCATACATACACACACACACACTTGTGTGTGTGTGTGTGTGTATTTATGGCTGTAGTTACACTTAAAATGTACCTATTCCAACTTCGATACAAATTCCTCTTAAGAACAAACCTACAGAACCTAACTTGTTGGTAACATGGGACTGCCTGTAGACGGATCCTCTAACTCCACACTCCTAACATCACCCCAGCCTTGAACCCCATTAACTCTCTGGGAAACCCTATGGGAGGAGGCCTAGTCCTGTGGGATGAATTGGAGAAGAACTTGGATCTGAGTCTTAACTTTCGATGAATTATACAAGGCATCAAAAATCTCCCTCCTTCAATAGATTCAGTACATTGGAAAGCTCCTTTACAGTTCACTCTAAAATCTAAAGCATCCTGACCACCCCATTAATATGAATGCCACCAGCTGCCTAGAGATGGTACATCCATCAGTGGTGGGTTCTTCTGGACAACCATCCCTTTATGAGTTTTCTTTAACAGCACATCCAATCCCTCTCCCCCTACGTTTGTCACATTTTCCCGATGTCCCCCCTTTTTTCATCCCCCTGCATCTAACACAACAGAGCTTCCCTTTGGATATTTTATGGGATGTCTCCACAAATGCATGCGCACACAACAAGCAACACATACACTTTCATAGCATGTTTAATGGAGCCCTGGGTGGCGCAGTGGGTTAAACCCCTGTGCCGGCAGGACTGAAGACCGACAGGTCGCAGGTTCGAATCCAGGGAGAGGCGGATGAGCTCCCTCTATCAGCTCCAGCTCCTCATGCGGGGACATGAGAAAAGCCTCTCACAAGGATGATAAAACATCAAATCATCCGGGTGTCCCCTGGGCAACGTCCTTGCAGACGGCCAATTCTCTCACACCAGAAGCTACTTGCAGTTTCTCAAGTTGCTCCCGACACGACACAAAAAAATAGCATGTTTACGTTTGTCCCATAAGAGAAACCAAATGATTACGAAAAAATCAGGAAGGAAAGAAGGCGGTAAGAGAGGATCCAGGCAGGAAGTAATCTTGAAATCCAAACACAAGAAGGGAAAAAGTTGAAAGAAGCAGAGCCATGTGGTGCGATGCTTTGGTGGAGGAAAGGTTTAACGCTGAAATTGATAGGAAAGGGCGATCAATGCTCCCTGGGGCCATCTAGGGGTCAATGAGAGGGAATCGATGTGGGTACCGAATACCGGAGTTAAAAGGGGGCACAAAAGAGTTCTCCCCACTATACAAATAAGTCCTTGTTGATAGAGACACATTGGAAAAGCATCAAACAAGGAAGGATTTGGTTGAAATGATCTTGACTCACTGCAGAGTGACATATTTCTCAAGGTGCCCTCTGTTGCCAATAGTTATTTGATGATGACTGCTAATTGCTCCTGAAAACAATGTAGCATCAGTCTTCATCTATTGTTATTATGCATTGATTCCTCTCCCTACAGAACGGAGTCCATTGATCCTCTCCATCCGTTATCCACAGTGCTTTTATTTCTGTACTGTACCATTTATATCCATTTATTATACTACTTGTCACTTGCTGTTCCAGGCCAAGTGCTCACGACAATGAACGTAGGGGTCCTTTTTTTAAAAAAAGGACAACACCCACAGTATAATAGCTTAAAAGAAAACCCACAGCCAACCATAGCATTCAAAGACCAAGCAGCCCAGCAACTGCCTCAGAAAATAAGAGCCTTGAATTTGCAGCCAAAGGCACAGAGAATGGGGGGAGAGCTAAAAGCTAAGCCAGCCCTACCATTAGACAAAATGTCAAGTGACTGCTTTAGGCAGGAAATACTGTGGCAATGAAAATGACAGTAATAACGCATTGAAGAACACTTGTACCATTTTTAAATTTTTGTTTTATAGAATTTTATTTTATTTTAATATTTATTTATTTACTAAAATAGACATACATTTGTTTGTTGCATACATTGCAGTATTTTCCAGTATTTTCAATATTTCTCACATAATATCTTTTCTTTAAGGCAGCGTTTCTTAACCTGGGGGTCGGGACCCCTGGGGAGGTCACGAGGGGGTATCAGAGGGGTCGCCAAAGACCACCTCAGAACAGAATTTTCTATTGGTAATGGGGGTTCTGTGTGAGAAGTTTGGCCAAATTCTATCATTGGTGAGGTTCAGAATGCTCTTTGATTGCAGGTGAACTATAAATCCCAGCAACTACAACTCCCAAATGTCAAGGTTTATTTTCCCCAAACTCCACCAGTGTTCAAATTTGGGCATACTGAGTATTTGTGCCAAGTATTTGTGCCAGATCCATCATTGTTTGAGTCCATAGTGCTCTCTGGATGTAGGTGAACTACAACTCCAAAAGTCAAGGTCAGTGCCCAAAAACCCCTTCCAGTATTTTCTGTTAGTCACGGGAGTCCTGTGTGCCAAGTTTGGTTCAATTCCATTGTTGGTGGAGTTCAGAATGCTCTTTGGTTGTAGGTGAATTATAAATCCCAGCAACTACAACTCCCAATTGACCAAAATAAATGTTTAACATCTTTTTGTGATATACCTGAATCTGTTTCCAGTAGTCTTTTACTTTGTTGCGTGTCCCCCACATGTGGTGAAAGGTGCCTTTTTCTTTCCCACATTTCCAACATTTGTCGGTGCAGTTTTACACCTTCACTAATCTCTCTGGAACAGTGTTTCTCAACCTTCCTAGTGCCACAATCCCTTAATACAGTTCCTCATGTTGCTGTGACCCCCAACCTTAAAATTATTTTCGTTGCTACTTCATAACTGTAATTTTGCTAATGCTATGAATCGTAATGTAAATATCCGGTATGCAGGATGTATTTTCATTCACTGGAACAAATTTGGCACAAATACCCAATACAACCAAATGTGAATACTGGTGGGGTAGGAGGGATCGATTTTGACATTTGGGAGTTGTAGTTGTTGGGGTTTATAGCTAACCTACAATCAAAGAGCATTCTGAACCAACAATGAAATTGAACCAGACTTGGAACACAGAACTCCCATGACCAACAAAAAATAGTGAAAAGGGTTTGGTGGGCACAATGATGGATCTGGGCCAAACTTGGCACAAATACTCAGTATGCCCAAATGTGAACACTGGTGGAGTTTGGGAAAAAATAGACCTTGACATTTGGGAATTGTTGTTGCTGGAATTTATAGTTCACCTACAATCAAAGACCATTCATGACCAACAAAATAAATAAAAATACTGTGTTTTCTGATGGTCTTTGCCAACTACTCTGACACCCCCCTCACAACCCCCCCAGGGGTCCCAATCCCGAGGTTGAGAAGCACTGCTCTGGAGGGAGATACCAACCTAGATGCATTTTGTAGACATTTTCCTTTAGTTTCTGGCATGCCGTGTATTTCATTCTTCTTTTCTATGTCTTTTCCCTAACCCTAACCCTAACTTTCAAGTCTTTTACTACTTCCTCTTCTAAGTGTCAAATCAGTAGATTTTGGTATATATATGAGATAGTCCTTTCCGTTTCTGGAGCTTTGCAACATCAAACCATGTTTTCGCAATCTGGAAACCCAAGGTTCTAAGTTGTTCTTTAAATGTCATACATCTGTCTATATAGAAGCCAATTGCAATTTAGGGACCATTTGGTTCAAATGTTCTAGGGATTTCATTGTTTTATAGAAATATTTTGAATTGTTTTAATTCTGTTGTTAGTGTATTACTATTTTAATCTCAACATTTGCATGATATCCACTAGAGTTTGGTCTCCCGCAATGGATAACAAAATCTGTGAATGCCCAAGTCACATTATGTAAAGTGATGTAGTAAAACGGCATCCCTTATTCACAATAGTAAAATCAAGGTTTGCTTTTTGGTAATATTTTTTTTTGAAATATTTTCAAACTGTGGGTGATTGAATACAAATGGCTGACTATAGATGTGTTTTTATTGTTGTTTTCTGTCTTTTATTAGTCCCCTTGAATACTATCTATAGTATTTCTGTATAGCCCTCCAGCCCATAAAAGCTCCCAAGCTGATTAACAAATAAACAATACAATATAAAAACATCTTTAAAACACATTAAAATTCTCATTAAAAATCCCAAAAGCAGTTTAAAAACGATCCTAGACAACAGTTGTAAAACAGCAATTGCAAAAGGGTTGCTGTGAGTTTTCCAGGCTGTATGGCCATATTCCAGATGCATTCTCTCCTGATGTTTCACCCACATCTATGGCAGGCTTTCTCAGAAGTTGTGAGGTCTGTTGGAAACTAGGCAATTGGGGTTTACATATCTGTGGAATAATAGCCAGGGTGGGAGAAAGAACTCTTGTCTGTTTGAGGCAAGTGTGAATGTTGCAATTGGCCAGCTTGATTAGCGCTGAATGGCCTTGCAGCTTCAAAGCCTGGCTGGTTGCTGTGTAGGGGTCCTTTGTTGGGAGGTGTTGGCTGGTCCTGATTCATTCTTGTCTGGAATTCCCCTGCTTTTTGAGTGTTGCTCTTTATTTACTGGTCTGATTTTAGAATTTTTTTTAATACTGATAGCCAGATGGTGTTCATTTTTATGGTTTCCTCCTTTCAAAAAGCTTAAATATTCCTGAGATGAAAAAGAGCCTCCTCCAAAGATCTCTTTTTTATTGTTGTTTTATCCCACTCCCACCCTCCCCTCCTTATATATGCAATTTATACAGCAAACTACAGAAGTTACATTTGAAATATGAATCTCAGTCTTAATTTTTCTACAAAGTTTAGCACATTCTCTAAATAATTCCTAACTGGTTCCCACATCCTCTTAGTTATTGTAACTTTTTCAATTTTATCTGCATTATTCCATTTGCAATTTGTTATTTCCACATTTAATATATTAACTCTATACTTATACCAATTAGTCAATGTCTGTTTTGTTTTATCTTTCCAACTCCTCCCTCACTAAAATAATTTGTGCACATGCTATTAATTTGTCAACCAGTTTTTCTCTTTGTATATTCTTCACTCCTCTGAAGATCTCAGATTTGTGGAGATCCGATATGGGAAGAGGCGGTCTTCCAGAAATGCTGGTTCAAGTCAATACCAAAACCTTGAATTGAGCTTAGAAGCAGATTGGAAACCAGTGTAGTTCTTGCAAGACCAATGGGGTATGATAAATAAACAAAGGGTTGGAGCAAAAGAGTAAGCTATGAGTGTCAGGCAAACTGTTCTTCAACCTCCCTTTCCACAAGCAGCCCTGGCTTCTCTCCGGCATGGTGGCCAATCCTATCCCATCAACAGTATCTGGCATTGCTGTTGGGATTCAGTTATTGCTCAGGGTGTTTCCTCTACATCAGTGGTTCTCAACCTGTGGGTCCCCAGATGTTTTGGCCTTCAACTCCCAGAAATCCTAACAGCTGGGATTTCTGGGAGTTGTAGGCCAAAACACCTGGGGACTCACAGGTTAAGAACCACTGCTCTACATGGAATGGTGGTGTGACAGTATTGTATCCATTTTGCCTCAGACAGCCACATGTCTTGGGCAAACCTTAGGTTATAGAAGACCCTGGACTAAAGGTCTTGTGTTCCCTCACTGTTGTTCTTGGAGATGTGCATACAGTATGCAAAAAATGAAAGAATGTATATTAAGTATTTTTCCATTATGTACCCCATTCTGTTCCAAACATAACCCAAAATACAGGCCAAACGTACGTGGTAGGAGAACACTTGGAGTGTTTCAATAAAATGTCTCGCCTAAGGCAGTGGTTCCCAACGTTTGATCCTCCAGCTATTTTGGGCTTCAGCTCCCATAATTCATAACAGTTGGTAAACTGGTTGGGATTTCTTGGAATTTTAGTCCAAAACACCTGGAGGACCAAAGATTGGGAACCACTGGTCTAAGGGCGTTGGCTTAGCATTGCCATGATGTGGTCACTGCGCTGAGTCAAACACATTGAGTCAAAATATGACTCATGGTAAACTACAACACAATGGTGGGAAAACTGAACATCTCCCATTGTAACCAGACTACATTTCTATCACCAGACTGGGCCAACATAGTATAGAGAGAGATGCTGGGAATCATTATTTGGATAAATCTGCAGGACTGCATTTTGGCTTTCCTTGCCTTAAGAGCTCACCCAGAATGGGGGAGAGACACGAAGTGTTGCTATAAACAGGTAGAGAGTGGAGCAATTGCCCTCCAAATAAGAATTATGCCTCCCAATATTTTTGTCCTTCAACCTCCAAATTTATAGGACTGAAGAGAGGAAGACACTGAAAATCATTTGCACACCTAGAACTCTCATATTTGCTGGGTTGTTTTTTTTTTGTTCCTTTGGTAACTCTACCTACTCCTTTTATTTCTCTGGATGCCTAAACACTATTTATGAACACTATTTTAATAATAATAATAATAATAATAATAATAATAATAATAATAATCTTTATTTATACCCCACCACCATCTCCCCAAAGCGGACTCAGGGCACCTAACATGAGGGCAAGCCTGAAAATACAATACAGCAAAATAAAATACAAAACAACGAAAAATTACATCACAATAAAATACGTAAAGTAACAAGATAAAATAAAACAGTGCAATGTAATGAAAAATAGAACATAATGGGTGGGCCAAATGCATAAGATAAAATGATAAAACCCTGGATGAGATAGCAGTGGAAAAGTGTATTTGAGAGGGAGGAGCCCATAAGGGATGAACAGTGGGGTTAAGCCTTCATTAGGGATGGGAAAAGGGGGAGGGAGTGACTGCAATGCTGTAAATTTTAGAAGTGAATGAAAGTTCCATTCAGGGGACATAATTCTTATTTGAGGGGCAATGCCTTCATTTCCTCCACTTTCGCTGCAGAAAACAGACATTCTTGGAACTGAGGTTCCAAAGCAGAAGGCCATAGTACACATGTGATTTTGCTTGACCTAAGGACAATCTTTTGTTGATGGATGGGTCATCAGAGACAGCTAGATCATCATAATGATAGGTAAAGGTAAATATTTCCCCTTGACATTAAGTCTAGTCAAGTCTGACTCTGGGGGGTGGTGCTCATCTCCATTTCTAAGCCAATGAGCTGGCTTTGTCCATAGACACCTCCAAGGTCATGTGCATGGAGTGCCGTTACCTTTCCACCATAGTGGTACCTATTGATCTACTTATCTTTGTATGTTTTCGAACTGCTAGGTTGGCAGAAGCTGGGGCTAATGATGGGAGTACATTCCACTCTACGTCTTCGAACCACTGACCTTTTGATCAGCAAGTTCTGTAGCTCAGCAGTTTTACCCACTCCGCCACCATGGCCCCTTCATCATAATGATAGCTAGTAAAAAATTCCCACTGCCCCTAAGGTCTTTATTTCACAAGGCTGATAACATTGTGGTATTGTGAAAGTGATCAATTAATGGTATATTTCCACTTGCTTGAAAAACAAGTAAGACAACAGGCTTGTGTGATAAACCTAGGTCTGTGAGTTCTTATAATATGAACCTTGAACCTGGATAGTAAAGATAAAGGTTTTCCCTCGACATTAAGTCTAGTCAAGTCCGACTCTGGGAGATGGTGCTTATCTCAATTGTCTGTAGAAGCCTTCTAGGTCATGTAGCCGGCATGACTGTATGGAGCGCCATTATCTTCCTGCAAAAGTGGTACCTATTGATCTACTCACATTGGCATGTTTTCGAACTGCTAGGTTGGCAAAAGCTGGGGCTAACAACAGGAGCTCACCCCGTCCTGTGGATTCAAACCGCCGACCTTCCAGTCAGCAAGTTCTGCAGCTTAGCAGTTTAACCCGCTGTGCCACCTGAATAGGACTGTATGTTGAAATAGTACAGAATAGGATGTTGAAATTTCAACATCTGAATAGTATGTTGAAAAGGAAAGGAAGCCAACATTTCACTTTAGATGCAAACATCCTTAAACTAAATCCACCAGGAAGGGATATGATGCCCTGGTATTGGGACCTGACCCTATAAACCATTAATGGAATAGCATTAGAACACGTAAAAAAAATCTACTTTTCCAGCAACCTTTTCCTGAACTGCAAAGGCTCTCCTTTTAAAAGGAAACTGCTTGGTTACATTGTCTAATTCCAATAATTCACTGATTGGATTAGTCTTCTGAGTCCTCTTTTACCCCTTGGTACTTTCAATGCTTGACTCTTTTTCTCCCTTTCCCCCTGTTGTTCTTTTCATAGCTTTATTGCTTTAATTGCTCTAATTGATTGTTGCTAATTGCTTTAGGTTTTTCTAAGAAAAGAGGGAGTTCAAACAATTCTTGAAATAAAGAGGATACTGAGAGGGAAAGAAAGAGCACCCCACACATATTCAGATGCAGTCTTCATTAGCACCACTTCATCTACCAATTTCTGGAAATCACATGTTTTGGTTGCCAGCTGAATACACTCCACACATCTTTATGTATTATTTAAAAGTTATCTTATCCTGCTTCTCAGCCAAAAAGGCTCCCAAGGAGGTTTACACCCAATTACTTACTTTTAAAAGGTCAGTGTCTAATTAACAAACTTGCAGTCTAAAAAGGTAAAAGACAAAAAAAGTCATGGCACCAAAAGAGAAAGGGATGGGGAAGGAAGAGGAAATGTAAGGGATCACGGGTTTAGGGTGTGGGATCCCTTTTCGAAGAAATCCACAGAGTCCAATTGGTTCATGTAAGACACCATTTAATCAAGCTGATCAACATGAGACGGACAGAAGCACTTCTGTTTGTGCTTTCAAAGACTGCCGCACCCTCCTCTTTTTCTGCTGACTTTTATACTCAAGTAATAGGTCATGGAAAGTACTCTCTTTCCAGCCCCTCTCCCTTGACCTTTTGATGGAAAGTACCTTCTTGTACCTGCAGACTCTGCGCTTAACCACAACCTTTGAACTTAACCACAACACAACCTTCCTATGTAGGCTTGAACTTTGTATGACCTCTACATGTCACATCTTGTTTCTTAAAAACATTTTCTTCCGTGTTGCTCCTTTTCTACAGAGAAAGGGTATATTTCTCTTATGCTGTTAATTTCATTCAAAGCCCCTTGCTTAGCATTTGCAAATTTCACTCAAAGACCCTTTCATTAAGACTCAGGACTCATCCATACAACCATATACAATCCAGATTATCGGCTTTGAATTGGATTACATTAGTCTACACTGCCATTTTTTTCATGTCAGGAGCAACTTGAGAAACTCCAAGTCGCTTCTGGTGTGAGAGAATTGGCCATCTGCAAGAACATTGCCCAGGGGGTGCCTGGATGTTTTGATGTTTTACCATCCTTGTGGGAGGGTTCTCTCATGTCCCCGCATGGGGAGCTGGAGCTGACATAGGGAGCTCAACCTGCTCTCCTCAGATTTGAACCGCTGACCTATCGGTCAGCAGTGCTGCCAGCACAAGGTTTAACCCAATGGTTCTCAACCTGTGGGTCCCCAGATGTTTTAGCCTTCAACTCCCAGAAACCCTAACAGCTGGTAAACTGGCTGGGATTTCTGGGGGTTGTAGGCCAAAACACCTGGGGACCCACAGGTTGGGAACCACTGGTTTAACCCATTGAACCACTGCCATATAATCCAGTTCAAAGGACACAATCTGGATTTTATATGGCTTTGTAGATGGGGCCTCAGATATATTTCTAGCTATAGTTCTCACTATGAGTAGGTGGGATCAGGGATGAGTCTTATACGGTATTTATTTGGGGTAAATTTCTGTTTAATCAATTACCTTATTTTGCATTTTGGAGACTGCTTTTCTAGTGTAGGATGTTAGAGCTGTCATCCTTCAGGGTTTTAGCGAAATGATTTCGGCTTTTACAAGCTGAATCTCTGAGTGGGAATATATACTTCTTAAATGCACAAGCACGGACAAGTGTGCAAAGGACTCCCAAGACACAAGGAGGAAGTCGGTTGTCCGCCAGATGTTTTCCAGCTGCATCTCCCACCAGCCCAGGTCGATAGAGCCAATGTGAGGAATGCTGGGAGTTCCAGTTGAATAACCATCTGGACAGCTGCATCATTTCCCCTCTCTCCCATTCTGTGCAACACAAAGCCTGCAATTTCCACACAATGGAGCTGTTGCTGTCTCTTTTGAACTATTGATGGATCATTGTGTTGTAACAATCATGTCGTTCCAGCAAGAACAAACACTGTCCTCGCTTTTCAGTCCCTGGAGGAGAGGTGGGTGCAGAATAAACAGAAACAGCAGCCAGCAGGCTTCGAGGGTAACTCTTATTTTGAAAACAGGGATGTTACAAACGTGTCCCTGTTTTCACCTGTGAGATGACAGGGGAGTTGACATCCTGAGACAGCCAAGCCTTGGATCAGAGTATGATCGTACTCAGAAGTAGATGTTATCTTAGGAGCATTTCTGAAAGGGAAGGTGGGAGGGAAGGAGGGGAGAATTCGCATTCCAGATATTGTAGCAAGGCAATAACATACCTGTAACTGGCCACAAAGACTCATGTATAAGTCGACCTCCTGTATAAGCCAAGCGAAGGTTTGGGGACCAAAAATATAGTTTTACATTTTTTGTCGTGTCAGGAGCATCTTGAGAAACTGCGAGTCGCTTCTGGTGTGAGAGAATTGTCCGTCTGCAAGGACGTTGCCCAGGGGACACTCGGACGTTTTGATGTTTTTACAATCCTTGTGGGATGATTCTCTCATGTCCCCGCATGAGGAGCTGGAGCTGATAGAGGGAGTTCATCCACGCTTTCCCCTGATTCGAACCTGTGACCTATCGGTCTTCAGTCCTACTAGCACTTGGGTTTAACCATTGCGCCACTGGGAGTTTTACATGACCCATGGATAACTTGAAGTCATTCCAAGGAGAGAGAAAAACATCAAATGTTGCTTCAAGGTGCAAGCCACTATATTCCTGCCCAGGCATTTTTAAAAACCACAAGTATTCACACAGCAGAAAGAGTAAAGGGGGGGTCATGGTTTCTTTTAGGTTCTCACAGGACGAAGTAAGCTTTTTCCCTTTGTTATTCCATTAAAGGAAGGAAATTGTTTCATTTTTATCATAACTCCTAATAATAATAATAATAATAATAATAATAATAATAATAATAATAATGGATTGTCAATGTTGCAAACCCAGGTGACAGAACAATTAAAGAGAAACAACTGGAAAAGATGACATGATATGAGGATTTAAAGATCGAACTGCAAAGACTGTGGCACAAGCCAGTAAAGGTGGTCCCAGTGGTGATCGGCATACTGGGTGCAGTGCCTAAAGACTTTGGCCTGGACTTAAATACAATTGGCACTGACAAGATTACCATCTGCAAGCTGCAAATGACCACCTTACTGGGATATGCACGCATTATTCGCCAATACATCACACAGTCCTAGACACTTGGGAAGTGTCTGACGTGTGATCCAATACAACAGCCAGCAGAGTGTCTGCTGTGGACTCATCTTGTAGTGTTTCTAATAATAATAATAATAATAATAATAATAATAATAATAATAATAAGCTTTATTTATACCGCTTATTATTTATCCTGGTTTGAAAGTTTTATTTCCTGGTTAATTGTATGTCTACTTTTTTTGAAAGTAGTTGTTATACTCCAGAAACCTTGTTTTGTGGCTGTCACAAACTATGTTGAATTGGAGTTTAGACTTTAGGAGATATTCATTGGAAAACTATAGCAAAATATGCTGCAGGATTAGTAAACTTTTAGTAAACTTTTCCAGTTTACTAAACTGGAGTTTAGTAAACTTTTCCCGTGTTTTTTTGATAGAATTAACTAAGAAATGACATTTATAATACCAGGAACAAAAATTGTGTTACACTGTATAATGCAAGTCTACTATGTACAGAGTCTGGACTGTACATAACTACATTAATGCATCAAACCAAAGTTTTGAAACTGCAATTTACATGTCAAACAGTTTATTTTTAAATCAGGGTTTTATTTGTCGTGTCAGAGCAACCAGTCCATTATATTACATTTCTAACAGAACAAAGCAAACAAACAAATCAGGGTTAATGAGGCCCCAATAAAGTCACATACCAAAAGTGATGTCATGACAGAGTCCCCTTCTACACTGCCATATAAAATCCAGATTATCTGCTTTGGATTGAATTATATGCCAGTGTGAACTCATATAATCCAGTTCAAATGTGGATTATCTGATTTAATAATCTGGATTATTTGGCAGTGTGGAAGGGGCTTGCAAGTGCATCTACATTGTAGAATAATGAAATCCTGGAAGCTGTCGTTTAGTGAGGCACCAGTACTTTTGGCAGAGAAAGCTAAGGATTTTGTGAAACTACAACTCACACAATTCCATAGCATTGATCTATGGCAATTAAAGTGTTATCTATCTGCATTAATTCAACAGTAAAGATGCACCCTAAAACTCATTATTTTACTGGTATGATGAATAAGGATGTAGCGTTATTTTCCAAAAATTTAAAAGAAGTTTTATGGAGTTTCTCGGTGCTTTTTTGGCCATTTCCTGTCAGTTTCCTAAGAGGTTTTGTTCCCCTCCAAAAAGTAAAAATAATCAAAGAAAACATAATGAATAGTGCAATGACTAAAGCAACAAAAACTAAAAAAAGTAGTAAGTAATGAAAAAGGGCTGCTTTAAAACATTGTAATGAAGAATGAAATGAACTACTTTTAAAATACTTTCCAAATTCTAGATCAAATACAAATATAAGATAGGTTACCCCAAAAAAGGCTCCATGAAAACAGACTTCTTACTGCAGTACTGCATCCAAGGGATTCTGGGATGCATTTAAATTTATGTAAGGTTGATGCGGTCAATGGCCTCTAAATTATGCCACCCAAGATTGTTGCCAAGCTTGCCCACAACAAAATCTTTCCAGATTATCCTTCAGACTCCATCACAAGTCCTTTTGCTTGCTCATTTAAGATAGTGATAGCCCACCCTTTGCACAAGCGCGCAAAGGAAAGGAGCACAAGCCAACAAACCAGAAACTACTAGTTTGTAAAAACTTAGTGTCAACATGAGCTCAGTCATAATAACAAAAGACTTTAGAAATAAATATTAATCCCCAAAAAAGCCTAAAATGTTTGTCCATAAATTTTCAGTGGGTTATGAATGTGGGCGTGTTTTGCAACATTTTGGCTTTCCCAAACCACAGAGCTGCTGAACTTGCTGACCAAAAGGTCAGTGGTTTGAATCCGGGAAACGGGGTGAGCTCTCACTGTTAGCCCCAGGTTCTGCCAACCTAGGAATTTGAAAACATGCAAAATGTGAATAGATCAATAGGTACTGCTTCTGTAGGAAGGTAATGGCGCTCCATGCAGTCATGCTGGCCACATGACCTTGGAAGTGTCTGCGGACAGCACCGGCTCTTCATCTTAGAAATGGAGATGAGCAACAACCCCCAAAGTTGTATACAACTAGACTTATTGTCAGGGGAAATCTTTACCTTTACCTTTCCCAACATTTGCCAGCTGTAATGTTTTTTTCGCTTGATATAATAGCTTTTTTTTGGTTGTGGGGGAGTACAACAGCAGGAGGGGCAGAAGACCCCATTGTTTTAAAAACCAAACATTTCATCTAGCTAAGAGACTGCCTTTCATTGACGTGGAAAGGGCTATTTTTCTGCTGCAGATCCAGAATCCTTCCAAAATGCACTCTGCAATGACCTTACCGCTTAGGCTTAAAAATGTGTCTCCTGGCAGCTGTTCCCTCTCTGGATTAGCATCAGTGCAAAAGGAAGGGGGGAAAGACATTCAGAATAACAAACCTCTCATTAGAGCAATAAACCATACAAACTGTGATATGCTTTAACACAAACACACAGAGTCAATGTGCCGATCCACCAGCCTGTTGTCATATGTGTCCATGGTTGTCACTTTTCCCAAAAGGAGGCGATTAGGGTTACCGTATTTGGGGGGGGGGGAGGACATATTTAATAATTGTCTACTTCAAACTGCCAATTGCTATGACAACTCTCACTTTAAATACCCTATAACCTCCGAGATGTTTGTAAAAGGAGCCGTTGCTTGTTAGTTGATTCAGTCCGACAGACAAAGCAGACCTTCCTTGCAGCTTGGTACTATCCCATCAATGGCAACTGGGCATTTCCCTTTCCATCTTCTTTCTTGATGGGTGTTCTTTTCAGAATGGCAGTCCCAATTATGACAGCAGTGGATGCAGTTGCCCCAACCCAGTACAAAGTAGGCAAATCACATAGTAACTCCTCATAGGGCGGAGGATGGCTAGTTTGAAGTCCTCCTTCGCCCTGCTTTAACCTGGCACCTTGTTCTTTGTCTTCTTTAAAATTCTGGCCCCTTCTACACTGCCATATAATCCAGGTTATCAAATCAGATAATCCACATTGTAATTTAAGAAGATACTAGCACTCTTTAGCAAAAAAAAGGCTAACATCCTTGTAAAACTACAACTCCCGTGATTCCATAGCATTGAACCATGGCTGTTAAAGTGGTCTCAAACTGCTTTATATTTACAATGTAAAGTAAATGCAAAGGTTTCCCCTTAACATTAAATCTAGTCGAGTCTGACTTTGGGAGGTGGTGCTCATCTCCATTTCTAAGCCGAAGAGTCAGCGTTGTCCATAGACGCCTCCAAGGTCATGTGGCTGGCATGACTGCATGAAGCTCTATTACCTTCCCACCAAGCAATACCTATCGATCTACTCACATTTGCATATTTTTGAACTGCTAGGTTGGCAGAAGCTGGGGCTAACAACGGGAACTCACCCCAGTCCCACGTATTCGAACTGCCGACCTTCTGGTCAGCAAGTTCTGCAGCTTAGCAGTTGAACCCACTGTGCCACCATGGCCCTCTACAGTGATGCACCTATTGAAGAATTTGAGACATTCAATACAGCACTCATTCATTGTTTTTGGAAACAATACATCTGATATTCGGGAATCCTTGGGTTTCAGCATAAATACTGGAAAGGATTGTCACAGAATCCCTGCTACCTTACTTTTTTAGACAAAGAAAATTCAAGAGTATTCATTAGCGAAGAAGAAAAGAAAAATGTGTCTGCTAGGAAACTGATTCGATTGTTGATGGTTTCTTTTGAACATAATCATGCGGAGGTGTATTCTCTTTTCGGTAGGTGTTGTATTTATCTCTTTGTGTTGGTATTTAATGTCGTCACTGCACTGCATGTATGCTTTTTTTTACAAAAAAAGATCAGGTTACAATTTTTAAAAAGAGAGTGAGACACTGAAAATCATTCACACCTAGGTATCATTATCTGCATCTTTTCATTGGAGGCCCAAGCTGTTTGTGTAAATACTCAACTCAATTTTAAGTTACTTCAATGCTACTAATTAGGGAAAGGAAATTATTGAAGGAAAAACTAGGGGGATATTGAATGTGTATTTAGAGGTGACAGTGCCCTACTTTTTTCCCTTCCTCAGTAAAGGAAGGGAAACATTAAGTCTAGTCAAGTCCGACTCTGGGGGGGTGGTGCTCATCTCTAAGCCAAAGAGCCAGTGTTGTCCGTAGACGCCTCCTAGGTCATGTGGCTGGCATGACTGCATGAAGCTCTATTACATGACTGCATGGAGCGCGGTTACCTTCTCGCCAAAGCAGTACCTATTGATCTACTCACATTTGCATGTTTTCAAACTGCTAAGTTGGCAGAAGCAGGGCCTAGCAGCAGGAGCTCACCCTATCCCTGTGGATTTGAACCGTCAACCTTCTGGTCAGCAAATTCTGCAGCTTAGTGGTTTAACCCACCACCACAGCCTTCCTCGGTAGTTACACATTATTATAGGTGTTAATATTGTATTGCTTATATATATATTTTAAAAATCATATGAATGTATTTATTTTATTCGATATAGAGATTGTCTGACATCCAGTTCAGTATTTACAATACTGTAAACCTGACTTATGATCTCATAGCTACAGGCAACTTTGTATTCATTTCATAAGATCTGACATATTTTCCCCTTTGGAAGCATATTAATTGTGTTATTCTTTTTTCATGTTCCCAGTTTTGTAATATTTGGTTTTTTATGTTGCTGTTTTTATGGCTTTCGTTTTGCTATTGCTTTGGTACTCTGATCGTTAGCTGTTCTCATTTTAAGGCAATGCTATCTATGTTTTCATTGCACACGCACACACACACACATATATATATTCTGTAAAGTAGGTAAAACTAATAATGGCCTGCCTGCCAGCGTTCACCACCCTCCAACTTAAAAGCGGTTCAGAGGTCTCTAAAAGGAAATTGTCAGGGAATACCTTTGGATCTTTCCTAATCAGAGAGACAGCTCACAGTTGTAGCTAAAGCGTGGGCAAAATGAAAGCACAGCCTTCCCCATATGAATTCTGCCCTGGGATGTAATTTTCTATCCATCTCCAAATTTCTAGCATTGCAATAAGTTAAACTTCAGATGAGCATTTAGAAATACAGTATAGGCAGCCAAAGAAAAGGACCGTAATGACAAGGGGAAGGTGAATGCTGTAAATAGAAGTGTTCTTAGGCATGAGCAATTTTTGACATATGAGGCCCAGGCCCGTAGCCAGGATTTCGTTTTGGGGGGGGGGCTAAAAAATTTTCAGGGGGGGTTTCGGGAGGGCTGAGTTTCGGGGGGGGGGGCTGAGTCTGAGTGAAAGAGGGTCTAGCCTAGCAAACCTTTTGTATCATTACCCCAATACCCCCATGCATATGGGATATATTGAGTATGGTGATCAGATCATGATATGAATAAACATAACAGTTTAAATGATGCACCAGTAAGGCCTTTTCGCGAACCACCATGAGAATTTCGGGGGGGGGCTGAAGCCCCTCAAGCCTCCCCCCCCCGGCTACATGCCTGATGAGGCCCCATCTACACTGCCATATAATGCACTTTGAAACTGCATTATATGGCCAGTGTAGATTCATAGAATGCTTTTTAACTGCATTGAACCACATAATCCAGTTTCTAGATCTAAGGCTGGATCGACACTGACCTATATCCTAGGATCTGATCTCAGGATGGATTTACACAGTCCTATATACCAGGATCTGATCCCAATCATCTGCTTTGAATTAGATGAGTCTGCACTGTCAGGTAATCTGTGACAAGCTGATAATCTGGAATGAGATCCTGGGATATAGGGCAGTATAGATCCAGCCCCAGATTATCATCTTGTCCCAGATTATCTGACAGTGTAGACCAGGGGGCCTCAAACTAAGGCCTGGGGGTCGGATATGGCCCTCCAAGGTCATTTACCTGGCCCTCGCTCAGGGTCAACCTAAGTCTGAAATGACTTGAAACCACACAACAACAACAACAACAACAACAACAATCCTATCTCATCAGCCAAAAGCAGCCCAACACTTCCCATTGAAACACTAATAAGTTTATATTTGTTAAAATTGTTCTTCACTTTAATTATTGTATTGTTTTTAAGTGTTTTTTGCACTACAAATAAGATATGTGCAGTATGCATAGGAATTCATTCATGTTTTTTTGCCAATTATAATCCGGTCCCTCAACAGTTTGAGGGACTGTGACCTGGCCCTCTGTTTAAAACGTTTGTGGACCCCTGGTGTAGACTCATATAATCCAGTTCAAAGCATACAATCTGGATTCATAAATTTGGTTATATGGCAGTGTAGACAGTGCCTGAGTCTACATAGCCATATAATACAGTTTCAAACTGCTCACTATGGCAATGTAAATGGGGTCTGATATATCAAAATGTGATCCTTCTCTGGAATGCTAGATTTTTGGAGTTGATGGAAAATTTAATGGATGGAAATCAGAATCTTTATTTGGAGGAATTGCTCTCAGCCCCACAGCACCCCAAAGATAGACATATATGTTCCTCGGATATTATCATAGATTAGATCATATATACAACATTTTAACTCATATGGGAATACCCAGGTTCCTCTAGCATTTTAGGTGATGTCTTATGTTTCCTCTCCCAAGATAGAAATTATCAACTATGCTGCCTTTTACAAATTTTATTTCCTAGTCACAAGGCTCTGTTATTTATTTGTTTTGTATCAAAAGCATTGCATCAATTAGTATAAAACTGATAAAAATAGAAGGAGCACAAGCGGCGAAATGTCTTTTAACCAAAAACGGGCAACAGTGACCGCATTATCTATAGCCTCCAACAATTCTTCCTCTGTACATGAGGCAGGGCATAGTGGACAAGCATACAGATGCAGAGTTATCTGTTCTGCTCCACAGTCACACAAGGTGTGGGATTCTTTTAGGTAGTGCCATTTTACCAGGTTGTCTTTTGTTCTGCCCACTCCACTTCTGAGTCTGTTCAGGGACTTCCAAATTGCCCATTCTTGGAGGAAGACCCTCGTGGGGGGCCATCCAGTTGGGGTTTCCTGGTTTAGCTGCCCAGAGGGATACCCTTGCTGTTGCTGGAGGGATGCCAAGAAGAGTGGTAGTTCTCATAAAGCTTTTCCTTGATTTGAGTCTACTGGGAGGAGACTGGTAGCCATATAGTGGGTGGCTTTCACAGTGCACAGCCTCATTTCTCTCGCATTTAGCAGCAACTTCCCATCGCACATTGGGGGGGGGGGGGCAGTGCCAGCTAGCTTGTAGAGTTTATCAATAGGTGTAGGTTTAAGACATCCTGTGATTATTCTGCATGTTTCATTCAATGCTATGTTCACCTGTTTTGTGTGGACAGACTTATGCAAAACAGGACAGGCATACTCGACAGTTGAGTAAGACAATGTCAGGGCTGATGTTCTTATTAAGTTTGGGTCTGCACCCCATGTGCTGCCAGTAAATTTTTGCAGGATGTTATTGTGTGCAGCTACTTTGTGCTTGGTGTGCAAGCAGTGTTTCCTATATGCTAGTGTTCGATTGAAGGTGACATCAAGATATTTAGGATGGAAACAATGTTCAAACTCTTGACCTTCCCTGGTGACTTTCAATTTCCTGTTGGCTTCACGGTTGCATAGGTGAAAAGCACACACTTGTGTCTTGGCAGGGTTAGACTTCAGGTGGTTATCTTTGAAGCAGCTGGAGAGCTCTTTCAAGGCATTAGTAAGCTGGATTTTGACTATTTCAAAGTCTTTTGCTTGTGTTGTTAGGCCAAGGTCATCGGCATATATAAAGCCCTTTGTGAGTGGTGGTTATGGCTGATGGCTAGTAAAGATGTTAAACAAGGTCGCTGCCTTGGCATAAATCATTCTTTGGCGTCCTCCATTTACTTCTCCTGCCCTGAAACTCCACATAGAAACTGCAGTTTTCTAGGAGGATCCGGATAGTTTTTGTAAAATCATAGTCCCGGGTAATATGGTAGACTTTCTGCAGCATTTTCCTATATTGCACCGTGTCATAGGCTGCTGTAAGGTCGACAAAAACTATTCCAGTAATGCAACCTTTCTCATATTCTTCCACAATGTACTCAGTCAGATTAAGAATTGGGCTGTACAGTTTTTCCCTGGTCTGAAATGGGGCTCTGTTGAATGCATTACTTACTCAACTTCATCAGGTACTAAGAGGGAGGAAAGTTTCCCCTTTGAAATTCCCTCTACTGCAAAACTTGTCCTCATTTACCTCTTTCTGTCCCAGATATATAACTTTATGTTCAAGACATAAAGGAAAAGTATGAGTTGTACAAAGAAAATAGGTCTCTGAGGGGGTGGGCAACATGAGCTGAAGGGCCCTTTGTGTCACCCAATTTCATCTTGGGGTGGGCTCCAAAACTTGTAAACAGGCTGTTGGTCCCAGATTTATCCAATGACTCGAATTTTCGAAAAGGACATATTGCTTCACTTTGTGAAGATGAACAATATTAAGAGAAATCTGAAACTTCTACATGAAACAATCCCTTGAATTATGCAAGGTAAAAAAAATATATGAAAAGCCCCTCTTTCACAAAGCTTAGCTACAGAAAAACAACTGGACTAGGATGCGGATGTTTCGAGATTTGTTGTGCAACGTATGCAAATCTTCTCCTTGGAAATATTTTTGATAATTTGAGTGCCTTGGCTGATATTTGCAACACATTTCAGCTTTCTGGCCAGAGCTAGAAAAGTTTGCAGGGAAAAGGTTAATGGTCTTTGTTAATAATGAATTGCTTAACAATTTCGTTCAGCTACACTTTATGTAAAAGTGGAGAAGTAACTGCTGGTGATGGTGTGTGCCTTCAAACTGACTCCAACTTATGAAAGAGGCTGGCCATTGCCTTCCTCTAAGACTGAGAGAGTGTGATTTAAACCCCTTTCACACAGCTGAATAAAATGCCACATTATCTGCTTTGAACTGGAATATATGGCAGTGTGGACTCAGATAACGGAGTTCAAAGCAGATATTGTGGGGTTTTCTGCCTTTATATTCCAGGATATAGGGCTGTGTGGAATCGGAGATCAGTGGAGACTTCAACCCTGATTTCCCAGGGCCTCAGTCCAACTGTTGGACTATTACACCTTATTGGCAATAATTCAGGATCATGGGAAATAGCCTCTATGTTGTGTTCACTTTATAATACAGGAGAGCCATTTGGACTGCACTGACACTGTCAGATTAATGCAGTTTGCACCACTTTCACTGCCATATGGGAATAATGGGAGATAAAATTTTGCAAGGCCTTTAGTGTTCTCTGCCAAAGAGGTTTGGTGCCTCCCCAAACAACAGCTCTCAGGATTCCATATAATTGAGTAATTGCAATTAAAGTGGTATCAAACAACATTAATTCTACAGTGTAGAAGCATCCTTGGATATAAAGAACCCCTCCAAGCTGCCCCGGGGAACTGATGATTTAAAAACTTTTGGAAGAAATAAATTAATTGTGAATCCAATATTCCTTTGGCCACTTGCATTGATGAAAGGAGCCCCCCGGTGGCACAATGGATCAAATCCTTGTCCAAGCAGGACTGTTGACCGAAAGGTTGGTGGTTCGAATCTGGGGAGTGGGGTGAGCTCCCATCTGTCAGCTCCAGCTTCTCATGCAGGGACAGTAAAACATCCTGGGCAACGTCATTGGAGACAGCCAATTCTCTCACACCAAAGTGACTTGCTGTTTCTCAAGTCGTTCCTGACATGAAAAAAAATTGATGAAAGGACTAACTGACAAACGTAACATTTGTTGGCACTTTTGCATAGGCATCAAATTAATGACTACATCACCAACAACTTAATTCTGGAATGACATTTGACACCAAAAGTCTGACTTAAGTCAATCAATTAAGCTTGAGAATAAATGTATTTAAAAGTTACTCCTTTTTTGTTAGACAATTTCTAACTTGATTGCTTTTAATTTGTTCTTCCTGTCCATTTCTAGCTAACATGGCAATAGACTAGTCGTTTGGGGGGTACACTTCCTATCGCCGAGTTTGAAGGAGAGATGTACAAATTTCTTTCTTCCTTTACTGCCATTTAGCTGGAAGACATTTTACGAAGACGGAGAGGACGCTCCCAAGGAGTTTGCAATTTAAAAATAGATGTAACCAAGGAAGTGAGACAGGGATAGAAGGGAGGCAAGGGTAAACGAGGTAAAAAAATACAATTATTTCAGGTAAGTTTCGATCCTGTAAGGCATAGGATTAAGGGCAGTAGTTAACAACTGACTTTCCTCCATCCCCAAGCTTCTCATTCCTTTGTTTAAAAAATATTGTAATATTTGTGGGGATAAACATACCCTCCAACAGTACTGTCACTAGGGGTAGTGTCATCCAATGCAGTAATTCGTGGTGTCACCCACTGGACTTCCTCCTAGTCCCAGAACCAGTGGCAATGTTGTAGCTGAAATATAAGGAAAATAGACAAAATCAGCAACTTTACAAGTTCACAGTTCATGCACTTGCAAACAAAACCACATGATTTGAAGCATCATTGCTATCAAGCATTAGAAGGTTCAAAAACTAAATCAACATAGAGTTTTAGCCTTTTAGGTATATCATTAGAGAACATGTGAATCATATTTGTGTGGCTATAGATATCTGTAGGGATATTTTTTGCAAAAAAAGAATAAATTGATGATGGAAAGGGATGTTGGTGTCACCTCTTCTGATAGCATTACCCAGTGTGATATGAGCCCCCTTAAACGTGGGACATGTGTGCCAAGTAATACCAAAGTATGGTCAGTGTGGGAAACGTTATATGGCCAAACCCAGACGGACCGCAGCAGTTTGCTTTTGCCTAAGATTACTGGGAAGGGCAAGACTGAAGAATTAATTGAGTGCAAACTACTTTTGCACCCTGAACTCAGTGTGCAGCAATTGCAGTAAATGGAACACAGAAGGAGAAATGGGAGTGTTGAGAGAAACTGGGACATTTTTATGAGCAATGGAAAAAGTGGGATATAAGAGGATGAATTGGGACTGTTCCAGCAAAATTGGGAAGGTTAAAGGGTAATAGCTACAACATATGCTCCTCGCCTTCATCCTACTGGCACAACTTTCCCTAGTCTGCCTCTTTTGAGAGTTTACTGTGGATAATGGAAGCTGCAGCCCAATACATCCAAGATGCCATACTGGGATGTTGAGAACTGGAAGCCACCTTACTGGAGAAGGTAGTACCAGGGGTTGACGTTATTCTAGTTACCTGTGTTAAGTCACACCACTTGGCTTGCTGACACAAAACACCAGTAAAATAGATAGGTAGTTACATAGCTAGATAGCTAGATAGGGAGAGAGATAAAGATATAATAGCAATAATAATAATAATAATAATAATAATAATTATTATTATTATTATTATTATTATTATTTATTAATATATATACACACAAGTAAGCAGAATGCACAGAACCAATGTACAGTATTTGCATCACCAATGTACATAACCATAACTTGTGGGGCAATGGGGAATGGGGGGTGTAGCTCCTAATCTCCCAGTTTGTGGGGTGGGGCTGTAAGTGTGTAAAAAGAGGGTCAGCTCAGGGACTGGATTGATGCAGAAAAAATTAAATTATTCAGGAGGCCCAATTAATATTCATAAGCCTCCGGCACCAAACTGTCAGAGTCTTGGAGGGAAAATGAGAACAAGCAGCTATATGCTGGAAGGCAGAGGGGTGGGATGGGGGGAGAAAAAGATGGTAGTGATTCCCAAGCCCAAGCTTCATTATTGTACTTGCTGCCAACCCATTTCTTTCCATCAGGCCATAGATAGTGTCCCCTGCTTAACTTAGAAAAAATAGCCAAAAGTTGTAATTTTACAACCCTCAAGATTTAGCCAGCATGGCGAATGGCAAAGGAACATGGGAGCATGTTTTACAGATGAAAGCCCAGACTTGTATTGCCAAACAACCTCAGAGTGTAGCCATGATAACAGTTAAGAACAGACCAGCTAGGAGAGGCTGCGGTAATTTGCTTTTGCCTGAACGTACTGGGAAGAGTGAGATTTGGCCCACTGCTGAGTTGAGTGCAGAGTACTTTTACACACTGAACAAAATTTGCAGGCCTTGACTTAGATTAAGTACAAAGGGGGAAACTTGGGAGGTGGAGAGAGAAACTGAGACCTTTCAACAGCCGCTGAAAAAGCAAAGCAACAGCAGATTATTCACTACTCAGGATTCTCCTTGCCAAATCAGCACCGAGTTTCAGATCAAGAACATCTGAAGGGCCACATGATTCCCACTGCTGTCCCAAGTCCAGTTGCTACTTCCAACTAAACTGGAACAATGAGCACAAAAGTTGGCTCTTACCATGGAGCAATTCCTCCAGTGGGTTTACTCCTGTAATAAGATTCATAATTGAAATTCATCCCTGGTCACCACAGATATGTAGGGCAGTGGTTCTCAACCTTCCTAATGCTGTGACATGTTAATATAGTTCCTTATGTTGTGGTGACCTCCACCCATAAAATTATTTTCTTTGCTACTTCATAACTGTAATTTTACTACTATTATGAATTGTAATGTAAATATCTGATCTACAGGATGTATTTTCATTCACTGGAACAAATTTGGCACAATTACCTGATGCGCCCGAATTTGAATACTGGTGGGGTTTGGGAGGGGGGTTGATTTTGTCATTTGGGAGTTGTAGCTGCAGATATTTACATCTAACCTAATATCAAAGAGCATTCTGAACTCCACCAACGATGGAATTGAACCAAACTAGACACACAGAACTCCAGAGAGCACTGTGGGACTCAAACAAAGATGGATCTGGACCAAACTTGTCACAAATACTCAATGTGCCCAAATGTGAACACTGGTGAAGTTTGGGGAAAATAGATCTTGACATTTGGGAGTTGTAGTTGCTGGGATTTATAGTTCACCTACAATCAATGAGCATTCTGAATCCCATCAGCCATAGCATTGGGCCAAACTTCCCAGACAGAACCCCCACGACCAACAGAAAATACTGTGTTTTCTGATGGTCTTTGGCAACCCCTCTGACACCCCCTTGTGACCCCCAGATTGAGAAACACTGTTGTAGGGGGTTCTACAATGAAAGGGGGGGTCTTTGTAGGACTAGTGAAGCCCTCAGGTGGTTCAAGTTTAGTTTGAGAAGAGTGAGGAGGATATTCCTCCTCATTTCATGGACTGGAAGAGCTTTCTTGCACACTGTCAGTGATCCAAAAACCTAACATGTATTAAATTTAGTAGGAAGCAATGAAGGGCAAACAGGCAGTGATTTCATGGGAGCCATTCTTCTGTTTGGAAGTTATATGAGCACATCAGCAAAGGGGCCACTGTGACTTCTAGCATCATTGCTCATCCATGTGTCCTATTTCCCAGATTTCCTGTTTGGGGAAACGTGGGAGAGGGTTTCAGAGCCAGAGGCGATCATTGCAATGCAGTTGCCATATGGCGGACTTTTCAAAGGCTTCTTGTCATCTGCATTACCCGCCCAGAATGCTAAGTAAAGATGCTTGAGGGACAACACAGAACGGTGGCCACAGCAAGTACTTGCAGCGATAGCAGCAAAACAGCAGATGAGCATTATGTAATGGCCAGGGAGAATAAAATAGTCTTCCTCTGGCACAGAGGTTAGCAAAGTTACTTTTTCGGATGCATGTTTCTTTACTAGAGAAGAAGAACTCTCTGTAATTGTGGCCTTGCTTCTGGTTGGAAGGGGATTCAGAGCAAGGCTTCGGATCACTTCAGTGAATTGATGTGGTCTGAATCAGCCCATACAGTAAATGCCAAATACACTATGAAACAAAAGTTGAAAAATTCTGTTCCTGCTTTGAAAGTGTTGTTCCTGTTTAACTGTGTGGTACTTACTTTGAAAGTAGTTGTTATACTCCAGAAACTTTGTTTTTGTGGCTGTCACAAACTCTGTTGAAGTGTATTGTCGAAGGCTTTCATGGTCGAAATCACTGGGTTACTGTAAGTTTTTCGGGCTGTATGGCCATGTTCCAGAAGCATTCTCTCCTGACATTTCACCTGCATCTATGACAGGCATCCTCTGAGATTATGAGGTATATTAAAGTGGTTGAGACTCTATGAGATATTCATTGAAAAATTATAGCAAAATGTATTGCAGGATGTCCCGCAAAAACAAAGTTTTTGCAGTTTAATAAACTTTTTCCATGCTTTTGTGATAGAACCAATTTGGAAATGACATTTGTAACCTAGGAACAAAAATTGTGTAACTTTCTATTATTTCTTAAATGGAAGCCATCATTATCCCTTGACACTTTGGTTTTAAAAGGAATATATTTATCTTGGGCTAAATATCTGAAAGGTACCAGATTCAGTCTGATTTTGTAAGTAAGCAGGGTCAGCTTTGGTTTGTACTTGTATAGGAGACTACCAAAAACATACCAAGTCAACTGGCAAAACCAGCTTCTATATATTATAAGGGATACCATTTTACAATGGCGTTGTATGTAATGTGACTTGAGCACAGATGGTATCCATGGGGGATTTTGGATGAAACCCATGGATACTAAAATCCACAGATTTTGGTATCCATGGGGGATTTTGGATGAAACCCATGGATACCAAAATCCACAGATTTTGGTATCCATGGGGGATTTTGGATGAAACCCAAGTGAATGCCAAAGGCTCACTCTAATGCAGCCATCAGTAGCATCTTGTCACAGTGTTGTTCCTTGATTTCTCCCTCTTGTATTTGCTTAAATGGTTATCATGCAGCATTGATAGGCTGTCCAAAATATCCCTTAATAGGATAAATTTCCTTCAGAAGGAAAGGCTGCTAGATCTAGGACAGTGGTCTTCAACTTGTGGCTCCCCAGGTGTTTTGGCCTACGACTCCCAGAAATCCCAGCCAGTTTACCAGCTGTTAGGATTTCTGGGAGTTGAAGGCTAAAATGTCTGGGGACCCACAGGTTGAGAACCACCAATCTAAGTTCTGTAGGTATGCTTCGTGTTCAGCAGGCCCCACCGTGGTACAGAATCAGGTACGCAAGCAAACCTGTGATATAACACAAAACTATATGAATGCTTAGGTTGCCAACTTTAAAACTGACCCATGCAGCTCTGCTTTGAAAGAGAAGTTGATCACTTTGCAAAAATCATGTTTCAGCTATTGATTTTGGCATGTAAGCTACTAAAAAACAGACAATTCAAAACAGTAGTTTCTACTCCCAGGTTCTACTGCTTTTCACACATAAACTCACAATCACATTGTGTTTTCTTTGATTCCACTCTGAAACACCACACACTTGTATATGTAGGCCAATTGTAGGCTGCCCTGAGTCCCCCTAGGGGTTGAGAAGGGCGGGGTAGAAATGTTCTAAATAAATAAATAAATAAAAATGTATGTGCATATGTATGCACTTGTGTGTACATTTTGTTTATATATTGAAAATTTGCTCAGTGACTTTATTTGCATGTTAGGATACTTTGGTTATACTTTTTGTATCTATTTTTCAGTACTGACATCATGTTTCAAAGGAAAAAAATGTTTCATATTAGTATTCGTGAACTTTTATGTTGGTTAGGTCTGCTGGTATATATTATCATTGCAATGGGTTATGGCTCAATGCAAATCAAGTTTGACTTAACTTGATTCTAACCCACCAGAGCACACTAGGTTTATCCCTTCATCCTGGCAAGGAAAATGCATTTCTAGACAACCAGTTGATTGGGGAAATGTTCCAGCTGGTGCCTATAAAAGCAACGTGGCATGGAGAAGTCAAACACGGAGGCTTTTCACAGCATGGAGAAAAAACATTATCCTCCCCTGCTGCTGTTTCTCCATCCTGCCTTCGTTGGCCAGAGTGAGCCAGGTTCAGTGAAAGAAGTTGGCAAGGAATGGCCTGTCCCCCTGCACCAACCAGCAGGCCATGCTAAACCTAGAGAGATGGGTTGTTCGATCGCTCAGTTTTTCTACACAATAAACATGTGACTCTCAATGGGTTGCTAGCCATTGAACCAGACTCCTATAGCTGCCAACCATTTCTGCTATCCACATCTATAACTTTATCAGCAGGCAGAAGTTAAAATGGAGCAGGTGCTCCTTTTCCTGCTGTGAAAATGTTGGACAAGCATCGCTTGCCAAGGGAAGGGAAAGCTGCCAGGCTGCCAAGACTCTCTTCCACAAGAACCCTTGTGCCCGCCTTTGCATCTGCTGCCTCTAGTTATCACGGATCATTGTGTCTTGTAATGGCAGGCAATTATACTGAGTAACAAAAGGCAAGCAAACCAGGAGGTGGAGGGTGGTATATCTGTTGCTTAAATACAACCTGCCTTTTCTGATCCTTCCTTTCTCTGGATCATTTGTTCATTTGTTGAGGTTGATGGAGAAAAGGCTGTGGAGATCGGCTTGAATAAGTATAGACAGAGAGATGCTCTTTCTCTTTGCCCCATTTACACTACCATATAATCCAGTTTTTGAATGCAGATTAACATCATAGAAGTGGATTATATGGCAGTGTAGACTCATCCAATTCACAGCTGTTAATCTGCATTCTGAAACTGGATTATATGACATTGTAGATCCAGGCTCCCTCCCTCTCTCTCCCTCCCTCTTTCTCCGGCTCGCTCACACACACCCATCGACTCACACAAGAGAAATCTGCCAATACACACTACGCTTCTATTAAAGCAGCTCCACTGGCTACCGATAAGTTTCGGATCCCAAATCAAGGTGCATGTTTGGACCTACAAAGCCCCTCCTATTGTTATGATCGCATCCACCCCTATGAACCAGCTCGAGCTCTAAGATCTGCAGGGGAGGCTCTCCTCTTGCTTCCACCACCGTCACAAGCACAACTGGTAGGGATGAGGGAGAAGGCTTACTTGGTGGTGGCCCCTCGACTTTGTAGCACCCTCCCCAGGGAGATTAGGCAAGCCCCCAAATTGTCCTCCTTTTGCAGTGATTTGAAAACGTGCATTCAAGAACGACTAGTCCCTTATAAATGCCTAGCCCCTAGGTTGCCAGATAGTACTCTCTTTTGCACTTCATCCACTTCCCTGGCCCTATGGTACTGTTTGCACTATACCTTGCCCAGCCCTTCATTCATCCTTGTTATTGCAGTACACCTGTTCCCAAGGAGAGGTACTTGTGAAATGTTCTGCCTAAAATACCAGAATCTCTTGGCCACCCTTAGGTATTGTGCACAGCCCAGAAGACAGGCACTATAAAGGGTCCCAATTCAGGCAGCAAAATGCCTTTGTCCTTTGTAAATGAACACATACAACTGCCTTATACCAATTCACTAAACATCCTAATCCTAACAGTATTACCACCAATAAATATGGATTTTCAAAATAGGGGAGACCCTGAATGACGTGGTGGTTGGAGCATTACACTATGGCACTGAGGACCAGGGTTGGAATCCCTGCTTGGACATGGAAACCCACCAGATGACCTAGTTGGTCACACCCTCTTAACTTCAGAGAAGGATAAAGATAAGACCACTGAATGAAAGTGTTAAGAAACCCCCTTCGTGTGGTCACCTTGGGATTGCTATAAATTGGATACTACTTGATGGGACACAGCAACAACAATAACAACAGCAATAGACAAAGCCAATATAATCATTACTTTCTTCACCTTCTCCTTTCCACCTTTTCTCATCCTCATGTTTCAATAACTTCCCATTCTGCACATATACACAAAACCAACACAGCTGTGGTGTCTAGTATGTCTCAAATGATAGTGATTCCATGCCAGATTTTGACTAGTTTTACAGGAGCTATCCATGGTGCTGCATCTATTTTAGAGCAAAGGTTCAGCACTTGGAGAACTCCTTTAAAGCCCATCTTGTAATCTGGATTGTCAGTGACACTCACACAGAAGGCAGACAAGGGAGCGGGCATTTGTTAAGCCACAGCAGTGAGTTGCCAAGTCAGCTTCTATCATTTTGAAGAAGGTCTTTGGCTTCCTACACTGGGAAGATAATTCAGTGCAATTTTGTGCATCTTAGATTTTCTACCGTAGGTTTTAAAGGTGGATCCCCTCACCTGCTGGCTGCTTCCTCCCAAATAACAGAGTGAGTTCTTTTCTGCTCATGGCCTGGTGGGCCAAGGAAGAAGTCCCTTTCCATTTTCTGCAGGGCTTCTCCCCAACCTACTTTCCCTAAATAGATTTCCAATAAAAAAACTTGTTTCGTGACCAGCTGCACAGCGCTTGTCCCCATGAAACTGACAGCTTGGAACAAGGGAGAGTCAGGGACAAGAGGGGCTGTGAGGTCAGGAGGAAGAACATCGATGGCAGAGGAGGGGAGACAGAGAGACATGCCCGCTTGGCGGCCTGGTCAGTGCCAGTGAGGCAGCCATCCTGAACGAATGTCTCTGGACTCGTCACCATGATCGGAACAAGAAAAGCAACCACCGTGAAGACAAAGGAGCAGAATTAGCATAACGCCCATTCGGAATCAACAAGGTTGTTGGTGTTCTCTTCTAACCCCTCACCTTCACTAATGCAAGCCCTCTTAAAGTCCCAGTCCCTCTTTGCAACTCCATCCCCCACCCCTCTTTTTCTAGCTTTGACACATCTCTATTTTTAGCTTCCCCTTCCCGACGTTTGGCTGCTGTTGCTGCTCTCGGCCCTCGTGCAAATGAGCTCATGCTCTGCCTCACACGACTCGTTCAGAGCACCTTCTGGGCTTGGTGCCAGTTCATTAGCCAGGGGATGGTAGTGGCAGAAGGACAGGAAACTGGGGGTCTCAAATCCCTTTGCCTCCACCAGGCCGCCTCTTTCTGGTGCTTCATGCCAGGTGCCCATGCCGCATAACGTGTGCCAGGCTAGGATTTACTTGGTCCCTGCAGGCAGTGAGACAGCTCAGACAGGTTGCTCTCTCTGCGGGAAACCTACCTCACAAGGTTGTTGAGAGGATGAACTGGAAAGAGACCAAACTACACTGCCTTTTTATCCTTGAAGGAATGAAAATATAAGCGTACCGTGTGCATGCCTTCAACTTACCTGTAATCTTCATGAATTTAATAGGGATTTCTTAGGCAAGAAATACTCCGAGGCAGTTTTGTCAGTTGAAATATAGCCTAAAGCACCTACTATTCATTGCCAGTCTGCCATTCAAGTATTAACCTGAGCTGATCCTCTTTAGCTCTCAAGATCAGATGGGATCTGGGACCTTTACAGTATTTTCGGCATCCTTTACATATTAGCTCTGAATTTCCGTAATCCCTTTCCTGACCCTTCACTGTTCAGGTTTCTCCGTTTTATCCTCATGTAGCCAAACTTTCACTACTGCTAAGCTCAACCTTATTGCTCCCTTGAAATGATATCCATCAAAGCTGAAACCCAACTAAGGAAGAGTTGGTTTAGAAACTGCACTATCCAACCATCCTTTCCTGCTGTGATCCCTAAGCTCAACTAGAATTGAACTATGAATGTGACTCTTTGCTCATTAACATAAAAAGCAGGGGGGAAGGCTTTCCCTAAGCACATGAGTCAAAGCATCAAGTATGTTCTGGAATAGCAGGTGACCTTTTGACAAGAACTGGAAGAGAAACTCCAATAAATAAACAGAAACAGAGACAACAAAACAATTTACAATCCAGACCTTGGGAAGGCTCTTGCTACTTTAAGCAGTTGCAGAGAGAATTTCACTAGATGCAGATGTTCCCTTCATGTTAAACAAGAATCAGTCTGTCAAATGATGGGATAGATCGTGTTCTTTTCCATGCTATTCTTAAAGAGACAGTATTTATTTATTATTTATTTTACCCTATTTATACCCCACCTTTTTCTACCCCAAGGGGGTCTCAAGGTGGCTTACATATGGCAATTATTCAATGCTTTAAATACAAACATTGGAGCATGTAGTGGTTTGAACTTTGGACTTTGACTTCAGAGGACAATCAACCATGGAAACTAACTGGGTGATCCTGAGCAAGTCATGCTCTCTCAACCTCAGCAGAAAGAAAAAGCAACCAGTACTCCACTCACCCAACAACTCTTGCCATTAAATCCCTTGGAAAACTCTGGGAACACTTTATTTAAGAGTGGATCTCAGGCAGAGAGCCCCCAGTGGCACAGTGGGTTAAAGCGCTGAGCTGCTGAGCTTGTTGACCAAAAGGTCGCAGGTTCAATTCCAGGGAGCAGTGTGAGCTTCTGCTGTCAGCCCCAGCTTCTGCCAACCTAGCAGTTCGAAAACATGCAAATGTGAGTAGATCAATAGGTACCGCTCCAGCGGGAAGGTAATTGCGCTCCATGCAGTCATGCCAGCCACATGACCTTGGAGGTGTCTACGGACAATGTCGGCTCTTCGGCTTAGAAATGGAGATAAGCACCACACCCTAGAGTCAGATATGACTGGACTTAATGTCAGGGGACTATCTTTACCTTTTACCTCAGTCAGATCATACCAGCAATTTTATATCTGGCTTATAGCTCAAGGGAGGGGAATATTTTCCTGCCTTTCAAAAATAAGAAACATGAAGAATCAGATGGTGAAAGGGAGAATCAGTGTAGTAGAAGGAACTCATTTCGCCTGGGTAGCCTGGCAACACCTTTTCAGACAGAATCTCTAGCTAAGATTGCAAGTTCCATGGGTCCTTTCATGCTCTTCAATTATAGCAATGTGATTCCACTTTAGATGCCATAGCAACATCCTATGGTATCCTAGGAAATGCAATTTAAGGAGGAGCCTTTGGAATCCTCAGCCAGAGAGCTTCTCTTTTACTACTGACCAAACTACATCCCCTCTTCCAGGATTCGATAGGTTGCAGCCATGGCCTCCTATAGCATCCACAGCAGTTTAAATGGAGACATAATGCTATAGCTGAGCGCTATGAAAGGTGAGGTATCGTCAGAGTTGAGGTCCAGTGGCTCTGCTTTAAAGCATAGGGCTAGGAGTGAAAGGTAACGCAGGACTGATAGGTGATATGGTGTGTGTATGTGCATGTGTGCACATACAAGTCATCTGTGAACTTGCTCCATGAATTTTGTAGACAATGAATCCTTGAATCTATTAGGTAAGGAGTCCTTAGAGGTGGCTTTTCTAGTTTCTTCCTCTGCAATATAGCCTGGAGCACTTGGTATTCATTATCATAGCCATCTTTAAATATCTGAATGGGTCTGGTGTGGCTTATTTTCTCTTGGTCCAGGGACCATAGAATCATAGAATTGGAAGAGACTTTATGGGCCATCCAGTCCAACCCCCAGCCAAGAAGCAGGAATATTGCATTCAAAGCACCCCTGACAGATGTCCATCCAGCCTCTGTTTAAAAGCTTCCAAAGAAGGAGCCTCCACCACACTCCAGGGCAGAGAGTTCCACTGCTGAACGGCTCTCACAGTCAGGAAGTTCTTTCTCATGTTCAGATGGAATCTCCTTTCTTGTAGTTTGAAGCCATTGTTCTGCATCCTAGTCCCCAGGGCAACAGAAAACAAGCTTGCTCCCTCCTCCCTGTGACTTCCTCTCATATTTATACATGGCTATCATATCTCCTCTCAGCCTTCTTTCTTCAGGCTAAACATGCCCAGCTCTTTAAGCCACTCTTCATAGGGCTTGTTCTCCAGACCCTTGATCATTTTAGTCATCCTCCTTCCAGCTTGTCAATATCTCTCTTCAATTGTGGTGCCCAGAATTGGACACAATATTCCAGGTGTGGTCTAACAAAGGCGGAATAAGATGAGCAAATGGATTCAAATAACAAGAAATGAGATTCCATCTAGGAACACTAGGAAGAAGTTCTTTGCTTGGAACAACGGTTCAACAGACTGCCTTGGAGGGTGGTAGGCTTCCCATATTTTAGGGTCATTAATCAGAGGATGGATGGGCATTTTTCAAGAGTGCTTTGGCTGTGCATACCCTATGCAACAAGGTTGAACTCAGTGGCCATGATTCTATGATCCTATGAGTAGAGCTCCTTCACTGATTCAGAACCTGGCAGTTCAAACACTGTCTAATACCCTGAGCCCATCTCTTTCTCCCACCAAGAATTAGAAACATAGAATCATAGAGTTAGAAGAGATTACAAGGGCTATCCAGTTAAATTCCCTGTCATGCAGGAATTCACCACCAAAGCATTCCCAACAGAAGTTCATCCAGCCTATACTTCAAAATCCACAGGGAAGGAGACTCCACCATATTCCAAGGGAGTGTATCCCACTGTTGAACAGTTCTTCCTAATTTTTTTTTGTTGTGTCAGGAACGACTTGAGAAACTGCAAGTCGCTTCTGGTGTGAGAGAATTGGCCATCTGCAAGGACGTTGCCCAGGGGACGCCCAGATAATTTGATGTTTTTATCATCCTTGTGGGAGGCTTCTCTCATGTCCCCGCATGAGAAACTGGAGTTGATAGAGGGAGCTCATCTGCCTCTCCCCGGATTTGAACCTGTGACCTGTTGGTCTTCAGTCCTGCCAGCACAGGTGTTTAACCCACTGTGCCACCAGGGGCTCCTTTTCTTCCTAATATTCAGGTGGGATGGCCTTTCCTGTAGTCTGAATCCATTGTTCTGTGTCATAGAGCCCTTCCACACAGCCATAGAACCCAGAATATCAAGGCAGAGTGGGCACAATCCCACAATTGGGTTATCTGAGTCTACACTGCCATATATTCCAGTTCAAAGCAGATAACGTGGGAATTTATTCAGCTGTGTGGAAGGGGCCCCAGTCTCTAGAGCAGTGCAAAACAAGTTTGCTCACTCTTCATTATGACATCCCATCAAATATCTAAGCATGTCTATCTTGTCACCTCTCAACCTTCTCTTCTCCAGGCTAAACATATCCATCTCTCTGAGCCACTTCACTGAGGGTTTGGCTTCCAGGTCATTTAGCATTTTGCTTGCCCTCTTATGGAGACGTTCCTTCTTGAATTGTGGTGCTCGGCACTGGACAGAGTATTCTGAGTTGCCCCATTCGAATGCAGCCTGAGTAAAGCCCACCCCTGTGCTTCTGGGAGCCATGTCTCCTCGTCCTTCCCTCCCTGGGGAGAGCTGCCACAAGGCCTGTCAAGCGGGACCCAGCTGTTCTACATGTCCATGTATCTAGGTCACCCACTATCCAGCAGGCCTTGCTGTTGCTGCCAGCCCCACTGGCAAATCCCATCCCACACAGATGGGACAGATCAACAGCACCAGAGTTCAGGTCTTTGATTTGATCCCTTAGAGATGAGGCAGGGGAGGGCATCCAGGGACTATGCAATCCTCATCCTAAAGCTTCTAAAAGAAGGAGCAGAAACCTTCACAACCCCACCAGCTGTTTTCCTGAGGATTAATACAGGACACCCAGAGCAAAACTGAGTAAAACCGGTCCGGATGTCACAGCTTTGCTGATAAAATGTTCAATTACACACACACACACACACACACACACACACACACACACACACACACCATATCCATAAATTCAGCCATCTATGGCTTGGAATCATTCAAAATCAAATGAATCCAAAAAGTAAACCTTGGTTTAGTAATTTTATATCAGAGATACCATTTTACTATGGCATTGTATATAATCAAGCATGAACACCTGCAGATTTTGGTTTCCATGCAGAGTTCTGAAACCAAACCCAGCCGATACTAAGGGCCCACTATACCGCTTTGCACTATTTGTTTTCATCTCTGCAGATTTTTTAAGCTATTCTAAAATGCCACTGTCAGAGGCATTGTTAACTGAGGGCACATCTACACTGACCCATTATCCCTAAAGGAAGATGAATCAGCTCCATGGCTGCTGCATAACACACGGAGCTGATTCAGGTTAACATGGGCCAAGGTCCTTAGTGTAGCCTTTCACCATGTTAACAAAAGTCACTGGTTGCTCCAAATTCTCCCCCAAAATCTGGAGCAAACAACAAATTTGGGGCCATATAAGCAATTGGGCCAATTCTAGATGGAACCAGTTGCAACTGTTTGCACAGCCATCCCATATTCCCTGAGTTTAAGTGGCAAACACTAGTCCCAAGATAATGAGGCCAGTGCAAATATACCTCAAGATACATCTGTATTGCAAGGAGGAGGAGGAGGAGGAGGAGGAGGAGGAGGAGGAAGAGACAGCTCACGGTGGGGCACAACATAGTTAAAAACATATCATGAAACATTATATAAAATACATATATTAAAATGTATTTCTAATAAAAGCATATATTAAAATACAAACAACAAAGATTTAAATAAAGTAAACGCAGGAAAATTAATAATTAAAAATTGACTGCATAGGCTTATTATTATTTATTGTTATTATTAACTTTATTTATACCCCGCAAAATCTCCCGAAGGACTCGATGCGGCTTACAAAGGCCAAGACCGCCAACAACAATAACATACACATGCACAATAAAAGTCATAAGCAAATAAAAACATCAAGCAAAGCATTAGAACAATAAAAAACAATGACACAGTGACGCATTTAAAACCAAGGGCCGGGCCAAGTGTAATAGATAAAATTTAAAAGTGCAGGACTTGACAAGTGATATGTAGAGGTATTTGGAGGTAGCTGCAATGTGCGAATAATCCTGAATCTCTCACAAAGTGCATTTGGGACTTGATGCCAGTTCTTAAATTCTAAAGAATGCTTAAATTCTGACAGGCAGCCAATGAAAAGGTCCTCTGGGTGATGATGATGATGATGATGATGATGATAATAATAATTAATAAACTTTATTTATACCCCGCCACCATCTCCCCAACAGGGACTTGGGGCAGCTTACCTGAGGCCAGGCCCACTCAACAAATCAAAACAAAATAAAACCAAAAACACATACAATAAACAACAACATCATAATTTCATAAAACACATGAATACTTTAACAATATAAGATTACAATAAACACAGTCACAGTAACAATGGGCGGCTACATGTGCGAGAAGATGATTTAAAAACTGATTAAAAACATGGGCGAGATAAAAGGAGGAGCAGGTTATTTGCGGAGGGGGGTGATGGACACCAGTTGAGTTCTGGTTAGCTTTAGCACAGAGGATTAAGCCGCTGGGCCGGGCTTTAGCACAGCGGGTTAAACCGTCAGCTGCAGAAAATCCTGCCAATCAAAAGGTCAACAGTCCAAGCCCGGGCTGGGGTGAGCTCCCAATCATCAGCCCAGTTTCTGCTCACCTAGCAGTTCGAAAACAGCAATGTGAGTAGGGGATGTAATAAAAGGTGTCCATGTGGACATGCCAGCAATTCGACCGGGAGAGCGTTTAAGGACAACAAAGCCCTCGGCATGGAAGATGGAGTGATAGTACCCCTTCACCCCAGGTGATTGGAATCAAGCACAGCCTCCAGATGCCAAGATGGAAAAAGATGGGAAAGCCTTTACCTCTGTTTATGTACTGTCTGTCTTTATTATTTGTATAACGGCACTGAATGTTTACCGTATATGTGTACTCTAATCCACCCTAACTCCTCTCAGGTACATTATTATTATTAGCTGGAATAGCCACCCTCCAGAGGACCTCAGTGTCCAGAGCGGGTTGTATGGGAGAAGGCAATCCTGTAGGTAATTGTATTATTATTATTTTATTTAGTTTAGTTTTGGTTACATGTACTTCTGCTTTTTCCTTATTCCTAAAAAAAGCCCTCAGTTTGGCTAGTGGAGGATTGGTATCTTTCATGTCAGAGGGGTTGTGATTCCACTCTGAACTTCAAAGTAGCTCTCCCAGGTCCTTTTCCTATTTGAAGTATAGAGTTCAGCACCTTGAATGGTTTATTTGAAGTTCAGACTATAACCTAAAATAGATTCACTGTCCCATTGCATTTTCAAACAAACATTGTCACAGTGAGATCATTACACATTATAAAACACCACTAAGGGGTATTAACCAGATATTTAAAGAACATGCTACCAATTTATTGTCGAAGGCCTTGATGGCTGGAATCACTGGGTTGTTGTAGGTTTTTTCGGGCTATATGGCCATGTTCTAGAGGCATTTTTTCCTGACGTTTCGCCTGCATCTATGGCAAGCATCCTCAGAGGTATTGCCGTGAGTCCTAACTGGGGAGATGGCAAGGTAATGATGATGATGAAAATAATGATAATGACAACCACAATAGTAAATTCCTGAAGTGTAGGATTATTTCTAGTAGTGTGGCTTGTCATGAAAGTGACACTGGTCAAAACTCTCTCCTTCTACGCAGTATATAAATGTACAGGGAGCCTTGTCCTATTTTGGATTTAACCACTGCATCTTACAAAGGGAGGGATGAAAACCTGCCATCTTAAATTCCTCTTAAATAGAACAGACAACCGTAAAAGTAGGAGTGCAACTTTGTCTGCAGAATCCAAAGCTCATCTAGGTTTTTTAAAGCAGAAATTTGAATGATCACAGCTGTGGTAATAATGATAATGTGTTTCAGCAGCAAGTCGGGGCTGTAGAAACGTATAATTCATCTTGGTTTGATTTCTGATTGAGTTGCTCATTGATGGAGTTATTGTTTATTTTTCTGTGTCGTCATATAGTTGTGTTGTTTACATGCTTTCCATACTTTTGTCATTGTGCCCACTCTAGGGTAAGATAAATTAAAAGATGCGCTTTTTAAAAGGGCATTGGGAAGGATCTATGACCTAAATCCTACTTTTTAATCCCAGCAAGAACAGACTGATTGAGCTAATTGGATTTGCCTTTGTGTTAACTTGCCCTTCAACAGTTAATGGATCCACTTTAATTGGGATTACCCAGTAGGACTGAGACCTGTATACAGGGCAAGGCTTTCTCATTGTTAGTTTCATTTATTTATTTATTTATTTATTTCATATCAAAAGCATTACATAAATTAGTATAAAACTGATAAAAATAGAAGGAGTGCAGGTGGCTAAATATCTTTTGACCAAAAATGGGCAACAGCAACGGCATTGTCTGTAGCCTCCAACAATTCTTCCTCTGTATTTTTTATTTACAGCATTTATATTCCACCCTTCTCACCCCACAGGGGACTCAGGGCGGATTACAATGTACACATATATGGCAAACATTCAATGCCAATTAGACATACAACGTATATAGACATACACAGAGGCTATTTCACTTTTTCTGGCCGCCAGGGGAGCTGTCACTTTCATCGTCCATCTGCGACACTGATGAAGTACTTCCACATTCCCTGTATGCTTTGCTGGAGTGCTTTTTTTGCTGGAGTCTTTCTATGGCCTCATAAATTAGTTAATTAGCCTCCCCACACATAGGTGGTACCTAATTTTCCTACTTGACAGATGCAACTGTCTTTCGGATTGCAAAGGTCAACAACAAGCTACACAATTGGTCGGACACTCACTCTGACCTGGGCTGGCTTCGAACTCATGACCTTCTGGTCAGAGTGATCTTAATGCAGCTGACACTCAGCCAGCTGCGCCACAATCCCGGTGCATGAGGCAGGGCATAGCGGACAAGCATACAGATGTGGAGTTGTCTGTTCTGCTCTGTTGTCTGTTCTTCTTAGCTTCATGAAGATTGCAAAGTTATGGCCAGAAGCCATTAGTAATAGCTTAAAATTAAAAAAAAGATGACTTTCTTCATGGTTGTGTCCACACTAGGACTGGAATCCTATTAGTGGCATACTCAATGGATTGTCACGTTGTCATGGTGAGGGGTCTATGTGTTCTGGTGAACCTGCAGGCAAAGCAGTTGGAGTCATATGCTCCGGGGGGGGGGGGCTCCCTGGGCAGCAAGGTCACAGCAGAGGAGCCAGACAAAATACAATCTGAAGTCCTCAATGGTGGACCAAGCAGATGATAACATAGTAAAAGTGGCTGTGAAGGGGGATGAAGACTGCAACAGGTGAGAAGCCACTAGTCATCAGGTTAACTATGCCACTAGATGTGAACCTCTCTCTGTGAAGACTGAGTATTGATCAAATGTGCACTGATCTCTACACATAAAACAAATTAACACACAGGCATCTTCCAAGGAAAAGAAAAGAAATGCAACAAAAGTCCCATGGCAATTAGCAAGTGGTGATGGGGGCAGGACTGTGATATCTGGAAGTCCCTAGCCATAGACTTGCACATGGACAGTAGATACGGATTCAGTTGTTCTACCTCAAGGTTCCACGCAGTTGAGTAGTTTGCCAGCTATATCCATGGCTGAGCAGCCTTTTTTAGGATCCACCCTGTTCACCCCTCATGGGGAAGGGGCTAGAAAATGTGCCATAAACATGGTCTGCCTCTCTTATCCCTGACTGGACTGCTGTGCCCAGAGGGGTCACCACCTTGGGGTCAAAAAAGACTTTATTACAGTAACTTACATAACTTTATTACAGTACTGTAACTTTATTACAGTCGCTTCTCGGCCTTTTTGCTAAGATCAAGTGTAGTATAGTGCTCAGTACAAAGAAAAATCAAGATTTGCTTTTTGGTGGGTTTTTTCCCCAAATATTTTTGAGCCATGATTGGTTGAGTCCATGGATGATTTGGCCAAGCTTAGCCAATAGATTTTCATGGCTGATGAAGGATTCAAACTTTGGTCCCCACAGTCGTGGTCCAATGCTGAAACCACTACATCATCCTGGCTCTTGAGATTAGAATAGGTGGCTTCAAATGCCATTGACCTGGGATCACAAATAAGGTGTAGATCAAAAGTCATGTTCCTTTATTTGCAATTTCCCAGCAAAATACATAAGAGAGTCTGAGCTCCAAATTGCAAATAAAGGAACATGACTTTTGTAAACATGTAACAGAATGGCATGTTCAAGCCACATCAATAACTGAGTTGTGGTAGGATGAGATAGTCTGAATCTTCTTCTCAGAAATATGTTTGTGAAAGAATGGGTGTATAAACAGTAGGAGAAAAATACAGAATATAATAAAGTTATAAGGTATAGCAAATGGGAATAATGACTTATCAGCTGACCATTGCTATAACTCCTTCTACATTGGGGATGGGAACACTGAGACTCTCTGAATATTTGTTGGACTACAACTCCCAGAATGCCTCACTATTGGCAAAACTGCGTAGCTCTGTCTTGCACAGTCCAACGATAGCTAGAAGGCACAATTTGCTCATCTTTGGCCTAAAATCAATTGCACCAGAGTTGATCCATTGAATAAATAAGATGTATGTATATGTTACTTTACCACTTAGCAACTATTTTATTACGTCTGTCTAGTTAGAACTAACTATTTGATTTTGGCCACTGTTTCCTGAACTAATGAAAGACTGGAAACTTTTATTAAAGCAAGATCTGTCTTTCTGTATATGTATGTTAGAGCAAGTGAGAGAGAAAATAAAAGAGAGTGAATGATAAATTTTATTTCCCATGCATATGTGCTTATCTAACCCTGTCTTCTTTTTCTCTTCCAGAGATGACTTTGCTCCCTGAATTTCCTTGAGTCAACTTCTGACGAATAAGTGTCCCTTTTTATACCCTGGACCGTGTGGGAGCGAAGGGTCCGTGGAGGGCACAATGTCCTTCTTGCCACTCTATGCCCTGCTGATGCTACTCCTGCAAGCAGCAACATTTGACCCCCACCCTTGCCCGCCCCAGTGCGTCTGTGAGACCCGGCCATGGTTCACCCCACAGTCTGTCTACCATGAGGCCCGCACAGTGGACTGCAATGACCTCCTCCTGACCCAAGTGCCAAGCAATCTCTCCTCAGACACCCAGGTACTTCTTCTGCAGAGCAATAAGATCTCCCAGGTCAATGGGGAACTCCAGCACTTGTCCAACCTGACTGAACTCGACTTGTCCCAGAACCACTTCTCCAGGATCAGCGATGCTGGACTAGCCAACCTCTCACGTCTCATTACACTTTACTTAGAGGAGAACCAAGTGGAGGAACTTCCAGATCACTGCTTGAGTGACCTGGCATCACTTGAAGAACTGTACATAAACCACAACCGCATCTCCACCATTCAACCATTGGCCTTCACTGGCCTGACCAGTCTGCTCCGGCTGCACCTAAATGCCAATCGCCTCCGTGCCATTGACCACCGTTGGTTTATCTCCCTCCCTAACTTGGAGATCCTGATGATTGGTGAGAATCCTATCTCCCGACTTACCGGTGGGAGTTTCCATCCACTGGGGCGACTTCACAGCCTGGTCTTGGCTGGGATGGAGCTCTGTGAAGTCCCTGCTGATGCCTTCCGAGGCCTGGACTACTTGGAGAGTTTATCCTTTTATGACAACCACCTTCCCCATGTCCCCACGCAAGCTCTGAAGGGCCTCCCTCTGTTGAAGTTCCTGGACCTCAATAAGAACCCCATTGCAGAAGTCCGGGCAGGAGATTTCAAGGATATGCTGCACCTAGAAGAGCTGAGCCTCAATGGCATGGAGGAGCTCTCTGGCATCCACAAAAGTGCTTTTGAGAACCTTCCAGAGTTGGCCAAACTTGAGCTGTGCAACAACCCACATCTCTCCTACTTACACCCGGAGGCCTTTCAGGGGGTGCCAGCTCTTCGCACTCTGCTAATGAGTAATGCAGCCCTCAGTCTTCTCCCTCTCGGCTTGATAGGAACCTTGCCAGCTTTGGCTGAACTCAATCTGTATGGAAACCCACTGCGCTGTGATTGCCTGAAAGCTTGGGAGCCAATAGCCATGAGTCATATTCGATTGATTGAGTCTCAAACCACTCTTTGCGCCTCTCCCCCAGAAGCTGCTGGGCAAGAGCTCCAAGAAGCATTTAAGAGTGCCATGGGAGGGACCTGCCTGCCAGAGATTACCTCCAAGGATCTCCCAGAACGGCTGGAGGTATCATCTGGCTCAACAGTAGCTCTTGATTGCCAGGCCAGCTCAGAGCCGCCACCACAATTCCACTGGATATCCCCGTCTGGAGAAAAGTTGACCACAGGGTCTGGAAGATTGCATCTCAGGGCTGGAGGAACCCTGGAGATCAGCACAGTCAACTCAGCAGACTCAGGTATCTACACTTGTGTGGCAAGGAATAACTTTGGTTCAACTAGTCGTAGTGTGGCTCTTGCCGTGATTGGTGAAAGGAATGTCAGCCCTGTCAAGCTGCTTGTCCTTGCTAAGAAGATCCAGTCTCACTTTGTGGTGGTGGAATGGATGACATCCTTCATGGAAGGGCAGAAGAATGAGAGAGGCAGTGACTCAGCCACAGCCCATCCACTGGCTACACCAGTGTGGTCGTCAGCCACCATGCGAATCCACAACCCCCACCTGAGCTACACGGCACGGGTCCCTGTGGGTATCCGGGAATTCAACCTCACGCACTTGCAACCTGCCACCCGTTATGAAATCTGCCTTACTGTCATGTCCTCTGTCCCCAAGTCCTCAGCTGCTGGTGGTTACACAGACCTCTCTACATCTGTAGAAACATCTGCTAGGACTTCGACATCTGTGAGTTCGCTGGAAGTGGGCTTAACAACCACAGAGGTGTCTGTGTCTTCTGCAAGTCCCTTAGGCACCTCCAGAGGTCCTCCAGCCTTGCTTATGGCTCATCTCTTGGCAACAGTGGTCTCTTCCTCCACTTCCAAAGCTTCCTCGGCACCCTCTACCAGTCCCTGGCCAACCACAACCACTGCACCACCTGTCTGGCAGCTGCCCCGCATGCAACGCTCCTGCCTCAATGTCACCACCAAGGAGGCCTCGCTCTCTGTTGAACTGGTGGGAGGCTGGGCAGGAGGAGCAGCCCTGGCAGCTGTCACCGGCTCCTTGTTAGCAGCTCTGAGTGCTGTGCTCCTGCTCCTCTGTGCCTCGCGGAGGCTTAAGGAAAAAGGCTGTCGCCATTCACTCAAGAAGTACATGCAGCACGCAGCAGCCATTCCCCTCAATGAGGTCTACCCGCCACTGATCAGCTTGTGGGACGCGGAGGGGGACCCACCTCTGCCAATGGCTCCGTTGACACAACTGGCCCCATCCACCCTTCCAATTGCTCCACTTCCGCCTGCCACCACTTCCACAGTGGGAGGACCCAGTCTTCTTCTGCCACCCCCTCCCAGCCAGATTGACACTTCCAAGACCTATCTGTGGCAACAGCCGTGAATTCGGCAGGGCAGCCACACACAGCTCTTCTTCCATCCCTGGACAGGAAAGCCTTCGCTCCCCACAGATTTTTTAAGGGTATAAAGAGTGGGTTTTCCAGGTCTTCCCAAATCTATGTACTACTTGCCTCCTACCTTTTCTCCTTGCACTCTATCTCTCACATACACACACACACCGCAACTCTATGCCCTACTGGTAGGCAGTACCAGGAACCTGGTATGTAGGTTGGGGTGTTTTCTTTTTTTAATCCAAGGTCTCACTGTGTAGTTGTAGCCAAATATAGGGAGGGGAGGGTCAGGCAGAGGATGACCGGGGCCCCTGGGACAGTGTAGCCCCTGGGGGGCAGGAAACAGAAACAATTTTGAATAAAGTTCTAGAGTTGGACAACACCAAGAGTGTCTGGGTGTATTTGTTGGGGCAGAAATACACACACACACACACACACACACACACACACACACACGGCACTGTGAGCAGTTATGTACTGTGTACTGGAACCAAACCTCTTGCCAAAATTGAACACACCAGAGAAAGAGAGAGCTTTCACCCAAGAAGGTTGAAATGTTCCCCTCTGGTGGACATTTCAGGGATAACAGGGCTGCTTTTCCTACTGGGCCGCACTACAGACTTTGAAGACAAAGTTTAGCATGAGTTGCTTGGCTTTCCTTTTCTAAAAAAGACAGTTATGTGAGGATTAATTGTGCTTCCTGATCAATTAACGAAGTGTCCAACGTGTGAGTGTCTGCTGTGGTCTCATCTTGTTGTTTCAAATAATAATAATAATAATAACTTTATTTTTGTACCACGTCTCCACCTCCCCAACACAAGGTGCCTATAAAATATGCATAAAATGAACACACAGTACAATACAAAAAAGTAAAACCAATAGCACATAAAACAGCAATTGAAAACTCAGAACAATGCCCAATTACCTATGGCAGTGTTTCTCAACCTTCCTAATGCCGCAACCCCTTATTACAGTTCCTCATGTTGTGGTGACCACCAACCATAAAATTACTTTTGTTGCTATTTCACAACTGTGATTTTGCTACTGTTGGGAACTGTAATGTAAATATCTGATATGCAGGATGTATTTTCATTCACTGGACCAAATTTGGCACAAATACCCAATACGACCAAATTTGAATACTGGTGGGGTTCAGACGAATTGATTTTGGGAGTAGTACTTGCTGGGATTGATAGTCCATCTACAATCAAAGAGGATTCTGAACTCCACCAACAATGAAATGGAGCCAAACTTGGCATACACATCTCCCATGGCCAATAGAAAATATTGGAAGGGTTTGGTGGGCATTAACCTTGAGTTTTGGAGTTGTAGTTCATCTACATCCAGAGAGCACTGTGGACTGAAACAATGATGGATCTGAACCAAACTTGGCATGGATACTCAATATACCCAAATGTGAACACTGGTGGAGTTTGGGGAAAAATAGACCTTGACATGTGGGAGTTGTAGTTGCTGGGATTTATAGTTCACCTACAATCAAAGAGCATTCTGAACCCCACCAACGATAGAATTGGGCCAAACTTCCCACACAGAACCCCCATGACCAACAGAAAATACTGTGTTTTCTAATGGTCTTTGGCGACCACTCTGATACACCCTCGCGACCCCCACAGGGGTCCCGACCCCCAGGTTGAGAAACCCTGACCTATGGTGACAACTGCCGTAAGACATGGCCAAACCATAAACAAGACAAGGGAATGGGATAGTGCAAATTGTAGCTAAGGAACAAAGGGAAGTCTGGGTTCAAAACTGCCCCTCCTCCATTTTTACATTATTAATTCACATGCCCCTAACCCTAACCCTTCACATTAGGATCCCCCAGTGGGACAATGGGTTAAACCCTTGTGCTGGCAAGACTGAACACCGACAGGTCGGAGGTTCGAATCCAGAGAGAGCGCGGATGAGCTCCCTCTGTCAGCTCTGGCTCCCCATGCAGGGACATGAGAGAAGCCTCCCACAAGGATAGTAAAACATCTTGGTGTCCCCTGGGCAACATCCTTGCAGATGGCCAATTCTCTCACACCAGAAGTGACTTGCAGTTTCTCAAGTTGTTCCTGACATGAAAAAAAAACCCTCCACATTCACTAACAATAGTAGTACAATGTATTGTCGAAGGCTTTCATGGCTGGAATCACTGGGTTGTTGTAGGTTTTTTTTTGGGCTATATGGCCATGTTCTAGAGGCATTCTCTCCTCACAACCTCTGAGGATGCTTGCCATAGATGCAGGCGAAATGTCAGGAGAGAATGCCTCTAGAATATGGCCATATAGCCTGAAAAAGCCTACTACAACCCCATAGTGGTACAGGCTCCCCTTGAAAGTGAAAAAACATGAATAAAGAAATCACTTTTTTTTAACCTGAAAGAGCACCTTCCTAGGAATTTCTAGGTTTTCAATCATATCTTTATGATCAATATTACCTTAGTGTTCTCTCTAGAAATCTCTACATCCTCAAATATGAGTGGAAGAAGTTGACCATAGAGTCACACTGGAGGCTGTAGAGATTACTGGAAAGAACATTTTAAATAAAATCCATGAATGATCAAATCCACAAAAGTCTAAAACGGCAGATGTGGAGAGATGACAGCAACGACATTTGAAACAGTTCTGAGATTGAGTCCTGGTAGAAGTAGTCGTTTGAGTGGTAGACTAAGCTTCTGGAAGCCAGGTTTCAAATCTCAGCTTGTCCATGAATCCCAGTGGGTGACTATGGGCAAGTCATACTTTCTCAACATCAGAGAAAGGCAATGACAACCCCTCCTTTCAAGAAATCTGGCCAAAAAAATGCTGTGATAGGATCACCATAGATGGGAAATGACCAGAAGGCACCAACAACAAAGTCTACCCATCAACACAGTGTTGCCTGATACTTGTAGATTTTGAAATGGCCTTAGCCAAAGCCACCAGACTTTCAGCCAGGGATTGCTTCCCTTTGTACTATTTCCAGTCTTTCCCTAGTCAGTTCAGTTCCTCTGAAGTTCTCCAGCCAGTGAAGGATTACCATCATACTAAATCCAAATGTGAAGAAAAGAATCAAGAGGTGATTATATGCTAGAGCTCATGGGGAATAGGCCTGTCAAGGACTATTAGCCATGAGAACATTTGCATTTGTTCTGTTGGTAGTTTCACCCAGCCATCCCTTCTTTGGGGATGTAGAGACAACAAAACCAACAGCGATGATGATGATGATGATGATGATGATGATGATGATGATGATGATGATTAGGCAGCTAATCAGCCAACCAGCCATAACCTCTTGGAGATCTGGAAAAGATGTTGCTGTTGTTCACATTTGGGAAAAGAAAACAGTTTCTGTAGTAATAGCTCTATAAACACTTTCAAATGAATTAACAAACCGAACATAAATGCAAGTGTAATACAGATTGAGTATCCCTTATCAGGGATGCTGAAATACTACAAGTCCAGAATTGTCCACATAGGTGACTGAGATAGATACCCCTTTGCTTTCTGACACTGTACACAAACTTAGTTTCACGCTCACAAATATTTAAAATACTAGCTTAGGGACCCGGCGTTGCCCGGGTTATTAGAGAAAGTGGGTAATGGCGGTTCTGTATGCCAAGTTTGGTCTTTATTGGTCTTTGGATAACGGCTGCATTATTTTCAGGAAGTGAGTGAAGGTACTTGAAGTCCCATCATCCATGGTCCATCCTCCTCCAAACAGCAGCAGGATATAGAGTGGGTCATGGGGGCTCTGTGTGCCAAGTTTGGTCTTTATCAGTCATTGGATGAGGGTGGCAGTGGTTTCAGTAAGTGAGTGAAGGTACTGCAAGTCCCATCATCCAAAGTCCATCCTCTTTCAAACAGCAGCAGAATGTAGAGTGGATCATGGGGGCTCTATGTGCCAAGTGTGGTCTTCATTGGTCATTAGAAGAGGGTTGCAGCAATCTTTGGAAGGGAGTGGAGGTACTTGAAGTCCCATCATCCATGGTCTGTCCTCCTCCAAACTGCACCAGGTTGTAGAGTGGGTCATTGGAGCTCCATGTGCCAAGTTTAGTCTTGATTAGTCATTGGCGAGGGTCTCAGTGGTCTCAGGAAGTGAGCAAAGGTACTGCAAGTCCCATCATCCATCTCCAAATTTTTCCAAACAACACCAGGATGTAAAGTGGGTCATGAGAGGTCTATGTGCCAAGTTTGGTCTTGATCCGTCATTGGATGAGGTTTGCAGAGGTCTCAGAATGTGAGTGAAGGTACTGGAAGTTCCATCATCCATGGTCCACCCTTCTCCAAAACTGCAGCAGGATGTAGAGTGGGTCATGGGGGCTCTGTGTGCCAAGTTTGGTCTTGATTGGTCATTAGATGAGTTTTGCAGCAGTCTTGGGTAGTGGAGGTACTTGAAGTCCCATCATCCATGGTCTCCTCCAGTCCTTCGCTGTCCCCTAGATCTCCCTATCCTTTACACAAACCTGCCACACCGTGTGACTTTGTAGCAGGCCAGTGTGCGTCGCAAATTGAGAAACGACTTCCAATCTTGTAGCAAAGGCGGACTTGATACTAGTATGGATCCATGTCGTCACCGGCTGGAAGACTGTGCTCACGGGACTATGGTGCATGTTACCGTGCCGTGCACCAGTCCCATTCAATCCAACACACATTTCCGTTCAAACTACATTCCAACTAATCACAGTGATCTCAGGAAGTTAGTGAAGGTACTGCGAGTCCCATCATCTGTGGTCCATCCTCCTCCAAACTGCACCAGGATGGACAGTGGGTCATGGGGGCTCTGTGTGCTAAGTTTGGTCTTGATCAGCCATTGGATAAGGGTCACAGTGGTCTCAGAAAGTGAGTTAAGGTACCCATCATCCCATCATCCCATCATCCATAGTCTCTCTCAAACCTCACCAGAATGTTGAGTTGGCCATGAGGGCTCTCTGTGTCAAGTTTGGTCTTTATTGGTATTTGGATGAGTGTCACTGTGGTTTCATGAAGTGAGTGAAGGTACTGCAAGTCCCATCATCCATTGTACATCCACCTCCAAACTGCAACAGGATGTAGAGTGGGTCATGGGGGCTCTGTGTGCCGAGTTTGGTCTTGATTGGTCATTAGATGAGGGTTGCAGCACTCTTGGGAAGGGAGTGGAGTTACTTGAAGTCCCATCATCCATGGTCTGTCCTCCTCGAAAGTGCACCAGGATGTAGAGTGGGTCATGGGGACTCTGTGTGCCAAGTTTGGTCTTGATCAGTCATTGGCGAGGGTCTCAGTGGTCTCAGGAAGTGAGTGAAGTGACTGCAAGTCCCATCATCCATTGTCAAAGTCTTCCAAACCGCACCAGGATGTAGAGTGGGTCATGCCGGCTCTCTGTGTAAATTGTGGTCCTGATCCATCATTGTTGGCAGTTGTAATGGTCTTAGGAAGGGAGTGCAGGTATTGCAAGTCCCATCGTCCATGGTGCATCCTCCTCCAAACTGCACCAGGATGTAGAGTGCGTCATGGAGACTCAGCGTGCCAAGTTTGGTCTTTATCGGTAATTGGATGAGGGTTGCAGTGGTCTCAGGAATTGAGCAAAGGTACTGCAAGTCCCATAATCCATGGTCCATCCCCGGCCAAACCACACCAGGACGTAAGGTGGGTCATGAGAGGTCTATGTGCCAAGATTGGTCCTGATCAGTCATTGGAAGAGGTTAACAGCGGTCTCAGAATGTGAGCGATGGTACTGCAAGTCCCATCATCCATGGTTCATCCTCCTCCAAAAGGATGTAGAGTGGGTGATGGGGGCTCTGTGTGCCTATTTCGGTCTGTATTGGGAGTGTTCTGACCCAGCCCCCTCTGGCCTTTCCTTTCCTCTCTTTCTCATCTCGGAATCTTGCATTTGAGGCTGGCCAATCAGAGACCATATGCAAATTTCCTTCTCATGTCCCCGTTTCTGCCATGAATCCGTTTCTGCCATGAGTTGCAACAGGAATTTTCTGATAGTTGTATGGCAACTTGCTGGTAGGACGAGACTGGAGACATCATCCTACTACCTCCCAGCACAACAGACCTCTATTGCTTAGTACGGCTGTAGGCTTGGTTGGTTGGGGAACATTTGCAATTCTGATTATAGTTATACATCAATATTGAATGGTTGCCATTGCATAAGTCTAGCTTATGTGTTTGTATCTTCTCAACTGGATGCCACCCAATAATAAGAACAAAAACAGCACAAGCTGTTGGTAGTGATGGTGGACACTCCTTCCCGACTTCCACTCAATTTTCCCTTTCCCCTCCAACAGCCATTTGGCATCTTCTGGCCACCAAACATATTCAATCCTCACAGAACTGGGTTATTATAGGTTTTTTCGGGCTATATGGTCATGTTCTAGAGGCATTTTCTCCTGACATTTCGCCTGCATCTATGGCAGGCATCCTCAGAGGTACAATACATCCTCACAGAACTATTCTGAGATTCCACTGCATCTAATGATTCTTTTCCCCTTCTGAACACCACGCCCTCCACCCAACTTCCTGCAAGGAAACTAAATCCTCCGGATGTTTGAGACTACAAATCCCATCCTCCCAGTCCAGTACGTAGTCAAGCACATATTGGGGCATTCCTGCCTGTCTGGACTGCCGTTAGAAGAATGAGTTTGCTGTTGGCAAACAGGATAGGTACATGGAATCCCTTTGTGTGCATAGCAGATGCTCAAGACAAACAGTGGATGAAAAGACACCATTCCCTTCATGCTCTGCTTGTGAACATCTGGCTGGTTGAAGCACATGGACTAGATAGACCCTTGGACTAATCTGGCTTAGGCATTTCCTTGATCCGGCTTAGGCGTTTCTTTCCTTCGCTCTTATCAGCAGATAAGGATGGCCTTCCCACAATTTTTTGTTGTCCATTGCTTTGTAGGGGAAAGTATATTTGTTGCAGTAACAGATGGAGCTCTGTTCTTCTCTCCAGTACACAGGAACAGAGAGGAAGGGAAGGTATATATGCTCTAAAGCAGTCATCAGTATGATGCCATGCTTGTAACATTGACACTGGTTGGCCCAGCTGGTAGGAGGGCCCATATTGTCACAGTCCTTCCATATGTTTAGGGAATAAAACTGTATGTGTGTTTGCAGAGCAATTTCTGGAAGGTAATGGGAAAGCATCAGTTTGGCTGGGAGAAAAAATACCACACAAGTGACTCTAGGATTTGGTTTTTTTTATTGTGCTGTGACCCACCTCAAGCCATGGAGAGAGGTGGGTAAGAATTATTATTATTATTATTATTATTATTATTATTATTATTATTATTATTATTATTATTTGAAGCACAACAAGATGAGTCCACAGCAGACAAGATCACTCTGCTAGCTGTTGTATTGGATTACACGTCAGGCACTTCCCAAGTGTCTAGGACTATGTGATGTATCGGAGAATAATGTGTGCAGATCCCAGTAGCTGGGAGATGGTAATCTTGTCACTGCCGATTGTATTTAGGTACAGGCCAAGGTCTTTAGGCATTGCACCCAGTGTGCCGATCACCACTGGGACCACCTTGACTGGCTTGTGCCAGAGTCTTTGCAGTTCGATCTTTAAATCCTCATATTGTGACAGCTTTTCCAGTTGTTTCTCTTCAATCCTATTATTATTATTATTATTATTATTATTATTATTATTATTATTATTATTAGAACACACAAACACATTGATTGGAGGGTTGCTGTGAGTTTTTCGGGCTATATGGCCATGTTCTAGCAGCATTCTCTTCTGACGTTTCACCAGCATCTGTGACTTCAGCATCTTCAGAGGTTCCATTAGCAGTGAAGCAAGGGAAGTGTATATATACCTCTGGAATGTCCAGGGTGAGAGAAAGGACCCTTGCCTCTTTAAAGAAAGTGTGAATGTCACAATTAACAAGTTTGAATTAGCGTTTGAGTAGCCATGAAGTTTGCAAAGTCAATCAGTGAGGGTATCTGCATAGAGGTAGCCTGGCCTTTGTTGCCTGGAGGCATCTTTTGTTTGGGATGTGTTAACTGCCCCTTGATTGCTTGTTGTCTAGAGTTCTCCTGCTTCTGAGTGGTTTTCATTATTTCCTGTCTTGATTTACCTCAATCAGTGTCATTTCTCAAAATATATTAAGCATAGAATACAGGTGCACATCACACTGGCAACGAAGCTCCGCATAGTTAAAGCAATGGTGTTCCCCTTAGTAACCTATAGATGTGAGAGCTGGACCATAGGGAAGGCTGAGCGAAGGAAGATAGACACTTCTGGGCACCACAATTGAAGAGAGATATTGACAAACTGGAATGTGTCCAGAAGAGGGCGACTAAAATTATCAAGGGTCTAGAGAACAAGCCCTATGAAGAGCGGCTTAAAGAACTGGGGCATGTTTAGCCTGAAGAAGAGAAGGATGAGAGGAGACAAGATAGCAATGTATAAATATGTGAGAGGAAGTCACAGAAATGAGGGAGCAAGCTTGTTTTCTGTTTCCCTGGAGACCAGGACACAGAACAATGGCTTCAAACTACAAGAAAGGAGATTCCATCTGAACATTAGGAAGAACTTGACTGTGAGAGCCGTTCAGCAGTGGAACTCTTTGCCCTGGAGTGTGGTGGAGGCTCCTTCTTTGGAGGCTTTTAAACAGAGGCTGGATGGCCATCTATCAGGGGTGCTTTGAATGCAATATTCCTGCTTCTTGGCAGGGGGTTGGACTGAATGGCCCATGAGGTCTCTTCCAACTCTATGATTCTATGATACTTTTGAACTGTGGTGTTTGAAGAAAATTCGGAGAGTGCCTTGGACCGCAAGAAGATCCAACCAGTCCATACTTCAGGAAATAAAGCCTGGTTGCTCATTGGAGGGAATGATATTAGAGGCAAAGATGGAGATGGAGTAGCCGCACGGAGTCCCCTTGGGGAGATGGTGATGGGGTATAAATAAAGTTATTATTATTATTATTATTATTATTATTATTATTATTTATTATTATTATTATTATTATTATTATTATTATTATTATTATTACTTTGGTCACATCACGAGAAGAAAGGAAAGCTTAGAGAAGATAATGATGCTGAGGAAAATGGAAGGAAAAAGGAAGAATGGCCGACCAGGGCAAGATGGATGGATGGTATCTTGTAGTGACTGGCTTGACCTTAGTGGAGTTGGGGGTGGCCACGGCCGACAGGGAGCTCTGGCGTGGGCTGGTCCATGAGGCCATGAAGAGTCGGAAGCATCTGAATGAATAAACAACAATAACAGGTACACAGAGTGTTGTGATTCAGATAAAAAGAAACACCAATACTAATGAGCACATTTTCAAGGCAGTCTCTTGCTCTAAAAAATTTTCCACCTCGCCCGGAGGAAACAGCCGAAGCTCTGAGACTGAGAAATCTGCCATTGAGTGAGTTCTGATAAGATTTCTCCGCAGTTCTTTTGAAATCACAGCTTTCCACCTTAGCTCTTAGATGAGCCCCATATGCATTACCACAGAAGAATTTGGTTGTTGCAGAAGAATTGCCAGGGAAAGGAGCTGCTTGGTAGGGTTGGGGGAGAAAAGGAGCTAGAATGAAAAGAGAGGCCCGGGAGAGTAACAGGCCTTTATCTCTCTCTGAAGCCAAATTTGGCATCCACCCACACATCCCGCCAACCCTGTTAACAGGCCAGAAATACATCAGCATGAATTAAAGAACAAAGGGAAACGGGTACAGCAATCCGTGTTCACTTCCAATGCAAACAGCTAATGAGCACTGGAGGAAGGGAACAGAGAGGCAGCTGAGCTCATTTGGCCTAGAATTGCCAACTTGTCTATTATATACTGCCAGGCTTCTCATGTATGTTTAACAGCAATGTGGCAAAGAGGCGTCTTCAGCCTTGCATCTTTTGCATACCCAGAGAAGCTTCATCAAATGAATTTCAGCGTCAAGGAACTTGTCAGAAACTAAAGTTGGCAACCTGTATCAGCCCAAGGCAGAAATTAAATGAAGTAAAAACAGTTGCAAAGGGGACTGTGCAGGCACAGACCAAGAGTAGCAGCTTATAGGCTTCCCAGACTTCATTGCCTGTAGTTCAAGTCATTCTAGCCATCATTGCTAATGATGGGGAAATACGGAAGTTGCAGTGCAAAACTATTGCAAGGTCCACACTTGTCAACTCTTGACCTATCAGAAAAAGCATGAGCGGATGAATAGATAGACAGAGATATAGATTTTTTGTGTGTGCCAGGAGCGACTTGAGAAACAGCAAGTCACTTCTGGTGTGAGAGAATTGGCTGTCTGCAAGGATATTACCCAGGGGACGCCTGGATTTTTTGCCATTCTGTGGGAGGCTTCTCTCATGTCCCTGCATGGGAAGCTGGAGCTGACAGATGGGAGCTCAACCTATTCCCTGGATTTGAACCGCCAACGTTTTGGTCAGCAGTCCTGCCAGCACATGGGTTTAGCCCATTGCACCACCGGGAGCACCAGAGCAATAGATAATGGATTGAGTTCATTCTTTGAGGAGCTGTTGTTGGACTCCAGGTTCCACCAGTCCCAATCTGAATAACAAATGGTCGGTGCTTGTGGAAGTTGTAGTTCAATGCTATTTGGGGAGGCACGGATGTACGACTCCGTGTAGAGTTATAATGGTGCCACTTTACATGTGCTAGTAAGGAGGCAGAAAGATATCCTAAGTGGGACAGAGATACACAATGACACATAATGCACTTAGAAGAGCCACAGGGTTCTTTTCAGATTTTGTCATAGTTGATTCCTGGGAACATTTCCTCATCCTGATTGCCAAATTGGAAACCTTCCCTGGGGATCCCATTCAAAGTGTGCCAACACTCTCAGCATTCGTTGTATGGTCAATCAAAACCCACTGTTTTGTTCTAGCCAGGCAGGAACAAAGCCATCAAATCTTGTTACCTTGAACCAGTGGTTCTCAACCTGTAGGTCCCCAGGTGTTTTGGCCTACAACTACCAGAAATCCCAGCCAGTTTACCAGCTGTTAGAATTTCTGGGAGTTGAAGACCAAAACATCTGGGGACCCACAAGTTGAGAAGCACTGCCTTAAACCTATCCACATTCCTTCCATCCCACACTCAGGAGAGACAGAACAAGCAATAGCCACAAAACTTCAAACTGAGCAATGATATTTAACAAAATTTCCTGTCATGGTTGGAGCCAATCAACAACGATGATGTACACCGCTGCTACACCTATCAGGGAGCAGTTCCTAGCTGGCCATGATCTAGACCAGGGGTTCTCAAACTAATACGGCCCTCCAAGGTCATTTACCCGTCCCTCGCTCAGGGTCAACCTAAGTATGAAACGACTTGAAAGCAGACAACAACAACAACAATCTTATCAGCCAAAAGCAGGTCCACACTTCCCATTTAAATACTAATAAGTTTATATTAAAATTGTTCTTAATTTTAATTACTGTATTGCTTTTAAGTGTTTGTTTGTTTTTTACTACAGTGTGCATAGGAATTCATTCACTTTTTTTCAAATTATAATCTGGCCCTCCAACAGTTTGAGGGACTGTGACCTGGCCCTCTGTTTAAAAAGTTTGAGGACCCCTGATCTAGACCAATCAGCAAACAGTAAAGTCCGTTGTTACAAACTGCAGTCAGAGTGCTATAAATATTTCTGTATGTTTGCACTGAATTAATCTTAGGAGCGCAGACTCCGTTTTTGGCCAAAGGAGAAGAAAACCTTTCTTCTTTGCCTGTCTGTCATCCTGTCTGTGTCTTATTCGGTTTTTGGGCAGATTGACACACCAGACTTCCGAACCCAAGGTTCTTGTGGCGCTGAAACCACTCAACATTTTCATTCCCTTTTATTTCACAATTTACATCCTTCTACCGCAACCATGTTTAAAAGTATCAATCCAATGATGCAATGTTCGATGCATCTGGTGATGCCCCCACTTCCAGGTGGCACATGAAACGGCTTCACTCAGCGGAAGGGAGAAGGAGAAACAGCATTCAGAAGGCTTGTTGTCATGCTTTCCGTGGGTAGTCAGCCTCTTCTCTCCTGACATCCCTGTTGCATTGGCACTATAAGAAGGTTTTTGTGAGACCAGTTGCTCTCGTTGTAGTAATGGTGGGGCCGCAGACCATATCTTAGTTCTTGGGGACCACTGGTGGTCCATGAACCACAGGTTGGGAACCACTGAGCTAATTAGTCTAATTCTAAATATATAATCACCACAAAGATTCTTAAAATAATCTTTTTTGTAGTTCAGTATTAAATATATTTCTACATGATTGTTTATTAAAACCAGGAGTGTCAAGCATCAAGGCCCCATAGCCCACATGTGATGCTGGCTAAGCATGCCTATGCATTTATTCAACTGATCCTCATCTATGCCTTTTCTTCAACAGTTTCCTCATTTTTTCCTGGAGCTGGGGATAGGGAAGGGCATTGTTTTGAATAAAATTGTCAGGAAATCAGGGAGGTTGAATTCAGTGAAAAAGGGGCAGACATCCCAAAGGTACACAGGTAAGGTCTTGAGGGACTGAGGAATATTTCATAGGGAAAAGAATTCTTATTTGGAGAGGAGGAATGCCCTCATTGCTGCTCCCCATACACTTGGTGCTTGTGCCTCCTGGAAATAAGCCCCAAAGCAGCCTATCTGGTTTGGTGTTTCTGGCAATCTTGCAAATGTCCATTTTAAGCAAGCAAAATGAATGTTTTCTTATTGCTCTCTCTCTCTCTCTACTGAGGTTTCATTCATCACAGGCATAATTCTGGAAGGAAGAAATTGCCTCCCAAAGCAGGTTTTCAAACTTTTTTCCCCTTTGGCATTTCACTCCATCTTCTAAAATCCTTCAGCTGCTTCTTGCCCATGAAGTAGGATTCCCATGGAGCAGTAAGATGGAGGAGAATATTTTTTGCGATGTATTGGCTATCCATTACTCCCTTCCATTCCTGAGCTCTAAATCGTCCCCACTGGAGGTAGGTTTTCTTGAGGATTGGAAGCAGTTTCCCTCCTGTCAGCATGATGACTGTTCAAGGGAAACCTCCACAGGGGAGAGATAGAAAAATGCCATTAATTTTGTGTGGAAAAGAGGTATTCTGCCAGCTTCTTCCTTCAAAGCTTTCTCCAGCGATGCAACACTACAACAGCCAGGCCGTGCTTTGCAAAGCCAGCAGAACTAAATGCCTAGGAAAACGGCCACAGACAATTCCATGTCAGTGAGACCGTAAATCCACTCCAGGCCTTACTCTGAATTTTAAATTTGCTATCCATGAAGTTAAAGCTGACCTCACAGATAGGTTCAGCACCTTGGAGAGCACTTCTGTGAAGTTTGTGTTAATACCCAGGCAGGGTTTTTACCTGGACTGACAGGGAAGTTGCCAACTGGCACTGCTAAGACAGTGGTGCAATTTAGGGGTTGCAAAGTTTGGAGCAAGAGGGTGACTTATGTAGTCAGCTCTCTACATTTGTGGGTTTTACTTTGTCAAGTTTTATTATTCACATATTTGATTAAAACATTAGCTCTTGGAAATTCTAAGTCAGTGGTTCTCAACCTTCCTAATGCCGCAACCCCTTAATACAGTTCCTCGTGTCGTGGTGACCCCCAACCATAACATTATTTTTGTTGCTACTTCATAACTGTAATTTTGCTACTATTGTGAATTGTAATGTGATTTGAAGGAAGTATTTTCATTCACTGGACCAAATTTGGTACAAATACCCAATACACCCAAATTTGAATATTGGTGGGGCTGGGGGCAGGCCTGTAGCGAGGGGGTGGTTTTAGGGGTTCAACCCCCCCCCGAAATGTTTCAGATTTTTTTAAAAAACCTGGTTTACTCATGAATTTTAACTGGTTAACCAAATCCCAATGCTAAGAACTGTAAGCACTATCTCAAGCAAATATTGATAATTTATTCACACTGTCATTACTTGCAGCAATAGCCGATGTAGTGAAGCAACCAAGTTGGGTGTGTGTGTTGAATGCTCTCATTAAGGAGGCCAGACTTGGTGGAGGTGGTTGACAGGGGTGGAGCTGCAGGCTATTGAAGGTTGCTCTGCCCCCTGCTGTGCTCTTTGCTTCAGCGTGAGCTAGGAGGCAGGTTTCAACCCCCCCCCCAAATTTTCAACCCTCCCCGAAATTTTCAAAACCGCCCCTTGAAATTGTCAACCCTCCCCGAAATTTTTTTCTGGCTACGGCCCTGACTGGGGGGGATTTATTTTGTCATTTGGGAGTTGTAGTTTCTGGGATTTATAGTTCACCTACAGTCAAAGAGCATTCTGAACTCCACCAACGATCAAATTGAACCAAACTTGGCACACAGAACTCCCATGACCAACAGAAAACACTGGAAGGGTTTGGTGGGCATTGATCTTGAGCTTTGGAGTTGTAGTTCACCTACATCCAGAGAGCACTGTGGACTCAAACAATGATGGATCTGGACAAACTTGGCATGAATACTCAATATGCCCAAATGTGAACACTGGTGGAGTTTGGGGAAAATAGACCTTGACATTTGGGAGTTGTAGTTGATGGGATTTATAGTTCACCTACAATCAAAGAGCATTCCAAACCCCACCAATGATAGAATTGGGCCAAACTTCCCACACAGAACCACATGACCAACAGAAAATACTGTGTTTTCTGATGGTCTTTGGTGACCCCTCTGACACCTCCCGGGGTTATGAACTTTAGATTGAGAAAAGCTGTTCTAAGTCATCCAGTGCAACTATATGGTCCATTTCCTTTAAAAGCTGACTGTAGAGTCAAACTGGAATACTTAGGGTTTTTCACTTTCATGGGGTCCTGTGCCCCTAACCCCAGCAAATGTGTAGGGCTCACTATATTTGAAATGTGGTGCTTTAGGAGAATTCTGTGAATGCCCTGGACTGCCAAGAAGACATATAATAGAGGAAATCAAGCCTGCATTTTCCTTGGAAGATAAGGTGACTAGACCAATGTGTTGCATTTAGAAAACAGGTCTTATTTGAGGAGGAAACAATGCTTGGGAAGGTGGGAGGCAGCAGGAAAAGAGAAGACCACTCTGCAGGTGGATTGATTCAAACAAAGGAGCCATGGCTCTCATTGTGCAGGATCTGAACAGGGCAGTTGATAACAGGGGTTGCCAGAGTTGATAAAAGGTTGTCGATCTGGAGGTCTCTCATTCATAGGCTCACAATAAGGCAGAGACAACCCGACAATAAATAATAACAAAAAAAATGCCCCAAATATGCCCCTTTCTGGGTTCATATGCATTAGTACATAAGAAAACCCTTTGCTGTGTATAGTAGCAAAGGAAAAGAATTTAATCTGTCAATCTAAAAGCAGCACCTCCTCAAACAAAATCCACAGAAGGGCCCCAAACCTATTATGTATTTATACAGGGGGTGCAGTGAACCATTGGGCAGAAGCAAGGCAGTCAGGTGGAAAATGCAGAAAAACAAAAAAATCTATTCACTTTGTGTGTACAATAAAACTCCCGTATCCCCAGGAGAATATTCTTGAACTTACTGTGGAAACAGAAAACTGCAGGTTACAACAAACCCCATTGAAATAAATTTCTACTGGATGTTATCATAGAATTTTTGGAGTACCCATAAATTCCTAAGGTAAAGGTTTTCCCATGACATTAAGTCCAGTCATGTCCGACTCTGGGACTTGGTGCTCACCTCCATTTCTAAGCTGCAGAGCCAGCATTGTCCGTAGACATCTTCAAGGTTATGTGGCCAGCATGACTGCATGGAGCGCCATTAAATTCCTAGAGATGGCTTATTTTGTCATATACAGGTCTGTGAAATAACAAATAACTAGTCCCACAGGCAGAGTATATGAAATTATATTGGATGTCCAAGAGGGTTCCAGCCAAGGAGTAATTGCAAGATCACAAAGTGTGGACACTGTGTGACATCTTAAAACTGCCTCACCTGCCCCACGACACACTGGGTGGCCAGCAGATGGATGACACTTCTAGTCAGGAAATGGGTCACTGTAAGTACTGTAGCTTCACCGTTGTCAAAAAAGGTGTCACTCTTCTTTAAGTAGAGCAGCAAAGGGAAAGAATTTAGACTGTCAACCTAAAAAAAGCACTGACTTCCTCAACATTTTGTTTCTCCACCGTTTCTGGCGTTTTTGAATGCTTGGGCAGGGGAATGGCAGTAACACCAGACAGAAGCGACGGTTCCCTTGTGGTGGCATTGGTGCATTCCCCTCTTATATATGTGTGTGAGTGAGTGAGTGAGTGAGTGAGTGAGAGAGAGAGAGAGAGAGAGAGAGAGAATGTGTGCTAAAGAAGAAACAATGAATGTAACTTCTGGTTGAACAGATATGCCTCTTCCTAAAGTGAGATGGATTAAAAATTAATGTATTGTGAACCAAAAGAGTGAAATAGACAGATCCCAGCCTATAAAGCCCTAAATGGGGCCGGCCCAGCTTACCTGTCTGAACATATTTCTCCCTATGAACCATCTAGGAACTTAAGATCAGCTGGGGAGGCCCTGCTCTCAGTCCCACCTTCTTCGCAGGTGCGACTGGCAGAGACAAGAGACAGGGCCTTCTCAGTGGTGGCCCCTTGGCTGTGGAACTCCCTCCCTAGGGATATTGGATCAGCCCCCTCCCTCCTGACCTTCTGGTAAAAAGTAAAAACCTGTCTTTTTTTAACAAGCATTTGAAACGCAGTGCAATAGACAAACATGGAACTATGTGATATCGAATTGTGGGATGGCTCAGAGTGGACAACGAGATTAACAGTGAAGGCATTGGTTTAATGTTTTTAATGGTTTTATTGTATGTATTTTACCAATTTGTTTTAAATGTTTTAATTGTTTTTTGTTATGGCATCAAATGGCTGCCTGGTTGTAAGCCGCGTTGAGTCACCTTCGGGTTCAAGAAAGGTGGGATAGAAATATCGTAAATAAATAAAGTGGAAAAAGAAAGAGTCAGTCACAAAAGGATTTTGTTGAAAAATAAATTTATTTACAGGGCAGGATCCCAGAGATTCATCATAAAAAATAAACAGGATCCACGCCCCAGTGCAGAGGTATCCAGAGAGGAACGGACCCCCATCACCCCTGGCTCAGGGATCAAGATCAAATCAACAATAAAGAAGACCAGGGAAGAGGAAACTGTGGTAGATCAACTTCAGCATTTTGCAGGACAGACAGACACCCCAGAAGGGACAGGATCCTGGTAAAGTATCTATCTCAGACACAACAGTTGAATCCCTGGGTATTGCCCTGTTCTTCCCATGTTGTCTTAACCAAATCCCTGCCACATTGGCACTCCGTTAGGACTCAAAAGTGCCAAAGAGATAGAAAGAAAAATCCTGAACAGCATAGACCCAGCAAAACCAGCGGAGACCCGAAATACAAAGGGAAGCATGTTCAAGCGAGGAAGGCAAAGTGGTCACACCCTTCTCTGGCCACTGAGATACTGCAGGATGCTGTCTGGCCACACTTTAAATGGCATATGATGGGATTTGGCTAATGCTAGATCTCACAACCTGAAAATGAAACAAGCATTCTGGATAATGTTGAGTTGGGGGGAGATATTTGAAGTTCAGGTTGAGCCAATATGAGATTTTTATTAAAACGGGATGGAAGAATACACCCTTCTCCCCCTGGCCCCTGTTATTATCTGGGTAAAGCTTTACTGGGTGCCAGCTCTGTGGATTGAGATTTAAGAGACTCCCCTGGCTGAGGTCAAACATAAATCTGAAGAGTTGAGTACACATCCGCATAGAAGCTTTCCATTCCAATTTATTACCATAAGTGGTCATATTGATTTTTGATCCAGGCTGGCTCCAACAATACTTTATACGCCAACAGAGTTCGGAAAACTGTATTGCAAGATACAACTCCCAGAATCTCTCATCCCTGATGCTTGATGGTTGTGCTGATTGGGAGGCCGAGGGAGTTGTGATCTGAAAAATCCTACTTTTTCCTTATTTTTTACATACTTCAAAGGTCATTCTCTCCCTTGTATCTCCACTCCTACCAGACCAATTTAGAGAACTGTCTTGTAAATAAAACATGATGCTCTAGGATAGTGGTTCTCAACCTGTGGGTCCTCAGGTGTTTTGGCCTATAACTCCCAGAAATCCCAGCCAGTTTACTAGCTGTTAGGATTTCTTGGAGTTGAAGGCCAAAACATCTGGGGACCCACAGTTGAGAACCACTGCTAGGAACATGGGTGGTGGTGAGGTCTTTCTCACACCCTGAATCCTCTCAGGCTCAGAGAACAATGTAATATTGAATGAATGCAAATGAATGCGATGTTATCAGCAGAAGCAGTCAATTTGAACTCTCTCCCATAAAAATAAACATCCCTAACTAGCTTTTTAGATCTGTCCAGAAAATTTGTTTCAAGGGAGCAGAAAAAAATGTACACACAGAGACAATTTCAAACCGCACATTCTAGGAAAATATATGGCACTTAAATCCTTTCAAAGAAGGCGGTAGTTGATTTCAAGAAAATCTTGTGGCATCTTGAAACTAACAGGTTTATAGCAGTATAATTTTTTTGTTGGACTAGAATTCACTTCATTTGACTTTGTGACCCTAGTCCCTGAAAGTTTATGCTCCAATAAATCTGGGAGACTTTATGGTTCGGCAAAACGATTAAAGTTCATTCTGCTTATTGCTCAACCAAAAAGGTTTTCCTCATTTGGAGTCTGGTTTTGTTCTCACTTGCTTGCTCTGGTTCTACAAGCTTTCTCATGAGAAGTGAAATATGTTTCATCCATGTTGCCTGACAGGCTAATTTTGGAATCTGTCAGTCCTACATCCAAGATTTGACTATTCATTCTCATGGCACAAAGAGGTTTGCTTATTCCCCAACCCTGCTGTGACTGAAAAATATGGAGGGAGGATTATGTCAAATTGGACCTCTAAAGCCTCACCCAAGTCCCTATCCTGATTCACTGAAACCATTTCTATGGGAGAAAAGATCAATTTTACAATTATAAAGAAGCCAATGAACCTTTGCCAATACTGCATTGTTCTGGTGAATGAAAAAACCTCACATGTTCATTTCTACCTCTTGTTGTTGTGCTCCTTCAAGTCATTTCTCATTCATAGCAACCCAATCACAAGGTTTTCTTGGCAGAATTTGTTCAGAGAGACATTGCCTTTGCTTTCCCCTGAAACTGAGAGAGTAGGAACTGTTTAAGGCAGTGGTTCTCAACCTGTGGGTCCCCAGATGTTTTGGCCTACTATTCCCAGAAATCCCAGCCAATTTACCAGCTGTTAGGATTTCTGGGAGTTGAGAGCCAAAACATCTGGGGACCCACAGGTTGAGAACCACTGGTAAGGTCTCCCAACAGGTTTCTATAGCTGAGTGGGGATTCAAACCCTAGTCTCCTAACATCTTACTCCAGCACTCAGACCATACTGTCTTTCTCTGCCTGTTGTATCCCTATTTTAAAAAGGGGGCATGGACTGATTGTATCGATTAACTGATTGGGGATTGAGAAGGGCAGGGTACAAATATTTGAAATAAAATAATAATTGATTGAATTTGTACCTCATCTTTCTCTCGGGATGACATCCAGGATGGCTTTCAGTAATTTAAAATTATGTCTCAAATTTAACAATCTCAAAATGTTGGATGACCAGATGAAAAAGGAAAATAGTGCTTAAAATACAAAGGCCTGCCTTAATTTGCAACCTATCTAGTGGTTAGTTTTGAGGGATTGTAAAACATTTTGTTCTGAAAAGCACCTCAGGGATCCCAGCTACAAAAGCCGTCCTTTGGTGTCGTATTAAAGAAAAAGGATGTCATGGCTAGTGTTTGGAGATAAGAGCATCCTTTGGTTCCTGAAAGCAGCTGCCATCCACAAAGCAAGGAAGACATCTCTAGCCCCAGGAGTGGCACTCAGGGCAAACCTTCCCTTTCTCTTTCATAGGAGAATGGCTGCCAATCATCGCTATGGAGAAAAATAGGATTCTGCTCTTGCACACCATGGCAGAAAGAGGAAAAACTACCTGCTTGACATCCCTAACAATGGTAATATGGACTCTTCCCTGACATCCTTTCATACAAGCAGCACCATGCTATGCATTTATTAACAATGTAATGGAATGCAATAGCAGATCAGCTTTCCTGTTTTACAAACTGGTTCATAATGATACGGCAAAGTGTTGGCCGAGTTAATTTCTTGGACCACAACTCCCAGAAGCCCTCAGCCAACACATTTACTATGGAATTTTAGAGCATATCATTCAAAAAATAACTTTATCCAATATCTGGTATAGTAAAGGATTGCAAAGAATTGCAGACTGAAAACCAAAAAATTTTTCCAGGACATGTAATGGTTGTTCAGAAGAGAGGGTTTCGGCAAGTGTTGCTTGTGACTTGTCACACAAACATTATTTGCTGAAACTCCCTCTTCCAAGCAACCATTAATGGTATAGAATCCATCTCTAGTTTTCAATCTGGCAACCCTACTCATGACATTAAGTCAAGAAAGATTTTACCTAAGTAAATCCACTTCCCTGCAATCCTGTCTTATTTACATCCTCCCCATGTTGGTCAAACTAACACAAAAGGAGCATGTGATTTAGGAAATGTAAGGGGAGAATGACCCACTGAAAATGTGAGACTGAGCTGAAGAGGAAAGAGGGGCAATATGGTGTTGGACCCCTACAGCCCAGGAGCTGGTTCTAGGAAAAGCGAGAAAGAGGCCATGGACAAAAAGCCTCCTGTTCCTCATTTATCGCTGCCACAGACAATGGAAGAGATGGGGCTTCTTTTGACCCACAGTTGATCAGGGAGAAAAAGTTTGGTTGAGGAAGAGGGATAGGAGAAGAAGGGGATGCTGTGGAAAGGACTGTATCTCTTCCCTCTCTAAGAGATTTCACAGGCTTTTCATTTATGATATCTAATAAAGAAGAATCAGCCCACTCTCTCCTTATATCTCCCTGAATTCTCTCAAGAAGGCCATCTCTTGATCTAGCTTAGTGTATTATATTCTCATGAAAGCACAGTGGTTTCCTGTCTTGCCAAATGGACTCATAACACAATTACTCATGGTATCTCATTAAGATACAGAGGTGAAATGAATCGGATTCAGGGCATGCAGTCCCATGAATAATGCTATAAAGAAGTCTGCTGACATCAGGGAAGTTTACATCCTGCAGAATAAGTCTCAGTAAAGAGATTCGGGATTTTTGCCCCCTTGATATCATAGAAATAACCTCAGAATGTGAAACGGGCATTTGGGATGATTCACATCTTTTCTCTTGCATACTTATCTGCTCTAGTCCTTTTGCAGTTACCCCTTGAACATGCTACCGTGTGAGGAATCCTTTTGTTGCATGGGTCAGCACTAATATATGGCTACAGACATTTGTTTTTTTTAGTTTCATTTTTACTCTAGCACAAACGTATTTGAAAGCTGCACAAGTTGAAGGGAGAATCTGAAAGAGTAATAGTAAAAAAGAGAGAGAGCATAGGATAGCAGGGCTTCCACTTTGCTCCTTGGAGCCACACTCTCCCAAGTCCCCCGGGGACTTTCAAGCAATTAACCCTGAAGGCAAAACTTCAGGATGGAGAGTGTACAAGTGGGCCTTCATCCTGTGCCAAAGAGTTTGTAAAGCTAATCCACTGGGTGCTCTCAATAAAACTGGGACAGGCCCAATGGCACCTCCATGAGAAAAAGAGAGAAAGGCTCACGGTGGAGAGCCCATGATTTGAGACAACCATCCTCAGATGGTGTCAGCACTGTGTAGGCTTCCACATGGCTTGACCACTGCTGGTCAATCATGGCTTGCGTGACCTACTCATTGCTTGCATATGGTGTACTCCAAAATGTAACCATACTTCACTTACAGTTTACATATAACAATATTTGCATTTTACTGATTGTTTACTCATGGCTTCCCTGTGGTTTGCATGGAGGATGGCTAAAGTGAAACCACAGGTTACTATGAAATCAACACTGCAAGTTCATTGTTTACAAATACTTACTCACGATGTACTAGTGAGTTACACAAAAACTTGCCATGGTTCACGTAGTTCACCTGGCACACACTCTGCTGAGGGGCCTCCACAGCAGTGGCAGCAATGTGTATGCTGTTGGACTCAGCCACACAATGTATTATTGTTCCACACGCACATTTTCTATTATGTACTCATGGCTTATGCATGGTGTACTCACAGTTTGCTTTAAAGCACAGCTTACTTTATACACAAATCACATATGATTTACGCACAATCTTGTCCATAGTAACACTCATGGTTTGTACCTGATTGATTTGCAGATTGCTGTTTACACAAAGTGCCTTAATTTATTAAATACATCTGTAAACCACCCCTCGTAAAGCACTTAAGATGACTCCCCATAGGAGGCAATATGGAAGTGCAAAAAATTCAATTGTTATGAGAATTAAATGCTACACAAAGGGATGAATAAGATCAACCATCTTTTTTTTTTCTAGGTTAAAAATGCTTGCTTTCAAAGCCAGCCCCAAATCTGCCATTGAAAATGCAGTCAGGCCAAATCTTGAGTCTGTTACCTATCTGCTATTCTACCTCCACTTGCTTTGCTCAAGAGAGTTGCAAGAGCAGATTCTAACAGATCAGCTACAAAAATGCTGAATTAAGCCTGTTGAAGTCAATCTGCAAGTGGGTGTCGACGAATCAGGGTCAAGCTGAATGCAAAGTGTGATCTCCATTGATCACCTCAAAAAAGGGCAATCCGATCTAAAAGCAAAAGGGTTATAGAATAGTTGCTCCCTACCCTTACCTTGTCCATAAAATACCTCCCTGTTCTCTGACCCACATGGGAGTTTTCTCCAAGCTCTTTCTGCGATTATTTAGTCTGTTGAGAAGCAGCTGAGCATCATTGCCAATTGAGTTCCTGAAGATTTTCAGAGGATTCTGGGGTATGCAGGCCATGCTGTCAGGGGGTGATTGGCATGGTGTGACACATCTGGAGGACACCAGGGTGGGAGCAACTTTCTAAAAGAAAATCAAGGCTACCTTATAGCTGCAAATACCAGGGAACATCAATAATGGTGGGCAAATTCTCTCACAGAGGAGCCCATCCACTATGACTACACTTCTTGCTGGGAACCATTTGAAAACCACTGCTTTGGACAATGCATCTAAAGTTTCCTTTCCACTTAAAAACAGACACAAAAGCACAACTGAGGAGCTAAGCTCTTCCCTTTCCCACCTTACTTTATAAGAACTCCCATTGTCCCACCACCCCCAGTTTAGAAAATAGATATCAAAAACAGATCAATAAAAAGATAAATATAGCTCTGAAGCCATCTACTTTTCTCTCAGTACAACTCTTTCAAGAATAGATAAAACTGTGATACATATAGATAGATATAGATATACTCTGTGAAAAAATAGAAGGCGCTGGGAATTCGAATCACAAATCATGTGATATTTCTGAAATGGCATCCCCTCTATATCACTAACAAATATTTATGGGAAAACCCCACAAACCTCACAATCAATAAGTCATTAAATCTTCACCATCTGAGGATCTGAATTACAACAAACCCACCTCATAAGGAGGCACAGCCCTTTGGTACAGAGTCACAAATTCCCTTATGATGCATCTGGAAGGAAGCAAGGAGCTGGAAAAAGAGGCCAAACTTCCACTGCTTTCAAAAATCCCTTCCCCATGCCCTCACCACCACCTTTTTTTTTGGTTGCAGAGGATTTGTATTAGTTGCTTCCAGGGTGACTCAAGAGCTGGAAGAAACTGAAGAGGTATGAGATGTTTGGACATTTTCCTTAGTGGCCAATGGGTAAGTAAAATTCCCTCATCCGATGGCTAATATCATAAAATCTCTCCAATAATGAAGGTATGAAAACAGGGGGAAACCGTCAAAAGTAGACAGGGCGAAGGCCTCCCTGTGGCCATTTTCTGTGGTGGCCTTTGGTCGTCTGGAAATAAATTACGGAAACCCATCTGCAAAAAGAGAAAGTTCCCCTTGAAATCAGCAACAGGACTTCCATTTGCTGGTTTCCACATTGACGAACTGGTGACCACTGGCCTTCAGGAAGTGCATCAGGGGTGGTGAGAAGTAAGATTGCCAAGACCTCCATAGCTGTAGCATTAGTGTCAAATGGAGCATTTGACATAACCAAAACAAATGCTAGAAACATCTTCCTCAATAAACTTTGGTCAGCAGTGTTTAGCCAAAACAAACATGGCGGACATTGCTACCTTATCTAAGCAAAGCTGTACATGATGGACACCACGTCCTCTTATAATGTTGCACAGCACATTCCTTTCCCCCAAATCAAATCATGACTGAGGCAGCACTCTTTCACAGAGTCTGAAGACACGTGATCAACACTGCTGCCTCTTCATTCAGCCACAAGAGTTGTGTGTCTAACATTGGCATTGTTACTCCTATCCAGGCAAAAAACAAACAGGGCTGTAATTCCACAGCCCACCTATTCACTCAAAGCAAAGATTGCTTATAAACTGATCATTGCCCAGCTGAATTGGCTACACAGCCACAACAAATATGGCAGATGCTTATATACAGCCCCAGTAAACAGGGCTGGCAGGGTCTACAGTACAGACCTCTGAGCTCCAAATAAATTGGCAAGGAGAGAAAGATGGGATGTAATGAGATATTCAAGTTGCCTTGGATTGTGATAGGAGTGGGATGACCTTCTTGCATTGAGTGGTCCCTCAAACACATCTCTCCATTAAGAGACTGAATGCTAAGACAGAGCTCCAAAAGGAGCCCATTTTGCCACATATGAACAACCCTTAACCAGAGAGGAGACCAAATAAAGAAGATTGTCTCCTCTTTGCCCCAAAAAAATTATTTGAGGGCCATATGAAACATTTCAGAAAGAGGCAAATGCATCACCTCAGCTTCTTGGCTTGAAGGAGACAGCATTTGGTTTCAAAGGAGAATCCTAGTATATCCAAGGACATTTGGATGAATCTGCTGGCTATGTCATGTTCATCCCTCAAGTGAACCTTCTATGACTCAACCACGACGTCTTCCGGTCAACGAAAGGACATGTAGCAGTCCAGCCAGGTAAGCAATCCCAAGTGCTTGGAAGGAATGTCCCGCCAGCTCTTTGACAGGAACATGGGAGGCCATGATGGAGAGGAGAAACATTATGGCTTCTGGGGCCCAGGAGACAGGACTACAGGAGTGGAAAGTCCATCCACGCTGAGTGTAGGGATGTGGATTTGTGAGCTAGAATTGCTGGGAAACTGAGAGAAGAGGAAGGAAGCTTAGAACAGGTTATATACATAATAACACCCATCATGATATTTTTTTCAGTAAGATTTGCTTAGAGGGGGTTCAGCCTTTGCCTTCCTCTAAGGTTCAGAGAGTATGACTTCTTCAAGTTCACCCAGTGGATTTCCATAGCTAAGGAGAGATTGAACCCTGTTATCAAGAGTCCACAGGTCAACTCATGAGCACATGCTGACGTCTCTTAGAAGCATAAAGATATCATATTATTTCTTCCCACACTAATTTCTTTTTGGTGGAGTTGTGGAGGGAGAGCACAGCCAGTGACAAACCTCTAGCTTCCATGTGGGTTACATCCAGAACGTGGTATCATTTTTTTAGAATATAATTTTTGAAATCCCTTATCCATTAAGTTGAGTGGCTAGGAGATTCTGGAAATTACAGGCCAGAAAGGGACCTTTTTCAATGCTCTGGTTACACCCTGACTTTATGTCAGTGATTCTCAACCTGGGGTCCCCAGATGTTTTTGGCCTCCAACTCCCAGAAATCCTAACAGCTGGTCAACTAGCTGGGATTTCTGGAAGTTGTAGGCCAAAAACACCTGGGGATCCCAGGTTGAGAACCACTGGTTTATGTGACAGAAAGACTCGGCCACAAACAGTATAAGGAGGTATACGCAGCCATACAGCTGATAACCATTTCCCACAGAAATGTCACGGTTTGACACAAAAGGCACATTTAAACATCATAACATGACCTGCTGGTTAATCACTTCTGCCTTTGGTGTGAGCAGCTAAACCAGGCCTGGTCATTTTTTCCTCCAGAAGAGGAGATAACAGAGGGAACCAAAGGTAAAGAGAAAGAAAGTGGCAGAGGCAAGAACTGAATCACTTATTTTTTCCCTCAGAAAAGGGCTGCAGCCTGCCACTACGCTGAGGGGAAGCAGGGAAATAGAGTCTATTTCACTTTGCTGTTTGCTCTGAGAGAAAGACACCCTGTCGCACACTGTGAGTGAGCTACTAAAAAGCTGAGCTAAACAGACTAGGGACCTTCAGACCCTGGTGTCTATAGTGTAACATTGGAACCCAGTAAAAATAGTACCTCCATGTCAAGCTAGAGAAAAATCCAATTTCTCTCTGATTTGATGAGAGAGGAAGAAGCTAGAAGCTAGAGGCCAGGCCCTAGCTTCTTCCTCAACAAACCACATGCCACTTGTGAACAACAAGCCACGGTTCTTCGTTTGCGTTGGTATGACAGCTATCCAAGCTATGGCCATTCTTGGACAGGGAAAGCTTAGCAATGCTCACTCATTCAGGGGTAGTGTCACATTGCAACATGAGGTCAAGACGTCACAATTGACCTCAGGTGATACACACAGCTGCAGATTTTGACAAACCCACAACATATAACATTGTACCATATAAGAACTGCACTCCCCATTGTTTATAAGCATCCAGATTAGGTTTCTAATAACACGTATTCCACTCATTCCTTAAGGCTCCAATTCCAATTAATGTCTAACAATTTCCATGGCTTTCATCAAAACTGGAACCCATTGCTTTCAGTGCTGGATAGATATTCGCTACCTGGGGCTTCAGGTGGGGCCTGTGATACATTTGGTAGTTCTATATAAGCCTGTTTCTTTTAGTTAACTGAGTATAACACCACCACTATAATTTTAAAGTGCTCTTACTTAGGTATTTTATAATTAATACTTTTTTGTGTCAGGAGCGACTTGAGAAACTGCAAGTCGCTTCTGGTGTGAGAGAATTGGTCATCTGCAAGGATGTTGCCCAGGGGATGCCCAATGTTTTACCATCCTGTGGGAGGCTTCTCTCATGTCCCCGCATAAGAGCTGCAGCCTACAGATGGGAGTTCACCCCGCTGCTCAGATTCAAACCACCGACCTTTCAGTTAGCAGTCCTGTCGGCACAAAGGATTAATCCATTGAGCCACCAAGGGCTCCTATAATTAATACTGAACAAGTTGCTCCATTCTAATTAGTTCTTTAAGTATCAACAGTCTTTTCTCATCAGCTACAGGTGGGTTAAACCCCTGTGCCGGCAGGACTGAAGACCAACAGGTCGCAGGTTCGAATCCAGGGAGAGGCGGATGAGCTCCCTCTATCAACTCCAGCTCCTCATACGGGGACATGAGAGAAGCCTCCCACAAGGATGATAAAAAACATCAACTCATCCATGCGTCCCCTGGGCAACGTCCTTGCAGATGGCCAATTCTCTCACACCAGAAGCAACTTGCAGTTTCTGAAGTCGCTCCTGACACGACAAAAAAAAAATCAACTACAGACAGTCCCCAACTTACAAACTTAAGAACAAACAAGACAGTTTCTGTAGGTTTGTTCTTAAGCAAATTTGTCTGCAAGTCAGAACAGGTACTTTTAAAAAGTGTAACACTCTATTATTACTGGATTTTGAAAATATTGGCTTTCCTATGGGTAGATTTCTCTCAGTTCCTATTGTCTCACTCCCATTTGTAACTATGAGTCATTTGTAAGTCAAATGTTTGTAACTTGGGAACTGCCTGTATAAAGATTAGAAGGAACTAATTTATACATAGCTTACAAGCCCAAACCAAATTTTAGATTCCATTGTTTCTCCATAGAATTGTAAATAAGTGAATTGCACAGGAGTCTGGTTAGGAATGTGCCATCCTCCAGATGTTGCTGGACTGCAACCATAAAGAGTCCTAGCTACCAGAGACCAGGATGAGATACAATGGGAGACAGTTCAACAGCATCTGAAGGGCGAAGAATTCACACCTTTAGCATCTCTCCTTTATGACCCAGTACTAGACTCATGTCATCAACCTTCTAAAGTCCACCCAGCTGAATCCCCAGACTTTTTCACAGCCGCTAATTCCAGGCTAGAGGTTTCCCAATTCATCTTGCCCTTCCTTAAGCATATGCATCCTAAGTTGTGTAGATGGCCTACAATCGTAGCTCATACCTGGAAAGAGAGCTTGGCAGGACTTCGTGGCGCAATGGGACTCAATGTGCTCCAGAAATGGATGGTGGGTGGCAAGGAACTTGGTGTGAGGAGAACAGGGGTCTGCAAAGAAGAAAAACAGGATGTCATCACCAAACACAGAACTGCCTTTCCAACAATTATGGCTCCATGTACCCATTCCACCAGACAGTTTTCACTTCAGTAACTTTGAGAAGGATCAAGTTAGCTTAGCAAAGCAGAACGTGAAACACAGAAATTTAGGGGCAGACAGAGCTGCACTTCCCAACATCCTCTCTTTTCAAAGGATTTAAAAGTGTGGGAGCATTTTCCTTCATGTGAGGTGTAGGATCCAAGTAACTTGTGAACAATAAGAGACTAGGATGTAGCAGCGTTCAATAGATGTCTCAGGTTACAACTCCCTTATCCAACATCATCAGGACTGTGGTGCAGCTGGCTGGGAGTCAGCTACATTAAGAACACTACTGACCGAAAGGTTATGAGTTCAAAGCCAGCCCGGGTTGGAGTGAGCTTCCGACCATTGTGTAGCTTGTTGTCGACCTTTCCAGCCCGAAAGACAGTTGCATCTGTCAAGTAGGAAATTTAGGTACCACTTATGCGGGGAGGCTAATTTAACTAATTTACAAAGCCATAAAAATCTCCAGCAACCATGCAAAAGTAATGAGGAAGTACTCCATCATTGTCACTCATGGACTGTGAAGTGACAGCTCTTCTCATGGCCAGAATACCCTCATGAAAGCTGGAATGTTAAATAGCCTCTGTGTGTCTGTCTATATATGTTGTGTGTCTATGGCATTGAATGTTTGCCATGTATGTGTACATTGTAATCTGCCCTGATTACAATGAGAAGCGAAGAATATAAACACTGTAAATAAATACAGTGAGAAGCGAAGAATATAAACACTGTAAATAAATAAATAAATAAATAAATAATAAAGTTACGGTTCCTTAACTGTAAGATGCCACTGAATAAAATACGCACCCTACTTTTAGTACTCAACACCAATAAAAATACATAAGATACAGCTGTGATTGTAAGACGTATCCCATTTTTAAAATGTTTATATAGGAAAAAGTGAGTCTTTGAATTGAAAAAATACACTAACTGAGGAAGATCGGGAGAGTACCAGCTATAGGAAGTGGGTGTGCTTTGATAAGACTTTTGATTCAACTTATATTGAAGCCTTTGCAGTAGCTTTCTCCTCGAGATATCTTGCTATTGAATCTCTTTATAAAAAACTGAGGGAGGAGATGGGAATGCAACTCCTGTACATTTACTAAGGACTTTAAATCATGCCAGTCTGTTGCCTCATCACAATTACTTGATTTAAACAAAGAGAAAAATACCATTATTAGAACGATCTCTTTCACATTTTGTCACAATTGCATAATGCTAGCATTTTGTTGATGTGAATTCTCATGACAGTCCTCCACACAGCTTCCTTTCCTACCTGTGCTTGCCCTACTCAGCACATGTGCACTGCGTTTCCCCTCCCCCCTCTATTTTTCCACACTGAGACATCACACTTATCTAGGTTACTAGGTAATCTAGGTTACTACATGAAGGTCCAATTGGTGATAGGCAGTAACCAAAAGACGCGGATTTAGGAATTATAGACAAGAAAATATCACTGGGAAATGTGTATACATCCCATTCAAATCGGGTATGGCCCTGCCCAAAATGAACAGATCCAATCTTGAAATAACTCCTGAGTTCTAAACCCAGTTCCTGGGGGAAAAGGGAAGTTCTGTGGGACCCAAAGATAAACACAGTCTCACCAGTGCATGAGTGGAAATAACCGTGGTGGGGGTCAAGGTACTACTCCCTGTCCCTCCAGGAGCCAGAAGACTGTTCACAGCAGCATTCACTTTCTCTGGAGTTGGCAATGAAGGGAGTTCCAAGACTTTGGGCTTCTTGCCCTTCTGGGGTTGTCCTTCGAGAGATGTGGCTACTGGACTGGGGGACGGAGCTTCTTCTTTCAGCAACCCTTCCTCTTCCTCCAGGGACACTGCCGCCTCCAAAGCCACCTTCTCTAGAGAGGCTTTCTCAGAAGGTTGGGTCTCCTCTTTAACTCCAGCATTCATGATAACGAGCAGAGCAGCTGCCTCTTCTTCAAGGTCCAGGTTCTCCTCAACCTTCACTAAAACCTTCTCATCGAGGGCTGGAGTCTCCAAGGGCGTGGGCTCTACTATGACCTGGGCAAGTAGGAGAAAGAGAAATGCAATGGAGATATCACTCAGACAATCTCTCTCTTTGAACTTGCTTCATAGGAACTTAAAACTTTTGAGGCAGGCAGGGGGCAACTCCCCAAATTTCTGGAAATGTTGTTGTCTAAATATGTTACTTTCCCAAACTTTCCTGTAAGTTCTGCTAATATCTGATCCTACTTTATGAAATACGCACCCTATTTTCAGTACCCAACTCAACCAAGGTTTTAACGTTTTTAACATTATATCTTGTACATCTGGCCCGCCCTTTGTGATTGTTTTTATTATGTTATTTTGTACTGTCTATTTTATTTTGTTGTATTATGTATTTGTTGTGTTTTCTATTGTTTTGTATATTTTTTTTTGTATTATTTTTGGGCTTGGCCTCATGTTAGCCACCCCGAGCCCCCATTGGGGAGATGGTGGCAGGGTACAAATAAATATTATTATTATTATTATTATTATTATTATTATTACTATTACTATTTCTATTTTAAAAAATCTGGAGAACAGGATGCAAATCCTCACTCAGACATGAAAACCCACTGGATGACCTTGAGCAAGTCAAATACTGTTAGCCTCAGGAAACACACTGCTTATCTCCATTTCTAAACCGAAGAGCCGACATTGTCCACAGACACCTCCAAGGTGATGTGGTCAGCAAGACTGCATGGAGCGCCGTTACCTTCCTGCAGAAACGGTACCTGTAGACCTACTCACATTTGCATGTTTTTGAACTGCTTGGTTGGCAGAAGCTGGGACTAACAGGGGGAGCTCACCTTGTGACAGCGCGTGTGGCGCCACATATATGTAGTACTGTTAGTTGCAGGATTTAAACTGTCATTTTATTCCTGTCTACCTTGTATATGTATAGTTAAATTTCATTGGTTATTATAGCTGTCAATTTATTGTTGTTGTGCACCAATTGGCTTGTTTCCCCAGTTCATTTGTTTAGGCTCCGCCCCTTCCAAGGGAGAAAGGAAAGGTATCTCTCTCACCTTTTTTACCTCAGAAAAAGACTCATTGGATGGACGTGTGCAAAGCTTGGCCCAAAGCCCCTGGTCAAGGCATTTTTTACTACCAACTCTTAGGTTTTTACCCCTGAGTCTTATACTTTATGTTCAAACCCCCTGAACGACATTGTGAAGACCTCAGGCGCCTTCATTCCGGTTTTTTGGCACCATAGAAAGGTTTTGTCCTTCAACATAGGCCACTGAACTGGGGTTGTGGTTTGCTCCGGCATTCACAACCACTGAGAGAGAGGGAACAGGAAAAGCTTCTCAGCTTATAACTCCTAGGACCCTGCATACACCTCGCTCACCAGATTCGAACCACCAACCTTTTTGGTTAGCTCAGTGGTTTAACCCACTGCACCACCAGGGGGCCCTTTAGGGTCACCTTGGAGCGCCTTAAATCAAAAGTGCCTTGAAGACACAATAAAACCGCACAGGTTTCAATATCCTAACTTGTTCGACTATGTTTGAACTCTCAGGTTTTTAGCTTTAATTCATTTTAACCTTGTAAGTCACACTGAAGTTCATGCTGGAAGAAAATCGGGGTATAAACATAATGAATAAAATGAATAAACAAGAAATAAATAAAATTTAAACCGTAAAATGTTATTTATTAATTTTATTAAATTAAATAAATAAATATTAAATAAGTAAAATTTAAACCATCCCTTAATTGTCCTGTTTTCCTTTTCCAGTTTCCTTTTTCCTTTTATGTTGTGCCTTTCGGAAAGTAAGCCAGAAGACAGGGAATATCTTTTCTTCTTTCATTGTTGTTGATGTGTGCCATCAAGTCATTTCTGACTTATAGCAACCCTATCACAATTTTCCTTGGCAAGATTTGTTGAGAGAAGCTTTGCCTTCTCCTGAGGCTCAGAGAGTGTGACTTGCTCAAAGTTTCCACAGCTGGGAAGGCATTCGAAAGTCATAGCCCTATGCTCAGGCCACTCCACCAGGCTGACTCTCTTCTATCTTTTTTTACTGGTAAATACATGTGCTCTTAGTGAGCTTCAACTGTAAAACTGAGTGCAAATACAGTAAGGGCAGGAATGCGAATGATTCAAATCAACTGCCTCTGTCCCTATCAAGTTCTGGCTCTCTTTCAATACCATGGTAAAAGCCCCCGGTGGTGCAATGTGTTAAACCCTTGAGCCAGCAGGACTGCTGACCAAAAGGTCGGTGGTTCGCATCTGAGGAGTGGGGTGAGCTCCCGTCTGTCAGCTCCAGCTTCCCATGCAGGGACATGACAGAAGCCTCCTATAGGATGGCAAAACATCCAGGCATCCCCTGGGCAACGTCCTTCCAGGCGGCCAATTCTCTCATACCAGAAGCGACTTGCAGTTTCTCAAGTTGCTCCTGACATGAAAAAAAAATGTACCATGGTCTCAGTACTTTAAAATAGATGGTAACTATTCCTATAGCTGTTTGATCAGGAATGAGCCCTTTTGTTCCTCCCACATAATTCTATGTAGCACTTTTGACATCACGAAAATCAAGAGCTCGCACCAGTCCCCGAAGCTGCAGATGTGTTTTACCTGCAGTGGCTCCGAAGAGTCCTCTGCTTCCTCAATGCTGATGTGCAACTGTGGCAGATCCTCCACAGCAGCCAGGGGAGGGGGTGGCGGTTCTGGGGGGGCAGCCGGGGGCGGCACCACAGGCAAGAGCTCCGTCTCATGGCGAGAAGAACGCCCAGCGGGGGAAGGCGTCTGCAGCGACTGGATGGTGAATGTGGAATATAACCCAGAGCGCATATATTCATTCCGGCTGCTTCGTGGCGTGCCTGCACCTCCACGGGGGACTTTTGGAGGCCCAAATGCCCCGTCGCCCACTTTGGTTTCACTCTGGACCTGCTCAAGCCTTTTGGTTGCTCCATCTTCCTTCACGCCTTCCATGCTGGAGAGTTCCGGATACGAGACAAACTTGTAGACAAATTTCTGCCCACTGACTTTACGGATAATATTCTGAAAGGAAGAGAGAGCAGTAAAAATTACAGCAGCCAAACATCAAAAGCCAAGTGACCTCTTGAGCCAATTTATGCTTTATGTAACGTTTTACAGAAAAAAAAATAAACCATTTGTCACTGCTGGCCCTAATGTTTGGCAGAAGATGGCTTCTCCAAGCAGCAGCTCTTAAGGAATAGAAAATACAGCCTGTAGATCTTCCTCCTTGATGGAGGACAGAATTCTGTATGCCACATCCTTCAATTGTCATAACTTGGAAGGGAAGAATTTCCTCTGCTATCTCACATTCTCAGCTGCTTTCAAAAATACCCCAGTTTCTCTCTCTTCCTTCTTCTTTCTCCTCAGCTTTCTTCGGTTGCTGCAAAATGAGTTCAAAGTGCAGAAGTACTTCATTTAGCAGGGCATTGAGGGGAGAATGGGGCAAAGTTTTGTCCTTCCCAGTAGACTCAAGCAAAAGCAAACTGCTACAACTTGTTCTAACTGATCTGTTCTTCCTTATTAATAACTATTGCCATCTTGATCAAACTTTGAGGTTGTGGCCACATATGTCCTAGTTTTCATCTGGGAAATGTTGTGGATTATTATCTGCCACATTGCTGATTTAAAGCTTGCTAGAGTTCACCTCTAGCTTGAGATGCAGTGGGAATTCAGTTGAATTTGGTCTCTAGGACAGGGAAGTTGTCTCTGGGACAACATCGATCTCAGCGCCTGCTAGACTTCACACATATGTAGATGCTGCCTCTGTTCACCATATGGATTAAGGCATCTGTATTTTGCACAATGGGTTAAATCCTTGTGCCAGCAGGACTGCTGACTGAAAGGTTGACGGTTCAAATCCAGGGAATGAGGTGAGATCCTTTCTGTCAGCTCCAGCTTCCTATGTGGGGACATGAGAAAAGCCTCCCACAGGATGGTAAAATATCCGGGCATCCCCAAGGCAACCTCCTTGCAGAAGACCAATTTTCTAACACCAGAAGTGACTTGCAGTTTCTCAAGTCACTCCTGACATGAAAAAAAAAATCTTGTGCTAAACATATTATATTTTTTATATAAAAACCTGCATAAAATTGTATGCCATAGTACTGGTATATTCCCATACTGTACCAGAAGCAAAATTCCTGGGCTTCAATAAATGATCACAGTGACTTGATTGATTTGGTATGATTCATTTGACTTTTGGGGAAAGAATTATTGAACTTCTACCCAAAACCACTGAAAATTTGAAGGTGAAGCAAACATAGTCTGTAAAGAGAAGGTCCCAGTAGATCCTCTACCCATGATAACAGGCACGTTTCCTTCTATCGCTGCACTTATGCATATCAAGCATGTGTTTTGCTAAATCAAAGAGGGGCTCGGCTGCATGGATCATTACCTTCTAAGCCTCACCTTCACATTTCAAGCAGTTCCTTTTATATCCAACGTCTAATATAATATACATCTCACGTACACTTACAGGTTTGTCCTTCATCTTATTATAGGGGGGAAATGAAAGCCTTTTCCAAATTGTTGCTAAACTATTCCTGTGGGTGGAGCTGGAGAGAGGACTGTCAAAAGCATTAGTCATTAGTTGCTATTCACAACTAGCTTTGCTGAAAGTCTTCCACCTCTTCCCCCCACCCCCACCCCAGGCCAGACCTGGAGAGAGAGAGAGAGAAAATCAGTGCCAGCAGAGAAAACACCTTTGATCAAGTGGATCGCTGGTTAAAACCATTCTTACTGATCAACAATGAAAAACCCTCTGTTTTGACACGAAGAGTTCTCCTAGATGTGTTGACGCAAAAGCCATTAGAGCTTGGGACAGTTATAGGCCAATATATCTGTAAAGAAACAGCCGTTTGATACAGAGTTGGAAAGCCTAAATACCCTAATTACACAGATTTTGTCTGATCTTGGAAGCTTTGGTGGGAGACCACCAACAAATACCAAGTATTCAGAGAAAGGAACTGGCAAAACAACCTCTGAGTATTCCTGGCTGAAACAAGCCCTTAAAATTCATAGAGTCAACCATAATTTGAGAGGTAACTTGAAGGTTCATATACACACAAAAACAAACAAGCAATCCTTTGCGTGTGTTGTTGAAGGTTTTCACAGCCGGAATCACTGGAATTGCTGCGAGTTCTCCCACCCTGGACACACCTCACTTGCCTAGTTTCCAACAGACCTCACAATGTCTAGGGATGCCTGCCATAGATGCGGCCGAAACATCAGGAGAGAATGCTTCTGGAACATGGCCATGCAGCCCAGAAAACTCACAGCAACCCAGTCCTTTGCATAATTTTATCACTTGCACTAGATATTGAATCCATAGCTGCAACTGCACACTGCCCTCCCTAGCAATTTTTCCTCTACCAGAACCTAAAAACTTTAGTTTTAAAGCAAATCTGTTTGTCATAACATTAATTCAAAGATGAATTGATTAATGTTCATCTTTTCAATGAATGTTGTAACTTTACTTCATAAGACAGATCATTCATATAATGTGAGTGATACATTATTTTGAAACGTTCTTTAAAATCAATTAAAATGACAAAACATGGTCCAAAATGGCCAACTTATCCTAGATATTACCTGTTATTGAATGAAAGCAATGTGAAATTGCAATTGTTATTTAAAAAAAATGGCAATTGTTGCCACAAAAATAATAACTGTAAAAATCATTGTTAAAACTCTGAACAATTTGTTTTTAGATAAATTCCAAATATTCAGAGAAAGCTAGGATATAAACAAATATTTGCTTGATTGACTGATGGATATCTCACTTTTTTCCAGAACCGATCTTGTCACAGGTCTCTTTGGCGAGATTTGTTGAGTCAGGTTTTGCCTTTACCTTGCTCTGAGGCTGAGAGAGTGTGACTCACCTAAGGACACATGGTAGGTTTCCATGGCTAAGCGGAGATTCAGATGCTGATCACAAGAGCCACAGTCCAATGCTCAAACCTTAATACCATGCCAATTCTCTCAAATCAGCTTACAACATAAATTTGTTTTATATTATGGAGCACAATCACATATCTGAATCAAACTATACTTTTAAGATCTTATCATTTTAAAAATTAAAGTACTGAAATACATATTACATATTAGAAACATTACACCTAATTGAATCTGCCCTGGTCAGTTAATACCAACCACCTATTTAAATAAGAAAGTTTTTGCCTGTTGACAAAAAGACAGCAGAGAGAGAATCTCCCAAGTATGCACATGACTGCACATGAGGACCCATCCACCAAAAGACTATTTTAAATTTCTGGTTGTTATATAAATAACATTGAAAATGGTGGAGAGGTGCAAAAAAGAGAGTAGGAGATAATAGGATTAACCACAGGCTTGGTGAACTTCTACAGAGCACATTCAAGTAGATAAAAGAATAGTCTTCCCACCTTGTCATAATAGTAACGCAGGGCCCGACTTAGCTTGTCATAGTTCATGTTGGTCTTGTTCTTCCTCAGCCCCCACAGCCGTGCAACCTCTTCCGCGTCAATCAACTTGAACTCCCCATCATTGGATGTCCATGTGATGAGGTGCCCGTTGCTTTGCTGCTCCAACAACTGTAGAAGGAACTGCCACAGGGTGACTGAAGGGTCCATGACTATAATGGACAAAGAGCAGAAGAAAGAGGGAAAAAAGAATAGAGAACCCAGTAATGCTGATTCTGACACGGCACCACCGACGGAAATGGCAAGACCAAGTCTGTATACAGTACAAGCCCCATATCTGTGGGGATATGTTACTGGACTATGCATGGATTTGCAGAATCACAGGGAATAACAAAACCTACTGAAATTAAGAACTTCTGGTTAAAGAATACAATAGTGCTGAGCTCAAGAACCTAGAAAATACCCAGAAAGGGAATATATTATTGGACATAGACACATGAAACCACAGATGGGCGAACCATGGAAACAGGGGTCATATTGTATCTGCAAAATCAAGTAAGGCCTTCTGTGTATTGTATACCTCAACTCCCACAATCATTCATCATAAACTATACTGGGCTTCTGGGAGTTGAAATCCAAAACATCTGGAAAGCCACGAGTTCCAACACACAATGTAGCTGCTCCAAATGAAAGTGGTGTGTGTGAGAGAAACCACATAATTTTCAAATATTCCAAGAAGTATAGTGAGACTTCTCCACACATAGGCAAAAAGGCAAGGGACTAAAAATACTTTTTTTTCCTTTCCCATATACAAGGAATCTGGTTTTTATTTTTTATTTCCACTAGAGAGAATTCAGACATAGAATTTCCTCCTCTTGTACAGCCCAGGAAGGATTTACCACTTGATTTTATGTATGTATGTATGTATGTATGTATGTATGTATGTATGTATGTATGTATATGTGTATATACAGATGTTTTGGATTTCAACTCCCAGAAGCCCAGTATAGTTTATGATGAATGATTGCGGCAGTTGAGGTATACAACTAGCTGTATCCATCACGAGTTGCTGTAGCCAACCTTCCCTTCCTCTTTCTCTCCTCCTTTCTTTCTCTCCTTCCTTCCCTCTTTCCTTCCTTCCTTCCTTCTACCCTTTTTTTCTTTCATTCTCTTAGAACAGAAGCTTTTTGAAGCTCTAGGTGCTCTTACTGCCTATTACAGGGAAAACCAGCTGATCCCCAACCCATCTAAAACACAGACATGTGCCTTTCATCTCAAGAACAGACAAGCATCCCGAGCTCTGAAGATCACCTGGGAAGGAATCCCACTGGAGCATTGCAGCGCACCCAAATACCTGGGAGTCACTCTGGACCGTGCTCTTACCTACAAGAAGCACTGCCTGAACATCAAGCAAAAAGTGGGTGCTAGAAACAATATCATACGAAAGTTGACTGGCACAACCTGGGGATCACAACCAGATACAGTGAAGACATCTGCCCTTGCGCTGTGCTACTCTGCTGCTGAGTATGCATGCCCAGTGTGGAACACATCTCACCACACTAAACAGTGGATGTGGCTCTTAATGAGACATGCCGCATTATCACGGGGTGTCTGCGCCCTACACCACTGGAGAAATTACACTGTCTAGCCGGTATTGCACCACCTGACATCCGCCGGGAAGTAGCAGCCAATAGTGAAAGGACCAAGGCAGAGAAATCTCCAGCCCATCCCCTGTTTGGGTATCAGCCAGCACGTCAACGACTTAAATCTAGAAATAGTTTTCTAAGATCTACAGAGACACTCGCTGGAACACCTCAGCAAGCGAGAGTCCAAAAGTGGCAGGCCAAACCCAGAACCTCAACCAATGGCTGATACCAAATGAGAGACTCCCCTGGGCACACAGAAGACTGGGCGACTGGAAGGCACTGAACAGACTGCGCTCTGGCACCACGAGAGGCAGAGCCAACCTTCAGAAATGGGGCTACAAAGTGGAATCCTCGACATGCGAGTGTGGAGAAGAGCAAACCACTGACCACCTGCTGCAATGCAACCTGAGCCCTGCCACATGCACAATGGAGACCTTCTTGCAGCAACACCAGAGGCACTCCAAGTGGCCAGATACTGGTCAAAGGACATTTAACAACTACCAAACTCACAAATTCTGTAATCTGCTTGTTTGCTTTGTTTCTGTTAGAAATGTAATATAATTTGACTGGTTGTTCTGACACGACAAATAATCTTCCTTTCCTCCCCCATTTTCTTTCCCTTCCTCTTTCTCCCCTTTCTTCCTTCTCTACCTATTCTTGGACTGCAACTCCCAGCAGTCCTCCTGATCAATCTACTTACCTATCTCTATCTAATCTATTTATCCTATCTATCTGGAGGATTGCTGGGAGTTGCAGTCCAGGAATAGGAAATTGGAAATATGCAGGGATTGGGATGCTCTCAAAGAAATCCAAGGAGAAGAAAGCTTGCATCTTGGAAGCAGTGCATTTGAATCATCCTCCTCTCCTAAAGGGCCTGGTCTAGGGGATGCTGGGAGCTGTAGTCTGGAAGAGAGTGTGGATATGCTATTGTGTGTTTTGTTTGCTGGGGGCAGTCGTTTTGCACATGCGCTGTAGCATCTTTTTGCTTTTTTGGCTTTTTAAGTCCCTTCCATTGTGTTTTTCAGTGTTTTTGTGAGTGATGGTCACTCGTTGGCCTGATAGGTGTACTGTGTCCAAATTTCGTGTCAATTCATCCAATGGTTTTTGAGTTATGTTAATCCCACAAACTAACATTACATTTATACACAAACACACACCTGTTATCATGACCAATACTACTAGTTCATGGGTTTGGGGATGGTTTCTCTGTCCCACTGAGCTAAGCAGAAGGCTCCTGTTCAGAAGATTTCATCTCATTTTCTGTCCCTATGATAATTGGGATTTTGAAAAAATTGGCTTGTTGTGGAAACAAGGATTGGTGATAAAGCTTCAGTGGAGATACCTTTTTCCCATGATAACTCTTTCAGAAGTGAATTTCCCTTCTTAGGGAAAGATTTCTCTCACTTCCTGTTGTCTTATCTTCGTTCTGAGCTGTGAGTTGTTTGTAAGTTGGATGTTTGTAAAGCGGGGACTGCATGTATATACCTCACTCTCCCTCCAATTCTGAACAAGAAGGCCCAAAATGCCAATTGCAGTAGACACCTATAAGACCTATGATGCTGAAAATTTAAGCAAATCATTCTTATAGATCTCTTTCCTGGGTCCTGGCAGAATAAGGCAACAGCCTCAGTCTGCAAAGAGTGTCATAAAAGGTCAATTAATTTTTAGCTATTTATTTCCATTATATATTTACTGTCTGGCGTGGAGAGAGGCTCTTGTGAGATTGTCTGCCTCAGATGTCAAAATAACTTGGCTGGCTTTGGATGCTAAGCATGTTGGCTTAAGTGAGTGTCAGAGAAGGGGAGAAATTTTCCCTTCATCATATCAAAATAACTATAGAGAATTATGTGAAAACTATAATGTTGGAAATAATGGCCAGTCTCCAATTTGAAATCACCTGTTAGCTCAAAGAATTACAACCCTTGGATTTCCAGAAGGAAATGAGAGTTTAATCTGCAGTAAAGACGTAGCTCAAAATGCCACACAGAAGCATCAGAATGCTCAGGTAATGAGATCACACCATCACTGATATGTTCCCCAGTATCTAGTTGGATGCACGCTCTTCTGGGATCAGCAAATTAGGAAGGCTTTAACTTCAGCTTCTGTAAACACAATTTCTCCCTGGCATAACCAGGTTGCAAAAATTACTCATCCTCAAACAGGTATGTGCTGATCCATTCAGATGTGCTCTTTTCCTACAAATATAGTCCTGACCCAGTTCTTGAGAATAATGATATACTTTGTACTGTGATGCTGAAACAATAGATTACAAGAGACCAGAGAACATTCTGGGGATCAACACACTACTTCTCGGAAACATATAATATAATAACAGAGGTAACAATACCTCTACCACTAACCAACCCAGCCTCAATCTCTCCCTCTCTCCTCCTCTCTCTTTCATAATCACGCATTATTACCTGAGAACAAAAAAAGGCAACCGAGTTCTGGAATCAAAATCAGTCCAAAGACCCATATAGATATGAATTCTATTGTTAGTCAAATTAGAAGAGGCCCATTAAATCAACAGAATTTATCTACATGTTGATTCTACATTCAACAATTGAATCAATAGGATTCTTTTAGTTTGGACCATTGGCTCTCAAGGTGTGCTCCGCAGAGCCCTTGGGGTTCAATGAAGCATACAGAGGTGTTCTGCACTTTCCTCCTCCTCCTCCCTCCCTCCTGTTTTCAGCTCCCCCCCTTGCCCCACCTCTCTTGCCCCTAAAAGCCTTTTTCCCTAGCCTTCTTCACCACCCAGATCCTTTCCCCCTTGCCTCCCTTGCTTCCAAAAACCTATTTCCCTCCCACCACTCAGGGGTGCTTTGATTGTGGATTATTCCGTTCCAGGACCACCGCGTTAAGTGAAAATCCGCTAAGTAGGGATACTCTGCCTACTCAAGTGGGTGGACTGTCCTTACTCTGCGGTGGCCTCCTCCTCACTACCTCCACTGTTCCCTGCTTCGGAGCACCCTTCCTCACCAGGCTGGGTGCCCAAGCCTGGCGCCCAGCCTGGCGAGGAAGGAGTGGGGAGCAGTGGATGAACGAGGAGTAGGACAGCGCTGCCGCCGAAGCCCTCTTCGGCAGCGGCCTCCTCCTACTCGCTACCTCCACTGCTCCTGTCTCGGAGGCCCCTTGGGCACCCAGCCTGGTGAGGAATAGGGAGCAGCTATACAATGTTCCCTCACTGCTCCCTGTGAAACAGCAAGTCCACAATAAGCAAAATAAGTAGCTAAGTAGCGAGGGAACACTGTACTGCTAAGTTCAAGCTGGTTAAAATTGTTCTTCATTTTAAATATTGCATTGTTCTTTCTTTCCATTTTATTTTTTACAATCCAACCGAGATATGTGCAATGTGCACAGGAATTCCTTCATTTTTTTTTAATTGGTTTACACAAAACCCTCTATCCATCTGCCACTGACCTGGCCCATCTGTCAAATTTTAAAACACAATGTGTCAAAAAGTTTGCCTATGCCTGATATATGGTACATACATTATACCATTTAATATAATATTATATAATATAGTACAGTACAATACATAAAAACTTTTATTGGGGCTCCACAAGAAACTTTTGCTTCAAAAAGGGCTCTGCGGCTGAAAATGTTTGAGAACCCCTGGTCTGGACAAACCAACTGGATTTAGTCCACAGAATGCCTTTTCAGTTTAGCTAGAGAAGTTCTTCCATAGACGCTGAAATAAAATTTAACGTATCTAACAACACTCTTATTAAATATTGTATGATGCAGGAGGATGTCCTCCTTCAATTCAGCCATATATATAAACTGTTAAGCTGAAGAATTTGCTAACTGGAAGGATGGCGGTTCAAATCCACAGAACAGGGTGAGCACCCACTGTAATTCCCAGCTTCTGCCAACCTAGTACTTTGAAAACAGGCAAATGTGAGTAGATCTATAGGTACCGCTTCTGTGGGAAGGTAATGGCGCTCCATGCAGTCATGCTGGCCACATGACCTAGGAGGCATCTATGGACAACACCGGCTCTTCGGCTTAGAAATGGAGATGAGCACCACCCCGCAGAGCTGGGCACGACTAGACTTAATGTCAAGGGGACGTCTTTATCTATAGACATACATATGACATATACACACATGCACACTTATATCTAATCAGGACATTTGTGAATAGAAATTGCCACTCCTTATAGAAAAAAAATAGGCTTTTAAAAATAATAGGCTGAATAAGTACTAGAACTTTATAGATGAAATAGGAAGGAACACCAGTGTATACTATGCCATCTAGCAGGCTGGTGAACTTGAAACTCTCTAGATGTTGCTGGACTACAGCTTCCACATCCCTTCACCACTGACTATGCTGGTGGTTAGAGTTGATGGAAACTGCAGTCCAACAACAGTTTGAGAGTGATCTGTTGCCCACCTGTCTCTCATCAGATACATTTTCCAGTGTAACATAGCCACCTATGTTCTGGGGGTAGGGAAAGAGGGTGGCAAGGGAAGAATGCAAGCAAAGGTAGTTAAATACATACCTAGGCTTTTTTAATGGAGAGCGTGAGAACTAAGAAGTTAAGCCAAAGGCTTCACTGAAGAGGAATTTGAAGGAGGTGGTGGAACTGTATAGGTGCCTTGGGGAAGAAGTTCCAGGAATAACTGGCTGCAAGCAAGGAGAGGGCAGAAGCATTTAACTGCTGCAGTTCTTGGCTTTATGTTCACTCCCATCAGGAGTTAACATTAATACGAAAGTGTCTTAGTACAGGTTGAATATCCCTTATCTAAAATGCTTGGGGCCAAAAGTGTTTGGATTTTTTGGGATTGTGCATCCATACATAGTGAAATATCATGGAGAAAGGACTTAAGTCTAAACACAAAATTTATATATGCTTCTTGCGCATACACACTTTATACCTCTGACCTGAAGGTAATTTTACCTACAATATTTTAAACCATTTTGTATGCAAAATAAAGTTTGAACAATCAGAAACCAAAGGTGCCAATATCTTGGCCACTCTTGGATTTCAAAGTATTCCAGATTTTGGAATTCCAGATAAGGGATGCTCATCCTGTATTACAATTTTTGAACATATACACGCACGCACGAGTAGCCACCGGCACAGGAGTATCAGAAAGTGGTACATTTACTAGCTGCACTGGACTCAAGCCTAATGAGCAATGAAGCCAAGGGGTTCCACAAATTATAGCAGGCAAATATCCTACACCAAAAGAGTTGGGGCACAGGTGTCAAACACAAGGACAAGAGGACAAATCAAGCAAACCATTTTGTGTGGCCCACAAGGCTTTCAATGCCAGGGAAACATAGCTACAATTACAATTAGAAGGAAACTGAAGACTTGGCTGTGGGACCTTGCGTTTGACCATTGAATAGTGGCTTGTATGAAGAAGGCATAAGCAATTTTGAAATGACAATGAATTGACCCAGACCCAGATTTTAATTGCCGTGTTTTAACAACAGTTTGTTTGTTTATTTATTTATTTGCGACATTTATATGCCGCCCTTCTCACCCCGAAAGGGACTCAGAGCGGCTTACAAGATAGATAGATAGATAGATAGATAGATAGATAGATAGATAGATAGAGATACATACAATACATTATACCATGAACACAGTACAATATGAGCGCTGTACATCAATATATTGTACTATAAAATTATATTGTAATATTATTAGTAATATTACATGTAATATAAATATATAATTATAATATCATATTATTATCAATATTATATTACATTATAATATTATAAATATTATATGTATATACAATATATTATATTATATTATATTATATTATATATTATTATATTATAAATTAGCATAGCACAGGAGACAAGGTGGAACTGTCCCCTGACCTCCCCTGTCTTCACTCTGTTGATTGTATTTATCATTATGATGGCACCGAATGGTGTTTGCTGTGAGGCCTCCCTGAGTCCCCCCTTGGGGGTGAGAAGGGCGGGATACAAGTATATGAAAAAAATAATAATACAGTTTTACCATTACAAACGGCCCTTTGAAGGTAACCATAAGGCAGATGCAGTCCTCGGTGAAAATGAGTTTGACATCCCTAGGTTGGGGACTCAAGCATGCTGAGGCTGAGGCCACACACTAGAAGTACAACCCATGCAAGGAACAAGTGAGAAGCATGACTTATGGATACATGCAGCAGACCAAAGCATAACTAAGAGGGAAGAATAAGATGGTACTTAGAAAAAATAATTGGAAATCTATGTCATCTATTACTCCTCATATCCTGCTCATAGGCCTCAAACAGTAGTTAACATCTAAAATGGAAGCACATAGAAACAAGTCATTCCTTTGCCCTAGAAGGTCTTTGCTCTTATTCCAGTGTTGCCAGGGCAGCAGTTAACGTTACTTGACTGTAAAGAAAACACTCTATACATGTTCTGAGTCTTGCTATGACCTGCCAAAATATGAATCCCATTTCTCTCCTAGCTTCACACCCATCCCTTTCAAAATAAGCCTTGAATATAAACTGATAGGATGCCCCGTCATAATGAGGGGCCCTGTCCTAACTATACCTATTCCCCAAAGAAAGTCTTTGAGGCAGGGAGAGTGCCCAGCAGTTTGTTGATTCTAGCTCTGGGAAAAAGGCCTGCCCCAAATCTGGAAGAGAAGAGCTGCAGGGATTGAATGAAGAACAGGCTTATTCGCCCACTCACTCCTCTCCTCCCCCCTCCCCCCAGTGAATCTCTGGATTTGGCCTAAAGAAAGGATTTTCTGGCACTGGATTTAATACAAAATCCCATCCAATGCTAATCTGGCTGTTAACGCAGAAAATGGGGGCCATGGGGTAAAGTGGGAGCAGGACAGGTGGTAAAATTGGGGAGAGTTCCCATCACCCATGAAGACAGAAGAGGGAGTGACCTAGAGGATAGGTAAGGGCTAGGAAAAATCCAGTGTCCTCTCTGGGTTTGTGAAGTCAAAGAATCCCTAATGATGAGGCAGATCATGGAAGGATTCAGATGTCAAACTACATCCCCTCTTCTGGAATCTACATTACCCTCAGTTAACTGTAACTCAAGCAATTGGAACACTCAAGCAACCAGCAAAAAAAAAAAGATCAAAGAAATACTACTTTAAATAAAAATTAGAATGCATGTATATAATACAGTAAAACTGTATTACATTAAGTTAAATTCATCTGCATTGGTCTTCATTTGCTTTTAATTACTGTATTTCAAGATTAACATCAAGTCAATACAGAATGTATAGTAGCCATGGGCAAACTTTGGCCCTCCGGGTGTTTTGGACTTCAATTCCCAAATTCCTAACAGCCTACTGGCTACTAGGAATTATGGGAATTGAAGTCCAAAACACCTGGAGAGCTTAAGTTTGCCCATGCTTGGTTTATAGTATGGGATAGTATGGGATATAGCTAGGCCTATTTTTCATACGAACTATTCAAGCAACCAGAAACTACATTTATCCATCATTTACCAATCCCCATGGGAGCCAATGAACTGAGAGTCTACCACCTGAACATTAAGAACTTCCTGACTGTAAGAGCTGTTCAACAGTGGAACTCATTGCCTCTGAGTGTGTGGAGGCTTTTAAACAGAAGCTGGATGRCCATCTCTTGGGGTTGCTTTGTGCTTTTTTTGCATGGCAGGGGGTTGGACTGGATGGCTCATGTAGTCTCTTCCAACTCTATTATTCTATTATTGCACTTTTCATGTATGATGGGGGGGGGGTGGACTGGATGGCCCATGAGGTCTCTTCCAACTCTATTATTCTATTATTGTACTTTTCCTGTATGAAAGGGGTTAGACTAGATGGCCCATGTGGTCTCTTCCAACTCTATTATTCTATTATTGTGCTTTTCCTGCACGAAAGGGGGTTGGACTAGATGGCCCATGTGGTCTCCCAAAGCAGGGGGGGTTGGACTGGATGGCCCATGAGGTCTCTTCCAACTCTATTATTCTATTATTGTACTTTTCCTGTATGATGAGGGGGRGTTGGACTAGATGGCCCATGAGGTCTCCTCCAACTCTATTATTCTATGATTGTGCTTTTCCTGTATGACTGGGGTTAGACTAGATGGCCCATGTGGTCTCCTCCAGCTCTATTATTCTATGATTGTACTTTTCCTGCATGGCAGGGGGTTGGACTAGATGGCCCATGTATCCCTTCCAACTCTATTATTCTATGATTGTACCTTTCCTGTAAGACAGGGGGGTTGGACTAGATGGCCCATGCGGTCTCCTCCAACTCTATTATTCCATTATTGTACTTTTCCTGTGTGACAGGGGGTTAGACTAGATGGCCCATGAGGTCTCCTCCAGCTCTATTATTCTATTACTCTATTATTCTATTTCCTGCAGAGCGGGGGTTGGACTGGATGGCCCATGTGGTCCCTTCCCACCAGATTATCCTGTGATTGTGTACTTAGTTCTCCTCTTTGGACCCCAGGGCAGGGCACAGCCTGTAAATATGTCCACAGCCCACTCTGGCGTGGATCCCCAAGATCTGACAGCCTGCCACCCTGAAAGGCGCTCCTCTATTAGCCCTGGGTGAGACCTCTCAAAGTGAAATCCGCTTTTGATCCAAGGGGTTTTCTTTCCTTAGGTGGCGACATGTTTCCCTGCCTGTCCCACATCAAAAAAGGCAGGAGTGGAGGCGGGATTCAGGACTGTGGGAGGAAGGGAGGGAAGCAGCCTTTGGGGTCCCTCCTTCCCTCCCTCCCTCTACATCCTCACCTGTCAGCATGGCAGCAGCAGTGGCAGCAGCCCCGGGGGGCTCCATGGGGCGGGCGGGCCCCCCCCAGCTCCTCCGCTTCCGGTCTCTGGGGGCTGGCTTTGTGGGGTCCTCTCCCTCCTCCTCCTCCTCTTCCTCCTCTTGGCGGCCACTTTGGGATGGGAGGCTGGGAGAGCTTTCTTCCCAGTGCCTGCGCCCACTCTCTGGACAGCTCCTTCCTCCCAGCTGCTGGCCTCTGGCAGGAGGCGGGGTGGGTTGAGTGGGGGGGGGGGGGGGGGGGGGGGGAAGGTAGGGAGGGAGAGAGAGAGAGAGAAAGAGGGGGCGGGCCCTCTCCTCCTCCTCCTCTTCGCCTTCTTCTTCTTCCTCCTCCTCTTCTCCTCCTCCTCCTCCTCCTCCTCCTCCTTCTTCCTGCCGCCGGTGACCTCTTCGGAGGAGATGCCGCGCTGACGGCGCCCGTCACATGGAGCAGGCCGAGAGGCGGGCCCAACTACCACGACGACGCCTCCTCCTCCTCCTTTGACTGGATGGGAGGAGGAGGAGGAATCAAAGAACGTGGAGTGACCCCAAGGGCCACCCAGCCCGAGCCCATCCCGCCCAGCCAGGCGGGAAGACCCAATCAAAGCACTCCCAGCAGAGGGCCATCCAGCTCAATACTCGTGGGAGGGCCCACAGGCCGCGAGAGGGGAACGGGGCAGAGGTGTGGGTGCGGAACCAAGGGCCCAGCTCTCGCCCCCTCGCCGCCCTCCGCGCGCCCCCGCGGTTGCCACGGCGACGCAGGACAAGATGGAGGAGATGAAAGAGAAGGCGGGGGAGAGGTGGAGGAGGAGGCTGCTGCTGCCATGGTAACCCCTGCCCCCCCCCCCCCGGGACACGCAGCGTCGAGGGGCTCCACACCTCCCAGGCCCCGCCCCCTGTTACTATGGGAACTAGGCCTCACCAAGGCGGGGAAGGCTTTGGCCCTGTAGGGGGCGCCACACTTCCCATCCATAAAGGGCACCGAAGGCTGAGCAACCAGTGAGTGGGTTGGAGCCTTAGCTGAGGGACTCCTAGGCAAGCTGCTGTATTATAGGCTCTTGAATTGGAGCCCCCATTGGCGCAGTGGGTTAAACCCCTGTGCCGGCAGGACTGAAGACCGACAGGTCGCAGGTTCAAATCTGGGGAGAGGCGGATGAGCTCCCTCTATCAGCTCCAGCTCCTCATGCAGGGACATGAGAGAAGCCCTCCCACAAGTATGATAAAAACATCAAGCGCAGTGGGTTAAACCAATGTGCTAGCAGGACTAAGACCGACAGGTCGCAGGTTCGAATCTGGGGAGAGGCAGATGAGCTCCCTCTATCAGCTCCAGCTCCTCATGCGGGGACATGAGAGAAGCCTCCCACAAGGATGATAAAACATCAAAAGCAGTGGGTTAAACCCCTGTGCCGGCAGGACTGAAGACCAACAGGTCGCAGGTTCGAATCTGGGGAGAGGCGGATGAGCCCCCTCTATCAGCTCCAGCTCCTCATGCGGGGACATGAGAGAAGCCTCCCACAAGGATGATAAAAACATCAAAGCGCAGCCCTGTGCCAGCAGGACTGAAAACCGACAGGTCGCAGGTTCAAATCTGCAGAGAGGTAGATGAGCTCCCTCTATCAGCTCCAGCTCCTCATGCGGGGACATGAGAGAAGCCTCCCACAAGGATGATAAAAACATCAAATCATCCGGGCATCCCCTGGGCAACGTCCTTGCCAATCCTCTCACACCAGAAGCAACTTGCAGTTTCTCAAGTCGCTCCTGACACGAAAAAAAAAACAAACCTTTGCTCTGAGCACTAAACATAAAACCAAGCTCATATTCCTGGTGTGTGTTCAGATAGGGCACACATGTCAAATGCAAAGCCTGCAGGCCAAACCTAGCCCACCACTTAATTTTATGTGGCTCATGAAGCTTTCAGTGCCAGGGCAACATAGTTACATTTATATAGTCTCACAATTACAAGCCACCCTTTGAAGGCAGCCGTAAGATTTATGTAGCCCTCAGTAAAAATGAGGTTGACACCCCTGAGATAAGGGTTCAGGCCATGCTCCTAAATCAGCATTTGTAATGGCTGCAAGACAATGGTTCAAATCCTGCTCCTGAGGCAAGTCATGCACCCTCAGCCCCAGAAAACCCCATGACTGTGGGATTTTATTTGGCTGTGTGGAAGGGGCCAAAGTCACTATAAACCAGAAATGACATCTGGGCTGTTAGTGGCTGCCATGTCAATTCCCAAACCTAAAACCTATCAAGGAGTACAATTGAGTTAAAGGATCCAGCCCAAGCACTTAGATCCTTGGAGGAGGCTCTCCTTTCACTCTTGCCATTATCACAGGCTCATCTTGTAAGCACAAGGGAGAGAGCCTTCTCCTCTGTGGCCCCCCAACTCTGGAACTCATTGCCTGGTGAAATTAGAAAGGCCCCCACCTTAGAAATTTTCAAGGGGGATCTCAAAACCTGGCTTTTCCGATGCGCTTTTGGAGAGTAGCCATATTATCATACACAGTTGCTCCCCCTCAACGGTTTTGTCCCCAGAGTATATTTCCCCACCTATATGAAGGTCTATATTTATGAGCCAGTTCCTTTATGAGTTTCTCCCTCAGAAACAATCTGCTCCATCCCTGTCTCATCCTGATTTTAGTATTTTTAGTATCTTAGTTTTTATCTTGCAGATGCATCCCACTCTTTGTTATTTTATTTTATTTCATTGTGTATGATTTTGCTTTATCGTTTTTTGTACTCATATGTTGTATGCATTTTACTGTGTTGTTGTGTTTTGGTTTTACTTTATTGTAATATGTTGTTGGGCTTGGCCTCATGTAAGCCACCCTGAGTCCCCATTGGGGAGATGGTGGCGGGGTATTAAATAAAGTTTTATTATTATTTATTAAAGCATTTCAATAATGAAGTTCCAGAAGCGGAGAAACTAAGGACCCTTCCAGACAGGCTCTTATATCCCAGGATCGGATCCCAGGTTTTCTGCTTTAAACTATATTATATGAGTCCACACTGCCAAATAATCTGGGATAAACAGAAAACCTGAGATCAGATCCTGGGATATAGGGCCTGTCTGGAAGGGCTCTAAGGCCCCTTCTACACAACTAGATACTTAGTTGTGTAGAAGAAACCCAGGCTATTTGCTTTGAACTGGATTATCTGGCAGTGTAGGCTCAGATAATTCAGTTCAAAGTAGATAATGTGGAATATCTGCCTTGATATTCTGGATTATATGACTGTGTAGAAGAGCCCTAAGATCTTTCAGATGTTGCTGGACTGCAGCCTCTGCCATCCCTGAGCACTGGTCATACCAGTTGGGGGGCTAAGTGTTATTTGAAGGAACATTTGAGTTCCAGTGCCTTATTTCTAGAAACTAAGTTCTGCGTTTACAAAGTATGGTGGGTGATGACCAGGATTACATCTCATTTGGTGTGTATTTTAATGGACAGTTTGAAGGTGGTTAGAAATATTCAAGTCCATAAGGAAACATTATAGGGTTTTCTTCCAGTTCTGGACTAATTTAGTAGCCTGTTACTAGTGAGGGTAATGCACTTTCCATAAACTCACTTCATTTTTTTTAATTCCAGGCTTGAAAACAATAAATCCTTCACAGGAAGAAAACATATTGCTAACAGAAGTTACCCACATTTTCTTTGATGACAAAACTGCATTTTAAAGCAAACTTTTCATCACTGAATTCAAAGGGAGTGGCCCCAAGATAAGTGCAGGTAATACCACTGATTACGTTATGAAATAAACAGATGTTCTGCTAATAAAGGCAATCTCTTTTAAAGACACAGAATGCACTGAAATCATCTGTCCACGTATCTTGGAAAAGGAATTTGAAGTGTGTGGGACTAGGAGCTATTTGATCTTGTTAGCTATGTTGTGTTTAATGATTAAACATTGGTTCTAGTTACTTAGTGTTATACTGTAGTCTACGTGGGGGACAAGGAAGAAATGCCATAGTTGAACGAAGCATAGGTTTAACTTCTTAAGAAATGATAACTTGTTAGTGCTTTTTCTATTGAATTATTTACTTTTTGCTTTTTCTTATTTTATTATAACACATTGAGTGCTGCTCTTCAATCTGTAGCTGTAAAATCAACTTTAAAAAATAAATAAATCAGGAAATATAATAAAAATTGACAAACATAAATGCAGCAGCCCCATATGGCACATTCTATAATGTTGTCTTGTTTAAAATATTAATCAAATATTTGGACTTATTTTCTCTAAACCTGCCTGGTCACTGACTCTAGCAATAGTAGTGTTTTCCCTACATTATTTAGCAACATTTTAGTGGGTTTTTTAAATATATATATATAACCTGTCTTCAAGATAATTGGCATCTGCAGATGTATGGGGGATGACCATTCTCTTTGTCCCAATACTTCTGTTGGCTGGAGATGAGGAGATTTAGTTCCACACTTCCAGTGAACATCAAGTTGGAAAAGCTATTCTAAGATGTACATTTACTTGACTTATCCCCACCTTTCATGACTATATGCTCAGTACCAGAATGTCCCTTTACATGTCATTAAACAGAATAAGAAAAAAAAAAGATGACAAATTCCAATCTATACAGTTTATTGTAGCACATACAATACCTTTGCTTTTTCACTGAACATTGGTAGAAATGAAAAAAGTCTAGGAAGGGTAAGATCATTTAACAGGTTGTGATGTTTGCTTCACAAGAGATTTAAGCAACTAAGGTAAATGACAAAAATAGTCTACATGGGGGACAAGGAAGAAATGATCTCCCCTTGTTCAAGCTAGGTAAATAAACTGACTTACAGGTGGTTGAAACTTACTTGAATACTAACAATGGAATCTTGTCCTCCAAAGCAATTGAAACAGAAGACATGCTTAAGATGCCATAAGATGGTTGTATGGCAGCCAGACATGTTATTTGTCTTCCAAAAGAGAGTAATTAATTGTTGGACAGTTTAAGAGAAACAGGTAAGAAGCTACCACTACTCCATCTGCTGCTTGAGGTGATTGCCTCATTCCACCATTTAGGGCTGGCTCAATCATAGTGAGAACAGGCCTGCGGAACCTGTGGCCCTTCAGGTGTTTGGAACTCCAACTTCCAAAAGTCCTAGCCAGAATGTCCAAAGGTCAGGAATTCTGAGAACTGAAGTCCAAAACACCTGGAGGGCCACAAGTTGTGTAGGCCTGAGGCAGAGTGTGGGCAAAAGTATCATAGTATCAATGAGTATGAAAAGGGGGAAAAGAGAAAATCGCAGTCTGCTTAAATGTATTGCTACCTGATACAGCAGAGGTTTGTTGTATTCAAAACAATGAACAAAAGTTAGTCTTGAAAAGGCGAGATGGGTGGAGAAACAGGCAAAAAGACAGACTGACTTAGAGAAGGATCTTTAATAATGTCACAACTGTAGTCAGGTTACACTAAGAAATAGTGCCTGAGGAACAGGTGAGTATTAGGACAGAGTTCAACCAGCCCATTCTGCCCCACAAGCAACTGTTCTCTGCTCCACTTCTACCTTGCAAGCTATTGCCATCTCACCTCACAATCAGAAGGGTTTCTCCAGCTACAAGTGCAGTTCCTACTGCCACCAAAACGCCCAAGAGATCAATTTTTCTTCCAGCATACTATCCCATTGAGTTAGAAGTGAATATGATCTCAAAGGAAAATGTCCCTTCTGGTCTCTTCAGGCAGATCCGGAAGGCCTTGGAGTTCACGCAAGCCCTGTGGGCAAAAGGTGGAGTGAAAGAAACTTAGTCTGAACCTGAATTCCTCCAAAAAGCTTCTACAAAACAACTTTGCTCCCAGGCGACACTAGAAGGGGACAGCACTGTCATACAACAGAGGTGGGTGAACAACCTCTGAGGATCAAGGGGTCTTTTCCATTTCAGATTCAAGGAGGGAAAAATATTTTATACAGAAATAGCACCTCAGAGTTATATCTGACTTTGTGGGAAATTTGCCAATGATTATTTTGAACTCCAAAAATGTTTGTATTTTTTAAAGAAAATAGCAAAAGGGAGTAAACATGGAAAAACATTCCAGACTCCTGTCATAGATCATCACCCCAAAGAAAAGCCATCCCACCACTGCATAGGTCCCTCATTCTCTTTGCTTGGAGCAATTCATAGCCATAAGGTGCCTCATTCTCCACAATAGGAAAATCACTGCTAATTCCATTACCTCTAAAACCATCCGGATATTAGCTTTGATCTTGACAGAGTCTTTGGTGAGGGCTTCACTGAGCCTGTTAAAAGACAGAAGAATCCACAGTAGAGAATGAGGATGACAACCTGGGCCTCTAACCTGGGCCACAATACAGAAAATGAATATGGATGATGGAAATTGTAGTCCAACAGTATTTTGATAGCCACAAATTACCAACTCTTGCTTGAGACAAATCAGAAGAATACTGAGAGGAACATATCCTATGCAGGGCATACCGATAGACTGGCTGATCCTGAGTTAGGCCACAATCCTGTGTTCACTTAACCATGAATAAACTCTTCTGAATATTGTTGACCTCTAAAAATGTGCTGGTCTAAGCTGCAAAAAAGAAATTTGTTTCAACTTGAAGAAATTTTGCCTGTGCTTGTTTTGCTCTACACATATGCATAATGCACACGTACATCATTTTAACTTGTTCCCAAACCACACACAAAACTAAAGGACCCCCCTCTGAGCCAATATCTTAGGCAACTTTGTGTAGTACTGTACTTTTACTAATTTGTTAAATTCTACTTTTCGTTTCTTTTGCAGCTCTGTTTCTTTGCATCAAAAATATACTGAAGCCACATAATATAACTGTAGAGGATTGCAATAAAGAGTATGGCTATATCTAAAATGGAGAAAGATGGGAAAATGAAAACATAGCTGTCACTGTCCCACTTGTTCAAAGGGGAACCAAGAGAGCCTTAAAACCTCTGTGGGTGACATGGGATAGAAAGAATAAAATATTCATACTCACTCCGTAAGAAGTTTATTTTTCTTCTCAATGAACGCAAGTGCCTCAGGAAGTGTCAGCTCTACAAAAAATCCATAACCCAGTGCTACAAATATGGTGGACGTGTTTGGTCTGTGGCAGAAAAAGAAAGAGAATAAATTTTGTATGCACCTGACATGGTAAAAAACAAAAAAGAAAAGAGGCAGCAACTGCATTTTACCTGATGAGGACATAACACACAATAATGTGTGTCACTACAAGGGGAAAAAAAGATTAAGGTTCCACAATGGAATCATTTATTTTACTGCAGTTCACAAATGGAATCAAGTGCTTAAGGATATGAACCGATACCTGCTCTTTTACTAGAGTAATAGGCACAAGTCACTTAACATTATCATCACCATCTGTCTAGTGAATTTTTTCCCCCTTTCTTGCTATGTTTATACTGTTCTTGGCCCTTTGCCAGCAGGAAGAAACAAGAGAAGTGTCAATTCACACACCTAGTCACTCGTTCCTGTATGGGGCAAATGCTGTAAGGAAAACAATCTAAAAATGTCCCTTGCTTTATAAATTATTAACTCCTAGTACAGTTTTTTTTTCAAATTTAAGTTATTTAGAATAGGTTAGTTAAGGGTAAGATTTCAAGCTATCTCTCTTCTGTCCATATCACCTATAGCTTTTTAAATCCTTATTATAGGTTTAAGTATACACAGAAATAGTTTGTGGTGCTTGAGAAAATGTGTTCTTTATGTAGAGTACAGGAAGTTTCTCCAATATGACATGAGAGATGGCTATTAAAGCTAGCTTTCATTCCAGCCAAAAGTTTGCCAGATTAACCTAGAAACATGAAGAGGTACTGGAAGAAAGTAAAGAAGAGGCCGTTTTCTCTGTCAGCATAGTCCTTCTTCAGGGTTCACTCTTTTTCTATTATGTTTTAATTTACATATTCCTAGATTTCTAACAAGAGGTACATATTCTCGTCACTGTTAAAATGTAAGAGAGATTCTTACACTGTTGTTAACTGCCGTCAAGTCAACTTTGATTCTATGAGTGAGAGACCTCCAAGTCATGCTATCATCAACAGCCCTGCTATGGTCTTGCAGACTCAGGAGTGTTGCATCCTGGATTACAGGCCCAATTTGTCCAACAACACCAGGAAGACTACGTGTTCCCCATCCCTGGTTTAACAGTAGGAACAACTGATTGTCTCAGGATAACTTGTGTCAGCCTTCACTGTGGGCCCATGTCTCAGATAGAAAAAGGAAAGGCTAAATAAATGGACTGAGAAAGACGCAAACAGCCTCCATGATAAATATAGGCTGGTGGGAGTTGTAATTCAGCCTGCCCCTGCTGCTTTGACTACAAATTCCTTGTAATCAAAATAATATTTTCTTTGGATTATTGATGGTGCTGTAAAATCTCTAACTGTTGCTTCATTAACAAAATTAGGCAAAATGAAAAACCTATGTCAACTCTTAGAAACGTTATGTACATCCTAGTTAAAGGAACTTGCTGCTTTTTCAGCAAAAGGGAGGGAGACAGATTTGGTGCTTAAATTCAAACATTTGCAATTCGCCTTTATCCTGGAAATAATTTTCACTAAAAAGTCAAAACAGTGAAACAACAAGAAAAGATGTATAAGCAGAAGGACTGTCTTTGAACTACTCACACTTCTGCATTGACATAGAAATGACAGCCTAAATCCACTTGAGTCTTTAGCTCCTGATCGTCTGTTTCCTATGAAAAAGATATTTAGAAATTAACTTCTATTTATTTATTTATTTATTTATTGTATTTATACCCCGCCCTCCTCACCCCAAAGTGGCCTTATAATAGGCAACAATTCAATGCCACATAAAACAGACATATAAATAAGCATATTCATTAAGAACATAAAATTAAAAAACATATAAACATTAAAACTAATTATTAAAAACCACACAGTCCAAAATCATACTCAAGGAGCCATTCCAGTCATGATATTCCATCTTCACTTATTGCACTGCATTATTGCCCAAAGGCTTGGTCCCACTTCTACACAAAAGGGTAATCCAACTTAAATTTTGTTATGCAGTTTAAGTATCACTAAAATTCCAAAATCTAAAATTTTCCACATAGGTGATTTAGATACTGGCACCTTTGTTTTCTGATAGTTCAATAAACTTTCAGTAATAAAATTACTTAAATGTTGTATATAAAATTACCTACTGGGTATGTGTTTACTATATGCATAAACATAAATTAATGTCATGTTTCAACTTGGATCCTATCTCCTATCTCCAAGATCTTGTTATATATATGCAAGTATTACAAAATCCCCCAAAATCCAAGTAGAACACATATGGTACCAAGAATTTCAATCTGCTATATTAAACCCTTGAATCTCACTGCTTCAAATTATGCCAGATCCTTACACTCTACAGCAGGGGTCCTCAAACTTTTTAAACAGAGGGCCAGGTCACAGTCCCTCAAACGGCTGGAGAATTTGAAAAAAACATGAATGAATTCTTCTGCACATTGCACATATCTTATTTGTAGTGCAAAAACACGTAAAAACAATACAATAATTAAAATGAAGAACCATTTTAACAAATATAAATTTATTAGCATTTCAATGGGAAGCGTGGACCTACTTTTGGCTGATAAGGTAGGATTGTTGTTGTTGTGTGCTTTCAGGTCGTTTCAGACTTAGGTTGACTCTGAGCAAGGGCCGGGTAAATTATCTTAGAGGGCCGTATCTGGCCCCGAGCCTTAGTTTGAGGACCCCTGCTCTACAGTTTAAAAGAGTTTTGAGTTACCTGTAAACGTTCGATCATGTTCTTGAGTTGCAAGTACTGAGCAATCTTTTCATAGACTTCATCTCGCTGTTCTAGCACCTTCCTGGGGAGAAAAAAAAAAGCAATAAATTGAAACAAAACAAATCTAGAAAGCACCATAGACTAGGCCTATACATGAGTGAGAAAGTGGGCACGAAGGAGGGGCATACAATCACTCACTGGAGATCCCTCTGAAGGATATCACTGACAAAAGCCTCATATTGGAGCACTTTCTCCTGCACCTCTCGTTTGCCCAGCATGGCCATGAGATGCACTGTGGAACTAGCACAACAGCCTGCAGAATGAAAGAGAAATTAGAATGATGTGGCTTCCGCACATGGGAAAATAAATGTCCAAACATGCAAAGGCAGCCATGGTCACTGTGAAGTCTCAGCCTAGTTTTCACTCCTGTTCATTTCCTTGTTTGCTTTCTTTAGGGTGGGCTGTTCCATTTTGCTGAGTTTTAAGAATGGAGCTTAGGATCGCTCTAGAGCAGGGGTCCTCAAACGAAGGCCCGGGGGCCAGATAAAGCCCTCCAAGGTCATTTACCCGGCCCTCGCTCAGGGTCAACCTAAGTCTGAAATGACTTGAAAGCACACAACAACAACAACAGTCCTATCTCATCAGCCAAAATTGTTCTTCATTTTAATTATTGTATTATTTTAAGTGATTTTTGCACTACAAATAAGATATGTGCAGTGTGCATAAGAATTCATGTTTTTTTTTTCAAATTATAATCTGGCCCTCCAAGTTTGAGGGACCGTGACCTGGCCCTCCGTTTAAAAAGTTTGTGGACCCCTGCCCTAGAGGCCTAGCTCTGATGGTTTAGCCCTGCTGGCTAAGAGCTTGGTGGAAAGATTTTCCCTCCATTCTTTTTTGGCATAGCTTTAGAATTGTTAGGCCAGAAAGTGGCCTGGCTTGGCAATCTAAAACATCTTAAGCATGTACTTGCCACAGAGATTATACAGAGATTATAGCCTTGAACTTAAAGATCAGAGATTATAGCTGTACATGCAAAGGATCATAGTTGTACATGCCTTAAAGACCGTACTCTGTACTTAACTCATAGTTTATTTATTTATTTACAGTATTTCTATTCCACCCTTCTCACCCCGCAGGGGACTCTGGGCGGATTACAGTCTACACATATATGGCAAACATTCAATGCCAATTTGACACACAACATATACAGACATACACAGAGGCTATTTAACTTTTTCTGGCCGCCAGGGGAGCTGTCGCTTTCATTGTCCATCTGCGACACTGATGAAGTACCTCCGCATTCCCCACATGCTTTGCTGGAGTGCTTTGCTGGAGTGTTTTTTATGGCCTCATAAATTAGTTAATTTAGCCTCCCCACACAAGGTGGTACCTAATTTTCCTACTTGACAGATGCAATAGTTACCATATCCTTGTATTTATTTATTTATTTACTTTATTTCTATACCGCTTTTCTCAGCCCTTAGGCGACTCAAAGCGGTTTACACAACAATGCAAAATATCACCAAACAGTATAATGCAATTAAAATAGATTATAACATCAACAATTAACAACAATATAACAATCATAACGCCTCAACAATAAAATCAGAATCCACTCTCATTATTCATTGTTCCGTATTCCTATGTTCAGTTTCACTGTTTAGTCAAACGCTTGTTCGAATAGCCAGGTCTTCACCTTCCTCCGAAACGGCAACAGCGAGGGGGCCGAGTTTTTTACCTCAGAGTTTATACCTTATATCTGTTCTTTGCCATTCTAACTCTGTATCATTTCAATAATAAAACTGCATCTGTGTAATACCTTGTTTTGATTCACCTTTTTAGAGCTCTGACAGGAATTCTCTCTGTTTGTTCCAGCAAACTTATTTGGTTAATTTTAATCTTGTTTCTGGAGTCTTATTTTAAAGAAATAAAGTATATAAAAGGTAAGTCGATAGCGGCTGGGGAAATAGCCAGGCACACACATAGTTTTCCTTCAATCCCTGGCGTGCCATCACAGTCATAGAACAAGACAAACTTGCATGCTCAGATTTAAATACATGTATCACTGATAACAAACATTATGCCCTTTGCCTTGCACAATATCCTCTAATCTAAAAAGAGATAGGCTCTTAACTCACGAGAACAAATGAACAGACAGCATAGAGGGAAACTACTAATCTACTTTGGCCCTTCCGCAAAATTAGTCTTATTGACAAAAAGCGACCTCACCAACTGCACGCCTTGGTTTATTTCATCCCGAACTCCAAACACGAGCGAGGTCTATTTAACTATCCTCCCAAGCAATCGCTTCCGGGGTCATGAGCGCGAAAAACAACATCTCAAAGTGGCTGGAAGGTAAAGAGCGGTGGGATCATTCTTCGCGATGTACACTTCCGGATCCTGATGGAAGTCGCAAGAGGGAAATGAGTGGAAAGGAGAACTTGGGTCTTTCTCGGGGGGTGCAGCTGCTCCCTCGCTTCTCCCTAGGCCAGGATTTAGACCACTTCCAGTAGTTACATCGGGGTTACATTGTGGCCAACTTGGACCTTTCCTCCTGGTATTTTGGACTTCAACTCCCACCATTCCTAACAGCCTCAGGCCCCTTCCTTTTCCCCCTCAGCTGCTTAAGCGGCTGAGGGGGAAAAGGAAAGGGCCTGAGGCTGTTAGGAATGGTGGGAGTTGAAGTCCAAAACACCCAGAGGGCCCAACTTTGCCCAGGCCTGTTGTTGCCATGGAAACAGCTGTCCTTCAGAACTCAGGGACACAGCACCGGAAGTTCCCCGCGGAGCCCCTAACGTCACTTCCGGGCAAGTTCCCTAATAAGGCCGGCTTGCAAAAGTTTTTCTTTTTATAAACTAGCTCTCAAGTCAGTTGGGTCGAGACCCTCGAGGCACCGTGGTCGTTCCTTGTCTGTCTCCCTTCCAATGGCGGCGCCGGAGCTGCGCCTAGGCGGCTCGATCCGCTTCTGGGTTCTCCTGCCCGTCGCCTGGATCGCTCTCGCCGTCGGGATTCTGCGCCTGCGCGTGGCCGGGCTGTGGCGCGGCGAGCGCGTGCTGGGCTGGCGCGAGCAGCGGCAGGACACGTGAGCGGAGGCGGGGGGAAGGCTGGCGGGAAGCCACGCCCATATTATAAATAGAATGCCGTAACGTGCTCTAGGTGCATGTTTGGCGCAGCGGGTTAGGCGTTGGGCTATGACTCTGATATCTAGGGTTCGAATCCCGCTCTGCCTCAAAAGCCTCTGGCTATTATTATTATTATTATTATTATTATTATTATTATTATAGGCTGGACACAGCATATTCTTTGAGGTAAGACAGAAATGCTGGCCCACTCTAACAACCACCATGTCAGACTACACAGAGAAGCCATTGAAATCCATAAGCATGTGGACACTTTCAACATAAAGGAGGAAATCATGAAAATGAATCAATCTGGCTACCAGTATTAAAAAACTAAAATTATAACAGCAAAACAACAGAGACATCTAATCACCTCTCAACAAAAGACTGCCCCAGGCACTGCCAGGCCATCAAATGCTAATCAAGGTGGTCAGTTGAAACATTCACACCTAGCTCCAACACACAAGAGTCCTTTGACCCACCCTGGTCATTCCACAGATATATAAACCCTCGTTCCTAGTTCCAACAGACCTCACTACCTCTGAGGATGCTTGCCATAGTTGCAGGCGAAACATCAGGAGAGAATGCCTCTAGAACATGGCCATATACCCCAAAAAAAAACCTACAACAATCCTATTACTTACTTATTTATTTATTTATTTATTTATTTATTTATTTAAAGCAGCAGCTGCTGTGACACCCATTAAAGGGAGCACTACACCTCTCTAGTTTTCCTTGTGTGATTTTTAAACCCTGGACAATTCATATACCATTGGGGAGATGCACAGATTCCTATGGCAAATGTATAAGGTTTGTATAGCCCACGTTACATTCATTGCATGTAGCTTTAACTGGAATCTCAAGTGTGCCACAAGCATTGTTCAGTAAAGCCTCAGGCCCCTGCTACCATATAATCCAGATTATCAAAGCAGATACTCCACATTATCTGCTTAGAACAGGATTATCTCAGTCTGCACTGCCATATAATCCAATTCAAAGCATCCATCGAGGATTATGAACCAGCTAGGACATTAAGATCATCTGGGGAGGCCCTGCTCTAGGTCCCGCCTTCGTCAAAAGTACATCTGGCGGGGATGAGAGACAGGGCCTTCTCAGTGGTGGCCCCTCAGCTATGGAACGTCCTCCCAAGGGAGATCAGATCGACTTCTTCACTCCTAACATTTTGGAAAAAACTCAAGACATGGCTATTCGAGCAAGCATTTGCAAATATTGAGTAACGGACATAGGAATTGGAACAACTACGCAATGAGACTGGACAATGTTTCTTTTTAATGAGGATTTATTGATTTATATTTTATTGTTATTGTTACGATCTTATGGATGTTAATGCTTTTTTATATTGTACTTGTGTTTCTATGGTATTGAATTTTGCCTTGTAAACTGCCTCGAGTCGCCGGAAGGCTGAGAGGGGTGGTATACAAATACAGTAAATAAATAAAGCAGATAATCAGGCAGTGTAGAAGGGATCTGAGGCCCTATCTTCACTGCCATATAAAATCCAGATTATTTTATTTGAGCTGTGTAGACTCATATAATCCAAAGAAGTTAATGTGAATTATCTGCTTTGATAATATTTATTTATTTATACCCTTCTCACCCCAAAGGGGACTCAGGGCAGTTTACATAATCTGGTATTATTCCACGTCCAAACAATAATAATTAAAAGAATTGAACAACAATTTAAAGGGCCTCATCACATCACACCAGAGCAGGCATGGGCAAACCTGGGTCCCCCAGGTGTTTGTTTTGGACTACAAGTCCCACAATTCCTAACACCCTCAGGCCCCTTATTGATTTATTTATTTAAAACTTTTATATCCCGATCTTCTCAACCTTCGTAGAGGGAGTCAGGCCGGCTGACCCTTCCTTTTCCCCCTCAGCCACTTAATTGTGTTAGGAATTGTGGGAGTTGAAGTCCAAAACACCTGGAGGGCCCAAGCCCGCCCATGCCCACTCTAGAGCATGGATCCACCCCAAATATAATGTCTTGTATGGCAATGTAGAAGGCGTCCTGGACAACAGGAAGGGAGATAAATCTCCCCCTTGGAAGGGAAATTCACTCTTGAAAGAGTTATCGTGGGGAAAAGGTGTCTCCTTGCACTTTAAAAAATGGCCTGTTCCAATTTACATTCAAATTCAATTTAAGAAGCACCATATAGAAGCTATCTATATAAGGTTCCAACCTATATAAACCTCACTTGGCTAGTTCCCAACAGACCTCACAACCGCTGAGGATGCCTGCCATAGATGTGGGCGAAATGTCAGGAGATAATGCTTCTGGAACATGGCCATACAGCCCGGAAAACTCACAGCAACCCAGAACCTATCTTGTTCATAACTTGGGGACTGCTGATAGAGATATTGTGTTACATCCTAAATTAGGGTATTCAAAGTTAGACAGGCAATATCCTGTCCCCAGGATCATCCAAAATGTTTTTAATCCTAAATGAATCCACATAATACTGAACATGAGGAAGAACTTCCTGATGGTGAGAGCTGTTCAGCAGTGGAACTCTCTGCCCAGGAGTGTGGTGGAGGCTCCTTCTTTGGAAGCTTTTAAGCAGAGGCTGGATGGCCATCTGTCAGGGGTGATTTGAATGCAATATTCCTGCTTCTTGGCAGGGGGTTGGACTGGATGGCCCATGAGGTCTCTTCCAACTCAACGATTCTATTAATACAAAATAGCAGTTGATCAAAAAAATCCCTTGCAATGGCTTGGGGGCCGTATGGAAATGGGGCCCTTATTTTGGGGTTGCAGTTGTCACCCCTAGAAATACCACTCTGAAAACAGTTGCTTGAGCCTAGGAATGTGGAGGATGTGAGCGATATCCCAACTTTGGCTGCTGGGCCTGGCGGGCGGCTTTGAGGCCACGACTGGCGTCACCACTTGGTGCTCACAGATCTTGTCGGGGCAACAACTGAGTCGAATGCTCTTTGTCCGTCAGGCAGATTCTGGCCCGGAGCCGCCTCCTGAGAGAAAATGGACGCTTCCTCACGCCTCAGGTGAGAGACAAGAGATATATTATTTATTTTTATTTATTTCCAACATTTCTACCCCATCTTTCTCAACCCCCAAATGGGGAATCAGGGTGGCTTACAACGGCAGCAATTCGATGCCGACAACATACAAAAACACATTACGTACAACATTATATGAGGGTTGAATGAAAAGTAATGCCTCCACCTTTATTACTTGGGTTTTGATGGAAATATTTTAATAAATCAAACACAGAAATAATCCTTAAAATGTGCTCTTTAACCACTATTCACTTTTCCACATAATCACCGGACAACTGGATACATTTCTGCCAACAGTAAATAAGTTTTCTGAAGCCGTCACGGAAGAAGTCAACACTCTGTTTCCGCAACCAGCGTCTCACGGTTCTCTCAACATCTTCATCAGAAGCATAATGATGTCCCCGCAGATCTTCTTTCATTATCAGGAACAGATGGAAGTCAGACGGTGCTAAATCTGGACTGTATGGAGGATGTAGTACGGTGGTGAGATCCAGTCTCTGAAGTTTCAAGTCTGTGTGCTTTCATTTCAGGMGTCGGCATCCTGGGTATCCATTGTGCACAGATCTGATAGCCAAGCAAAGCAATAATGTGACCCACACATTCTTATGAAATGCTGATTATGCTTGAAATTTCTCTCTGAGTGATATGAAAATCAATCTGTCAACGTTTTGCTTGTGAAACTCGGTGGTTGCTGTCACAGGAYGTCCAACTCTTTGTTTGTCACACAAGTCAGATGCTCCCACTTCAACATCTTTAAACTTACTTGCCCAATGATGCACAGTACTCACATCAACACAATCACCATAAAYAGCTTGCATTCTCTTGCATTCTCTTGCATTCTCCCTTGGGGTGACACCCTCTGTTGTCAAGCATTAAATGACTGCACGTTGCTTAAGTTGCATTGACCAACTGTCTGCGCAGGGTTCCATACTTCGCACTTTAACAASACAGCCATTCAGTGCTAAGGCTTTCCGCCAAAATGGAACTGTAGAGGAGAGTCTACTGAACAAGCCAGTATGTGTCGCACACCAGTACTGCCATCTGTTGAGTTACGAAGGTGGAGGCATTACTTTTCATTCAACCCTCGTACACAAAAACCCACATTCAATTAAAATACATTTAAAACATTATTATTCATCATATAGCCAAATCTAAGTCTGATTTAGCAACCGACGACTGTTTCATCCATTCTAAAGCACACACCTAAAACATCATATTGTCTTCATCACACTAGAGAAAAAATCCACTTAAAATTTGGTTTCTGCCTTCTGCATTCCATGCACATGAAGCATCTTGAGCACTTTAAAGCTTGATGTCAACATTATATGTTTTCCGTGCTCTTTTTAAAATCTACATTTTATCCCATTTTTGCAACATTTCCTCCTCAAAGGGTTTCCTCATGCGCAAACACTACTTCAATAATCCTGAAAGTGGCTTCTTCCGCAAAACCAAGCGCAAGATACAGCCCCGGAACCCACTGACAGGTAAATGGAAGGGATCGGTGAGCAGATAGGTGGAAGCAGGCTTCTCTTTATCCCTGGCCTTGGTGGCAAATACTACCGTAGTATTGCGCTGATAAAAAGCTTTGTAGCTGGTGATACTATTGCTATTATCTAGATTGAAACAGTTTTTCGTAAAACATAGTAACCGATAATTCTATTTAAGAATAGTTTGCACTGATTTTGCTTTGAAAATGTTTTGAATTCTAGTGAATGTTAAAGTATGTTATACTTACTTTGCAAAAGTTGCCATTTGAATGTAGAACTAGAGATGTTTCATTATTTTTGAGTGCCTGTTTTCTGAGTATATATTAGATTTTTTTTGTCAAATAATTAATCAATTTTTTTTAAGTTTAATTTGAATTGATGTAAACAGCTCAAATGAGAATGGGTGTCAGAAACTTTGAATTGCCCAGTCATTGTTATTTAGGACTGACCTCAGGTCTCGAACATCTGATTTAGCTCATTGTGGGAAGGAGATGAGATCTCTGCTAGGAAATGAATACATTTATTTCTCCTTCTTCCTGTGCCAACCTATGAAAATCATATTCAGTAATGCCACTCTTCTGTTTCTCACATTGCACAATCATCAGGATTTTTAAAAAAACTTCTAAAAATAAAAACAATATCTAGATCAATGTATCGCCGAAGGTTTTCATGGCCGGAATCACTGGGTTGTTGTAGGTTTTTTTGGGCTATATGGCCATGCTCTAGAGGCATTCTCTCCTGACATTTCACCTGCATCTATGGCAAGTACCTCACAACCTCTGAGGATGCTTGCCATACATGCAGGCGAAACGTCAGGAGAGAATGCCTCTAGAACATGGCCATATAGCCCGAAAAAACCTACAACAACCCAATATCTAGATCTCTCAGGAAGCTGGATACTGTGTCTGAACTGTCCTTTCTGTGTCTTTAGTTTGCACTTTTTGTTTGGATTTTGACATACACACACCCTGTTCTAAGACTTCCTCTCCTTCCCTGTAGATCCCACCATGGTCATGGAGATGATGAAGGGCAATATCGTGAATGTACTACCCATGATCCTTGTCGGAGGTTGGATCAACTGGGCCTTCTCTGGCTTTGTGGCTAGTGAGTGAGGAGGGGAATTGCGGCAGACGTAGGAAACAACAGCAGAGGGAAGTAATGGAGCTTATTGTACGCTTGTAGTGTTGCCATTTGCATTCTTGGATGACTTGGCCTCAGTTTAATTTGATATGTTTAAGTGGCTGTAAAAAAAGGTTGTAGCAAAATCAGTATAGGCATATTTTCAAAAAAAAATTTAACGACTGAGATAATTTAGAGGCCAATAAAGAGTTGCTAATAACTCTTGCTCGCACTTTATAGATCAGTCTGGCTGATGTGGGAGATGAAGCTGATCAAAGCTTCATTAAAGTGACCTAAGGGTGGGCTGGACAATGAACCGGGGAGCCCTCAGTTCAGTTCTCACCTTTGCCATGAAATGACACTTGTTTAACTTCTCCACAAGTAATTCTCAACAAGATTCTAGTTAATACTCTACAGTTGGATCCCAAATATCCACAGGCTCCACATCCAACCTGGCATTGAAAACATTCCCAAAAAAACAGTGTTGGATGTCTCACCTCTCCCACACCCACCCAATCTATTAAGAAAGGACCATGACAAAAACTGTTCTGTGGCACTCTCCTGTTGAGGGTGAAGAAACAGTTGAAGCAGGGCAGGGGAAAGAGCGAGAGGGATGGAATAGAGGGAAGGAAGAAAAGAGGAGTCTACCTGAAACTGAATCCCATTGGGATTATAGCAAACTGAAGATTGGCAGGGGAAAGGAAGCCGCCCTAGAGTTTCTTCTCTTGGCAGCTGGCCTGTTGCTACAGACAGGATATGAAATTGAACATGTGTAGTCTTGGAACATGACCTCGCCAGGTTGTTTACACTGTCATCCTGTACTTGTCATGCAGAAGGCTTTCGTGGCTGGAGTCACTAAGTTGCTGTGAGTTTTACGGGCTGTATAGCCATGTTCCAGAAGCATTCTCTTCTGACATTTCACCCACATCTATGGCAGGCATCCTTAGAGTATTTATGATTTTATACTGTGTTATTGATTTGTGGCATTGAATTGCTGCCTTTGTTAGCTGCTCTGAGTCCCCCGCCCGGGGGTTGAGAAGGGCAGGGTAAAAATACTGTAAATAAACAAAAATAAATAAATTAGAGGATGTGAGGTCAGTTGGAAACTAGGCAAGTGGGGTTTATATATCTGTGGGGTAATGTCCAGGATGGGAGAAAGAACTCTTGTCTGCTTGAGGCAAGTGTGAATGTTGCAATTGTCCACTTTGTTTAGCATTTAATGGCATTGTAGCTTCAAAACCTGGCTGGTTGCTGCCTGGAGGGATCCTTTGTTGGGAGGTGTTTACTGGCCCTGATTGATTCTTGTCTGGAATTCCCCTGATTTTTGAGTGTTGCTCTTTATTTACTGTCCTGTTTTTAGAGTTTTTTTAAAAAAATACTAGTAGCCAGATTTTGTTTGTTTTCATGATTTCCCAACAAAATCTGGCTACTAGTATTTTAAGAAACTTTAAAATTGGGACAGTAGATAAAAGGCAACACTAAAAAATAGGGGAATTCCAGAAAAGAACCAATCAGGGCCAGCTAATACCTCCCAACAAAGGATCCTCTAGGCAGCAACCAGCCAGTCTTTGAAGCTACAAAGCCACTAAATGCTAATAAAGGTGGCCAATTGCAACATTCACACTTGCCTCAAGCAGACAAGAGTTCTTTCTACCACCTTGGACACTATTCCACAGGTATATAAACCTCACTTTCCTGGTTTCCAATTAACCTCACAACCTCTGGGGATGCCTGCCATAGATGTGGGTGAAACATCAGGAGAGAATGCTTCTGGAACATGGCCATACAGCCCGGAGAACTCTCAACAACCCAGTTGGTAAGGTCCTTTGTGTTGCTCACAGTGGCAGCTTGGGAGTATATTTCTTTTCATCTGACTTGAAAAGAGGAAAGCAGGGAGCAAGAGGCATGGCAGTTGCGGATAACAGCAGATGAGTGTTCTGGTGTGGTGTAGCCAGCTGTATTGATTCTAGGTTGCATCAATCAGAGTATAGTGTCTAGAGCAAGGGAAAGTCATAGTCCCCTTCTATTCTGTTTTGGTCAGACCTCACCTAGAATAATGCTATGTCCAGTTCTGGACAGAGCAATTCAGGAAGGATGTTGACAAACAAGAACTTGTCCAGAGAAGAGCAACAGAAATGATCAAAGGTCTGGAAACCAAACCACATGAGAAGCAGCTGAGGGAGCTGGGTGTGTTTAGCTTGGAGAAGGGAGGCTGAGAGGGAAATGATAGCCATATTTAAATATTTGAAAGGATGTCACATTGAGGAGGGAACAAGCTTGTTTCCTGCTGCTTTGGAGACATGGAGCAATAGATTCAAATTGCAGGAAAAAAGACTGCTCCTAGATAGTAGGAAGAACTTCTTGATGGGAAGAACTGTTTGGCAATGGAAATGCTGCTGCCTCGCAGGGTGGTGATGCCTCCTTCTCTGGAGTTCATTAAGCACAGGCTGGATGGCCATCTGTTAATGTTGCTTTGATTGTGTGTTCTTTCATGGCGAAAGGAGATTGGACTGGATGGTCCTTGGGGGTCTGTTCTATGATTCTAACCCCTCTCCTTCACAATCTCCCAGCTAAGGTTCCCTTTCCCTTGACTCTCCGGTTCAAGCCTATGCTACAACGTGGAATTAACCTGCCTTCACTGGACCCCTCTTGGTAAGCGCCCGTTGCTGCCCTCCACTCATGCAGGTGCAACCAGTCTCTTTGGAGGGTAGCTCTTACGTTCTGTGGGGCTGGGTAGGCTCCCTACAATAGTCCCTGATCACTTTTTTCTCTGCAGGGTGAGCTCAGCCTCCTGGTATTTCCTCAATGTTTTTGGATTGCGACGAGTGTACAATATTGTCTTGGGGGAAGACACAGGTGAGAGATGAGGGGAAGTGGAGGACTCCAGAGATTGGAAGGGACCCCAAAGCCAGGAGGGACACAAGATCAAGACAGGACTGCACAACATCTGAATTCTTTGCATCATTCACAATGCTACTGATGTGAAGAAAATAGGATTTGTTCTGGGAGAAAGGATACATTATCGGTTTAGTGCCTAAAAAAGAGCTGAAATATAGCTTACATGATTTCCCATTGGCGTAACCAATGATGAAAGTTATGAGAGTGCAAACAACAAGTTGTGATGTAGTGGTCTGCGTATTGGATTACAACTCCGGAGACCAGGGTTCAAATACACGCTGAGCCCCAAAACCTTGGGTAACTCACTCTCTCTCAGCCTCAGAATAAGACAATGCCAAACATATCTACCCAAAAAAACCCTGTGGTAGAGTTACGTGAAAATACACAGCAGCAACAGGCACAACAACAATGACCTGGAGTTCTGCACATTCCCAATCCTTATGCTGGAGCATGTCATACTCAGGCTCAGATTCTCACTCCTCTGTCAAAGCTCACTGAAAGACTGCAGGCTGATAACTGAGGCTGGATCTGCACTGCCCCATATCCCAGAATCTGATCCCAGATTAACTGGCAGCGTGGACTCGTATAATCCAGTTCAAAGCAGATAATCTGGAATCAGATCCTGGAATATAGGGCAGTGTAGATTCAGCCTTAGGGTCCTCCTGGTGGCACAGCAGTTAAACCACTGAGCTGCTGAAATTGCTGACAAAAAGGTTGGCAGTTCGAATCCAGGGAGCAGAGTGAGCTCCTGCTGTTAGGCCCAGCTTCTGCCAACCTTTTTGTCACGAGGTTCTACCTTCCGCTCTCTCCTCAGCTGCAGAGCAAAATCAACTCCTGTGGCAAGATCATTTTATGGAACCAACCATGCCTACTCCACCAGATCCTAACAAAGCCTTCAAGGTAAAAGTCCAGCTTTCTAAGTTCTAGAAGACTCAGGTTTTCATTGACAAATCCCCAGAATTCCCTCATTCTGAGATTTTGTCTTTAAAAGGTAGCTTTGCTACACTTAGATACAAATAAGCTTAGATCAGTGGATCTCAAACTTTAGTCCTGCAGATGTTTTGGACTTCAGCTCCCATTTGTTTTGTCCCATTTTTTGTTGCAAGCCTAAGTTCATGTTACATAATGTCACTTTTCATATACGGTTTATACATTTTTATTACCTTCTACAATTTTCTCCTCTCTAAAATGAGGGAAAATTTTCTCTTTACCTTCCAACCCAAAGATATATTAAATAAAAAAATAGTTATCATCCTACTACTGTACTATATGGGCCCCCCAGTGGTGCAGCGGGTTAAACCACTAAGCTGCTGAACTTGCTGACCAAAAGGTTGGCAGTTTGAATTCGGGGAGTGGGGTGAGTTTCCGCTGTTAGGCCCAGCTTCTGCCAACGTAGCTGTTCGAAAACATACAAATGTGAGTAGATCACCTCCGACAGGTGTTGACGGACAATGCCGGCTCTTTGGCTTAGAAATGGAGATGAGCATCACCACCCAGAGTTGGACATGGCTAGACCTAATGTCAGGGGAAACCTTTACCTTTACTGTACTATACATCAAATCTCCATTTTTATACTCTAACTTCCTTAATACTTTACTATTTTTAAAATCTTACCAAGAAACAACACTGATCTATCTTCCTAGGGTTAATTTTTTAAACTATGTGGATGAATGCAAAGCATTTTGAAATGCTTCAAGTGTTATTGCAGTCCTTTAACTGGAAATACCAGGTTTTGGCCTGGCCAGATTCTATCGGTGCCAGCGTTAGTGGCTTGGTCTGTAACTTGCGTGTCACTCATTTCTGCAGACTCAGAGCTTGATCAGCTCTTTATTCCTCCTTCAGGCTGAATGGGAAGCCTTAGAGTTGGTTTCTCACCAGTGGGCTCTGCAGGACGTGGAACAGCAGCTGATGTCGAAGGACCTGAATCTGTCAGGGAAGTTTGGCTCTGACTGACCTCACCTGCGATAGCCGCCATGGGCCACCACAAACCAGGAAGGCAGCTGTGTGCAAAGAGGCACACACATACCCCCTCAGGGTGGCAGATGGCCATCGCATTGTGCATGGTGTGTGGGAAAATGTGGTGTGGCTTTGTCCTGTTGAGGAAACACAAGGTAGTAGAGAGCCAAAGACTCTGGTGTGGCATTAGTCAGAGTGCCAGGCAGTAGAACTATTTTAGCCGATTCTCAGCAGTTAAAGGAGCTAGAAAATCGACAAGAAAAGGTTGCATTTCTTGTTTTGCTGGGAGTGGAAAGCCAATATAAGAGGCCTCTGATTGTTGCATCATAAAGTTCCATTTAGTTTGCAGAATAGTTTTTGCTATTAAATGGAGGCAGCTGCAATTATGCCCGTTTTTATCTTGTGCTTTTTTTCTTTATGTGTAGCTAGTGACAAACAAGGTGCTGTGTGCTTTTTTTTCCCACTAAGGGAGCATCTACACTGTAGAATGAATGCAGTTTGATACCATTTCAAATGCCACGGCTCAGTGCTATGGCATCAGGGGTGTTGCACTTTTATCCGATCTTTAGCTTTCTTTGCCAAAAGTTACCAGACCATGATCAAACTACAACTCCCATGATTCCATAGCATTGAGCCAAGGAAATTAAAGTGGCATCAAACCACATTCATTCTACAGCCTTTATCTAAAAACATCCCTAGGCTTGGGGGGCAAAATAGGAAGGTTGTGGCAAAACATAGGATGGCCTATATGCTGAAACCAGGGACCAGGCAGCTTGAGGTGTAGAGCCTGCCTAATGAAATGGGAGAACTATTTCTTCAAACTGAATAAGTCAAGCTGAGTACAGGCAGATTGAGATTTTTTTTCCATCCCTGAGGGGACGTATTTTACTGTCATTCTGTAACAGAGGGTCTATTTTATCCAGTTGTCTCCTTCTCTCAAGTCACTGTGCACCCTGCAATATAAACATCCCAAAAGTAGACCTGCCATCTGACCTGCAGTCACGCTTAATTCCAGGCACTAAGGCCCCTTCTACAGAGCTGAATAAAATCCCACATTATCTGTTTGAACTGGAATACATGTCAGTGTGGACTCAGATAATCCAATTCAAAACAGATATTGTGGGATTTTCTGCCTTGATATTCTGGATTATGTGGCTGTGTGGAAGAACTCAAAGAGTGGTGGTCCCACACTCTATCCACAAGATGCTGTCCCTGGAGTTTCCAGGGAAGGAATAAACAACCACAGACACTTAAGAATATAGTGCCCTAGAGAAAATGTATTAATCAGATCCCCATAAATTAATACCCCAAATGCAGAGGGCCAGCTGTACATTGTTTAAAGCAGGGGTCCTTCAAACTAAGGCCTGTGGGCTGGATACGGCCCCCCAAGGTCATTTACCTGGCCCTTGCTCAGGGTCAACCTAAGTCTGAAATGGCTTGAAAGCACACAACAATCCTATCGCATCAGCCAAAAGCAGGCCCACACTTTCCATTGAAATACTACTAAGTTTAAATTTGTTAAAACTGTTCTTCATTTTAATTATTGTATTTTTAAAGTGGTTTTTTTGCACTACAAATAAGATATGTGCAGTGTGCATAGGAATTCATTCATGTTTTTTTCAAATTATAATCCGGCTCTCTAATAGTTTGAGGGACTGTGACCTGGCCCTCAGTTCAAAACGTTTGAGGACCCCTGGTTTAAAGCCTGTTTAGAACCTGCTTATGCAGCTGCCAAAAAGTTGGTATTACAATGGCACATCCTTACCTAGATTATCATTATCTCTAGCCCAGGAGTACCAACCAGGTTGACCCTCCCAATGAAGTTCCAGCAGCCTTGGCATTCGACGCAGACATCTGGAGTCAGATGCTTCCCACCTGTGCTAAAGCACATAAGAGAGTGCAGAGGGCCCCAACTTACACGCGTGACTTTGGCTCCCATAGCCACAAACAAAGTGAGCCCTGCATTTTGCCACCCACCCCAGTAGAAAGGACAAATGCCTGGTCCAGTTGTCAGGAAGGCTTCCTTTTTTGAAATGTTGAAGATTAGAAAACAGTGGCCCTATCTCAGGCATGAGCAAACTTTGGCCAAGTTTGCCCCTGCCTGCTCTGTCTTTTGCCACCTTTTTTCACTCCCCTACCACCAGCAGTTGTGGTCTACTGCAGTTAGCAAATGAACCCATACATCCCAAGGCTGTGAAACATCTGGTCCCTAGATGTATTGAACATCAGCTCACAGAAGCCCTAGCCAGTCTACTGAATAGAAGTTACATATCTGGAAGGCCAAATGTTTCCCACACTTTTATGGGTGTCAGCAGCTGGATAGGACATCAGTGGATAATCTTTGCCTTATAGGCCAAAGCAGGAAAGGGTGCTGAGGTGTACAAAGACCCAAGGCCCCAGTTCCAAGAGGAAGAAAGCCAAGTGTTGATGGTGTTTAGGTTCATGTACCACAGACAGTCATACAAGGGGAAAAGAGAGCCCACATACCATTCAAAAGAAGTTACTTTTATGTACAAGTTTTGCCACATGCCAAAAATATTTTCTTCTGCAAAAAAAAAAAAAATCAAAAGAAAAAAAACACAAGTCAAGTGAAGGAATCTTCTTCCAAAACTCTTTTTAAGAAAATACACTTATGTGCTTTCTGCAGGCAGTTGAGTGTCCCCTGCCTGGCCAACAATGCCTCAGTTGATGTCCAGCCCTGCCTTGCATTGCACGCAGACACCTATTTACAAACTAGCGCAATCCCTGAGCCTGGAAGCAGCAGCGACATTCAGCGTGGGGAAGGGCAGAAGGGGCAAAAAGTCAAATACTTTCCTGGGGCAAGCAAGTGTTGGCCTGTAAAATCACAGGCCTCAGTACTGGGGCAATTACTGAAGAGGGAGAATCTCCAGAGTCACTTGTGATGGATGGCAATTCAATTCCTCCTCCACTTTCTTCGACAGTGTAGTTCATGGCAGACCACACGGTCTGAGAGCCGTTCCGTTCTCCCAGAAAGACTTGGAAGCAAAGCCTGGAAGGAGAGCATGTAACGGCCCAGTGGATAAGAAACTTCAGAACCAGGAAACACTAGGAAAAGGAAGCCCAGGGGCTGCTGGCAGTAAGAAAAGGAAGTGGGTGCAGGGCAGCTTGGGATTTATTGCTCTAAGTTGGTAGACAGAGGAATAAATGGAGGCACTTGGGAGGTTAAGTGGGGGTGGATAAGAACACAAGGGGCTACTTTTCGTGCCCGAAAGAGGGGCCCATGGTGGGATGCAAGGGGAAGTGTCCCAATGGACTGCAGATGACAGAAATCCTCCCAGAGCCAGCCACCACTAACTGCGGACAAGGACACTGACCCTCAGGCCACTCCCCGATGCCAAAGTGTAACGTGAGGAGGAGGGCCTAGTGCTATAGGGACGATGGGCAGCACAGTGCAGCACTCATGGAAATGCTGGGGGGAGAGGCAGTCAGGCCCTGAGAAAAGCTCCCCACTTTTGAAATGGAAAAGCAGAGGTTGGAGAGAAAAGAGGTCCTCCCCTTGCATTTTATAAAACGCTGGTGCAAAGACACTGGCCCTGTAAAGTATGTGTGTGTTTGTGTATGTGTTGGGGGGGGGGGGTGAGGGGGCAGGAACAAGCCTTTCCCTTCAGGGTGGGGAAGCTGTGTGCAAAGCAAGGGCCCTTGCACTCGGGCACAGGAAGGCAGCTGGGAGGCAGTCGTGCCTCTCCAGTCCTATGTCCGTGCTCCAACCCTGTTCCAAGAGCTGAGAAAACAGCTGCTACCACTGGATAAGCTCCAACTGCTGCAGCTTCAGTCTTAGGAAAGGAAGGCGCATGGCTCTTGTCTCCCACTTCTCCTCTTCCCAAAGGAGGAGGGCAGGCAGGGCAACGGTCAGTCTACGTCCATGAAGTCCCGACTGTCTTGCTCGCTGGGATGAGGGTCGCAGCAGGCCCCGTAATCTTCCCGGTCTGGGCCAACAGCAGTGCTTGTAGCTGCAGCAGCACTGGGAGGAACCGGGTGGCGGATTTTGTCCTGGCGCTGATAGAACAAGACATACGCAGCTTTGGACTGTGGCAAGAAAGGAAAGAAAACAGAGTGAGAAAAGGTAGGCCAAAGTGAAAGGGCTAACACTTACAAAGCAAAGGAAAAAAGAGCTGAGAAGGACAGTACACTCCTGTCATATCTAAAGCTCCAAAAAGCCACAATCTATCAAATGGTTGGCAAATGAATAATTTACAATGGAAGTCTAGAACCTGAAGTCTTTAAATTAATACATTTTATTTCACCTTATCCAAGAGGCTCAAAGTACCTCTTGCTACCTCATCACATGGGCAAAATTGCCTGTCCTACAACAGTTCAACCTCACTTCAGGCATGGAGCCCGCCAGATCCCATCACATGACGTAGAGCTACTTCAAGCGAGACTCCATGCCTGAAATGACATTGAACTGTCATTAAGAGGCAGCGCCGGGAACACAGGAAGCTTCTCGTCTTCCATTGAAAAGAATGGGGGGAAGCTGGGCAGTGACGCTTCTTCCCATGGGATTTTTTTGTTCATGTCAGGAGCGACTTGAGAAACTACAAGTTGCTTCTGGTGTGAAAGAATTGGCCCACGTCCTATGCCGGATTTGCCACAATCCATGACTAATCCCCCCGCTATCATCTGGCTTTCTGACTGCAGTGATGAGGTCCTTGGGTCAGAACAACATGAAACAAATGGAGGAGCAGCAGTCTCATTGCCAGTTATGAAGATATTGGGATGTGGGGCAGGAGGGAAAAGTAGGGCCTGTAGATCTCTGGCTTAAGAACTGAAGTTATCCAATTCAATAGGAGCCCTCAGTGGTGTAATGGGTTAAACCCTTGTGCCAGCATGACTGATGACCGACAGGTCGCAGGTTCAAATCTGGGGAGAGCACAGTTGAGCTCCCTCTGTCAGTGGGGACATGAGAGAAACCTCCCACAAGGTTGGTCAAACATCAAAATATCTGGGCGTCCCCTGGGCAACGTTCTTGCAGATGGCCAATTCTCTCACACCAGAAGCGACTTGCAGTTTCTCAAGTCACTCCTGACACACACAAAAATCCAATTCAATTATTATGTTTATTTATATTCCACCTTTTCCCTCCACAAAAGGGACTCAAAGAGGTTTACATTAAATAAAAAAAGAGTTACATTTTACTTCCAGCATAGCTGAGCCCTAAAGCATGTGTGGAGAAACTATGTGCCACATTTGTGCAAAGGAAAACTTCTAGATCCTCAGCTCCATCCTCCGCAGATTCCTACGCTTTACGTTTTTAAAAATGTGTTGAATCTCTCCTGCCTCCTCAGATTTTGGGGGCCCAGCATCCCATTCCTGCTTGATAGAAAAAGCAGAGGAAACCAACAAGGCAAAGAACTGTGCTTTTTCCACACAGACCTCTTCAAGTCCACCTCCAAGAGGCTCCCAAACCAAGACAGGCATTGGTTTCATAATGCTTAGGACCGTGGAGGACAATGAAGTTCAGTTTGCTCTTTTTAATTCTAATTGACTCGGAGATATAATATTCTGAGGCCTGACTCAGGGTTTTTTAAAATATAAGTAATAAGTAATGTAAGAGAGTCAAGTGTGGCAAATTTTGATTGTTCCACTTGCAAAGAGTGTGGCACATTTCCATTCAAAATTATGGACCAGGAAGCATCAAGAGTGGGCCGATCCAGCATGAAACTACCCTTACCTCAATTTGGCTCTTCGAAACTGCAGAGACGCTACTGTCATCGAAGTAAAACCACGTCCCACTGTCCTTGTTCCGTGCAAACGTTGTGTCTAGGGGACACAACCAGAGAGACATTAGAGCACAGAAGATTCATATATGGTCATCTTCTGACACCCACCAGGAGAAAGACATGCTCAGCTACATGGTCACAACTGTCTCAATTTGTAAATTACTGGCATATCTAAATTGGTAAATTAGTGAGGCCTTTAGGCCTGCAAACTACGGAGTCACTCATGTAGACCTCGGGCATTCTGTAGTCGAGTAACATGACTCAGCCAGTGATTCATGAGGAAGGATAAAGAAGCCTATGACTTCCTCTCACATATTTATACATGGCTATCATGCCTCCTCTCAGCCTTCTCTTCTTCAGGCTAAACATGCCCAGCTCTTTAAGCCGCTCCTCATAGGGCCTGTTCTCCAGACCCTTGATCATTTTAGTCGCCCTCCTCTGGATACATTCCAGCTTGTCAACATCTCCCTTAAATTGTGGTGCCCAGAATTGGAGTATCATCAACATTGTAAGAAAATATCACAAAAAAGAACTGATTCAAACATTTGCACAATTTCTCCAACTTTTGTCAAAGGCTTGTTTCTAAAATGTGTACTGTTTGGATACGTAGTAAAAAGCAACAAACCAGTGTCACATATTTTCCTGATACACCCAGATACAGTGCTGCTAAGGGTTTGCTTCCAAACCCATCTTCCCTGCTCATTAATGATTCATTCCCAAGGATCTCAAAATAATACATACAGTGGCCATCTCTCAGGCCGCCATAGTGGTTGGATACAGCAATGAGGTCATATTTGTATAGCGAGGGGTCATTGTCTTTCTGCGGCTTGATGATGAAATCGGAAAAATCGAGGTCCCTGCAAGATAAGATATTACAATGCAGCAGATTATCTAGATGTTTTATTATTAGCAGCAGTAAATAAAGGTGAGAAATTTAATTTAATGTTGTGGCTTGAGTGCTGGATTAGGGCTCTGAGAAACAAGGGTTCAAATCCCTGCTTGGCCATGGAAACCCACTGGGTGACCTTGAGCAAGTGACACTCTCTCAGCCTCAGAGGAAAACAAATGTAACCCCCCCTTTGAACAAATCTTGCCCAGAATACCCTGTGGTAGGTTCGTCTTAGGATCTCTATAAAAAAAACTTAAAGGCAGCAATAACAACAGCAAAGAGTGCCTAAGCAATATTCACAATGCCTCTGTAGAAGGAGAAAACTTAGCTGTTGGCAATAGAGGTTACCACGCCCACTATCTTTACTCCTATCTGTAACATTTAATACTTGGGCATTTCTCAAAGAGACAGCTGTGTTGATCTGCTTTGGCATGTAAAGACACAGGAATCCAGTACCACATTTGAGATGTTTGGGATGAAATAAAGGTCTCACACAAGATTCCAGTGCACTTCATCAGATGCATGTACAGAGTCCATAATTATTACTATTTTTTTTTTTTGCTAGAAATCCTTTTCCCGGCCTCAAAAGTGCTGCAGGCCAAGCCACCACCAGTTGCTCAAAGGTTGGGCCCCTTCTGATCCCTTGACTCACTGAATGGGGAATTCCACAAGGGTGTCGAGCTTTTCCCTGGAGAATTTGGTGTAGGAGAAGCGCTTGAGGTGAATAATCAGGATCTCTGGCAGCGACCATAAGTCCAGCTTCTTGGTAGCCAGCTGGTGCTTCTTGCAAGTAGGGCAATACCTGGTTGAGAGGAATTAGGAGTGAACACAGCACTAACCATCCTCCATGAACACTAGCAGTCAAGCAACTTTAGATCAGAAGAGGGGCTTCTGTGCCAGATACCTGGGAGCAGGAGCATGTGGCAGAGAAGGAAGGAGATGAAAATATACAAGGGCTGCTCTGGACAGAGCGAAGACAGAGGGGAGCAGAAGACATTTCCATCTTGTCTTCTGCCTATATCATCAGTTGGGAGGCCCCTCCCCCCTGTGGCACCAATGGCTGCTCTGGCCAGAGCGAAGACAGAGGAGAGCAGAAGACATTTCCATCTTGTCTTTACTAATAATATAATATAGTATATTGTATATACATATAATATTTATAATATTATAATGTAATACAATATAATACTAGTAATGACAATGCAATATTATAATTATATATTTACATTTCATGTAATATTACTAATAATATTACAATATAATGGTATAGTGCAATATAGTAATATATAATACTGATATTGTACTATGCTAATACTATAATATATTGTATGAAAATATATATTGTAAGCCGCTCTGAGTCCCCTTCGGGGTGAGAAGGGCGGCATATAAATGCAAATAAATAAATAAATAATATTTACTTATTTCAAGTATTATTTATTTATGTATTTATTTCAAACATTTGTATCCCATGCTTCTCAATCCCTGAGGGAGGGACTCAGGGCGGCTTACAACCGGCAATATGATGCCAACACATACATCATAACAATATAAACACAAATTCACATTAATTAAAACATTAAATTATAAAATAGCCATTTAAAACATTTAGAACATTATTAATAACAATAACAATATAATTGTATCCAAGTTCAGTTGAGAGACCCAATCCTAAGCCTGTGCATTATCAATTCTAATATAACATTGAAACTGCTGTTAAGCCTGCTGCCCAAATGCCTGGTCCCACAACCATGTTTTGAGTTTTTTCCTGAAGGAAAGGAGGGATGGAGCCGATCTGATTTCCCTAGGGAGTGTGTTCCACAGATGGTGGGCCACCACCGAGAAGGCCCTGTCTTTCGCCCCCGCCAGTCACGTTTGCAAAGAGGGCGGGACCAAGAGCAGGGCCTCCCCGGATGATCTTAAACTCTGAGGTGGATTGTAGAAGGAGACAAGTAATAGATCTGGTTAGATGGAACAGAATATAGTAGTCAACTCCATCTGGCATTGTCATCATCCTTTATGTACCAGGCCATGTTTGACTTCCCACAGTGATTTCCTGAGTTCTGATTGGTTGAGCTTTATTTCCATGGATTACCATTAAGAGAAGTTCCCCTGGGGCAGGGGGAAGTTGAAGCCTTCTATTGCAGATATATTGAATCACATATATCTTTATTCCTATTGAAAACTTTTGTATATTTCAGTTCTTCTAAGGCACCTGAAGGTTTTTCTTGAAAAGAAAAATGTGCGCAATACACTCATTCAGGGAATGATTATGTAATTCAAGATGGAAGGGTTCAAGAATCATGGGAAGGCCTACTCCTGTGAGGTTGGCATCTGAATTACTAGTTAACCCTGAGTTTGTTTGCAGCCCTTACACTACTCTCCCAACTTCTGTGCCTTAGATTTAAACGATATCAACCACCACCCCCTTCATTCCTAAGAATCAGAAGACACTTGTTGTGTACAGCCCTTATGCACTAAGGCAGGCCTCTTCAACCTGCGGTCCTCCAGCTGTTTGGGCCTCCAACTCCAGGAATTCCTGATCATTGAACAAACTGGCTACTGCTTCTGGGAACTGGAGACCCAAACAGCTGGAGAGCCGCAGGTTGAAGAGACCTGCACTAAGGCATGTTGTGGATGTATGAACGCATCCTGGAAGACAAGAAGTTGCCACTCTGACCATAGAATCGTAGAATAATGAAGTTGGAAGAGACCAACTTGGTGGGCCATCTAGTCCAAACCTGCCATACAGGAAAAGCACAAAGTACCCCCAACAGATGGCCATCCAGCCTGTTTAAAACAGTGGTTATCAACCTATGGGTCCCCAGGTGTTTTGGCCTACAGCTCCCAGAAATCCCAGCCAATTTACCGGGTGTTAGGATTTCTGGGAGTTGAAGGCCAAAATAGTTGGGGACTCACAGGTTGAGAACAACTTGTTTAAAAGCTTCCAAGGAAGGAGCTTCCACCACACTCCAAGGCAGAGAGTTCCACATTTGAACAGCTCTCACAGTCAGGAAGTTCTTCCTAATGTTCAGGTGGAATCTCCTTTCCTGTAATTTGAACCCATTGCTCCAAATACTAGTTTCCAGGGCAGCAGAAAACAAGCCTTTCCCCTCCTCCCTGTGATATCTTTTCACATATTTATACGTGGCCATCATGTCTCCTCTCATCCTTCTCTTCCACAGGCTAAACATACCCAGTTCTTTAAGGTGCTCCTCAGAGGGCTTGGTCTCGACTTTTAATCATTTTAGTTGCCCTCCTCTGGACGCCTTCTAGCTTCTCAATATCTCTTTTGAACTGTGGTGCTCAGAATTGGACACAGTACTCCAAGTGAGGTCTAACCAAAGCAGAATACAAAGGCACCATGACTTCCTTCAATCTAGACCAGGGGTCCTCAAACTTTTAAAACAGAGGGCCAGGTCAGTCCCTCAAACTATTGGAGGGCCAGATTATAATTTGAAAAAAAAACATGAATGAATTCCTATGCACACTTCACATATCTTAACTGTAGTGCAAAAACACTTTAAAAATACAGTAATTAAAATGAGGAACAATTTTAACAAACTTAATAGTATTTCAATGGGAAGTGTGGGCCTACTTTTGTCTGATGAGATTGTTGTTGTTGTTGTTGTTGTGTGCTTTCAAGTCGTTTCAGACTTAAGTTGACCCTGAGCGAGGGCTGTGTAAATGACCTTGGAGGGCCGTATCCAGCCCCCAGGCCTTAGTTTGACGCCCCTGATCTAGACACTATACTCCTTTTGATGCAGCCTCAAATCCCATTGGCTTTTTAAGCTGCTGCATCACACTGTTGGCACATGTTCGACTTGTTGTCCCCAAAGACTCCATCTTTTTCAAATGGACTGTTGTCAAGCCAAGCATCAACCATTCTATATTTTTGCATTTCATTTTTTTCTGTCTAAGTGTAATATCTTACATTTGTCCTTGTTGAAATTCATTCATCTCCCTCCATGTGTGCATTGCACAGATCTATCCCACTTAGCAGAGTTTAATTTTGTTTCAAGCTAACTAGGCTATGACCAGTGGGTCTCCGACATAGTATTATATGAGAAATGAATGTGGCAATTTTGGCAACAATCTGTTTCAGACATCATAGGCTTGAAGGACACAGAAGGAAATGCAAACAAGCTCAGTTGCTACCAAAATATGGGTTTTGAATGGAGCCTACCAAGTGTGCATAGCTGCTATCATTTCTTTCAGCTCAGACTTTCAGTTTCTGTGTAAATGGCACATCCCACAGAGGCTAAAGCACTCACCAGGGGTTCTCCTCCTCCAGAGTCTCCACAGTGGTGAACAGCTCAATGCACTCCTGCAGCTTAACGGGGTTCTTCTTTAGCATGTATCCCATGCAATCATGCTTGACATAACCCTGAGGAAGAGATGCAGCAGAGTTGGAAGGGCTGCTCCGGGGCAGTAGAGAGGGGTCAAGAGCCTGATAGGCCTTTCAAACTCACCTCAGCCTCAGCTTCGTTGTAGTAGCGCTTCTTCATGTCAGAATCCCAATCCATAGCAAGGTAGGGTTGGGCTGAGCAAAGAAGAAAGTAGCATTTAGTGAGATAGAAATGTCAAGCTTCAGGAAGTGTCATAGTTCAGAAAAATGAGCAGACACAGTTGTCCACAAGATGGGAGCACAAGATGCCAAGCGGTTCAAGGAGGAGGAAGGACATGTATAAAGGAAGAAAAAAACCAAACAAATATACAGTCTGCCCTCCGTATCCACGGATTCTATTTCCAGGCATTCTACCAATCACAGCTAGAAGCTGATTTTTAAATCAAACTTGATTTGGCCATAGAATTATAAAATTATGGCTGAAATCACTGGGTTGCTGTGAGTTTTCCAGGCTGTATGGCCATGTTACAGAAGCATTATCTCCTGACATTTTGCCCACATCTGTGGCAGGCATCCTCAGAAGTTGGCAGGTCTGTTGGAAACTAAGCAAGGGTGGTTTATATATCTGTAGAAGGTCCAGGGTGGCAGAAAGAACTCTTGTCTTTTGGAGGCAAGTGTGAATTTGCACTTAATCACCTTGATTAGCACTACAAAGTCCTGCAGCTTCAAGGCCTAGGTGATTCCTGCCTGGGGGAATCCTTTGTTGGGAGGTGTTAGCTGGCCTGAAAACAGGAATTTCCTTGTTTTCAGAGTGTTTTTCTTTATTTACTGTCCTAATTTTAAAGTTTTTAAACACTGAGAGCCAGGAAACAGCCAAGCCTTGAAGCTGCAAGGCTTTGCAATGCTAATCATGGTGATGAAGTGCAACATTCACACTTGCCTCCAACAGACAAGAGTTCTTTATCCTGTCCTGGACCTTCCAGATATATAATCCTCACTTGCTTCGTTTCCAATATACCCCACAACCTCTGAGGATGTCTGTCATAGATGTGGGCGAAACATCAGGAGAGAATGCTTCTACAAAACTCACAGCAACCCAATGTCTTAGCTTCTAATCCAGTGGGCATTTAATTCAAGGTGATGATGGGTTGTTATTTTTTCAAGTTAAGAAATTTGAGGAAAGGTGCTTGGACCACACTGGCAGATCCGGATTTCTTGTGGCTACTTTCAGGACTAGTTCGGGATGGGGTTCCACTAGCTGCATCTCGGCAGAGGCCTTGTAAAACCTGGGATGGGGTCTCTCTACAACAGGCATAGTCAAACTTTGTCCCTCCAGATGTTTTGGACTTTACCTCCCAGAAATCCCAGCCATCGTACTGGCTGTTAGGAATTGTGGGTGTTGAAGTCCATAACACCTGGAGGGCTAATGTTTGCCCGTGCCTGCTCTTTGTTGTTGTTGTTCATTCGTTCAGTCGTTTCCGACTCTTTGTGACTTCATGGACCAGCCCACGCCAGAGCTCCCTGTCGGCCATCACCACTCCCAGCACCTTCAAAGTCAATCCAGTCACTTCAAGGATGCCATCCATCCATCTTGCCCTTGGTCGGCCCCTCTTCCTTTTTCCTTCCATTTCCCCCAACATCATTGTCTTCTCTAAGCTTTCCTTTCTTTTCATGATGTGGCCAAAGTACTTCATCTTGGCCTCTATTATCCTTCCCTCCAATGAGCAGTCAGGCTTTATTTCCTGAAGTATGGGCTGGTTGGATCTTTTCCCTGTCCAAGGCACTCTCAGAACTTTCCTCCAACACCACAGTTCAAAAGCATCTATCTTCCTTCGCTCAGCCTTCCTGTTCTAGATCAACCTTAATAATCACTATCATCTTTATTTGTATACCGCCCTATCTCCCCAAAGAGTCTCAGAGCTGTTTCTAACATGTAAGGCAAACATTCAATAGCCGAAAAGAAACCATACAATTACATCAAAATAACACAACTCACAATATAACACAACCTAATAAACTTAATAGACAAAATAACAACTAAAAACATCATAAACATACAAAAAATCTGCTAAAACACATTAAAGATAACAATATTAAAAACCCATCCTTCTTGACATGGCCAGACTCACTCCAACAAGTATAAATGGACCAGAAGGCAACCGCGCCACTCCAGAAAAAGGACTTACAATTAAAGGAAAGACTGCTGCCCTCATCTTGGCTAGCCATTCGATCGCTAGTACCGTTCGAATTGACATGATGGAGGGTGAAGAGCAACTTCTGTCGCTTTTGCGGCAACCGACATTTGCGTTTAGCCTGGTTAGCTGTTGGAGGGCTGGGGCTGGAAGATGGTGTCTGGGGCGAGTGAGAATGTCGATGGGGAGAAGGTTTGGGGCTGGGTTTCCCCTCTACTCCAGCCCCTTCCTCCCTCACAGGTGTGTCCAGAGCATTTTCCTTGGCCTCCAAACTGGGCTCCTGGCTGTTGGCGCCTTCTGCTGCTGTTTCTTCCTCCTCTTCCTCCTCCTCTTCTTCTTCTTCCTCCTCCTCTTCTTCCTCCTCCTCTTCTTCTTCTTCATCCTCCCCTATACAATGAATGTGGGAAAAGAGGGCAGTCAAAAATGGCGTCCTGTTCTTAACACTATCTTCCCTAACTCTTTCTCCGACCATACTCACCTTCACTCAAGCCATTGGGCCTCTTACTGTAGAGGTCTTCCTCTGCCACCTCCTCGTCTTCCTCACTCTGGTCCTCCTCTTCTTCAGAGTCTGGCTGTGTCACATACCGGCTGCAAGAGAAGAGTTGGGGAGGTTACTTCCAGGCCTTGTCCCGCAGAGGCAGGAGGAAGGTCGGCCAGAACAGTCTCCCAGCTGTGGCAGTAATACAAACAGAAGGGAGGAAAACCCAGAAACAGATGGTGGGTGAGATCCATGGGGAGAACTCTAATTAAGAAAAGCAGCAGTCATCCCATCGCATACTGCTAGGCGTCATAGTCAAGTTTCACACTGATAAAAATAATTTAATTTCTTTGCTTCACCTACATCAATCATTAGTTGGTTTCTTAAAAATTAACAACTAATTTCTGGCACCTCTTGGTAAAGTGTCGCTTCCTACTTGTGTTGAAGACTTTGCTTTCTTTTTTGATGATGGAAATACACACACGCATACCTGTTTACAGAATACCCAATGCCTGGAAATCAGACATTTTTTCCCACAGGAAAAATTTGCCAAGTGAATCCAAAAGCATCGGTGCATGGATGAAGCAACTGATAGGTTAAGACCTGTTACATGGGTCAAGAGCCGCTGCAAGCTTTTAGAGCTCAGAATTACAACTGCCATACTGCCACAATACAAATATACAAACATTAAAATTAAGGTTTTGAAATGCTAGGTTTGGCAAGATTAAAAGCCACTGGTTCAGCATACTTTGCAGGACTCCTCTGTAAGTAAAAGCATAAGAAACAGTAAACCCGTGTTTCCAAAATTCTGCTTTACTGCCAATTATGCTTTTACTCACAGAGTAGTTCTGCAAGATATGCTGGGACAGTGGCTTTTAATATGAAACAGCTGGAAGTGCTTTCCCAAACTCTGGTCTTCCAGGTATTTTGGACTTCACCTCTCAGAATCCTTTATCACTAGCCAATGCAGCTGAGACTTCTAGAAATTGAAGTCCAAAACACCCAGAAGACAAGAGATTTGGGAATCATTGCATTAAGCTATTGGGAGTCTTTGGGAGAGAGCAGGATGTCCCCCGCTTCTTTTGTGATGCAGAGACGTCCTATAAAACCATTCAGTTATACAGAATTTTTATGGCAGGGATAGGGAACCTATAGCATCCCCAAATGTTGTTGGGAGCCCTCACTCTCATCACAACCTTTACAACAGCTTGGATGACAGGAAAACGATATATCACACTAGTATGGCTCTGCATACCAGTTGATGGAGACTGGGGAAACACAAAGGGCAGCTAAACCCATTAGCTGCTTATAGGATTGTCCTCTTGGCAAATGGCTGATATAAAAGATTGAGGCTAAACTCCCACCAATATGGCTTCTGGGAATTAAAACCCAAAATCAAAAAGCTGCAATAATGCTGGAACTTTCTTCTGGCTGAAAAACCTTTTGAAAGATCTCTGGCAGCCACCAAACTTAAAAGGAATGTTAAGCCCTTGGCTTACTTAAGGTATCTTTTAGGCAAGAATGTGCTGAATTCACACTCAGGCCTGTGTACTGAGGTAACACTGAAGAGATTATTTCTTTAAACTATACTCTGCCACCAATAGACTCTTGATTACTGTAGGGAACTGCTTTGAAACTTCTCCCACAGAGGCACACGTGAGGCAGATGTTATGAACAATAAAACAATAATGTTTATTTAAGAGAACTTGAACAAAATAGGCATTAAGCTTAGTTGGTTTGGAATATTGTCATAAAAGCGTGTGGTTTCTTTAAGCAGTTCAAATCTTAGTTGCAAGTTACACTCCTTTCTCCCTCCAGAGATTACTGACAGGATTGCATCTCTGAAAGTAACTCTAAACTCCTCCACACAGACAGTTCTTGTCTTTTGGGATCTGTCTTGAGAGGTCAAGACCTTAGGATGTACTCACGAGAGACGATGCAGCAGAAGTTGGTAAATCGCCTCCCAGGAGAGCTGGTCCCTTGGCACAGATACCAGGAGTGGGTGACCAAAGAGCACAACCCCGTAATAGGTGTCGCTGTAGTCCCGGCCTTGGGCATGCTCTCGAAGATATACCGGCAGCACCACGGCATCAGCAGTGGAGGGGTCCTCCAGGAGAGACACAGACACTTCATATCTGGTGGGGATAGAAGGAGATGGAAGATATGCAGGAAAGAGAAAGCAAGCAAGCAAACAAGATATCTATTTCAAAGTGGTTCCAAACTAAATAAAAGAGTGGCCTTATGAACACAATAACCAGAGAGACAGAAAATAACACTGAGACACAATAAGCAACCGAACACCCCACAATCAGAGAAAAATGGTCTCAACACAGTGCTAAAAAGACTGTGGCAACACAACTTTCTTGGAGGCAAAAGTAGCATAATTAGAATATGCTCTTTCTTCCACACAAAGATGGAGACACATATGATGGAAGGCTCCACAAAACACACATAAATGCCCTTGCAATTAAAATGCAACATTTATTTAAGCCTGTCTTTTCCAATGTATGCCCATTAAGTTATAACACCCATTAGCCCTAGTACCATGCCTATGGCCACAGAGAACATCTGGAGAGTACCAAGTTAGTACCAAAAATGCTGGAGAGTGCTAGGTTGGGAAAATATGAATGAATGTACACACTTTATGCTATGAATATTTATGGTTAGAAATGCTACAAAATACTTTTCAAAGACTAACTGCTTCATTTCTCATTAATTCCTAGATGTCCTCTATGGGGTTACTTTGGAGAAAGGCTCCCATGTTTATTTTCTTTGTTCACAAGAGGATACTGCCCAATTCCATCCAACATCAGATGCCACACCTTCCCTTCCTAGAACAGAGGTCCTATCACTGGATCTCAAGGTGCAGAAAGAAAATACATTTTAATAATAATAATAATAATAATAATAATAATAATAATAATAATAAATGTTATTCCTACTACATGTTAGGGGAAACTATCCAAAATTATAAAGCAGAGCACCCAAAAGCAAACAGGATACAAAAGTTGAGCCTCAGCTAATTAGCGAGCCGAGTGTGATGTGGCTGTAAAAAATTCAGAGCTTAGAGGAGGCAAACATGTAGAATCCAATCTTTAAAAATCACAAAAGGTTTGTTTAGAATAATAAGAAATAACTGCATTTCTTAATAATCAAGAACTGAGTCTGAGCTACTCTAACACCAATCTCTTCTAAGGTTTCAAAGAGAAGGAAAAAACACAAATCACATCTCTCTGACACACATGCAGAGAGAGATCTCAAAGCCCACAGCACATACTTTCCATATTAAAGATGTAAGAAGACAGAAGTCAGATTCAAAAAGCTTGCAGTAGAAAAGTATCCATTTTAAACAACCAATCAGAATGAGAGCAAAAACACAATGAGATAACAAAAGAGATTCATTTGTTGCCTGCTCCCATTCTTATGTTTTTTTAATTGATATGATATCAGGATGTATTTGGACATACTCTGAAACTCTCTTGATCATGAAGATATATTTCTTGCCTTGTAAGGAATTTCCACAAAAAAAAGATACATTGGGATTTTTATTTTTATGCATATGATATGGGGAGGGGGGGGGGAGAAGTAGCTGATGGCACTATTGCTGTTATCTAGATGGAAACAGTTCTAGTTAGGAATAGTTTGCATGGATTTTCCTTTGAAAATGTCTTAAACTCGAGTGAATGGTAAAGTATGTTATACTTATTTTGTACAAGTTGCCATCTGCATACAGATCTAGACATGTTTCATTATTTCTGAATATATATTTACTGATTATATATGAGATTGTGTCAAATAATTAATAAAAAATAAAGGAAAAAATAGATTCATTCCCAACTGTCATTCAGGAAACATGGGGGAAGGGAAACTCTCACACTATTCTAATGCTAACTAACTTCTCATTGAGGACTTGAGCAGTGTGAGGTTGAATCCCAACACTACAGTGGGCAGCTGGAGACTGATTTCTGCTATTTCACCTTCAACTCCAACTACTAAGATTCTACTACTCCAAAAGGATATTTACTATTATTTCTATATTATTATTATATTCCTATTTATAATTCTAAGGTAGAGAGGAAGGGTGATAATACCCGGATTACTGGATTATTTATTATTATTTTAATAATACTCTGATATTATTATTTTATATTATTGCTATTTATAATTTCTTAAAGACTCACATGAAGATGTCATCCCGGTCCAAGATGCAGCTGAGGGATTCTTCCATCTGATAGATCTTGTAGAAGCGGTGGCTGAACACATCAGCCACCATCATCTGAGAGAGAAAGAGAAAAAGGGAGAAAAACAGAAAGGGAAAGGATGGCTGTTATTATGGAGGGGAAACACAGGAGGCACTCCCAAAGTCCATAAAGCATGAGAAAGCAATGCCTATGCACAACACTCTCTCCACCCCCCCACACACAACACACCAACAACACCTCACCCGTTCGGCAGGCACCTCCGTGTGCTTAGACAGGGCAAGACAAAGATCAAGCACCTTCCCAGCTTTAGGGACAATTAGTCTGTGCTGTAAAGAAAAAGAAGGGAAGGGGAAGTTAATCTACTTAAACGAATGGCCAAAAACCAAATATTCCATCCACAGCGAGGGAGATAACTGCCTTAGAGGCCAACTTCAATGCCTTTTCCCTTTGACATCGCCAACCCACAACCAGATTCAGGTTCATTCAGCCGCTCTTGCCATGTTCATCTTTATATTCTTTCCTTCCCTCCAAAGGACAAATAAGGAGCCTTCTACTGAGACAGAGTTTCTCCTCCATCTCACTCACTCTTGCTTCTTACCCCCCAAATGACACCAGTTCTTCAGATTCACAAATAGATGCCTTTCCTCGTCCAACCCTCAAGATTTAAGAATTAAACCCAGGGTTGCCTCCCTTCCCACAAGTCCAATGGTTCAAACCTATCAATCAAATACTCTCCCCAAAAGGCCAGCCGGTACCTGCTCTGGTTTCTTGGAGGGGTCCATGGACACAAAGAAGACTTCCATCACACGCTCTTTGCTGACAGGGAGGGGGGCACTGAGGTAGCAGAAAGGGTCAAAGGTCACAGACACCTTGCCACATTCGGGGCAGACCAGTGTCGACTTGAAGAGCCCATGGAAGATGTCGACAATGATGGAGTTGTTGCGGCGCTTGTGGTTGCGCCACGCTTCCTCTGCTACTTCCTGGAGGGAGAAGGAAAAGCAGTTTCCCTCTAGCACACCATACACTATTTCCAAGGAGTAATGTACAAGATCTATATCCCGAGAAATAAAAGTGTTAGATTATTGTTTTTAACATGGAAATTGGCGGCTGAAAGGTTAGCAGACCGAGTCCCAGTATTATGAAAGAAGAGGAATAAAAATGATGATGATGAAGAAGAAAAAGGGAAACATCCATCAAGCCTCTCAAAGGTAAAGCTCTACCAGTGGTTCTCAACCTATGGGTCCCCGGGTGTTTTGGCCTACAGCTCCCAGGAATCCCAGCCAGTTTACCAGCTGTTGGGATTTCTGGGAGTTGAAGGCCAAAAAATCTGGGACCCACAGGTTGAGAACCATGTTCTACCCACCCCCTCCCCATTTCCTTCCTCCACCCTCTCTCAACTTTGAAATCTTCAAAGTCAAAGGGCACCTAAATATTCAACCTGCTCTGCCACCTTCTGGGAAAATGCAAGTGGAGAGGAAGATGGGATTCACTCTGCCAGTACTGAAATGAGGCTTCATTTCCTTTCTGCACCCTACCCATCCTTCCAGCTTAGCACTAACTGGCAGTGCAAAGGGATGCCCCTGTTTTTTCCAAATAGAAGAGATTCCCTATGCTGAGAGCCTTCCAGATTGTTGGACATATTGGACTTGCACTCATGACCCAGGAAAAGGCAACTCTGCCATCAGGAGCCATATTGTCATTCCCAGTATAATAATAACAATCATCATCATCATCATCTTTATTTATAATCCGCCACCATCTCCCCCAAGGGAACTCGGGCGGCTAACACGAGGCCAAGCCCAAAAGTAATCCAACATAATTAAACACAAAACAGCAAGGAAAAAGAAACATCATAAACAAAATATATGAAATAACAAATGAAATAAATGACCAGAAATGACATAATTTCATATTTGGTTTTGATTTTTGGCTGAAAGAAGCTGTTTTTCTTTCACTGGAGGACAGGGAGGCAGTGTGGAGTTAGGAGACACAAACTGCTGTATTTTCTGTGGTAGTTTGGGTGTTCTGTGCAATTGTCTATTTAAAAAATATGCAGAGGAGAATGCTTAGCAGGAGCCACCACATCCCAGCCAGGTTAGCTGAGAAACAGGCTATTCACAAACAACACCTGTGGTTTTAGCATAAAAACTCTTGAGTTCGCAGTCTTGTTGCAAGAAGCAATGTCTTGCTGGATGGGATTATTGTGAACTCGTTGTGTGACTTGCTTTGAGAACCCTGGACCTCAATTGGGCTTAAATCTGTCTGCAATTAGTTCTATTGTTACTTATGAGCTTGTTTGACATCGGACACTGACTACTGTCACCCGAATTTAGGGTTTAGACTTTGATTTAAGAACTCTGCGTATGGACTTGGATATTGACTCTCTATGTTTGAGCGTGAAGAAGGCAGCACCATGACAACTCCATACAACCATGACAGTTAACACTGAATCACGGTGCTAATTGTGTAATAATATGTTTTAGCCAATGCTGTTTTATTTTACTTTAATTCTGTTGGTCTATTTTAAATCTATTTTAATTGGACTGTTTGTTTTATCTTGACACTGTACTTTGCATTGAATATTTGCCATTTTGTTTTTTGGAAGCCACCCCGAATCCCCCTTGGGGAGAGAGGGCAGGTTAGAAATGTTGTTGTTGTTATCTGAAAGTTGTTGTTGTTATCTGAAAGAGTTCCAACTGCTCTGGAAGACTGCCCTGAGGATCAAGACACAAAAAATCCAGTAGATCAGGTATCTTCAAACTGTGGCCCTCTGGCTGTTTGGGCCTTCAATTCCCAGAAGCCATAGCCAGTTTGTTCAATGATCACAAATTCTGGGAACCGGAGGCCAAAACAGCTGGAGGCCCACAGTTTGAAGATTTTTTTCCGTGTCAGGAGCAACTTGAGAAATTGTAAGTCACTTCAGGTATGAGAGAATTGGCCGTCTGCAAGGACATTGCCTCGGGAATGCCTGCGGTAGATTAAAACCTAGCTGTTTATATAACGGCAAGAAAATGGACATTCAAAAGATAAAAATTACAGGCAGAAGAATGCACACATGGCTAGCTTGTTCTCCAAATCATAATTTAAAAAACAAAAATAAAGAGGGTCCATTTTCTCAGATTGGAAATCAACAACAACCTATTTCCTCCCAACACAAACATACGCATGCAAAACACACACACGCACACACAGAGCTTACTTCATCTGGTCGCCCTGCTGCATCCTTCAGCTCTATGTACTCTTTCTTCTTGATACGATTGAGGTCCTCATGCAACCCATCAAGCAAGAAGGAGAGAAGCTCCTGGGAATCGTGCTGCTGGTAGCCAAGGAACTGGGAGGCAAAGTGGCCCACTTTGGTCTGCAGGGGAGAAGACGACAAAATTGTGGCTTTTAGACCATGACAGGAGGAGGAGGAGTGGGGAGGACAATAAGAAACCTCACCTTGAACATCCGGGGCACGATGGAGCGGTGGTGGCCCGACCACTGCTGCTTGATAAGGTCAGCATAAGCCTCAGCAATTTCGCCCTTCATGCCCAAGGGGTTGCTGAAGTTAAGCTCATCCAGGTAGCAATTGTTAAGGAAGTACTCAGTAAGAGGGGGCACGTTGCTGAGACACTGAAAGAGAGGGAGCACAGCCATCTTATATAGGGAGAAGTTGTATCCCAAAGTCCAATTGCAAAATGAATCCATGAACGGACCAAAAAGGATCTTGAAAATGAAAGTCACTTTTTGGACTTTTTGAAGTATATTGGACTTTAGGGCATGAAAACAGTCTTGCAACTATCCAGTGAACTTTCAAAAGTTGGGGAGGTGTGGCTGTGTATGCATTGGGACTTCTAGATATAAAGTAGTCCTTTCTACCTCCACACAGCCAAAACCACTCCTATTCAGCATCAGAACCATTAATTCAGCCTTCTCCCTCCTCTTTTCCAATTGAACACACCACAGCTTTGGTGTGTTTGTACTCATAGGTCGGGGGACATGGAAAGAGCCTCCTTGAAGACTGAGTAAATACAGACAGCCATCCCATGGGCAACATTTCTTGTAAATGGCTAATCTGTCCAACCCAAAATAATTGCTTTTTATGCAATGTTTTTGACACAGGAAAAAAAACTCATTGGTCAACTTCACTGCATTCAAGAAGCTTACTCCCTATCACAATCATGCACAAGATTATAATTCCTGAATCTCCGCTCAGGAAAAATTATTTCTTTCATTCTGTCTCTCAAGGTCACACAAGGTCAAACTGCATCTTCCTGAAATATTCCACTCCCTTGCATCCAAGAAAAATCAGGATCCATTGCATTGGCCCAAATAGAAAAATGAACATTGACATCTCCTACTTTCTTTCCTTATTTTCATAGTTTGGTCCCACTGGGCACTATATCCCACCGGGATTGTGGCACAGCTGGCTGAGTGTCAGCTGCATTAAGATCACTCTGACCAAAAGGTCATGAGTTCGAAGCCAGCCCGGGTTGGAGTGGGTTTCCAACCAATTGTGTAGCCTGTTGTCGACCTTTGCAACCCGAAAGACAGTTGCATCTGTCAAGTAGGAAAATTAGGTACCACCTTAAAGTGTGGGGAGGCTAAATTAACTAATTTATGAGGCCATAAAAAAGACCCCAGCAAAAAAGCATGCGGGGAATGCGGAAGTACTTCATCAGTGTCGCAGATGGACGATGAAAGCGACAACTCCCCTGGCGACCAGAAAAAGTTAAATAGCCTCTGTCTATGTCTGTATATGTTGTATGTCAAAATTGGCATTGAATGTTTGCTATATATGTGTACACTGTAATCCGCCCTGAATCCCCTGCAGGGTGAGAAGGGCGGAATATAAAAGCTGTAAATAAATAAATAAATAAAACTACTAAGGTATTGTGGTGGAGTTTGCCTCTTTTCATCTTAATCTTCTCTTACTTTGTGTGTCATAAGCCTGTAGCCAACAATCATCTTACTTTAAAATCCCTGGCAAATCTGAAGTGATTTTTAAAAGATAGCAGAAGCCAGAATCTAACACTACTATCTTCTCAAAAGTTCATCTGAGCAGCTCTCATCCACTGCCAGGAAAACACTGCAGCAAACTGTGTCCCATATTATTGCATCCACTTTTAATTCCTGTTTCCCAGTCTTTTACTTTAATCTACCTTTCCTTTCTTTTTATTGTTTGTGTAGGTAGAAAAAAACAAGGCAATCATGTATAATTTGTGTACATTAGCTTTACAGAAAAATACATTAAATAAAACACAGCAACTCCCACTTTGTCTGTTCTATCAACCCCAAATCCAACTAGCCTCACAAAATCAAAGATGCCTCCAAATCAACAGCCTCTACCTTGAAATGAGGAGATGTTCAAAATCTTTCTAGGATTTGACTCTTTACTGCCCACTTCTGGGCAGACATGTATCTGCAATGACAGAATATCATGCAGCCAGGACAAGTTGAACGCAAGCACAATTCTTGCCTTGTTTATTGTCCAACCCTCCAGAATGTATGGCATCAGTGGGCCAGCCCTACCTGTCAACCATCCATGAATCATCGTACCTGCAAAGCAGAATTCATGAAGCAAGTGTTGCCCAGGTTGGTAAGGCCACAGACTCCCGGCTGTCCTCGGTACAGTTCTTCCTCATCAATGGAGTTCTTCCTAAGTGAGACAAGAAAAAAGGGAGGCTATGAAGAACAGGAAACAGGGCACAAGTGGAAGAGAACTACACACCCCAACCTCCCAGAACTCCAGCTTGCACACAGCAGCACCCCCAATGTGGCTGCCTCTCTGAAGCCCAAAAGGAGAATTGGATGCAAGATAGGGCGTGCATGTATTTTTTGAAACATGCAGGTGCAAGACGCGCATACTTACATGATATGTGGTCTAGAACTGGGCCAAGTGCCATCTTTACTTCTGGTTTCCATTATCACCACCTAAAAGAATCAATTGGGGGGGGGGGGGGCAAAATGAAAACACATATAAGAGTTCTGAGTTAACTAGACTGTAGTTCTGTGGGGCTACCATCACCACCATGATTATTTTTTCTTACCAGCCTCTTCCCATGGATCAAGGCAGGAAACAGCAACGTATTAAAATGCACCATGAACCGCCAGTTAAAAACACGTAACGCATAAACCAGTTAAAACATCAGTTCAAAAAAAGAACATATCAGATCGATGCATATTAAAACAATTGAAAAATCTTAATTTAAACCCTTTAGACGCAAGATTCCTTCTAAAGTGGGAAGCTAAGCAGGTCAATCTGGTTACTGCTTAGATGTGAGATCACCAATGAATAGCAGGTGCCGTGGGCTACATTTCAGAGGAAGGAACTGGCAAAATCATCTCTGAGTATTCCTTGCCTAAGAAAAAACCCTGTGAGATTCATGGGATTGCCATAAGACAATAGGTGACTTGAAGGCGCATACAGACACAGTAGCCAGTCCTTCCGGGAAAAATGGATGGAAAATAGAGTTAAGCTCAACACAAACCTATATTGCAATTCGTGGAGAGTCACCAACACAGAGCACTTACACACTGGCATCGTTAAATTAGCTCTAATACACTTCAAGCAACTTCAGTGAAGTTGTGTACAATGTACTGAACTTCTTCAGTTCTATGATGCACTTTTCACCCTCTATATAAAAATCTCTAAAAATGGGGTGTGTCTTAGAACTGCAGGTGTCTCTTATGTATTTTTGGTGGGGTGCATCTTGCAATCAACAGCATCTTACAATTGAAGAAATCGTGTCAAAGTGTAAACAAGACACTTCCTGCTGTTGTTCAACACATGGTCATATCACTGGTTTGGGAGTGATGCAAATGAAATCACTGTGTTCACAAATTCAAATAAATAGGACAAAAGAGATACCTGTTCATATTCAAACACAATCCCACAAACAAAGTTCTCTACTCCTCCCCTATTTTTAGGAAGCCAGAAGTGACCATCCAAATCCCTTCAGTTTTTGTCTGGAGGTTAAGCTTAGTCAGGGACAGTGGAAAATGGGACAGATGAAGCTTGTGGACTTTGAAGCAGTAGTGGAAAATGGGGTTGGTGGAACCTCCAGATCTTCTGCAGTTATCTGGGCCAGTTCACCATTACTTTCAAATGATGTTTTTGTTATTAAAGATAAAAACCCTGAAAAGGCATTCAGGTGTCTAAGGTCTGGAAAGTGGAAATAAATATGTCATGGAGGCCACATTTTCTTTTTTTTCCCTTTTTTATATGAGGAATAAGGAAGGGGATTGAGATTTTCCTGCTTCTTGGCAGGGGGTTGGACTAGATGACCCATGAGGTCTCTTCCATCTCTAGGATTCTATTATTCTAAGGGTACACGAGTGGATCTAGAATAGGAGCATTTTTCACATCTTGCATCTTCATCTTCCTCCATTGTTATCTAATGCAAAAAAGGTTTCTATGATGTTAAAAAAAGAAAAGATAGAATCATAGACTTGGAAGAGACCTCGTGGGCCATCCAGTCCAACCTCCTGCCAAGGAGCAGGAGAACAGCATTCAGAGAACATTCTTTTCTTATCTAAAACAGAAGGATAGAAAAGTGGGTGTACAGTGTTTTGAAACAAAACAGATAGAAAAGTTGAGAAATAGGAAATAGAAAGCCCTAACTAATGCTTCCTACCCTGTCTCTGCTGTCTTCTTTTTAATCAAAAAATCTATTCTTATCTCTGATAGATTAACTTTCCAGGATCCCTTGGATATCATTGGGGATCCTATTATTCTTGTCACTAGCCTCTATTTTTTTCTTTTCTTATTATATCTACATCCCTGTACTACTAATGCTAGAGAAAACCCAATATTGTCACTTTATTTTCTTCCTTTATATACTCAATAAAAAGGAGTCATTCTTCTTTAAATTTGGAAGGATCTGGCAATTGTATAGGCCTAGTCAGCTTGTCCATCTCTAATTATTACAGCAGGGGTCCATAAACTTTTTAAACAGAGGGCCAGGTCACAGTCCCTCAAACTGTTGGAGGGCCGGTTTATAATTTGGAAAAAACATGAATGAATTTCTATGCACACTGCACATATCTTATTTGTAGTGCAAATAAAATATACAATAATTAAAATGAAGAACAATTTTAACAAATATAAACTTATTCGTATTTCAATGGGAAGTGTGGGCCTGCTTTTGGCTGATGAGAAAGGATTGTTGTTGTTGTTGTGTGCTTCCAAGTCATTTCAGACTTAGGTTGACCCTGAGCGAGGGCCGAATAAATGACCTTGGAGGGCCCGTGGGCCATAGTTTGAGGACCCCTGTATTACAGTATTAGATTTCTTCTTCAAATTTGGGAACATTTGGCCACATTTTCTGATCAGGAGTCCCCCCCCCCCCCCTAATTTTTAACTAAAGCTACTCAGTGAACTGTCTAGACCAGTGGTTCCCAACCTTTTTTTGACTGGGGACCACTTGACCAAGGATCACTTTCAAACATTAGTACCAAAAGGGTTACAAATCAGTTTTTGGTCAACTTTAGATTCAATCTGGTTATTAGGGCTGCTTATTCAGAAAATTGCATTGGATAGATCCGAAAGACTACTGACTGATGGCTATGCTGGCTGAGTATGATGGGAGCTGCAGGTCAGGCCATTAGGCACCTGCCAGTCTGAGAAAAATTAATTAAATTCTGAAAGGGAAAACTCTTATCTTTTTATTAGCATATATGTTTTAGATGTTTTAAACCATTTAAGCCACTTAAAAAATAATACTTCAACTTGATTCTTTTTTAACATTTACAAAATAAGATTTTGGCCTTATCTTGTTTTAAATCACTATAAGGTGACCTGGTTCTCATTCTGGGTGGGCAGGGGTGAATAAAATGAATAAATAAATCCCCTTATACATTGTCACTGGCCAACATAGCCAGTATAGATGACTTCAGGATCACCTGGAGGGCCTCAGGCTACCTCACTCAGTATGGAACTGATGGCAGGTGCCCAAGATGAAACCTGGGACCTTGCATGTCCAAGACAGCCCAACCCATGACTGCAACTGCGTTACCTGCCCTGAGCTGAGACAGGCGTCCAGCACCGTCGTCTGCAAGTTCCGGAGCCTCTCACAGGAACCGTCTGAGTTTTTCACCCACAGCCTTGTCTCATCTTCAGCTGGGATGCAAAACTGGCGCCGTGCTTCCTTAAGCACTGTGTCTGAGGAGGGGAATACAGGAAAAGTCACCTCCCTGCAGAAATAGCAATTGCTACAGGGACGACAGGCTGGATTTTTATGACTGCTGTGTCACTTCCATCCTGCCCTATATCCAGCAATCCTAGAGGTTGTATACAGTGGTGTCATTCAGAATAATTCACAACCAGTTTCTGGGATTCCAAGAGCAAGCAACGTTGCTCCCCCAGCTTCACCTCCAGCTATTTCATCCAGCTGTGCTAGACAGTGGGGCAACAGGTACACCTATGTCCATAGCTCTTCCCTGAGGTTCTCAAGGACCAATAATAATAATAGTAGAAGTAATAATTTTATTTATTATTCGCCTCTCCTCGTGACTCGAGGCAGGTTACAGCATAATTAAACACATAAACATAGTAAAAATTCTATAAACACACACACACACATATAAAGAGATATGAGGTTCTGCTCATACAGTATTGTTCACAAAGGAAGGCTGCCTTGACACTTATGCTCTGGGATTTCCCCTTCAAACATCATCTCAATCATTTGTATTCTTACCAATAACATCCATGCGACTAAACTGGGATATCACAAAGTTGTCCATGTCATTGTGCTGGCAGAGGTAAAGCTCCACCAGATACACCTCCACTTTCTGCATGCTTGGAAGGTCAACCACCTGAGAAAGAGACATCGCCAGAAAGGTTAGCGTGCCATCAGAAAGAGTCGTGGGGAACTCCATGCTGGAACGACATGCATTCTCTACTAACTTCTAGGAACTTCCTTTCTTGGGGACACTATGTATCGGTTGAGGACAGGTTTTGGGGCCAAAATCATGAATTTTGCTGTGACCTGAGGATAAGTCAAGGATTATCTGCGTAAATGCAAGCTTGGCCTGAAAAGAACACCCTTTTAAATGACACTGCTCAGTAAGGCTCCATCCACACTGTCATATAATGCAGCTTAAAACTCCATTACATGGCAGTGCAGATGGGGCCCTAGTGTACCCAGAACCACAACGGTTCTGGCCCAGCTTACCTGTCCGAACATATCCCCCTCTATGAACCATCTCAGAAATTAAGATCTTCTGAGGAGGCCCTGCTCTCGGTCCCACCTCCTTCGCAGGTACGACTGGTGGAAATGAGAGACAGGCCTTCTCAGTGGTGGCCCCTCAGCTGTGGAACTTCCTCCCCAGTGACATTAGATGAGCTCCCTCCCTGCTGGCCTTCATAAAGAAAGTAAAAACATGGCTATGGGACCAAGTCTTTGGATAGTAACTGTAGTGCAATAAATGGATATGGAATTATTACAATGACAACTGAAATGGCTCCGGAATATGATCTAGGACTGTGGGCTATTATTATTATTTTATTTATTTACAGTATTTATAGACCGCTTTTCTCACCCCTGGGGGGACTCAAAGTGATTTACAAAGAATAATGGCAAAATTCAATGCCTTACACACATAACGTAAATCATAAATGAAACAGCATATGACTAAGCATAAAATACAATAGGACAAATATAATAATTGGTGTAATGTTTAAAAGTTTTAATTCTTTGGTTTTAATGTAAATGCTTTTTTAAATTGTATGTTGTTTTTATGGCATTCAATTGTAGGCCGCTCTGAGTCCCGCTTGGGGTGAGAAGTGCAAGGTATAAATACAGTAAATAAATAAATACATTTTAATTTTTAAGGAAAGAGGGCTACGATGATGAGGACAGAGGAAGATGAAATACCAGCAAGGAATTAGGAGAATGCATGTTGATAAGACAGGATGCACTCAGAACAATTACAGTTTGAGGTCTCACTTCTACTACCAACTCAAAAGGTAAATCATTCATCTCTCAGCCTCCCTGTTCCCCTCAAACAGCTATATGATGGAGACACTACTTCAGGCCCCTAAATCCAGCCATTTCTAGTCACCAAAGTCCTCACCTTGCGTTCAATGGCTGGCTGGTCATGCTCAGTGCCATACCAGCTCACCAGCTTGTTCCAGACCTCTTCCGGCACCAGAACGTATTCCTCATGCTCCACCAGCCTATCCTTCAAACGGTACGACTCTAAATCTGCAGGAAGCGGAAGAAGAAAGGGACTCAAAATCAAGAAGGGAAGCCTACCAGCCATAGAAAAGGCAAAAACTGTGAAGTGAGGATGAGAAGTATGTCATCTCTGGAGTTTATCCAGAGCAACGTAAACATTTTGGAGGAAGCCCACACTCCCTTCAGTCATTCCTGACAAGTTGTTCCATTATCAGTGGTAGGATAGGAACTTTCCTTCCTTCGCAGAGGAAGGGGGAAAAAAATCTGCATCACAGAGAGGTACAGTGGTTGACAAAGAATTTGATTGGTGATCACCAATTTCCACTGCACATCTGCCTTCACAAGACTGTAAGAGAAAAGCTCTGGCAGAAAAAGTGGTAGAGTGGTTAGAGTTTGGGAATGAGACAAGAAGGACTCAGGTTCAAATTCCCACTTTGTCATGAAGGGAAGATATCTGAAGGGCAGGGGGAAAGGGCCACTAAGAGACAGAGGGTAAAGGGACCGTTACCTTCAAAGAGCTCAGCGTTGTTGATCCGTCCAGGGAAAGAGCTGGAGTTCTGGTTTCCAGATTCCACATAGGCTTTCCATTGTTTGTACCAGTGGTTTTCCAATAAATACCTGAATGAGAAAACAGAAAGATCTAATTTAGCACTGTCCAGTGTTAAGAGAAACAATAAGCAATTTTCTTCCCTCCATTTTCCAAAGATAAGGAATAGGATCTACTCCACCAGCAAAGCCCAGGGCTAGATCTGCAACACAGACTCCTAGCACGACCTCCCTAGTTCATATTTCATCCACTAGTTGTGAACTCATTCACTATGCTGCTCTACTTCTGATTCAATCCACTTGCCACTCATCAGACATAGTCATTGCATTATAACAGCCATCCTTCTCCTTCCTCATAGCATTGTTGTATACCCTTGTTTGGGTATCAGCCAGCATGTTAACGACTTAAATCAAGAAACAGTTTTCTAAGATCTACAGAGACACTCGCTGGAACATCCCAGCAAGCGAGAGTCCAAAAATGGCAGGCTCAAACCCAGAACCTCAACCAATGGCTGATACCAAATGAGAGACTCCCCCCTGGGCACACAGAAAACTGGGCGACTTGGAAGGCGCTGAACAGACTGCGCTCTGGCACCACGAGATGCACAGCCAATCTTAAAAAATGGGGCCACAAAGTGGAATCCATGACATGCGAGTGTGGAGAAGAACAAACCAATGACCACCTGCTGCAATGCAACCTGAGCCCTGCTACATGTACAATGGAGGACCTCCTTGCGGCAACACCAGAGGCACTCCAAGAGGCCAGATACTGGTCAAAGGACATTTCATCAACTGCGAAGTTCGCAAATTTGTGTTTTGTCTGTTTGTTTGTTTTGTTAAAAATGTAATACAAATGTCTGGTTGCTCTTGACAAGATAAATAAATAAATAAATAGCATTGTTGTATGATTTAAAAGGTAAAGATTTCCCTTTCACATTAAGTCTAGTTATGTCCGACTCTGGTGGGATGGTGCTCATCTCCATTTCTAAGCCAAAGAGTCGGCGTTGTCCATAGATGCCTCCAAGGTCATGTAGCCAGCATGACTGCATGGAGCGCAGTTACCTTCCCACCGAGGCAGCACCTATTGATCTATTTACATTTGCATGTTTTCGAACAGCTAGGTTGGCAGAAGTTGGGGCTAACAGCTGGAGCTCACTCCGCTCTCTAGATTCAAACCGCCAACCTTCTGGTCAGCAAGTTCAGCAGCTCAGCGGTTTCACCTGTTGCACCACCGAGGGCTCCACTGTATGATTTACTCAAGACTAATATGAAGCCTTTTGAACTTTAGAATTAAATTGAATTTACTCTTAATATTCAACTTATAAGTGGTCTGTTTACAACACTTGATTTTAACTCTCCTTGGCAGTAAATCAATACCACGGTCTGGAATTCCCCTTCCTTCCTAGTCAAAGGCCACCTCACGGAAGAGAAACCCACATTCCTGGATTGATTTCTACTTAATGCCCCAAATTTACCACTGTATACTACCCTTTTGTACTTCAACATGATTAAGTCACGCTATAAGGTGTATGGACTACCTAGCACTGCTCCCTGAGCATTACTGTACCCACTTGGGAATACTGCCAGGGAGAAGAGGTAATCCCCACACAGGTTGTTGCCACACAGAAACCAGGCAGAGCGCAATCTTTCAGCAACTGGGGCGTCCTACCTAGCGCTTCTGTCTCTACTTGTCTCTGGTGCTTTGACAAACAGCTACTGGCATTTTGAAAAGCTCCGCAGAACCTTAAAGGCATATAAATATACTGTTACAAAAGCTAGATGTGTTAATGCCCATTTGCCTCCAGCAAAAACCGTTATTTCCAAGCAGATATGACTCTCATGGACTGGACATGTGCAGGTGACCCTCTCTTATCCCCAAATAAACCTGCAGTGGTACACCAAGGCAGGAAAGCAACCAAACTTGTGAACTGATTGGCAAGGATACCATAGGATTTTAATTTATTTTTTCAGCAATATAAGCACCATTATCATACAATTTGCAAAACGGGTAATTTTTGTATATATGCCTTAATTGCCTAAAACAAATAATAAAATAACAAATAACACTGAAAAGCGCTTTCCTACCTCTCTCCTTAAAGGCACAAGATAAAAATAGTGCTATCATCCTGCTAGCTTGTCTTAAAAGACTTCTCTATTCTATTTTAGGGACCTTCTGCACAGCTGTATAAAATCCCACATTATATGTTTTCAACTGGGTTATATGGCAGTATGAACTCAGATCATAGAAGCATAGAAGCACAGAATCATAGAGTTGGAAGAGACCTCATGGACCATCCAGTCCAACCCCCTGCCAAGAAGCAGGAATATTACATTCAAAGCACCCCTGACAGATGGCCATCTAGCCTCTGTTTAAAAACCTCCAAAAAAGGAGCCTCCACCACACTCTCAGTTCAAAGCAAATATTGTGGATTACCTGCCTTGATATTCTGGGTTATATGGCTGTGTGGAAGGGCTAGGACCCTTCTACACAGCTGTATAAAATCCAGTTTATCAGCCTTAAATTGGATTATATGGCAGTGTAGACTCAGACAATCCAGTTCAAAACAGATAATGTGGATTATCTGATTTAATATTCTGGATTATATGGCAGTATACTATCCCATTATTGAGCCCCCGGTGGTGCAGTGGGTTAAAGCACTGAGCTGCTGAGCTTGTTGATCGAAAGGTCGCAGGTTCGATTCTGGGGAGCGGAGTGAGCTTCCGCTGTCAGCCCTAGCTTCTGCCAACCTAGCAGTTCGAAAACATGCAAATGTGAGTAGATCAATAGGTACCGCTCCGGCGGGAAGGTAATGGCGCTCCATGCAGTCATGCCGGCCACATGACCTTGGAGGTGTCTACGGACAACGCTGGCTCTTTGGCTTAGAAATGGAGATGAGCACCACACCCCAGAGTCAGACATGACTGGACTTAATGTCAGGGGACTACCTTTACCTTTTACTATCCCATTACTACCCCATTATTATTCTTAATCTTCCAAAACCAACAAGAATTTATGCAATAATACAATATTCTTTTAAGAAATATTTTATCAATGACTCCTTTCTCAAACAAGACAGCTTGTCCATTTCTGCCAGTTTGAAAACTTTTATAATCAATTTTCTTTTAAGGCTAGTTCTTTATTTTTGTCCATTTTTACACACAGAGTATTTTTGCTGCTACAATCATACAATGTAAGTACTGGAAAGGCTACCACAGACTCTCATGGGCTGAATCCCTTCACTATCTGCTCAATCAAGGGAGGCCCCTTCTACACTGCCAGATAATCCAGGGGCCCTTCCACACAGAATATCAAGGCAGAAAATCCCACAATATCCGCTTTGAAAAAGGTTGTCTGAATCCACACTCAGATAATGTGGGATTTCCTGCCTTGATATTCTGGGATATAGTTTTGTGAGGAAGGGCCCCAGGGTATCAAAGCAGAAAATCCACATCATCTGCTTTGAAATTGATAATCTCAGGCCCCTTCTACACAGCTGAATACAATCCCACATTTTCTGCTTTGAACTGGAATATCAGATAGTGTAGTCTCATACAAAGCAGATATTTTGGGATTTTCTGTCTGGGTATTCTGGGTTATATGGCTGTGTAGAAGGGCCCTGTGTCTATACTGCCATATAACCTTGTTCAAAGCAGATAATGTGGCTTTTATACAGCTGTGTGGAAGGGGCCTTATTTTATCAAGCAGGCCCTGAACTCCCCCCTCTCCAAGAAAAGGTAGGATCCAACCATTTCTAGAGACCCTTCCACACAGCCATATAAACCCAGAATATCAAGGCAGGATGTCCCATAATATCTGCTTTGAACTGGGTTATCCAAGTCCACACTACCATATATTCCAGGTCAAAGCAGATATTGTGGGATTTCCTGCCTTGATATTTTATTCCTGCCTTGAGTTATATGGCTGTGTGGAAGGGCTCTAGGTCATTAGAAACTATATTCTGGGCTCTACAATTGAAGGGAAATGTTGGCAAACTGGGGTCTGTCCAGAGGAGGGCGACTAAAATGATCGAGGGTCTGGAGAACAAGCCCTATGAGGAGCAGCTTAAAGAGCTGGGCATGTTTAGCCTGAAGAAGAGAAGACTGAGATGAGACATGATGAGGGCCATGTATAAGTATGTGAGAGGAAGTCATAGGGAGGAGGGAGCAAGCTTGTTTTCTGCTGCCCTGGGGACTAGGACACGGAACAATGGCTTCAAGCTACAAGTAAAGAGATTCCACCTGAACATGAAGAAGAACTTCCTGACTGTGAGAGCTGTTCAGCAGTAGAACTCTCTGCCCCGGAGTGTGGTGGAGGTTCCTTCTTTGGAGGCTTTTAAGCAGAGGCTGGACGGCCATCTGTCAGGGGTGCTTTGAATGCAATTTTACTGCTTCTTGGCAGGGGGTTGGACTGGATGGTCCATGAGGTCTCTTCCAACTCTTCGATTCTATGATTCTGTATTGCTCTTGTTTTCCTACAATCAAATATGCTAGTTGGATGAGATCTATGATGTCCCAAAGTGACCCTATCATAGCTGTTGTTGGCAGGATTTGTTCAGTTTGACCTTGCCTTCCTCTGAGACAGAGAGAGTGCAATTTGCCGAAGGTCACCCAGTGGGTTTCATGGCCAAGCGGGGCTTCAATTCCTGGTCTCCATAGTCATAATCCAATGCTCAAGACACTATACCACACTGTACCCTTCTGGAATTTGTTACTATCAACTCTCTGGTCCTACACTAGAAAGAAACACAAGAAGAGGCAAGGCCACTCCTTTCACTACATAACCTCCTCTTATTCCAACACTAGCTTCCCACAAGTCTCTTTATTATTTTGGCTGAAAGAGATTAACGGGCTAAGCCTCTTGGACACTTTAAAGTATGCGTGCTTTTGAGTTAAACAACAAGCTTCAGCCCAGTTTAGGGTTTTGCGTAACTAAAGTGCCTGCTATAGGACTCTCTTTAGATAGACAATGATCCCTCCACATTTACAGTTTTGATTGTTTATGGATTTGTTCTCTAGGAATTTCCATGGGAATTTCTACATCCGTCAATGCAATTCTATAGTCAGCTCCCAGCAGAAGTAAACCACAGATTTATGCTGCAAAACCTTGAAATTCCTAGAGACGTGTTCTCTCCAGGTTAAAAAAAAAAGGTACCGCATATACTCGAGTATAAGCCGACCCGAACATAAGCTGAGGCACACAATTTTGCCACAAAAACTAGGAAAATGTATTGACTCAAGTATAAGCCGAGGGTGGGAAATGCAGTAGCTACTGATAAATTTCAAAATAAAAATACATACCAATAAAATTATATCAATTGAGACATCAGTAGGTTAAATGTGTATGAATATTTACATAAAACTGTAATTTACGATAAGATTGCCCAACTCCATTATTCTAAGCTCCTTCAATGTAAATGTGCTTACCCAATAATAAAGAGAGTAAAATAATAAATGGAATAACAATAATACAGCTAAATTATAAATGCAAATAATAATAATAATAATAAATAACTTTGACTTAAGTACAATCCAAGGGGGGCTTTTTCAGCCTTAAAAAGGGCTGAAAAACTAGGCTTATACTCAAGTATATACAGTAATTTCTTTATTCATCATTTTTCAGAGTCATGGGGCTCCTGTGCTTCTAACTCCAGTGAGTGCGGAAGGCTGATTGTCTAGTATTTCTTGCCTCTGCCTACAATTTCAGAGTCCGTTGGCTCATACATTCCTTTCTGGATCTAATGAAGACATATGACAACGCAATGCAGCAATTACTCTGAAAGGAAAACACAATCATATCCAAAGAGTATCCCCCAAACCTTGTTCATTTCAGTCCACAGAGGCCAGGACTGTGAAAATTAGAACCCTTTCCTGGCAAGTAGTTCCACGTTCCAGAGGAAATGCATGCTGATAATCCCTTTCATTTGCTGCCATTCAAGACTGACTCCTCCCTAGTTTAAATAAACTCTGATGAATCATAAGAAGAAAATAAAATGAAACTGGGGACCCAAATGAATCTGCAATATCAATAACTGCAACACAAGCTATTTTGCCTTCACCATCTAATGAAAGGTAAAAATAAGAAGTGAGAAACAACCATTGACTCTGTCTAGAATAGACGACACAAGAGGGCTATGGGGATCAGATTGGGAGGAAGGTTTTAAGGACTGCGATCTGGTATAGAAAGCTGCCTGACTTCTTGGTTCTCTCTCTAGCATTATTTCAGCAACCAGTCATTACTATCCTCATCTATTATAAACTGCAATTTATTGACGTGTTACTCAAAGGCAAGCTCGATTACACCAATATCAGACTAAAGAAGACTAAGACTGAGGTCCCTTCCATAGAGCTGAATAACATTTCACATTATTTGCTTTGAACTGGGATATGTGTTAGTGTCGACTCAGATAACCCAGTTCAAAGCAGATATTTGGGATTTTCTGCCTTGATATTCTGGGTTATATGACTGTGTAGAAGGGCCCTAAAATGAAGGATTAGAGAGCATGATCATCAAGTTTGCAGACGACACCAGGTTGGGAGGGATAGCCAATACTCCAGAAGGAGCAGAAGTCAAAACAGTCTTAATAGATTAGAGAGATGACTGACCAAAACGAACAAAATGAAGTTTAACAGGGACAAATGCAAGATACTCTACTTACGCGGAAAAAAATGAAATGCAAAGATTCAGAATGGGGGACACCTGGCTCAAAGCAGTACATGTGAAGGAGTCCTCGTGGACAACAAGTTAAACATGAGCCAACAATGTCATGCAACGGTTAAAAAAGCCAATAGGATTCTAGCCTGTATCAATAGGAGCCTAGTGTCTAGATCAGGGGTCCACAAACATTTTAAAGAGAGGGCCAGGTCACAGTCCCTCAAACTGTTGGAGGGCCGGATTATAATTTGAAAAAAAAAATGAATGAATTCTTATGCACGCTGCACATATCTTATTTGTAGTGCAAAACACACTTATACACAATACAATAATTAAAATGAGGAACAATGTTAATAAATATAAACTTATTAGTATTTCAATGAGAAATGTGGGCCTGTTTTTGGCCGATGAGATAGGATTGTTATTGTTGTTGTGTGCTTTTAAGTACTTTCAGACTTAGGTTGACCCTGAGCGAGGGCCGGGTGAATGACCTTGGGGGGCCGCATCCGGCCCCTAGTTTGAGGACCCCTGGTCTAGATCCAGGGAAGTCATGTTACCCCTCTATTCTGCCTTGGTCAGACCACACCTGGAATACTGTGTCCAATTCTGGGCACCGCAACTGAAGGGAAATGTTGACAAGCTGGAATGTGTCCAGATGAGGGTGACTTAAATGATGAAGTGTCTGCAGAGCAAGCCCTATGAGGAGTGGCTTAAAGATCTGGGCATGTTTAGCCTGCAGAAGATAAGGCTGAGAGGAGACATGATGATTTTAATGATTAGACACTGAGAATTGTATTTTATGGTTTTAATTGTTAATTGTTATTACGTGGTTATTTTATATGTAATTGTTTTGACTGTATTTTATTTTGTGGGGCATTGACTGCCAAATGTAAACTGCCTCGAGCCTCCTTTGGGCTGAGAGGAGCGGTATACGAATATAGTAAATAAATAAATAAATAAATAATGATGAGGGCCATGTATAAATAAGAGGGGAAGTCATAGGGAGGAGGGAAAAGGCTTATTTTCTGCTGCCCTGGAGATTAGAATGCAGAGCAATGGCTTCAAACTACAAGAAAGGGGATCCCACCTGAACATGAGAGCTGTTCAGCAGTGGAACTCTTTGCATCAGCGTGTGGTCGAGGCTCCTTCTTTGGAGGCTTTTAAACAGAGGCTGGATGGCTATCTGTCAGGGGTGCTTTTAATGCAATTTTCCTGCTTTTTGGCAGGGAGCTGGACTGGATGACCCAAGATGTCTCTTCCAATTCTAGGATTCAGAGTGTGGTCCAGAAGCCCAAAGAAATTAATAAGAAAGAACAAGATCAGAGAGGATGTGAGTTTGTTTTGGAAAGCAACTCTCCCTTTTGTGATGAATACAGAACAAACCATTTTTCACTTTGAACTCAGTTAGTACCAATTGAAGGACATTGAGGATAAATGAGAAACATGAAAGAGAAACTGGTATATTTCAAAGCAGTTGAAAAAGTGGGATGAGGGGAAGAATCAGAATTGCCCATGCCAAATCAGGACAGTTGCAATGTATACACTGTGGAGACGTCTCTGTGTCCTTGTAAGACAGTTTGCCTCTCTGCCTTTGCGACAAGGAGATGTTTCGTTGATGAACAGCTGCTCCCAAACAGCTGTGTCAACCCAGATGACATTTGCAAGTCAGCACCCAACAGTTTGGAGGGACCGAGGCACATAAAACATACTTTTTCTACATTTACCCACCAAGAGAACGTTTTTTAAAAAAAAGCTGAATCAGCTGAGGTAGAGAGTCAACCATACCCTATGAAACAGGAAGTATATTGGCTGATCAAGAATAAAAACCAAAACTCATTCTGCAGGGAATAAAGTCAAATAAGGATACACACAAGCAGGCAAGATGCCCAGCAAAATATGTAAGACAGGCGTGCTGACAGCGTGTGGGTTTGGCTCCGAGGTGGGACAGCGAGGAAACTGAAACTAATCTTTCAGCCTAGCCTTGTCCGGCCCAGAAAGACTTAAAAACTACTGTGGTAAGAAGGTCATGAAACAAGCAGATAGAGGGAGGGTTTGCATATGACAACTCACTCATCTTCAGACTGAAGGCTACCATTCAAAGGGGAATCAAGGCTCTTGTGGATTTAAAAGGCCACAAAAGGCCAACCCAACATTACCAGACAATATTTCTGTTTGTATTGCAACAAGAAGGCATAGAAAGACTAGTTAAAAAGGAGGGAGGGATCAAAGTCAGCTCAATCTTGCCACAGCTTAGAAAACTAGTTGTTAAGGAAATGACTAATTTTCATTCCAGGTTTCGGTTTTAAAGGAATGGCGCTTGCAAGGGACACACATTTTTACAATGGGCACATCTACACTATAGAATTAATGACAATTGTAGTTTTGCAAGGTCTTTAGCCTCTGCCAAGGAGTGCCTATACGTTACCAAACTACAACTCCCACAATTCCACTGCTCTGAGCCATGGCAGTTAAAGTGGGGTCAAACTGCATTCATTCTGCTATGTAGATGCACCCAATGTATCTAGGGCAGGGAAAGCTTATTTTAAACGAAACCAACACAATGAGAACAAATATCTGTGATCATCATTCTCTCCCATCGGAAATGCCCATATGTGGTTGAGGTTTTTGCCTTAGATGACATTCAAGTCACAGGAGGGAGCTATGAAAAGGCCCAGAAAAACCAAATTCAAGAAACATGCCATCTCATTCAAAGTGAGTTGAGAATATGTGAATATGGCTAGAATCACTGGGTGGCTGTGAGATTTTTGGGCTGTATGACCATGTTCCAGTAGCATTCTCTCCTGACATTTCACCTGCATCTGTGGCTGGCATCCTCAGAGATTTGTTAAATCTCTGAACAAACCTCAGAGGATGCTTGCCACAGATGCAGGCAGAATGTCAGGAGAGAATGCTACTGGAACATCACCATACAGCCATGAAAAACTCACAGCAACCCAGGGTTGAGAATACTCTTTCCCAAATCCAAAATAAGATAGCATGTGCTAGTATTTCCAATACGGCAAATAAAGAGGATATTTAGAATAATTCTTAAGAAGAACTAATCCTGAATGATGTAAGCTTCAGTATTACATCAAATCCAATGAATAACTAGAACAAGGGCAGGGCTTGGGAAAGTTCTTTGGACTATAACTTTTAGAATTCCCCCGCTTGGTGCAGCTGGGAGTTTCCAGAATAAAAAGAACAACAGTCTTTGTTGTTCTGGTTGCTGCATACCTTCAAGCCATTTCTGACCAATGGCAACCCCATCAAAGTGTTGTCTTTGCAAGAGGTTTAGCCTTGTGTGCTTCTGAGGCCGAGAGAGAGTAACTTGCCCAAGAACACTCTGGCCCATTCCACACAGCTGAACAAAATCCAATGCTTTCTGCTATGAACTGGAATACATGGAATTGTGGACTCAAGACAACCCAGTTGAAGGCAGATATTGTGAGATTTTCTGCCTCGATATTCTGGGTTATATGGCTGTGTGGAAGAGCCCTCAGAGGGTTTCGAGGTCTGACAGGAATAAAAGGACTCCACAGTCTAATCCAGGCATCCTTAAACTGCGGCCCTCCAGCTATTTGGGCCTCCAACTCCCAGAATTCACTAAACAAGCAGGCTAGAGCTTCTGGGGGTTGGAGGCCCAGGACCATGCAAACAGCCATATAATTAAGAATATCAAGGAAGATAATCCACAATATTTGCTTTGAACTGGGGCCCCTTCCATGAAGCTGAATAAAAACCCACATTATCTACTTTGAACTGGGATATATCGCAGTGTGGACTCAGGTAACCCAGTTCAAAACAGATATTGTGGGATTTTCTACCTTAATATTCTAGGTTATATAGATGTGTGGAAGGGCCCTGGCTTATTTGAGTCCACACTGCCATATCCTTATGCTCCACCAATGTGTATGTTGACCAATGTTCAATGTGTATTTTATACAGCTGTGTAGAAGGGGGCTCAAACAGCTGGAGGGCTGCAGATTGAGGATGCCTGGAGTAGTCCAAAACTCAAACCACTACAGGCCCTTCTGGACAGGCCTTATATCCCAGAATCTGATCCCAGGTTTCCTGCTTTAAACTGCATTATATGAGTCCCCACTGTCAGATAATCTGGGATAAACAGAAAACCTGGGATCAGATGCTGGGATATAGGGCCTGTCTGGGAGGGCCCATGATCTCAATGGCTCCCTATCCAAAAAGAAACCCCCTCAAGTTCAACAGCTAAGCAAGAATGGTGAAGGCAGGAAGCAGACAGTTATATTGACTCAGGAATAAAACACAGGGCCCTTCCATGCAGCCCTATATCCCAGAATATCAAGGCAGAAAATCCCACAATGTCTGCTTTGAACTGGAATATAGGGCAGTGTGGACACAGGGCCCTTCCACACAGCCCTATATCACAGAATATTATGGGAGAAAATCCCACAATATCTGCTTTGAACTGGAATATAGGGCAGTGTGGACACAGGGCCCTTCCACACAGCCCTATATCCCAGAATATCAAGGGAGAAAATCCCACAATGTCTGCTTTGAACTGGGTTATCTGAGTCCATACTAAGATACTGTGGGATTTTCTGCCTTGATATTCTGAGATCTAGGCCTGTGTGGAAGGGCCCACACTGTGTGGAAGGGCCCCACAGGGTTCGCTGGGTGCTTGGGAGGCGCTGGCTTTAGCCGCCGAAGCCGTAGAGGGTCCTCCCCTGGCAACTGAGAGGACCTCTAGATCAGTGGTTCTCAGCCTGTGGGTCCCCAGATGTTTTGGCCTACAACTCCCAGAAATCCCAGCCAGTTTACCAACTGTTAGGATTTCTAGGAGTTGAAGGCCAAAACATCTGGGGACCCACAGGTTGAGAACCACTGCTCTAGAGAGATGAGTGAATGCAGGTTGACCCCACTTTCATGGCCATGGCTCAATGCTGTGGAATCATGGCAATGATTATTTTATATTGTGATGTTTTAAGGATAATTGTAAACCACCTCGTGTCCTTGGAGAAAGGCGATACAGAAATATCCCATTAATTATATTATGTGGTGAGGTTTTCCCTCTCCTTTGCAGAGAAAGCGACAGATCTTGTGAAATTACAACTCCAATGAGTCCAAGGCATTGAGCTAAGGCAGTGAAAGTGGGCTCAAACTGCATTAGGTAGAGTGGAGATTGGGCAAGGGCAAGCTTTGGCCCTGCAGGTGTTTTGGACTACAACTCCCACAATTCCTTGCAGCCTCAGGCCCTTTCCTTTTCCCTCTCAGCCGCTTAAGCGGCTGAGAGGGAAAAGGAAGGGGCCTGAGGCTGCTAGGAATTGTGGGAGTTGTAGTTCAAAACACCTGCAGGGCCAAAGCTTGCCCATGCCTTGTTGCTTGCTGCCCAGATGCATTCCCAGTGTTTCCTCTTTCCAAGGGAGGAGGCAATTGTCCTGAATGCCCAGGGTCATTGTTCCAGCGCTCTGATGTTGCCTTCCATTGCTATGGCCCTGCTGGGAGGCGCAGTCTGCTCAGAGGACACTCCGGGAAAGGCCTTGCTCCCTTCCTCAGCCTCGCTCCCCGCTTACCACTTTTCCCCGGCTCGGAGGGGCCTCTCCAGGCCTGGCTGGGTGGGGCCTTCCCCCTCGACCTGCCGCCTCTGGGCCTCCAGCCCCGGCAACCCCCGCTCGGCCGCCATCGCCCACCATCCAGCCCGGAAGCCAGCAACTGAGGGCGCCTTCTTTCCCAAGCCGCGACTCCCGGCTCCTCGGGGCCCCGCCCACCGGCTTCCGCCCGGCCATGATAGGTGTGGCAACTCCGGGCGGAAGAGGCCGACGCCGCCATGTTGGGTAGGGCTATCCCCGCCCACGGGCGCCATCTTGGTTGGCCAATGAAACCTAAATCAAGAGGTTATCTTAAACATTCTTAAACCCTGAAAAGAACATTTTAAAAAGCTGGGAACTGGTTGAAATAGGAATTGCAAAACAACGTCACCCTGTATTTTGGGTAATTTCTGTTCCCTCAGCTTTGGCACCGGACGGGGAAGATTCTTTAGGCCTTTGTCCGCCATCTTTAATAAGGGCGCATGGCTAGACAGGCTTGTTGAAGTTAATTATCAGGCCTTTATCTGCCATCTTTAGTAAGGGCACATAGCCAGACGGGCTTGGTGAAGTAGTTAACCATCTAAGTGAGGCTTTCGGGACTTTATCCGCCATCTTTAGTAAGGGCGCTTAGGCAGATAGGCTTGGTGAAGTGAATTATCTAAGGTAGTGGTTCTCAACCTGTGGGAAACACCTGAGGACCCACAGGTTGACAACCACTGATCTAAGGGAGCCTTTGGGTCTTTATCCTCCATCTTTAGTAAGGGCGCATAAGCCAGACAGGCTTTGTTGTTGTTCATTCGTTCAGTCGTCTCCGACTCTTCGTGACCTCATGGACCAGCCCACGCCAGAGCTCCCTGTCGGCCGTCACCACCCCCAGTTCCTTCAAGGTCAGTCCAGTCACTTCAAGGATGCCATCCATCCATCTTGCCCTTGGTCGGCCCCTCTTCCTTTTGCCTTCCACTTTCCCCAGCATAATTGTCTTCTCTAGGCTTTGCTGTCTCCTCATGATGTGGCCAAAGTACTTCAACTTTGTCTCTAGTATCCTTCCCTCCACTGAGCAGCCGGGCTTTATTTCCTGGAGGATGGACTGGTTGGATCTTCTCGCAGTCCAAGGCACTCTCAGCACTTTCCTCCAACACCACAGCTCAAAAGCATCTATCTTCCTTCGCTCAGCCTTCCCTAAGGTCCAGCTCTCACATCCGTAGGTTACTACAGGGAATACCATGGCTTTGACTAGGCGGATCTTTGTTGCCAGTGTGATGTCTCTACTCTTTACTACTTTATCGAGACTGGACATTGCTCTCCTCCCAAGAAGTAAGCGTCTTCTGATTTCCTGGCCACAGTCTGCATCTGCAGTAATCTTTGCGCCTAGAAATACAAAGTCTGTCACGGCCTCCACGTTTTCTCCCTCTATTTCCCAGTTGTCAATCATTCTTGTTGCCATAATCTTGGTTTTTTTGATGTTTAGCTGCAACCCAGCTTTTGCGCTTTCTTCTTTCACCTTGATTAGAAGGTCTTTATCCTCCATCTTTAGTAAGGGCGCATAAGCCAGACAGGCTTAGTGAAGTTAATTATCTATGGGAGGCTTCAGGCCTTCATTCGCCAACTTTAGTATAGCCATACTGGCTTAGTGAAGTTACTCATCTAAGGAAGGCTTCGGCCCTTCATCTGCCATCTTTAGTAAGGGCACATAGCCATACTGGCTTGTTGAAGTTAATTATCTAAAGAACCTGAGCCTTGCTACATTCACAGTGGAGGACCTTCTTATAGTAACACCAGAGGCACTCCAAGTGGCCAGCTACTAGTCAAAGGACATTTAATCAACTACCAAGCTTGCAAACTTTGTGTTTTGTTTGTTTGTTTGTTTGTTAAAAAAATACAATACAACTGTTTGGTTTGCTCCTGACCCGATAAATAAATAAAATCCAAAGAAGACTTCAGGCCTTCACCCGCCATCTTTAGTAAGGGTGCATAAGCAGACAGGCTTGGTGAAATGAACTATCCTAAGGACCCTTCCACACAGCCATATAACCCAGAATATCAAGGCAGTAACTCCCACAATGTCTGCTTTGAAGTGGGTTATCTGAGTCCACACTGCCATATATGCCAGTTCAAAGCAGATAATGTGGGATTTTATTAAGCTGTATAGAAGGTACCTAAGTGAGGTTTCAGGCCTTTAGCCGCCATCTTTCGTAAGGGCATATAGCCATACAGGCTTGATGAAGTGAGCTATTTAAGGGAAGCTTCAGGCCTTCATCCGCTTTTTTTTACTAAGGGCACATAGCCAGAAGGTTTGGTGAAGCGACCCGTTTTTACTGTTGAACATAGGTATAGGCTACTTCAGGAAAAAAGCCCGACTGCTCATTGGAGGGAAGGATATTAGAGGCAAAGATGAAGTACTTTGGCCACATAATAAGAAGACAGGAAAGCCTAGAGAAGACAATGATGCTGGGGAAAATGGAAGGCAAAAGGAACAGGGGCCGACCAAGGGCAAGATGGATGGATGTTATCCTTGAAGTGACTGGCTTGACTTTGAAGGAGCTGGGGGTGGTGACGGCCGACAGGGAGCTCTGGCGTGGGCTGGTCCATGAGGTCACAAAGAGTTGGAAGCAACTGAACGAATGAACAACATAGGTATAGGCACCATGTCACATTTAAAAGAAAGCTGCTCTTTGTGCTTCTTGTGCAGATAGAGATTGAGATAAGATCTTCATACCAGTTTTAAAACTAAGCTACTTGTGAAATCGAGCAATTTAAAATGGCTGCGGATAGTGAGATCCGAGCTGCGAATAGCGAAACCTGAGGTCTGGATACCGAGTACCTGCCATGGCCACCCTGTAGGCCCATGTGCCTAGCGAGCAATGAAGCCCAATATTCCCAAATAAAGCTCACCAAGTATATACAGTTAAATCCTTTGAAATTACCGCTCCCACCCCAGCTGGATCTGTCTTCGCCATGATTAGCTGAGCTCCTCTGACGTCAGAGGCCAGTTGATGAGGACTCCCTGCACGGGTGGAATTATGGCACTCGATGGCAATGGGATATGGATTTTGTGCTCTCCAATGGCTGATGAGGGGATGGACAGAAGCCTTAGACAAAGAAGACATCATTTCATTATTTGATTACCTTGTCCCAACTCTGGGATGAAGAATGCAGGGCCCTCAGGTCATATGAGTTTTATTGTTGTGATGATTATGAGCCCAACTGTGCGGGTCTGGCGACTCTGCACCAGCAGCATACTGCTTATGATGATGGGATTAAGAATCCATCCCCGGGAAACGGGGAAATTACAATGTAGAAAACAGGGCAAGTCATCCCAACATCAGGGAAGAAAATGGCAAGTCATAAATGTCCACTGATATGTTCGTGGGGCTGCACAAAGAATAGGTGGTCCAACTCCGAAGCCTGTTGTGTCTGCACAACCAGTGGTATGGGTCAAAGATGATGGGTGATTGAGTCCTCTGTAAATAGAAGATGACCAGGAAAACTGCTGGAACAGATTCCCAGGTCAAGAGGTGTTGATGAAAGGTCACCAAGGTGAGTGATTTTAAAGTTTTATATCAAGACATAAAATATTGAAATATTAGACAAAACACATGGGAGGGGACCGCGGATACTGGGGGAACCCAATGGCTGCAGAGATCCGGTATCCAAAGAGAGGGAAACACGTATGGGGGGGGAATCTATGGGTGTAGAGGGGGACCTGACAACTGGAGACCCTGGGCACCCACAGGAGAGTCAGAGTATATACGGGCTCATTGGGGCAAAAGTGAAGTGAATGAAAATTAAAGGTTCAGAGGATATCAAGGCTCCCACCGAGGGAACCGAGGCACACACGGAGGTGGGAGGATGGCAAAAGTTCAGGAACATGAGAGGGTGGTTAGATTCTGGGAAAAGGCAATGATGGCCATGGGCCATGTGGCCCAAACGGTCACCAGGCTGGCAGTAAGGGGTCATAGCAAGAGAAAAAAGACAGAGAGGCACAAGGAGAGACTGAAGCAGAGGCTAAGGATAACTACATTTATTTAAGGGGTTAAAACAATACAATTAATAAAAAGGGGAGATGGTTGCTAACAGTATCCCGGGTGCTGGAAGTTGGCTGGTGCTGGGGCTCCTCCTTGGTCAAAAATAACAGTTGTCACTACCTGCAGAACGCTCCACCGTTGTATTAATTTTATCAATTTAATAATTAGACCCAGGGTACGGGGGTGGGGAAGTCAGTGTTCAACAGTTGTGTCCTTTAAAAAAACCCTTTTGACAATTATTTTGTAAAAAGCATCCTTGAGTAAGCTTTCCTGCTTCTGGCTTGCCATGAGGGAACACATAGGAAGCTGCTTTACATCAAGGGTGTGTCTCAACACTGTAGCCTTAATGCAGTTTGATATCACTTTTAACTGCCATGGATCAATGCAATGGAATCCAGGGATGTTTAGTTTGGTGAGGCACCCGCCCTCTGATAGAGAAGGCCCAAGGCTTGTGAAACCACAACTTCCAGGATTCCATAGCATTGAGCCCTGGCAGTTAATAAACTGCATTAATTCTACAGTGGAGGTGTATTCCAAGTCAGGCTGAGCCAATGTTTATAAGAGGGCAAACTTGTGTATCACTTGTGTCATCATCTGTATCAAGTGGCCCCATCTACACTGACCTTTTAATACAGTTTGAACTAGCTTCAAGCTGCAGCAGCCAGAGAACAAATGCCCACAAAAGAGAGTAAAGGAAAGTCCTTAACGTGGCTGTACAATAAAATAAAGTATAGAATATAACCTGGTTGGTTTCAACTGTATTTGCTGGGGAAACTACCAGATATTAGATGGAATATAAACAGAGACCCCACATGTGCAATCCAGAAAGCATATGTACGTGAGAACATTTTAAGATGCTCAACAAGAGTGTGTAGGATTTCTAATGACACAGAGACCACTAGGCAACAACCTGTGGTGCATACAGTTAAATCATGCCCCACAGCTAAACTGAATATCTGATAAGGTGAGGATGCACAAAAACATAAGCAAACCTTAAATTAGAGCAATAATTTAGGTTGCTTTCAAATGCCTCCACAGCAGATGATGCTGACAAATAGTTGTTGATAGTCCTATATTTGGACCTGACATGCTACCCAAAGATGCTATGCTGGCAGTGGTAAGGTTATTCTAACGCAGAAATAAATAAGAGATGCATGTCCCATTATGCATCTTAATGCCAATTAACATGTTCACAATAGCAGGTGTTATGAGTTTTGATAATGCTCCCCATCAGCCCTTAGATGCCTATGTATACACAGAAGCTGTTAAGAAATGTGTAATCCCGTAAACAGATGAGAAGCTATACTTAAAATTGCCTAAGTTGTAATGTTGGTGTGGTTAGAAGGAGAAAATTGTCTAAATTTAAATGCCCTTAGGAAGTGGCTATACAATGTCTTCGCAGACACTGTAGAGAACTATGGAAGAACTTCATAATGATGTTGGTGATGGATAAAGGACTGTATTAAATACTTTAGGGTGGTGTTCTTGCATTTGTTCATTAGTTTTGTGTCTGTTAAAGAGATACAGAGATCAAGCATTAGCCCTAATGAAAGTATAATATTCTGATAGTTGTGTCCTGCAATGTGCTGGAAATTATGATTACTTACCTGCAATGTCTGGGATATCTGCAATATCTGGGAGTCACTCTGGACCGTGCCCTGACCTACAAGAAGCACTGCCTGAATATCAAGCAAAAAGTGGGCACTAGAAATAATATCATACGAAAGCTGACTGGCACAACCTGGGGATCACAACCAGACACAGTGAAGACATCTGCCCTTGCGCTATGCTACTCTGCTGCTGAGTATGCATGCCCAGTGTGCTAAAACAGTAGATGTGGCTTTTAATGAAACATGCCGCATCATCACGGGGTGTCTACGCCCTACACCACTGGAGAAATTACACTGTTTAGCCCGTATTGCACCACCTGACATCCGCCGGGAAGTCGCAACCAATAGTGAAAGGACCAAGGCAGTGACATCTCCAGCCCATCCCCTGTTTGGGTATCAGCCAGCACATCAACGACTGAAATCAAGAAATAGTTTGCTAAGATCTACAGAGACACTCGCTGGAACACCTCAGCAAGCGAGAGTCCAGAAGTGGCAGGCTCAAACCCAGAACCTCAGTCAATGGCCGATACCAAACGAGAGACTCCCCCCTGGGCACACAGAAAACTGGGCGACTTGGAAGGCACTGAACAGACTGCGCTCTGGCACCACAAGATGCAAAGCCAACCTTAAGAAATGGGGCTACAAAGTGGAATCCACGACATGCGAGTGTGGAGAAGAGCAAACTACAGACCACCTGCGGCAATGCAACCTGAGCCCTGCCACATGCACAATGGAGGACCCTCTTGCATCAACACAGAGGCACTCCAAGTGGCCAGCCACTGGTCAAAGGACATTTAATCAACTACCAAGCTTGCAAACTTTGTGTTTTGTCTGTTTTGTTTGTTTGTTAAAAAATGCAATGTAACTGTTTGGTCTGGCTCTGACACAATATATAAATAAATTTGCAATGTAATATTATATAAAGAAGCTGAGGACTCAAACATATATACAATAGTCTCTCTAGAAATATCTTGAAATTCTCCTACTTTAAAATGCTTAAGGAAGAGTGTTGACAATTGCCTGAACTCTCTGGTTCAACCACCCACATGAGCAGGGCACACAGATGTTCAGGTGATAAAAGGTGAACCTAGACAGGATGCAGATTATCTGACAAGTGGCAAGGACTCCCAATCCATCTAAGAGTAAGTAAAACACACTTGTTTCACTGTTATGTTCTGGAACATTTATCCCTAGCTGTTCCTTCATGGGCAAAAGTGTGAACAAAGGAGCGATTCCATGAATAGCTGCAGAAGATCTGGCAAAAGCAGCTCTTTTCATACAATATTGGGCATTCTCATTAAATACTTCCATCGAGGGAGTCTAAAGTGGAACATCACACTGGAGCGGACAGCTTGTTTTTGAAGAAGTCCTGTGCCCTTCGTAGGCCGCATTGCCCACCTGCAAAACAGCAGTAGTAGCAGAATTTCCCACTAATAGTACAAGGATTATCTGGAAAATAAGCTTACAATGCATGTAGCTCTCGTGGGGAATTTTCACAAGGGAAGTTGGCATCATTGTAGCAGGAAGCCAGCGGAAGCAAACAAGCAGTGCCAGTCATCAGTAGCTCATTGACTGACGTTGTGGTGAAGGTTAGAGATGAGTGTCCTCATTCTGTTTCCCTCCAAGTGCAAAGTTCGAGCTGTAATACACTACTTAAATGCTAAGAGTCTGAATGCTGCTGTGATTCATCACAAAATCATTTCAGTTTATGGAGAGGATGTCATGTTAAGATAGCATGTGACAAAATGGGTACGGAATATATTATGAGACCATGAAAAAACTTCACAGAGCCATCCAAAACAAACATTGTGGGATGCTGATGACAGGAGTCTCTCCTTCATGACAATGCGTATCCGCACACCTCTCATGCAACACAAGAATTGTTGACTTCATTTGGTTGGGATGTTTTAAGCCACCCCTCTCACAGCCCCGATCTCGAACCCAGTGACTATCACCTGTTCACTAAATTGAAGGAACACCTGGGTGGAAAACACCTTTCTGATGACAAGGTGAAAGCCGAAGTGGCGAACTGGCTGAAAAAGGCGGAGGGAAACTTCTATGACACAGGTATCAAAAACTCGTCCCACAGATGACATAATGTATTGAACCAAATGGTGATTATGTAGAAAAATAATGTAACACTTATGCTACAACCCATGTAAGCTTTATTAAAATATATTATTTCTTTGTATTTTAAGAAAATCTTGTAAACTTACTTTCCGGATAACCCTCGTAATTTCAAGTTAGAAGGGTGATCTCACCTGCTGTTGATACTGAGCGTCCTGGACCAAGTGGGCTTCAACAGTGTCTCCTCCAAACCAGAGAAAGCACCAATTTCAGAATAAAGAAGCATCAAACACCTGACATTGTTGGAGACTTTTAATCAGTTCCGTACATTTCAATATGGCGCATTTGTTAACCCCCACCCCCAATGGGGTGGAGGGAGCATCTGGGAGAGATAATTCCACTCATTTCTTTCCCCAGGGGACTCTTCCTCTGCCACAATCGTATATGCAAGAAAGGAAGGCTGCTCCCTTAGTCCAAGTTCAAAACGGGAGGAGTTTCCTACTTCCAGACTCCACCAGTATGCCATGAAAAGCTGGATGTGAGTGGGTTGGAGTACGGGGTTGGAAGCACATGGAGCCATCCATCCCACATGCGAATGATTATCCACTCCAGGGTTTCTGTTTGCCGCAAGAAAGAGTGGGTCGATCTCTTCCAGCTCACAAACAAATTCTGGGCTTTCCCCCTTTTCCCTCAACCAGCAAAGTCCAGACCCTCTGTACATTCATTGTCCAAGAGGCCATTTCGGTTTCCTCTTACACCTAAATGATCTGCCTCTTCAGGTGTAGATTAATACATCTATGCTGTGAACAAACTGGTTTAGCAGCCAGGCTCTCCACCTCTGCAATTTCCAAATTTCCCATGCAGCCTTGACATTTCTACCAAATCTTCAGAAACTCCCCAAACTACAATTCCCACAATGATTTAAAAGGCCTGAAAACTCAGTACCAAGAAAATGTATGTCTGCAGAACAGGAGGATCTCACATATCCACTTCCTCCTGTACTCTAGAATGTCCAACTCCTCTCTTCCAGTAAAAGAAGGAATAGGAAGAGGCTCTATGAGCCAAGCCAGATAGGATTCTGGCCCCCCAAAAGCAGCACCATATATTTTGGGCTTTGCTTCCCCATCATTTTGCTCAAAACGTTGTAACAGGAATCAAGCAGACATGAGACTGCTGTCCTCTTTTTTAGTACCTGAACCCCAGATAAGGAATGGCTGCAAACCAGGATCTGAAAGCATGATTTGAAATTAGTCTTACAAACTATGGTTTCTATTACTCTTGGTTACCCCATTCTCTCTGATTTGAGTAAACTGTGGTTAAGTCAGTTCTCCTATCTCTCCAATCCTTCTAACGTCTCCCCAAGACATGCTCTCCAAGGAGATTTAGCTTGGCAGACACTACTATGCCTTCACTTTTACACTTTAAACCTTAATCAGAGTGAAGGTCGCAAACCACAGCTACTGCTAAATTAAATCAGACTAAACTTTATGTCTGCACAACAGGGCGCAGAAGGAGGAGCAATAGAAAGACATATTCTACTCATGGCAAACTCCTGTTGGAAGTATAATTGATGTCTCAGAGACTGAAGGGCCCTTTAAGATGTGAGGCTGGGAGACCTTCTACATTAGCACGCTAAGTCCAAAGCTCCTAAAAAGACAGTTCTTGGCAGGAAGATACAACGGTGACTGGATGGGATCAAAAAACAGACCCACCTTACAAAAGCTCTTCCAGGTCTTAAGGTGCAATCAAGAGAGTAGACAAAAAGGAAGCAACTGGAAGGCCAGAGTTTAGAGCAGATCAGGCAGGGACTGGGGTCATGCAGGCAGATTATTAGGCAAAAGAGATCCTTTTCTGGCTGTCTACTGCATGGAGGGGGAAAGGCTGGCTTCTCTATCTTATTAGTACCCTTTTGTAAACACAACCCTCTTTTATCCCCTGAGCATTGGTTCTTCTCAGCTAATTCACCGTGGCTATCAGATCGGGTGCTGAGATTTGCCTCAGATTTCTCCATTGCCCAAGCTGAGCCTTGCGCTGCTAATTCTTTGAATTCCAGAAACAAGGCAGGCTATGTTTCTGTATGTCCTCTATCGAGGAGGCACAGTCAAAAGTCCTATATGTTGCCTGAGGGTCATCAGTAATAACAATAATAACAACAATAGTATTATGGCTCTTATTAGGATTGGGGTGGAAGGGTTTTTTTTTTTACCTTACAAGGGCATCATGCTGCATATAAAAATGGTTACATATCTACATATATACACACAAACACACTGTATATGTATGTATATATATAATTATATATATATATGTATATATATAAGGGTTGTCATCAAAGGGAGGGGTGATGGGTGCCATCTTGACTATACACATATGAGGGAAAAGGCGAGGATCTGGATTCACATCCTTCGGTTTCACATACTCAGGTATCTGAGCTGAAAGGAAAAATGCTGGGTCCTTGGTAGGCAAAGCTAGGGACAAGGTCTGTGAGTATTTTGTTTCAGGAAATATAGAAGGGAAGGGAGACAAATTCTTTGAGGATCTGTAGATCTAAAAATCAAATGTCCCCAAAATAATGCACTCTCTAGACGGGGGAAAGGGGAGGGGTTGGACTACAGTTCTCAACGTCCATTGGCCTCCATAGCTGTGGAGACACGGACTGTAGTCCAATTCCACCTGGACAGTACTGGCTTGGGAAAGGTAGGCTAGAAGACTAATGGGATTAATTTTAAGGAGTTGGTGACTTACAGGTTGCAAAGATGGAAGAAAAGTATTTTGACTATAAAGACTCAGCAACAGGGCAGAGGACATTCAGAACTGATGTGGAGGGCAAAGGTCAGGATTACCCTGGGGATAATCCTCACAAGGGATGTTGGTTTATCTTTGATCCAGGAAAGAATAAGGGTGAAAAGACTCGGTCTTTCGGACCAAGTATTGAGAGGCAGAAAAGCAAAATTATCATAGGGAAAGTCAAGGTGGTAACACTGCAAAAGGGCCAGTGTGGAAGCAGAAGGAACGTTGGAACAAGGACCAAGACACATGCAAGGTGTGAAGACCAAGTAAGAGTTTAGGAAATGCCGGAGAAAGGCCAGGGTGAGTACCATTCAAAATGATTCCAAGGATGAAAGGAGTGGGAAGGGGAACAAGGCATGAGCTGCTAGGAACGTCTTCAACACAAATCCCATGCGAGGGGTGTGTGAACATTCCCTATGGAGGCAAAAGAATCATCAGTGCAAACCCTGAGTGCTAAAGAAGTAATTAATGCAAGAGACATGGCTGTTCAATGGGATGAACTCAGATGAAATGGACAGTGCCAACCAAATGTGTGAGGAGAGCCCAAGCGAGGTGTAGATCAGGACCTATGGAAGACACACGTGGGAGACAGAAATGAGGGCCTCGGCTTTGGCGCAAAGAGAAAACTGGAAGGAGGGCTGTCCACCTGACCTGAAGCCGTCTAGGAAGCAGGAGGACAGTCGGCAGCAGTAAAGTCACCTGGACGAAGGACCCAACAGTGGAGGAAGCAATGGGCAGGAACACATTTCCAGAAGACTCAAGGGAGTCCTCTTGTGATGCACCGGCCTAATCCCAAGCCTCCTAAACAAGCATCCACGTCAGGGGAACTGCACCCCAGGTTCATGGAAAGACAGTTCTCATAGGGGTGAGAGGGGAGTGCAGATTCCATATGAAATAAAGATTCACCATCTTCCAAAATTCCCAGTGTCTCTAGACATACGGAGGGCAGAGGATGACAGACCTAAAGATATAATAGCCCCTGGGCTTCTTCTCCTTTATCTTCGTGTTCCTCTCTTCTTCTTGCCCCATTTGGAGTGGGAGTGGGGCTCGGCTCCCTTGTAGTTAATACTGTACACTCCCCACACCAGGAGAGGCTAGGGCAGCGGATGTCTCTCATTATAGATATTTGCAAATATAATATTTATAATATTGCATTGAAAAATAAAACTTAAAAAATAAAAACAGAACACCGTGTTTGTGTGTGAGAGAGAGAGTGTGAAAAAGGAGAGTTCATCCCAGTAGCTGAGGGCATCTGCACCGGGAGCAGGTCATGCTTAGCCTTGGATCGGGGCACAGTGACCTCCTCCCTCAACCCTGCAAGAAAATCCCAGCACGTGTCCACACTCTGCAGTTCAAGACAGAGGAGTCGCCCACCAGTTGGGATGCCTGCAGGGCGGTGGTGGGGAGCCGGTTCCTCTTCTGCCCCCTTTCCGCGAGAACCCAGATCGGTGGGCTTCAAAGCAGCAGGCTCGGTCGTCCATTCTGCCCATTCACTGAAGAGAAATGGCACACAAAGTTATGGGGGAGGTGGATTTTGCTCTTGTCCTGCTGCTAGAAATGCTCTCCCGATTTTCAACATCAGCTCCCTTTAATATCTCCTTTCCCACTGATCATTTTTGTTCTGTATCTAAAAATACTCGGCACTTCAATTCTGATTTGAGCGTCTGCAACATAAATGCATGTTTTTACACATGCAATCTGAACAAATCTTTACAATTTTTCAATGACATCATTACTCCAACCCCTGTTTTACAAGTTTTTGGGAGTGGATACCTGAAAGATAATGGCTTCCCTAAGACCTCTTGATGAGTTTATTACCTGAAAGAGGGGCTCTCTAAGGCTCAGGGTTCTGTATTTAGGCCACTAAGCTTTATTCGGCATGCCCTTTCCATCCGGCTCCCACCCCTTGTCCACCTCTTGGCCTCTGATTCCCAAAATGATGCAGCACCTACGCGCATGTGTGCATCCAGGCAGATGGCAAGACCACAGGGCAGGCAGAATATCAAAAGGACTACAATCGTGTGCTGATGACAAAGGGGAGGGAGGATGCCAGCTCATCATGCTGAGAATGGGAAGGGGTGCTGATGGAAGGGTGAGTGCAGACGGGCACAGATACCTGGCCTGGTGGCTAAAATTCAGTATCCACTACCCGGAAAGCGGCGCTGCCTGTGGGAGAGGAGAGACTGTTCACTGCGCAGCCGCAGAGCATAACTACGGGGAGAACTGGGCAGCTGAATGGGCGGGTGGAACATGAACAGCTTCCAATTACAGAAATCTTTGAGAGCATACAACAGCCAAAGGAGTTGGCACTTTCAGGGTGGGATGGGTGGCAGGACTTCCTGATTGAAACAGTAAAGAGGAAAAGTGTTCATAAAATCCCAATAATCTGATAAAAAAACATATAGGGAAGGGGAGGAATTGAATATTCTAGATGTTTTTAGACTGCGCATTCCACCAGCCCTATCATGCACAGTCAAGGCAGAGGAATGCTGGGAGCTGTATTTCAGCAGCCTCTGAACTACAGCTATGTAACACTATGTAACATGATTTTTGTGCCTGGGTTATAAAAGTCATTTTCTAATTGGTTCTGTCCTAAAAACATGGAAAAATCTGGGGCCGCTGTGAAGTAATGGGTTAAACACTTGTGATGCTGAACTGCTGACCTGAAGGTTTGCAGTTCGAATCCATGAGACAGGTTAGCTCCTTGTTAGCCTAGCTCCTGCCAACCTAGCAGTTCGAAAACATGCAAATGTGAGCAGATAGAAAAGGCAAAAACCACTCAAAGCGGTCTTGCCAGCCACACATGACAACGCAGGCTCCTTGGCTTGAAAATGGAGAACACCTCCCTAAGAGCCAGAGATGAACACTGCCTCCAGAAGCCAGAAATGAAAGGAGAAGCCTTTGTCTGTGTTAGTAAGTCTCATGGTAATTATAAAGCCATTGAATGTTTGCCTTTGTTTTCGGTAAATGCTGCAATCTGCTTTGAGTCTTCTAGGGCAGAAGGGCGGAATATAAATAAAGTGTATTATTATTCAAATTGATTAAAATGTATTATTTAAAAGGTAAAGGTTTTCCCTTGACATTAAGTCTAGCCAATTACAACTCTGGGCGGTGGTGCTCATCTCCATTTCTAAGCCGAAGACCTGGCGTTGTCCGTAGACACCTCCAAGGTCATGTGGCCAGCATGTCTGCATGGAGCGCCTTTACATTCTCGCTGAAGCAGTACCTATTGATCTACTCACATTTTGCATGTTTTCAAACTTCTAGATTGGCAGAAGCTGGGGCTAACAGCGGGAACTCACCCCGCTCCCCAGATTCGAACCGCTGACTTTTCGGTCAGCAAGTTCAGCAATTCAGCGCTTTAACCTGCTGCACCACCAGGAGGCCCGAGCTTTATTATTTAACCAAAAGGTTAAAATGGCATATGAAAGTTTTAAAATGGGAGCCACAAAAACTAAGTTTTTGGACCATAACTGCTATTTTCAAAGTAAATATCACACAATTAAACAAGAAACAACACTTTCAAACCAGAAAGATTTTTTTTCAAATTTTGTTATGTAGTGTTATCTACTGAGAGGTTCTCCTGGACAAGCTCACTGAAAGGCATGGGAGCCGCCAAGCCCTATGCTGAGATGTCTCTCTTTCCAGCTCTGCCACCCGCGGCTGCCTCCTGCAAGGGCCATCCCTAACTACAGTATCTTCCATATAAGCCAGCAGCAGATGGTGGGGAAAGCTGGGGAAAGTGCTGGTGCAGATGGGTCCCAATTCCCAGTGGTCAAGGCTGATGGAAAGGAGTTCCCACTGATAGGCATTTGTTTCTCACCAGATTCAGGAAGGGAGGCCGATCTCAGACCTGTCTCTTTCTGTAACTGAATCTCCTTTAGTGCAAATATTGACGTTGCTGCAAGAAAAAGGGGGGAAAAACAGTTGAAATAAAGCCCTCTGGAATCCCTCTAGATTCCTTTTTCTAACTAGCGTGAACTGCAAGAATTTGAATTTCATCTGAAATCAATTTGTGGAGGGAAAGTTTTGGAAATGTGCATCTTCCTGAACTTAGAAATTCAAACTGATCTGGGTCTTAATTCTTATTTCTTAAGCTACCCTGCCAGCGATGGCTACGGCTAGCATTTAGGAGGTTATTTTGAGAACACATCAAAACTGATCTTTTCAAATTTTGCACTTTCAGTTATGTGTGATTTTTTAATTCAATTTTAAGCCTGAACAATGTATTTCATATCAAGATTTGGTATTCAAATCAAGTAAAGATGGGAAAGGTTTTTGGCTCATTTGTTCACTTAGGTTAATTACCGTATATACTCACATATAAGCTGGCTTTTTAAGCCCCTTTTACTCAAGTCAGGTATTAATTATTTTACTCTGTTATTATTATTTTATTATTTTTATTATTTTACTCTATTATTTTTACATTTACATTATTTTACTCTATTATTATTTTATTACATTTATTATTTTACTCTATTTATTTTATTATTACATTTATTATTTTACTCTATTATTTATTATCATTATTTCATTTATCATTTTATTAATATTATTATTACATTTATTATTTTACTCTATTTATTATTATTATTACATTTATTATTTTACTCTATTATTACTACTATTATGACATTTCCATTATTTTACCCAATTATTATTATTTTTATTACACTTATTATTTTAATCTCTTAATTATTATTGGAAGGATACTTAATAATCACTTTTAGCTATTTCATTTACTTACTGATTTTGTTAAAGATAGATACTTATGCATAACCTAAATCTTGATTGTTTCTTTTAAAATCACATGGGGAATGTAATCTACAAATCAAAGTTTGCCATCACTTATTATTAGAACAAAATTATATTGATATGTGCTTACGAAGAGCAAGCTTGTTTTCTGCCTCCCTGGAGACTAGGACGCGGAACAATGGCTTCAAACTACAGGAAAGGAGATTCCACCTGAACATGAGGAAGAACTTACTAACTACAAGGAGAGCTGTTCAGCAGTGGAACTCTCTGCCCCAAAGTGTGGTGGAGGCTCCTCCTTTGGAGGCTTTTAAACAGAGGCTGGATGGACATCTGTTGGGGGTGTTTTGAATGCAATTTCCCTGCTTCTTGGCCAGGGGTTGGATTGGATAGCCCACAAGGTCTATTTGAACTCTAGGATTCTATTAGAACTGATTCTATTAGGAGACACCTTCATACAGAATGTCTACAAATAACTCATCTTTTCAGGAAATAAATTTCTCAACAACAACAACAAAAGAGCCAACAGCTTAATTTACGGGAAAATAGATACATGTCCAGTCTTGAATGTGTCATTTTTAAACGGACAAAAACTGGTTTCAAAAATAAACAGGCTTGCCTGAACTTTTAATCCTACCACTTAAACCCTTCCTTGAACAATTTATCACACCAAACTTCATCTAAGTAATCTGCCAATTCCTGGAATCCTAGATGACAAGGGCCATCCAGTGCAATCCTGCCAATTAAATCTTGCAGATCTACAATGGATCCTCCAGCCCTGCAAAGAAACAATTCCTTATCATGCACAGTCAGAATCTACACCACACTCTTGTCTCTTAGATTGATGTTCCCATTTCTCCATCCCAGTACTCCTCTGCAGCGGCCGCCCCTTCTTTCCGGTTCACCCTGTACTTACTGTCCGGGAGTTTGAGGACTCGCTCTCCAAGACTGTGGAAGAACTGGTGCCGCATGGCCTCATCTGCAGAGATCCGCTTCCTCCCTTCAAACTGCATTTGAGGAAAGAAATAATACAGGGAGAGAAAGATGTCAGGGTCTGAATCAAGGCTACAAATACACACGCTCTCCTGTCTGCTCCCATAAGGAAAGCCTTTTCCACCATGGAACACAGTTGGATAGATTAACTGGGGGACTACAACTCCCAAAACCCACAGCTATGCTGGCTAGGGAATTCTGAGATGAGTAGCTCAAAAAGAGTCCTGGTGCCAGAATCTCATCTCAAACTAAGACCAATGAGTCTTAAAACAGAAGGAGACTCTTAACACAGGCTTCCAGAAGAGGTACTTCATTCTCTCTTTTTGGATGGAAAAAAGGATAATCTGGGAATCTAGAGCCATTGGGGATCGCAAATGCCACTTAGGGGAAGCCTCAGGATCTCATTTTGCCAAACCCCTGCTCTAAAATAACATCCCTGTCAATTTTCATCTTGACGTGGAATGCCTCAATGTTTCCCAAGACTAAGAAGGAAACAGAGGTAGAGAGAAGAGACCAGGCAGGGAGGAAAGAGGACTCTAATGTCATACATATGATTGTATGTATTAAGACATTATAAGATTGCAGGAATGTATTATGTAATGAGAAGAAATTATTGTGTGTATAAAAGTTATAATGAAACAATGCAGAGATTTATGGAGAAAGAATTATTATATGTGTTTAAGATATAATAGAAACAAACAGAGGTAATTATATATAATAGAAATGTTATCAGATTGTAAAGAAGTTAAGAGAAGCAAATGTATGCGTCTATCATGCTGAATTTCATTCTTAACACACATCTAAGCCCTTAAGCTCCATCCATGCAAACAAGACTTCTCACCTGCAGCAGCTTCCCTAGGAGGTCCACCCCGTCGTTGTCCAGCCTGCAAAAGATCCGGGTGGGAGAAAGAAATGAGGGTCAAACCCACAACTTTCAGAAGAAAACAGAAACCCTGTTCCTAGGCCCACGAAATTGCAAATCGCCATACAGTGGTGCCGGTAGCTAAGGGGTCCATGAGGCCTAGCTTCTCTGTAGTTTGCAAGGTTTGCTGCACAGCTATCTTGAGAACACCTGTAATGTGTCATACACTTTCTCAATATGGGTTGGCAACTCATTGTTAACCAGAGGGCTCTGGACCCAAGCCAGAGGGCCAGCAACATTTCCCACTCTCAAGAAACAGGCCAAGTCTCTTTTCATCTGATCTGCCTCCCGAGAACTGAACACCTAGCAGGTCTCTCATCTCAGGCATCTTGAGTGCCTCCTTTTCAAGCCCTGAATGGAGCCCCCAGTAGCGCAATGGGTAATCTGGTTCAGCCCTTGTGCTGACTGAAATGTTGACCAAAAGGTCGGCAGTTGAAATTCGGAGAGCAGGATGAGCTCCCATCTGTCAGCTCCAGCTCCCCATGCAGTGATATGAGAGACACCTCCCACAGGATGGTAAAACATCAAACATCTGGGTGTTCCCTGTGTAATGTCCTTGCAGACGGCCAATTCTCTCATACCAGAAGCGACTTGAAGTTTTCATGTCAGGAGCAGACTTGAAGTTTTTCCAAGTCGCTCCTGACATGAAAAAAAATGCCCTGGATGGATAAAAGGCAGCTTAAGGAGGTATAGGATGCAAGAACTCTGATAAAAGCCTATGTCAGGGTTAAAGACTCCTTTTGGTGGCTCTCTTTGGTCAAAAGAGGATAACAGAAGAAGTGTATAAAGATGACTGCTCCCAATCAAGAGGTAGGTGGAAAACACCTAAAAGGTAGGCCAGAAGGGACTTGACACTATCTTAGAGCTTTAAGCTGCCCTCAAAAGCATGCAATGAATACTGATCCATATGATTTTCAGAAGCAAGAACACAGATTAAAATATAAATCAGCTATAACTGCACATGCCTGGATATTTGTCTACCTGTCTTTCTTTCATTTGTAGAAAGCAAGTTTACAGTCCTTAAGATTACAAAATGCTTGAATATTTGGGGGGGGGGAGGGGACAATGCAAATTGCCATACAGTGGTGCCGGTGGCTAAGGGGTCCATGAGGCCTAGCTTCTCTGTAGTTTGCATGGTTTGCTGCATTCTCTTGACAATCATACTTGGCTATGAGCAATCGCCTATGATGATGAATATTTTTCATTTCATTTTTTCTCCGCAAAATAAAAAGCAGAAAAGGCAAAAATAAAAAGGCACAACAGGCTCTCCTTTCCTCTGTTCAGGTGTGATAATCTGGATAGAGATCATCATGTTCCATTACAACTGTGCCAATACTTACCTAGGGGCATGGTTAATCAGGGCCTCGGGACGGTATTTGGGATAATTATAGGCTCGGAATTCTTCATTGGACAAGATTCCAGGCCACGTCTCTTCGTTGGGAGTCCCTGAAAACGGAAGGGAAGAGAAACCAGGATCAGAAAAGCTGCAAACATGGAACCAGCAAGACAGAAACTGTGGAGCAGAACACCACCTACTAATAAAATGGGGCTATAAGGAGTCAAATAGCAACCTTAAAAGGTAAAGGCTTCCCCTTGACATTAAGTCCAGTTGTGTCCGACTCTGGGAGGTGGTGCTCATCTCCATTTCTAAGCCAAAGATCCGGTGTTGTCTGTAGACGCCAGGGTTACGTGGCCAGCATGACTGCATGGAGCGCCATTACCTTCCCACAGAGGCGGTATTGATCTACTCCAATTTGCATGTTTTCAAACTACTAGGTTGGCAGAAGCTGAGGCTAACAGCAGGAGCTCACCCCGTCCGCAGATTTGAACCACCGACCTTCTGATCAACAACTTCTGCAGATTAGAAGTTTAACCCGCGGCCCCTAGCAATCCTAAGGCATAACTATTGTAGGGTTTTATCGGCAAGATTTCTTTAGATGGGATTGCCTTGCTCGGTAAGGATTCAAACTCTAGTGTCCCAGCATCCCACTCCCAACACTGGAACCATTACACCACACTGGCTCTCTAAGGAGTATTACAGATGTATGACTATCACATTACCTAGCAGCAGCCATTCCTCAAAGAATAAAGGGGAAGAGATGGGAAGCAGGGATATTCCATCAGCTCTGCTGAAACAGCCTCTCTTTTTGGTACCTCTCTCCCTGAACAACTCACACAACAGCTATCACTACAAATAGTCTGTTAACTTTAATATGAGGTACATGACTTGTTGTGCTATTTCTTCCTCCTCTTCCCTTTTTCGTTTTGTGCTGTGTCTCTCAAATAGGGGCAGGAAATCTCTTGGATTACAATCACATGCCCTATTTTCTTTTAATTGAAAAGGGCAGGATGTTTTCAACAAAATATTGCAACAATATTCAATATCAGTTTGTTTAAAATAAATAAATAAAAAGTAAAGGTTTCCCCTTGACATTAAGTCTAGTTTTGTCTGACTCTGGGAGTTGATGCTCATCTCCATTTCTAAGCTGAAGAGCTGGCATTGTCCATATGTCATGTGGCCGGCATGACTCTGTTACCTTCCCATGTACCTATAGATCTACCCACATTTGGATGTTTTCAAACTGCTAGGTTGGCAGGAGCTGGGGCTAACAGTGGGAGCTCACCCTTCTTCCTGGATTCGAACCGCCAACCTTTCGGTCAGCAAGTTCAGCAGCTCAGCAGTTTAACCTGCTGTGCCACCATCCCCCCCCCCTCCCGAAATAAATAAATTGATACATGCTTCATTTCATTAAGTCCTATCTTTTAGTAACTGACTGACCAACTGACTAAGTGGGACAAAGCCAGTTATAATATTCAGCATAACGTTATAATGCGGGCTGCTCTCTGACTCTCCCATTTCTGCACTGAATTTCCATGCAAGGATGCCTTGGATTTTTGTCCAGATTGTACCTAATATCCGAAAAATGAAGTGCAGTTGCTCCTCAACTGTGGAGCCTGGGAAGAGCGGTCGTCCTGTGGACATCTCATAGAAGATACAGCCCACACCCCTGTAAAGAAAGAGATAATAACCAAGAGAGAGGGAGAAACAGAGAAAGGGAAAGAAGGGGGGGGGGCAGAAACAGAGAAGAACAGGAGTTATTGGCAGCAAAAAAAAGGTACAGCAAACAACCACTATTTCTTGTGCTCAATATAGCCATTAGTTCTTTTGCTTGACTTCGATTCTGCCATTTGTTCATCAGTTCCTTTGACTAAAACCCTCTTGGTGACATATCTTAATACCTTTTCTATCTTAAAAGTAATTAAAAATATGGTCCCAGGTTCTGTCCAAATGTATCTGAAACTCCGAGTCACACCAAATTCCACAAATGAAATCCACTCCACATATTAATGATATCTGCAGACATTTAGCCACTGTAAAACATTTCTGTTGTTTTGGTTTGTTTAAGGGTTTTTTTAATAGATAAGGGATAACAAAGATTCCCAGTAGCTAGTGAATGGAGATCCAGCACCTTTTGTTCCATCCAAGATAATTAGAAGCAGAATTATGCAAATATATAAAAATATGCCTAGAGCAGTGGTTCTCAATCTGTGGGTCCCCAGGTGTTTTGGCCTACAACTCCCAAAAATCCCAGCCAGTTAACCAGCTGTTAGGATTTCTGGGTGTTGGGAACTTACAGGTTGAGAACCACTGGCTTAGACTGCATCATTTGGGAGGGATCACAGAACCATATTGTTGAAAGAGACCACAAAGGTCATCCCATCCAAAGCCAAGCTGCCCTGCCTGTGCACAAACAGATAGCCATGCAGCCTCTGCTTAAACGCCTCCAGAGCAGGCGGTCATTGACGGACTCCTTACCACATGTCAATCTGCGTAGAGTACTCAGTGGAGCCTAGCAGGATATCAGGTGGCCGGTACCACAGTGTTACTACCTCATTGGAGTAGGTTTTGGTAGGAATGGATTTTGCCCGGGCTAATCCTGAAAGAAACAAAAATACTAGATAATATATTGGCAAGCCAAAGCCACAGAGCAAGAGAGGACACAGCTGACTTGAACTTACCAAAATCTGCTAGTTTGAGCTCCCCTCTCTCATTAATGAGCAAGTTCTGGGGCTTGAGGTCTCGGTGCAGCACCTTCTGGCGGTGGCAGTAGGCCAGGCCACGCAGGAGCTGGAACAGGAACAACTGGAAGAGGAAACAACACCATCCAGGTGAGCTCTCCCCCTTGTGTACATATTCAAATTCCACATGACCCAGAAAGCCATTTGTAATATTCTCCTCATCAACTAAGAGAACAGGCAGGATCCAGATTCAGTCATATTTAGAACAGATCTATTGGAATCAATGGTGAAATTATCCAAAGTATCTGTGAGCTTGTCCAAGACTGGACCCAACCCATACAAAACAAATGTACTCATGAAAATGCAGCCAGTTTGTTAACTTAGTCAAACAATGCGAGTTTCTTTTGATAACACTGCCTTCTTTTCCTAACACAGCTTGAAATATATTTGATGATGATAATAATAATAATAATAATAATAATAATAATAATAATAATAATTTCAACAACTTTATTTGTATCCTATCCCATCTCGCCACCGGGGACTCAGGATAGTTCACAACAAAAATGGCAGCCATTCAATGCCAGAAGTACACAATAAATAAAACAAATACTATAACACAGGTAAACAAAGCAAATAGCAATAAACCAAAACAAAACAAAAACAAAAAAAATCGAACAGGCATTTCATGCAAACATTAAAAGCCATGTCGATAAATTAAAAACACATATCCATATTTAAAAGCCTTATCCATTAAACATTCATTTCACAGGAAGCCAGATGGTTAAGCATGCAATTCCACAAGGGCCTGGGTGCATAGGTAGGTTTTTAAATAATTTCCTAAAAGAGGGGAGCATAGGGGCCATTCTAATTTCTTTCGGAAAAGAGTTCCAGAGGCAGGGAGCAATTGCAAAAAAGGTCCCCTTCTCTTGTCCCCGCCAACTATGTTTGAGATGGAGGTGGGGGCAAAAGGAGGGTCTCACCAGATGAATGTAGTGACCGGGCAGGTTCGTATAAGGAGAGGCAGGAGTAGACAGAATATATCAAAGAACAACCTAAAGACAACACTATGGAACACGATTTGTGTTCCTGGGTTCTTGTCTCCTGTGCTATTCTAATAATATAATATAATATAATATAATATAATATAATATAATATAATAATATATACATATAATATTTATAATATTTTAATGTAATGCAATATAATACTAATATTATATATATATATATATATATATATATATATATATATGTAATATTACTAATAATATTGCAATATAATGAAAACAGAAAATAACACTTTCAAACCAGGAACAGTTTTTTTTTCAAATTTTGTTACATAGAGTTAACTATACAAGCAATTTTTATGAAACCCTTGCATGGGATATAACAATCGAGCATAATACTGGAGATCTGAGGAAATATCCTAAGTTATGTCCAAGTGTGGTCCTAGAATCTGCCACAGGATACACATAATTCTTTTTCCAGTTTTGAAAAAATCCATACAATATTTGAATTGACTTTATGTGCATCCACACATCAAATACAAAACATGAGAGGATTTTCAGTTGCCAAACATAGCACCCTCAGAGAATGAATGTCCTCAATGAACCATGAAAAGCGAATGGAGGAAATGTAAGCAAACTCAAGAATAATCAGTGTCTATGCAGTAGAGATATCGTAGTGGGAATGAGCATTTGGAGTATATTCTTGAAGCTAGTAAGATTGCAGAGATGCCAGATGAACTGTGGCAGGCAGGGAAGCCAATTTTCAATAAAACATCAAGAGTGCACTGCATGTGTTTGCACATGTATGTACACACACACACACAACCTTTATTTTTACTGCTTTACATTTTCCTTTATCTTAAAAAACATACAGTATAGTTATCTGGAAAAGAGGCCAGAAATAAACATGCATGGAAGCAGGAAAGGGGAAATGGGAATTATTTGAACATGTATAACATTGACAAGTTCTCAACACCATGTCAACAGAAAGGGTGACAGGTCTTCTCCTACCCTCACAATTATACAGTATGTGTATTTATACCTGAGACTTGAATATCAGAGTGTTAAAGGTGCCACACATCTACTTTTCTCCTCCTTTCTTTAGCTACCTTTTATACTAAAACAGAGTAAAACTGTTACACTTTTGGGGGAAGAAACACAACAAAAATGGCATCCAGCTCTAGCGGGGAATCTCATGCTGGTTCTGAGCCTGTGATTGTAATTTTGGTGTAGGTACATTTAAGTCAAATAGGATGTTAAAGCAGTGCCAGAGATCTAAACAGGCAGATGGATAGGAATCAACACATACCTTCACATTGTGCATATTTATTACATTGCCACAGTCATCTAGATACTGTTTCAGGTCTTTATCCTGTGGGAAAAGGGAGACACAAAATTGACATGTTAAGGGTACGTTTAGTACAGTGGTTCTCACCCTTGGGTCTCCAGATGTTTTGGCCTTCAGCTTCCAGAAATCCTAATAGCTGGTAAACTGGCTGGGAGTTCTGGGAGTTGTAGGCCAAAACACATGGGGACCCACAAGTTGAGAACCACTGGTTTAGTAGGTCAGCTTGGTTTACTGCCATGGGATAAAGTCATTCACTTGCATGTATTTAGAGATGCGAGCAGCTCCCACAACAATCAGTAAGTCTTGATTCTGGTGCACTGAACCGTATTATTCATGATGAAGGCAAAGGGAAGGACTCCTCCTCAGGAGGCATAGGAATCCCAGTGGAAGACTGACCACAACAAAGATGGACACACAATTCTGAGGCATGGAGTTGACTGGGATATTAAATACACAGTCTACATCAGGCATGGGCAAACTTCGGCCCTTCAGGTGTTTTGGACTTCAACTCCCACAATTCCTAACAGCTGGAGTTGAAGTCCAAAACACCGGAGGACCAAAGTTTGTCTACATCCTTCTCCCTGCAGCTTAATCAGATTGAGGAGTCTGAACTGAGGCTCCCCTATCTCCTGATGCTACAGCAGTCACAGCTAACAAGAAAAAGATTCAATGCTAACAAGAGAAGGATTGAATGGAATCCTATGATGAACTCAGTCTGAGCAGGTGGAGTTCCTGTTTTGACGAGGAAAGTTTCATTTGCACAATGTGTCCTCGGTTGTATTGGGCTTATCATAATTCTGCTGCAGAATCACAAGGGATTTTTGAGGGCAAACTAGGTTCCTTGCACATAGCAGATGACCTCTGACCATACTCCCTGAAAGTTTCCTGTTGCTTCAAGGTCACTAGATGGTCATAGGTGAGGAGTGGGCAACATTCAATATCAGGGAAGCCATACCAACACCCCTCAAGCCCACCAGTTCCTTCCAAATTTGCTGCTGTGTTTCTTCCCTTTCAAACTGACTTGCATGTAATGTCTCATTTCAACCACTGCACCACCAATTCACGCAAATCCCCTCTGATGAACTAGAAAAGACTTCATGTCATTTTAGAGTTTTATTTTTGGCAGAAAAAGTGCATTTTTCAGGGGATTATTTTTGGGAAGGGTTCGGGGAGAGAGAAAGCCAGCAAAAGGGTCAACCACCAGGCAATTTCCTTAACATTTTAGGTAGTTTAGGGAGGGAACTGTCACCTCCGAAATCAATTAAGGTGGACTCAATAAAGACTTCAGGGATTGAAAAAAATAAAAACGAAAAGGGACCCAGGGGCCACATGTGGCCTGTGAGTTGATCTTTCTTCACTCCTGCTTTAAAACATGGTGCATGTACCCCATATACATGGTTTTGCCAGGAGGAATATGTGCCTTGTTTTAAATTGGAGATGGGAGAGGATTTCACTCCAATTGGAGGCTCGGCTACAGCAATGACCCAGAGAGGGTGCAAAAGCATCCTCAGTCACAGTGGAATTCAACCCCACACTGAACAAATCTCAAGTCCTCGTTAAGGAGCAGTTTAGTTAGTTTAGTATAGACTAAGGGTTTCCCTTCTGCCATGTATTCTGAATGACAGTTGGGAATGTATCTATTTTGTTTTCTCACTCTGTTTCTGCTCTCGTTCTAATTGGTTGTTTAAAATGGATACTTTACTACTGCAATTTTTTTGAATCTGACTTTTGCCTTCTTACACTTAAGTATGGAAAGTATGTGCTGTGTGCTTTGAGATCTCTCTCTGTTTGTGTGTCAGGAGAGATGTAGTGCTTGGATGATTTTGCCCTCTCTTGGAACCTTAGAAGGCATGGATGTTAGAGTAGTTCAGATCCAGTTCCTGGTTATTAAGAAATGCAGTTATTTCTTATTATTGTAAATAAACCTTTTGTGATTTTTTAAAATATTGGACACGGCATGTTTGCCTCCTAAACTCTAAATTCTTTACAGCCACATCACAAGGCACTTCACACTTTGCTTGCTAATGAGCTAATGCTCACCTTTTGTATCTTGTTTGATTTTTGGATGCTCTGCTATATTTTAGGGTAGTTTTCCCTAACATAACCCACCTCTACTGTTAGGCATTTATAGTCACTTTGCCTTCCCCAAAAAAAGATCACAGCAATAGTCTACTTTACAGAGTACTGAACATGAAGGAGGTCATGTATGTGAAATATTGATCATTCTTGGAAATGTTAAATGTATGTTTCATCTACTGTGATGATTGTCTTTTTCAGAAAATTAAACTTTTGGGAATCAGGACCTACCTAAGAAAAATGATCTTTCTATCTTCCTATTGAAATGTCTTAATTACAATGATACTGAGACATCACCAAAAACAATTGATTTCCCGTCATAAAACTACAGTCTTCTTCAGCGATAGTTTTGCTCATTTGTCATTTAAACATCATGTTTGTTCAAACCAACTTGGCACAATTATTTGTTTGTTCACCTGATGCGCACTTTATTGCTCCTTTTTCCAGTTCACAAACAAAAACAAATTCCAATTTAAAGCTGTGTTTACTCACTAAATACTCGAAGACAAGCGTGAGGGATTTCTCTGTATGGATGATATCATGCAGGGTCACAATGTTGGCATGTTTCAAGTCTTTTAGAAGTGAAACTGAAGGGGAGAAAGAGGGAGAGATAAAGTGAGACCATAAACTCCTCTACTGTCTACAGATTTTCAAACTCTTTATGATTTGAGAGAATGGCTCACACATTGCATAAAATGAAGAAAACTGAACCTTGCTGTGAGTTCAGTATACACACTGGGGTGAGGGCTATCTGTTGTATTCCTGTATGGCTCTGTGATCTGGTTTCCTGTGTAATTCTATAGCACAATGTTGGAAATGGACTTATATAGAGAAGTTGAGCATCCATTATTTGGAATTCAAAAATCCCCCAAAATCAAAAATGGTTAAGATGGGTAGTTGAGATAGTGATGGTTTGCTTTCAGATGGCTCAATGTACACAAACATTTTTCATGCACATTATTAGAAATACTGTGTATAAAATTATCTTCAGGTTATCTGTATACAGGTGTAAACATGAATAAATGTTGTGTTTGGACTTCGGTCTCATCTCCAGGATATTTCATTATGTATATGCCATAGTATTCCAAAATCAGAAGAAGAAAAATCGAAAGTACATAACAATTCTGGTCCCAAACATTTCAGGTAAGAGATAGACAACCTGTGTATAAAAGCAGACACTACAACAAAATATTGCTCTGTGCCCCCAGTGGGTACCATGCACACTAACAATATTTCTTAGCCAACTTTCAAATTTTTCCAAGATTGGTTGTAATTTTTTTTAGAAGATCAGTGTCAAGCAAATAATTTCAAATACTTTAACAAGCTAGTTAAAATTAAACACAATTGCTAATATGACAGCTTCAGCTATTATGCAACAATGGCGATTCAAAGCCGGAGAAAAATAACATTTCAAAAGCCCTCATTAAAAGAAACCCTTAAATTGGAACACTTTGACAAGCTAGTTACAATTAAAAACAATTTCTAATGTCTGACAGCTTCAACTCTGACACAACTGTGATTCAAAGCCACCGAGAAACAAAGATTGTTTCAAAAGCCCATTTTAAAAGGAGCTAGACCTCAACCTACCTTCCCGGATGGCTGTGCAAGGGGCGCCTTCTTCATGCTCAAGACGGATTTCCTTCAAGGCCACCAGGTTGTCGGTGAGCTTGCTCTTTCCCTTGTAGACAGTGGCATATGTTCCCTGAAGCGGAAAAAACACTGCTGAGGATACTCAGTCAATGCCTAACCTCTTTTCAGTTTGCCCACTCTCCAACACAAGACCCCTCTCAGTTTCAAGCTTTACCTTTAACTTCAAGCTTTACCTTTAACTACTCTCGTGTCACCACAAAACACATATCACACATTTACAGATGCTCATAAATGGCATGTAAAACTAAAAATTCAAAATTCCTAGGTCTAAATCTGATAAGGGCAGTGAGCCTACCTTTAGGCTGTTCTTCAGGTGAGGGATCAGATAACAGCATACTCCTTGGTAGAAAACTAATGAGTCAGGGAGGAGGCTAGAATCCTTCTCTCCCAATTACCTACCTTGCCACATAGAGGAAATACACAGTACGGGGGGAAAAACAGTCATACATAATCCCACTTGCAGGTTAAGATAGTACAAACCAGACAGAAGTTTTCTCATCACTGTGAAAACAACTACTGTGCCTCAATCTGTCCCCTGATATCTTTCTCTCATATACCTCATGTTTTTGTTGTGTGCCTTCAAGTTGTTTCTGACTTATGAACCTAAACTGCAATGGTTCCCAACCTTTGGGCCCCCAGGTGTTTTGGACTTCAACTCCCAGAAATCCCAGCCAGCTTACCAGCTGTTAGGAACTGTGGGAGCTGAAGTCCAAAATACCTGGAGGCCCAGAGGTTGGGGAACTATTGCAAGGGAACTTATCATAGGGTTCTTTTTTTTTGTGTGCAAGATTTGCTCCAACTTGGTAGCCAATGTAATTCCCTTCAAACTAGTGTTATGTGCTTTTTATAAGCTCTAACAGCCAGTAACCTAGCCACTTCATTCTGCTCTTGCTGCAGCTTCCAAGTCATGTTCATGTCAGCCCTTCAGGAAGAGCATTCATTGCAGTGATCCAATCAGGAAATTGCTGCAAGTCGGTCGTGATGGGGAGAATGCAGGCAAAATAATTAACAGCTACTGTATAAGGAGATTCCAAATAGGAGAAAAGGATAGCTGTGATTGAATCAGAGCCAGCGTGAGATAACTAGGATTGGGGGGGTCATTCCCAAGGCCACCTAAGAAACAATGAATAGGATATAGTTGTAGAAATATTTTCAACACCTGATTGCCTTGAGTAGCGCAGGGTGAATTCTCTGATCTGTGGTGAAGCAGAATGATTTTTCTCTTGACCTGACAACCTCAAAAACGGTGAATACAACCCCCTTCCCTCCTTTATATCCAAGAGCCCCTAGATGGGCTGTCAATAAACCCATTTTGCGGATTTGGGATTGCAACTGTGATATAGGTCAACACTGAGCTTGAGATTTTAGATGAAGTCCTGGAGAACGTAAGATTTTTCATGCGAATTGATGGCTTTCAAATTAATGTACCAAGGGGGAAGGGGTAAAAAAAAAGGGAGGGGGCATCCTAAGACCATTTTGGAACAGGGACCAAGAAACCTTAAATCCAAAGCCCCAAATGCCGGGCTTTAGCACAGCAGGTTAAACCGCCAGCTGCAGAAAATCTTGCTGATCAAAAGATGGACAGTTCAAGCCCAGGCTGGGGTGAGCTCCAGGTTGGGGTGAGCTTCTGTTCACCTAGCAGTTTGAAAACAGCAATGTGAGTAGATAAATAAGTACTGCTTTGGAAGGTAATAAAAGCTACCCATGTAGACATGCAGGCAATTTGATCAGGAGAGCATCTAAAGACAACAAAGCTCCTCGGCATGGAAGATGGAGCAACGGCACCTCCCTGTGGCTGGAGTTGAGCACAGCCTCCAGATGCCGGAGATGGAAAAAGATGGGAAGCCTTTACCTCTGTTTATGTACTGTCTGCCTTGTTAATTGTATCACGACATTAAATATTTGATGCATATGTATACTGTAATCTGCCCTGAGTTCCCTCAAGGAGATAGGATGAAAAATAAAGTATATTATTATTATTATTATTATTAATATTATTATTATGGTTCTCTCCACTGGGCAAAACAGATTTACTCAAGTTGAGTGTAACAAATCCACTATGAACAATATTGCTGAAATGTTAAGAGCGGGATTTCTTTTTGGTGTAAACAGGCAAGGAGATGTAATACTAGTTAAGTCCAAGTTTGGTGTACTACCTATAATACTGGGTCAGGACTCAAGAGGACCAGGTTCAAAACCTTAGGATGTTTGGGTAGAGCCATTAACACACAGTCAAACCTAACTCACAGTGGTTCTGTCAGAAAGCTCAAAAGGGAAAATCATGCGAACACCAATTAGCTCTTCTAGAGAAAGGGAGAACAACAATGACCACCTTAAATAAACTCTCAAAAGTAATATAAAAACAAAGATTTCTCAGCCAAGATATAGTAGTCAATAGTTACTACAAGTTCTTCTTCAACTGAGGTCCTACACAATGCCTCCATTCCTGCCTAAGATGTAGTAACAAAGTACTGGATAAGGACTGGTTCAAATTTCCACTCAGCCATAAAATTCACTAGGTGGCCTTGGCCCAAACCCAGGTCCCTCAGCCTGAATCACAGGGGATTGTTGAAAAAATAAGTGAGTTTACTGTCTTGAGTTCACAGTGGGATAGAAATGAAGTGAACGGATAAATAGATAGTGACAGCACTCACCTCTCCCAGCTTGTCCAGCTTCACGTATGTCTCCAACTTCCCAAAACCGATCTCTGACTATGAAAGAAAGCACACAACGTGAGAGGCTGCTCTTTCCTGGTTGTGGGTGCTCTAAAAGACCAGCAGGAGTGGTGGCAATCTATCTATGTTCTGGGCACTGATTCAACTCCAATGAGGACACAATAGCCTCATACAGAGTGGGGAGGTAGAGGTTCTCACTTACCAAAGAGACCCTCCGTAACCGTCTGCTCAAAGGCTTGTCAAAGAGAGGACTGTTGAGAGTTAGCTTCTCCAGGTAGCCTTCAGGCAAACGGATGTCAGCTGGGAGTGACAAGCGCTTGTTTATGTCCTAGATTGAGCAGGGAGAAGTCAGGTCAGCCTTGTTACTAAGATCCCCCAAGCGACAAGCATGCAAATATTTTTGCTTACTCATGAGAAAAGACCCACTCATGAGCAAAAATTAGGCTAAGAAAAATATGTGTAGGCTGGTGATGGAGAAAGAGAGAATGTTGATTTTTTTGCACTGGTCTTTTGGACTAGCCCCTTCCTCCGTGGCCAGTAAGGATCCCAAGCGGGCTGCCAAAAGATTCTGCCCTGTTTTTCCAGCCTGATTATTCCCCTGCATGGAATTCCTAGTTGGAAATTGAGATCGGACATGGTAAAATATAAGATCAAAGCTGTGGTACAGCTTTAGGCTAAGAAAGATCCCCCAAGCGACAACCATGCAAACATTTTTGCTTACTCATGAGAAAAGACCCACTCATGAGCAAAAATTAGGCTAAGAAAAATATGTGTAGGCTGATGATGGAGAAACAGAGACTATTGATTTTTTTGCACTGGTCTTTTGGACTAGCCCCTTCCTCCGTGGCCAGTAAGGATCCCAAGCGGGCTGCCAAAAGCATTCTGCCCTGTCTTTCCAGCCTGATTATTCCCCTGCATGGAATTCCTAGTAGAAATTGAGAGCGGACATGGTAAAATATAAGATCAAAGCTGTGGTACACCTATTGCTAATGAATCCACAATTACAACACTTCAATTGATGCCACACTGACCAGAAATGAGCAGTGCCCAATGCTTTCTGACAGCTTGTTCAGAGGCAAAGTTTATTCTGCAGCATCCCTTTCTTAAGACGATTCAACAGGATTGCCTTAAAGCTTGTGCAATTCGGCTGGAGGGCAAGCCGTTTTTGGTATCCGAATTTCGTTGGGTACCCAGATCTGTCTTTGGGAGCCTCTCGAAAATCAGCTAATGGAAATATCTGTTTTCGGCTAGGCAGCCAAAAGATCCAGGCAGATCCGGCCCATTAAGTGGCAATGGGGAACTTATGAGACTCCTCTTTCCACTCCTGGGAACCTTTTCTTTCTTCCTTTCAAGGGAGTCTGAGTTTGAGCAACGGGTTTAAGGAAGCACCCCTCCTGGGATCCTTTCCTTTCAAGGGAGCCTGGGTTTGAGGAACAGGGTTAAGGAAGCACCCCTCCTGGCACCTTTCCTTTCTATTTTTCAAGGGAGCCTGGATTTGAGGAACAGGATTAAGGAAGCACTCTTCCTGGCACCTTTTCCTTTCTTCCTTTCAAGTGAGCCTAGGTTTGAGCAATGGGGTTAAGGAAGCACCCCTCCTGGCACCATTTCCTTTCTTCCTTTCAAGGGAGCCTGAGTTTGAGGAAGCACTCCTCCTGGCACCCTTTCCTTTCTTCCTTTCAAGGGAGTCTGGGTTTGAGAAACGGGATTAAGGAAGCATTGTCCGCAGGGAAGAAGGAAGGGGAAGAAGCCATGCCCAGCAGCCACGTACACCCTTTCAGGCAAAAAAAACACGGCAACTGAGCCCTTGACATTATGGCTGTCCAGACAAGCCAAACAAGCCAAAGGAAAATGGCTAAAATGGATCAGGGCACAAGTCTACCTTAAAGTTCCTCAAGACACTTGGAGGAAATACCATGACAGTAGCGAGTTTCATTCACAAGGTTCCCAGGCAATTTTCTGCGAATGAAGCTGAAATCATGCCACAAACTATTGAGTATTTTAGAGATCTGATTAGTTTTTCCTGAAGTTATTTGCTACACATTTTCTTAGACCTGAGACTTGAAACTGTTTTCATGGGAGACAGAGGAGTTGTGTGAACTTCCCCATTTCTATCCGTTCCCTTTCATGGCTCTGTCCACAAAGGAATTCATATTGTACAAAAAGGTAGACAAAAAAGTACACTATCCTGTGAAATCCTGGGATTTTTAGTTCCACGTAGTAAGGTCAAATTCCTCTGACAACCATCTGGATTCTTTAAGATGGAAATAGGGCAGTTAAAAGGGGAGTTATGGTGCTGTAATTGTGCATTGTCAAAGGGAGACAAGAATCCCCATCATGAACTATCTATCAGAATCTCCAAGGTCCGCACCTCAGTGGAGATCTTGCGTGTTGGGTTGTTGCGCATACGCACTCGGACTGGAGACTGCACCTCATCCGATGATGTCCCCGATGCCTGGTCACTCTCACCATCTGAACCCATCTTGAGGTCTTCTTGGACAATTTCTGTGCCAAGGGAAGGCAGAGACGAAGAAAGAACAGGCAATGAGAATGAGCAGCCTCCTTCCTCCCAACCAGTTTCCTCTAACAACTGTGAAACTGGTCTTTGGGGAGCATTAAACCCTTTCTTCCATATGGAACCACTTTGTAAGTACTAGATATTCAGCAGCTGTTAGTCTGAATATTCTGTACTTTTTCTTAATAACAACTCTATCTGCATCAAGCCTATTCCATCAGTTTTGTTGTGTGTCGACTTACAGACAAGGCCTTTTCTGCACATGGAAAGACTATGTCACACGGTAGAGAAGAGGGTATCATAAAAAAAAAAAAACTTCTCCATGTCAGAAAATTCCTGTAAATAGAAAACCAGTGCAGGTGATAATGTTGATAAACTAGCTTTTCATCTGCAGGGATTTTTCCACAGTGGAGCATTCGCAAGTTCTGGGTTGCTGTGAGTTTTTGGGGCTGTATGGCCATGTTCCAGCTACATTCTCTCCTGACATTTTGCCTGTATCTGTGGCCATAGAGCATGAAAAACTCACAGTCACCCAGTGATTCTGGCCATGAAAGCCTTCAACAACACATTCACAAGCTCCTTCCCACTGTACTTTGCAGATGCAGAGTCAACTTGACCATCTAACCTTGTGGCACAAAAATCTAGTCACTTTGGACAAGGTGTCCCAAGTGATCCTTCTCTTACCCCATCACTTCAACTCTTCAACCCATTAAGTCTATAAAATATCACCCAGTAATAATTGTTCTTGTGTGCCTTGATATCATTTCCAACTTACAGCAACCCTAAGGTGAATTTATCATGGAGTTTTCTTGGCAAGAATATGGTCAGAGGGCTTGTATTTGCCTTCTTCTGAGGCTGAGAGCATGTGACTTGTCCAAGGTCACCCAGTGGGTGTCCATGACTGAGCTAGGATTCAAAATCTGGTTTCCAGAGTCCAAATAATGTGTTACTATTACCACTACTATGTTTTAAAATATATAAAATATTAAAAATCCTACAAAATTATACTCCAAAACCAATGTTTAGTAATGACTCCCCAATAGCAATTAAAAAGAACGTAATTCCACCCTCCATAAGGATCTTTGCACTTTTATAAAGTGATGCTCCCAGGCTTCAGATTCATGTTTAAAATGTAGCAACACTGATATCATCATTATAATCCCATCCTCTAAGGGGGAAAAGCATTTCAGATAACAATTACATGGAACACATTATTTTTGAGCTTTTTGTCAGGCTTTAATTCCCTTCACTCTCACTATTAGCTAAGCTGATTGATGCTGATGGGAATTACATTCAACAGCATCTGGAAGCCCATCATTTGCCCATCTCTGGCACTGACTCTTGCTTATTCTGAGATTTGGAACATCTTGAAAAGCATCAGGGACCTGAAAAACTTTGTCCAAACAAACTATTTCAATGTCTTTTTTAATGGTATAATGATTTTATAGCTGCGTCACTTGCAAGAACCCAGAAGGACAGGAAAACAGATATTACACAGCGTTTGACTTTTTCCTCCATTTGCCTCAGTACTGACAGCATTGACTGGCAGCAAATAACCAAAGTTTGTTTGGGGAAAGAGCACTGACCAAAATGGCCAAGGGCTGGCCCTGGGACCTTTTATGTGCCAACATGTTTTGTTTGAGTTCATGTTATGTTGAAAGTACAATTCTTTGAATCCTCAGCAACTATACTGAGTAGGGATTTTTATGAGAAACCATTTCAAAACAGAAGTTTTTTCTCTACAGGAAAAAGAAATGCAGCTAAACCAGTTCAGAAGTGTAGCTGACACAAAAGGAAGATGCAGGGTTTCATATTCATGTTGATAAGAGGTCATCCCTGAAGCAAAGCTGAAAACCAGGTATGTTCAGCATCCTTGCCAAGACCAAGCATCAGGCCAAAGTCCTCCCAAAGCCAAGGAAGGGAATCCAGGACTCAGAGCTGCCTAGACTTCTCACCCAAGGGATTCCCCAGCTCTACTGCTGCCTCATTTGACGAAGGGAGGTCAAAGGAGCCAACAAGTGAGTTGGGATTCTCGAGTCTCTCAGTGAGCTTGCTGGTATGGACAGAGCCAGTGTACCCACCATGGGGAGCCCTTGAAGGCAGTACGCAGTGAGAGGCGCAATAGTCACCTAGTCGGGCGGTGCGGTTCAGGTGAGCGCTCAGGCTGCGGGTGACGGCCAGGCGGGGCCTGCGGAAGGAGCCTGCGTAGTGATGCAGGAAGGCGTGAACGCTGCGGGAGGTGCTAGGACGCACACTCTTCACTGTGGGGCCTGAGCGGGAGGAAGGGAAGGGGAGCCCATGGATGGACAAATGGACACACAGGCAGGGAAAACGAGGTGGAAGAAATGACACACACAAATGTGGCATGGGGTGCATGATATATGAGGGGGACCAAAAGAAGCAAAAAGGGGAGAAAGGGATGTAACAGGAGAGACACCAGTCAGGTGCAGCAGCAGCAGCAGGAGGAGAGGAGAAGGGTGATGCAGTTGGGTCATGGAAAATAAGACAAAAAACAAGGAGAATGGAGACCAGAGATCCAAGGTAGAAATATATATCCCCATTGCCCATGTTTGAGGAATCGAGGAAGAAAGGGAAATATAAGCCCAGGGGTGTATCCAGGGAGGAGGAATGGAAATTGCAAGCATACTCCAAAGGAGGGAGAGCACAATAACCCACCAATATCAATGGGTGGGGAAGCCACACATACAGAGAAGAAAGGTAGGGAGAAAACAGAGCAAAAAGCACACCCGGAGGAACGGAGGAACGGCGCCATCATGCAAGCCAAGGGAAATCACAGAGCCACAGAGCAAAGAAGGTGGAAATAAAGCAGATACACAAAAAGAAAAGAATAGGGAGGGGGAAAAAAGAGAAATATGAAGGAAAGAAAAACCAAAGAAAAATCAAACAGAATGGAAATCAAACTTAAAAGTGAACCCTTGGCAGAGTGATGTGGAGTGGGTATAATGGGGAAGGAAGACTTACCTGAGAGGATTAGCCTTCTCTCCAGCATTGTGGTTAATTGAAAACGTCCCCACCTGATAGATTACAATGAACCCAAAGACACCACCTAGTCTGATTCCTTATAACCAAGGATTGGCTGCAAGTACATCAAGGCCCTTACCACACTGAAATGGACAAAGCATAGAGTGTGGCTTCTAGTGAAGTCTCTAGGATAGTGGTTCCCAGCCTTTTTTTTTGGCCAGGAACTTGACCAGGGACCACTTTGACCAGGGACTACTCTTCAATAGTAGTACCAAAAGGGTTACGAACCAGTTTTTGGTCAACTTTAGATTTTGTTTGGTTATTTGGAGTGCAGATTTTGAAAACTGCATTGAACAGACCACATCAGCTCTAGTTTTTGATGCAGAACATATGCCACCCAGTAGTCGCCATCTGCTCACCCAAAGAAATCCATATTTAATAACCTAGAGCTGATGTGGTAGTAGTAATCTTTTGTGGGTAGTCAGCCTCTCCCCTCCTGACATCCCCATTGCCTCAGCACTATCAGAGGGTTTCACGAGACCAGTCGCTCTCATTGCCACGTGTTTGAGGCAACGGTGTAGTAATGGTGAGGGCCTGGACCATATTCTTGGGGACCACTGATGGTCCACAGACCACAGGTTGGGAACCACTGCTCTAGGATATTTATCAAATTCCTTAAAATCATATTCTTAAAAACAAAATGTGTACCCTCGTTATTGCATAACCAGGGTCAGCTGAGTATACCTATAAAAGTTACATTTTGGTCAAAATGACATGTTCAAACTAGATCACTTCTTTCCCCAACTTTGTAAACAACTCTTCCTTTGTCTTTTGTCTCTACCCATCCTTCTTCTGTATCTTGCCTTGCCAGGGGGCACTTACTCCCAACAAGCTGGCAAGAAGATTTGGGGAAGTCTACTGATGGGTCCTGTTCTTTCCCTTCTATAATGGCATGATTTTACAACAAGGACCAGCATTTCCCTTAGCAGGCAATGTTTGCATCCGAATTTGATAGATGCCACACGAGGAAGGCTAAACTATTTATTGTCTTGTTTGTAAACAAATATGTTTGAGCATGTTAGAATGTCATGCTGCCCCCTGGCAATAAAAGTCTAACAACAGACTGCTGACATCTCCATCGGAGCTCCATGGTGAAGAGGGGAGTAGCTGTGGCAGGCACCAGTTTGGTGACAAGTTTTAACTGGTGTCTTTATCCCTGGATAAGCGGGGGAGGGGGAGTATGTGGGTAAGAGTGTCTGTAAACCCCACTAAATCCATGGGGATATTGCAGTAATCTGGAAATGCAGAGAGGAAAACTGCAGAACAAAGACATTACCACTTTGCGCTCCATGTGAAACCTAATGGGTCATTAAGCTATAGCCACATTTTCTTTTCAAGTATTATTCTAATGATATTGACATCAGGATTTAAGAGCAAAAAGAAATCTTGGAGACAGCAGTTATTCAAAGCTTTGGTGAATCTCCTTTTCTTTTAATAAGAGAAATGTTGTAAGTTGTTATTAAGCAATGTTTAGGCTATGGACTGATATCAGTAAGCCTTTTAAAACAAGGCAAAAAGGAAAACCTGTAAAGCGGTAGTTCCCAACCTGTGGGTCCTCAGGTGTTTTGGCCTCCAACTACCAGAAATACCAGCCAGTTTACCAGCTGTTAGGATTTCTGGGAGTTGAAGGCCAAAACATGTGGGGACCCACAGGTTTAGAACCAATGGTGTAAAGTGATATAAAGATATAGATAACTGCTTTCTGAACTGTGTGTTGTGACACATCAGAGTGTCAGCTGCAGTGTAGGTATATCACACGAATATAAAGCAAAACTTCTGAGTATATGAAATAAACAGGAAATAATATATTTTTAAAAATATAAATGAAAGATATTAATGAGGTATGTTGTGTCCACATGCATTTTGTTATTACAATGTATGTATGTATGTGTCCATATCTCTTGTAAAGGGTTGGTTCAACCTCCGGTTTGCTAGTAAAACTGAATGACTATGTTGCAAAATGATAGGTGTCTAAAAGATAGTGTGTCGCCAACATGAAATGTTTGGAAAGCTCTAATACAAATGCTTGAAATAAAAGAGAAACTCTTTTAAATCAGAAGATTGGTTGCTTTTGTGCAATTAAAGTTGGCGTTTCAAAGGTGCAAAACTAAAAAGAAACTGACCTATTATGAGAAAGTGAAGTCTGCTTTGGCTGAGTTGAAATAACAGTAGCATAGTATTTGATTTTATCAAAAAAGATTGGTACTGGGGAGCCCAATCAGAGGCAATGTACCAAAGGAATGAACTCTTTATATGCCAGGACCCTGCTAAATGTTAGAAAAACGCAATGATTCCATGAAGAAAAGGCATCAGTAACTTGACTACGGATTTGAGAAGAAAAATCACTGAAAAGCTATTTTAAGAATATAGATAAGCTTTTATTTTAATAGATGATATGACTGTAAACCAGTGGTTCCCAAACTTTTTTTTTTTTTTTTACCAGAGAGCACGCTCCAACATGAGTGCCAAAAGTGTTACAAATCAGTTTTTGGTCAACTTTAGATGGGGTGCTGATTCAGAAAATTGCATTGGATAGACCATATCAGCTCTAGTTTCTGATACAGAACATATACCATCCAATAGTCACCATCTGCTTTCCCACAGAAAACCATATTTAATAATCTAGAGCTGATGGGGTAGTAGTAATCTTTTGTGGGTAGTCAGCCTCTCCCCTCCTGACATCCCTGTTGCCTTGGCACTATAAGAGGGTTTCGCGAGATCAGTCGCCCTCGTTGCTGTGTGGTTTCGAGGCAACGGTGTAGTAATGGTGAGGCCGCGGACCATATTTTCGTTCTTGTGGACCATAGTGGTCCACAGAGCATAGGTTGGGAACTACTGCTGTAGACAGAGATTTGAAGAAAGAAAGGGAAGAAGCAGACGAATCAGGCAGATCTCCCATAAGAGTTTGTGTTTCCCCATCTGATTCTGTATGGAACCTTAAAAAATACTTCTGGCTTAAGATATCAATAGAGGGTCTATTGTTTGATAAAGTCTTAATCTTAAGGAAACAGTAAATAAAATAAAGTGGGTGTATTACTTCAAGAATAAGAGATCTGTTGCTAATGGATTACAAATAATACTTTTATACTAAGAAAGAATATGATGATTAGAGTAGGTATACAGAGGAGGGAAAAGGGGGCAGAACAATGAATGCTATATTCTCTTAGATGGTTATAAAACAGGAGTAAAAAGGGAGAAATTGAGTCACAGAAGCAGGTATAGCTAAAAGGAAAAGTTTTTGTTTAAGTTAAGACTGGAGGAATATATTTTAGAGAGTAAGAAGGGATACAACACAATATTGTTGATCAGGAATTTGGGATATGACATTTGTTTACTGGTGGGCTCATAAATTTATGGCAACGGAAATGATACTTGTTCAGGCCTTGGTGGTGGGGTTAGGTGTTTGTAAAATGTTTATTGTTTTGTGCTCTGTTTACACTGTAAGCTATTACGTTTGTAAATAAAATTTTACATTAAAAAAAGGGGGGGAGATTGGAGGAATAATATACAGCTGAATTTTATTTTGAAATCTTACTAATATTTTAATGCATATAGACCTGTTAAATGCTCCTTCTCTATACATTATTATTCAAATTCTGAGTCTGATTATCAATCATTCTATGTTATAGAAAGGAGATTGATTTCTCATTGTATTAGAATAGCCTTGTAAGTCTTTTTTATAAATAATAATAATAATAATAATAATAATAATAAACCTTTATTTGTACCCCGCTACCATCTCCCGAAGGACTCGGTGCGGCTTATACGAGGTCGATCCCAAAAAACAACAATAAAACAACAACAACAATAATACAGCAAAATAAAGCAAAAACAAGCAATAATATTAACAACACGTAATGTTATTGCTTGTTTTTGCTTTATTTTGCTGTATTATTGTTGTTGTTTTATTGTTGTCAACATGTCAACTTCTCTAATATTTTTCTGTTGTTTCCCTCTTTTATATTTGTGTTTTTTTCTAATTTTTTCTTTTCATTGATAATATTGTATTTTATATATATTTTAAAATTAATACAATATATATATACACACACACACACAAACAAACATATACACACATACCTATACATACATACAAGTAGTCCCCGAGTTACAAACATCTGACTTACATACAACTCATAGATAAGAACAGGGGTGAGACAAAAGAGAGAGAAATTTACCCCTTGGAAGGGAAATTCATGAGAAAAAAGTGTCTCCAATGAAGCTTTCTCACCAATCCTTGTTTCCACAACAAGCCCATTTTTTCAAAATCCAATTCTCACAGGGACAGAAAGTGAGGTGAAATCTTCTGAACAGGGGCACAGGCAGATAAACAAGCACCACAGGGATGTCAACCCTTCCATTTGCTATCCAAAACCCTCTCTCTCTCTCTCTCTCTCTCCCACACACACAAACTTTAAAAATGTACCTATTCTGACTTACATACAAATTCAACTTCAAAACCTTATTCATAACTAGAGGACTGCCTGTGTGTGTAATAAAAGTCTGATTAGACTGGACACCTAACAAGGAAAGCACAGACTTGTAGAAAATATCACCAGAAGGTAGTCTGCCGTTCCCTGGTGGACTTTTGCCAAATTCTAGATCGAGCGCCTGTGGGTTGCTGAGAGATTTGCAAAGAATTCCAGACAAGGTGAATCTTGCCTTGATCCTGCCATGCTCATTGTGTGTTCTTACAAAGGAGTGCAGACTCAGCATTGCTGAACACAGCTTAGTTACACCTGCGTGTCAAAAGCAGGAATGGTGAAATCATTCAATTTGGTTTCCTCCTGCATTTAAGTTCAAAGTGCTGGCTATAACCTTTAAAGTCCCACATGGCAGACATGTATCTCATCATGTGAGTCTGCCTGAGATTTAAGATATTTGGTAAAAAGCTTTTTGTGGCCCCAAAACCATCACAGGCACATCTGGTGACAACATAGGAGAGGGACTTCTCAGTTGCTGCTCCCAGATAGTGTTTGGCCTTCCTCTCCTTTCCTTTTACCAGCAGGCCGCAGGGTTCCGTCCTGGGCCCGGTTCTGCTCAACATTTTTATTAATGACTTAAATGAAGGGTTAGAAGGCATGATCTTGTTAGAAGGCAAACTACAGGAAAGGAGATTCCACTGAACATTAGGAAGAACTTCCTTACTGTGAGAGCTGTTCAGCAGTGGAACTCTCTGCCCTGGTGTGTGGTGGAGGCTCCTTCTTTGGAGGCTTTTGAACAGAGGCTGGATGGCCATCTGTCAGGGGTGCTTTGAGTGTGATTTTCCTGCTTCTTGGCAGGGGATTGGACTTGATGGCCCACAAGGACTTTTCCAACTCTATGACTCTATGATTCTAGGCAAAGAACGTTTTATTCAACTTTCCCTTTGGCATATCTTTTGTGTTTTTTTAAATAGGGTGATGCTTTCACTTTTTTTTCAATATGTCTTATATTTACATAATTTTAATATTTTGTTTTTAACAAACTGTTTTTTTAGCTTCTGACTGAATAATTAAAAAATGTATCCTGCTTTTTGAATACTTTTAACTCACCTTGGATTTAAAAAAATAATTTTCAAGTTATATGAAGTTTATGAATTTAGTCAAATTCAGCTGATCTGGCATAAAGAGAATAAGGTTCTACATGCCTGGCAGTTAAATGTTAAAGATGAGAAGGTTTTTAAGCAAAAAAGAAGCAGCAATCTGAATTCAATGTTACAAACAGATCATAGAATCATAGAGTTGGAAGAGACCTCCTGGGCCACCCAGTCCAACTCCCTGCCAAGAAGCAGGAAAATCACATTAAAGGCACCCCTGACAGATGGCCATCCAGCCTTTGTTTAAAAGACCCCAAAGGAGCCTCCACCACACTCTGGGGCAGAGAGTTCCACTTGCCATTAGAAAATTCTTCCTAATGTTCAGGTGAAATCTCCTTTCCTGTAGTTTGAAGACACTGTTCCGTGTCCTATTCTCTCAGTCAGCAGAAAACAAGATGAGAACAAAGAGATTCAAACATTCAAAGTTACACAATAAAAGTTCTGGCCTGGATGAATCAATCTGTCAAGTTTTGGTTTCTCCCACATAAAGGATTTTTAAAAAATAAATAAATAGTGCAAGTGTTTTTTTTTTCCCACTGTATAAGGAGCAATCTGCAAATTTTATTAATTTTTCTAAATAATGAAACTGTTGCAGAAAAACATTTTCCAAGAGTTAGAAATATGTGTCTGAAAATATTAAACTACCTATTTAGGCTATGGAGAATCTGGTTGTTAGAGAAAAAAAAAGAAAAAAAAGTAAAAAAGATCTGGTTATTCTTCCCTATCTGGAATAGAACTACATGGAAGTAGCCAAGTTTGTGTAGAAGGAAAATGCTACAAAAATGGTACAGGACTACTGCACAACTTTCATGTTTTTTTTACCAGAGGTAAAGGACAGGTGTTGGCATGGCTGTAAACAAAGAGATGTGTTTAATCATATAATATGGGAATGTTACGGAGTACAGGCATACTGGAGAATGACTGAAGGAGAAATTAACAGAATGTTATATCTTCAAATAGTAATAGCCAATAAAAATGTATTACATGCAAAGATACCAGGAGTGTACAATGTGCAAAAGGAAAGAGTGGTTGACAAATTAATAGTGTGTGCACAAATTGTTTTAGTGAGGGGTTGGAAAGATAAAACAAAGTGGACTCTGACAAATTGTAAGTATGTTAAATGTGGAAATAACCAATGATAAATTGAACAATATAAACAAAATAGAAAATGTTATAATAATTAAAAGCATGTGGGATCCAGTTAGGAATTATTTAGAGAATGTATTAAGGATGTGGAGTGAAAAAAATTGAGATTAAGACTACTTTTTCAAATGTAATTTTTGTAGTTTATTGTACAAGTTGTACGTCCGGGGGGAGGGGGCGGAGGATGGGAATGGGGTAAAATAATAAACTAAAAATATATATTTTAAAAAATCTAGATTGTGTAATCAGATATTGGAAATATATTGTGGACTAGATTTCCCCAAATCTTCCATCCAGCACTATCACAGAAACAATTCTCCTAGATAGTTTTTTTATTCTTTCTATTCTGTTTTGCTGCTGTTGTGCTTTTTACAACCAGGCATATTTAAGTGATTTGAGGTGTGCTTGCTAGTTGCTTCCCTCTCTGAACCTTTCTACAATGAGGTGGGTAAAAACATACAACAAACTGAGTAATATAGCTTGCCATCACTTATTTTCTAAATTTTCAGTTAAGATTTAGAACTTCGTATTCATCTTTAAGAACCAAAACTCATCTAGAAATGATGGAGCAAGAAATAAACTTATACAGATAGGGCAATAATGTAGACACCCAAAAAAAGGTAGTGCTAACTGGATAAAACCAAAGAGACTTATCACCGTACCATGGAAATCATCCTCAACAAACTGCCATTTTTTTCACACACACATGGTTTCTCTCTCCAAGTGATGGGCAAGAAATATGCTCTTTAAAAAAATCAGTTGTTCGACAGGACTAAGAAATGAGTTGTGGGACTACAACTTCCATTATCCCTTCCTACTGGGTAATTTGGTTAGGGCTGGGAAGAATTGCCATTCAACAACAAACACCCCACACTTTGGCCTAAGTTTTCAAAGCACTCTATCAAATTCTGCATCAGATGCCACACTCAGTAATACCTTCCTGACCATGGAAATATTGGGGTTTTCCATATATTGGTATATACAAGAGCTGGGGCCTTCTCAACAACCACCCTTTTCTTCCAACTGCAATGTAACTGTTTCTGCAAGGATACAACCAAACATCAAAGGTCTTTCTGTGCAAAGCTGCTTTTGGTTGAATTTGGCTCATCTCCTTCTAGCAACTTTGCAAAGTATTCTTTCTGCCCACGACTATGGATGTTGCCTCTGGTACGGATCTTAGAAAATTGACTTTTTGGGACCAAGCTTGGTTGGGTGAGTCAGCTTTCTGGAAAAGCCGTTTCCCTAGGCTCTAAGGTGGTTATTTAATTGCTCTCTTGCCTTCATGCTGTTTTGTGAGAGCACAACTTTAAAACTGTAAATTGATGGCACAATATTCACAGTCGGATATGGGAGAGCTCACCATTATCGCTACTGTTGTTCTCCTCTATATTGATGGGTTCGTTGAGGTTCTTCTCCACAGTCCGGCTCCCCCTCAGCGTCATAGACAGCTGCCTCTTGATCTTCTTCATCCGATCCATGGTGGAGGAATGGCTGGAGTCACTGCCAGGGTGAAAAAAGGAAGGTTAGCCAGCATACTAAACACACAGGAGGTTTTCACTCGATACAAATTAAAACAGAAGTAACAAAATTTGCTGGATGTTCTTATTTTGATTGAAGCCCTGCTTTTCAAAACATAAAGTGATCCATGAAACCATAATGTATATAGGAAACTAAAGGAAACTGAACGAAGTGCAGCACATTAAGTAAACAATACATAGACGTAAAAACAATAATAACATGAGATTACAACCCCAAAAACACTCATAAAATATCACATAATCTTTATATATAAAATCCCAGCCTGCGTATGTTTATGCTCACAAAACTCAAAAAGTAGTCAGTCAATTGACTTGATATTTTGACACAACATTGCGTTCCAATACACGCCTGTTTTAATAGTAAAATGAAATTGAAACACAACATTGCATTCGAATACATGCTTGTATTTAGAGTAAAACTAGTAGTCCAGGAAAAGACAGAGTGGATCTGTGATGCCCAAAGCACCACTCACAGCCTAGCTTTCATTTTCTCTCAGCAGTATAAGAAATGAAAACTGAACACTAAAATTTGGACACAGTGTTGCACTCGAATACACATGTGTATTTAGAGTAAAATTAGAAGTCCGGGAATGGACAGAGTGGAATCTGTGTTGCCCAAAGCAACCACTCACAGCCTAGATTTCATTTTTCCACAGCAGTATAAGAAATGAAAACTGTGCGTGAGCAACCAATCACTACACAGTTTTCCTTTTACCTCAGCAATAAAAGAAATAACAACCTATGACTATCAATGAAGCACAGGAGTTGTGTTTGCAAATGTGCGGTTTCTATTTAGAAAACAATTGCTTCTCTCATGGGCACTTATATGTTGCATGCTCAAGAGTTAGTAAACCGTCAGATCTTAATGTTTATGAAGAAAACGGAAAAACCAAAAATGTAGTCAATCCACTAGCTTTACAATAAAAAATTATTTTTATGAGAAAAAAACCCTCTGTTTTTTCCCTTTTCTTTCATTTCACATAGACACGGCAATGCAAGGCGGAGTATTGAATTGAATGATGTGATTTCTTGGTTCACAACAATACTTTTATTTACAATCTCATTCATTTCATACCAGACTGAGCCACAGCAAAGTGTGGTTGGGTTTAGATAGTAAAATATTAAAATTCATGTTATTATGTGGGTTGTTCACCAACTTTTCTTCACTTCTCTTTATTCCTCTCTCTTTCTTACTTCAATCATCACTTCAGTTCCCCTCCTTTGTTACCACTTTGGCTTTTTCCAACTTAGTTAGTAACCTAATGCTTCTTTAGATCATGAAAGTAGTTTTGGGTTACCACTCTCAAAATCCACAGTCGATACAGCAAAGAGACTCTGGGAGACTCTGGAATTTGTAGTCCTTTTTAAAATCTGCTCTGACTTTTTCTAGGCCCTTAACAACACCAATGGCAAGCAGAAACCCTTCTTACAGTGACAAGGCACCGGAATCAATCATTTCAAAAAGTACCAATCTCAACCACAACTACAAAATTCCTACATTTTCAGTTCAACCCTCCTCTCTGTGAGAACAAATTCCCAGACTTCATGGGTCTGCACAAAACTGCAAATGACAGCAAGCTCTATTGAAATGAAGGACTTCTGGTCCAACAGTTATTTTCTAAATTTTCAATCTGGAAGACCTAGAAAATGCTTGGAAAAGACATATTTTGTCAAGTTTGGATAAATGAAACCTCAGGGACCAATCCAACAAACATGGGATAAGCCAGTATTTGTTAGCAACATGCCTCCTATGATGACAAGGTTAGGTAGATAGCTTCCTCTCTACTTCATTCTTACCATTACAATCCTGCCATTGTAATGCAAATTGAACTGGATTATACTTATACATTTCAGTTTAAAGCAGTTCAACATACATTATATGAGTCTGCATTATATGAGAGAGAAAAGGAAAGAGAAACCGATTCATGAGTGCACAGTAAGTGTCAAGAATGAGAAGCTGAACCTAAGTCTTCCAAGTGCCTGCCCAACACTTTAACCACTACAGTCACACCGGCTCTCATCATATTATCTTTTTTTAGAATTAAAATACAGTTTCCTGCTTGGAGACGTCAGACTCCAAGCAGTAGTGGGGAGATCCAAAAATAAACCTTTTTTTCTGTACCCCTGAAGTCCATACAGGCAATACAAGAGGTCCAGGGGAATCCCTCATAGCTCCCACAGGTCATGTTAGGAGCGACTTGAGAAACTGCAAGCTGCTTCTGGTGTGAGAGAATTGGCCGTCTGCAAGGACGTTGCCCAGGGGACGCCCAGATGATTTGATGGTTTTTTAAATTATCCTTGTGGGAGGCTTCTCTCATGTCCCCGCATGAGGAACTGGAGTTGATAGAGGGAGCTCATCCGCCTCTCCCTGGATTCGAACCTGCGACCTGTCGGTCTTCAGTCCTACCGGCACAGGGGTTTAACCCACTGCGCCACCGGGGGCACCAGCTCCCACAGGTATCCCATACTGCTTGCCATAGTACAGCCAAGTCACAGCAAGGAGACAAACACAACACAAGAATTAAAGTACAAAATCAAAGTCCGCACAATGTAGAGGCAACCACTGTCCTTTGAGGGCTTTAATGGATGATTTAACACAAATGTGTGAAAGGCCAGAGTGGTTATCATGATGGTTATATACCATCCCTCAAATCAGAGAATCAGGAAAAAACAGTCAGAAAATAGAAACAGATTCACTGGAGTGGAGCACAGTACAGTAAGGTTCCCATATTTGCAGGGAATATTCCAAGACTTGTGAAACCATCGATACCCGAAACCATGGATAATAGCAAACCCTGTGTTTTGATTATACCTGGGCCAAAAACATACCATAGAATCACAGTGGCAGACTTAGAGAGACATATAAACAATATGTTTTTGGATTGTGAGTGAACCCATAGATAAGGGGGTAACACTGTATTTGTAAGAGCCACTAACAGAGTGAATCATTATCATCATCATCATCATTGCTTATTTATACCCCACTTAGATAAAGACCAATTACTAGCACTGAAACAGCCAACCTAGTACCCTGAGATCACAACTTTCATAATTGTTGATCATTATGAGAGTCGGGGTCCCATAACTCTCTTCATGTTTGGGACCACAACTTCCATAATTCTTCACCTATCAATAATGGTGGGGATTTATGGGAGTTGTAGTCCAAAATTATATGGAGGGGGGGAACCAAGTTGCATATCTTTAACCTAGCAGAAAAAAAATGTGATAGACTGGCTGTTGTCCTTACAAGGAGGATGAAATACAAATATGCTTTCTGAAAGGTACCTTCAGATGGTAGCACAACGGACCAAATCAACTTACCATATATGAAATCAACATTTATTTTCCTTATTACCATATTTCTCTGAAATTAAGACCGGGTTTTATATTAAGTTTTGCTCCAAAGACATGTTAGGGCTTATTTTCAAGTACAGCAATCTATATTTATTCACTTAAATATGACAATCTACATTTATTCAAATACAATGATGTCATCTTCTGGAACATCATCATAATATTATGTCAAAATATTTATATTTAATTATAAAGTGATTTTATTTTGTAATACAATACATCCATCATGTGTTGCAACAGATGTACTACTAGTAAATGCGTATGTCTGGCTGATGATTTTTAACTAGAGCTTATTTTGGGGGTAGGGTACTATGAGCATCCTCAAAATCATGCCAGGGCCTATATTCTAGTTAGGTATTACTTTCGAGGAGACCGTAGTGGAACTATGCACAAAGGTTAGAACATATCAAAAACATTGGAGCCCCCAGTGGTGCAGTGGGTTAAGCCCTTGTGCAGGCCGGACTGAAGAGCGATAGGTTGCAGGTTTGAATCCGGGGAGGGTGCAGATGAGCTCCTTCTATCAGCTCCAGCTCCCCATGCGGGGACATGAGAGAAGCCTCCCACAAGAATGGTAAAACACCAAAACATCCTGGTGTCCCCTGGGCAACATCCTTGCAGATGCCAAATCTCTCACACCAGAAGCGACTTGCAGTTTCTCAAGTTGCTCCTGACATGAAAAAAAAATCAGAAAAACCTTGGGACTCCTTGCAAGTGTGGTTGTCAGCCTGACCAGCAATTCATCCTCCCTAATGAGGTGAGAGACAGAAAAAGGTTTCTGGAGAGGAGATAGCGGTGTTTAAAAAAGGATAAGCATCAACAGTGAGACCCAACTGCCTTAGTGCAACAGCTCGTGTACAGCCCAAGACATTCTCCAAAGTTCTTTGCAATACATAGAGGTCCTCTAGAAAGGGATTCCTAATCTGATAAACTGGGAGGGTTTCCTGAAGAAAGAGCGATTCCCAAAAGACAGAAATCCACTATTCCAAGGCATTAGAAACTGGCAAAAACGGATGGGTCCGGCTGCAGGGTTGGGGGCTGGGGGAGGTAGAGGGAGAGGAATCAAGCCAAGTTTTCCTTTTGATGGCTTTTATTTCATGCTAATCTCCATATTTGGAGCTGGGAAGCAATTCTGCCCCAGGTCAATTTGGCTAGCAATGGCATTCGCATAATTCATTCCTAGCACATCATTGAGAGGGTGTGTGTCTGTGTGCGCAGTACACAAAGCCCCATCCGCGGCAGGCGAGGAGAAAAAAAGATGATTTCATCAGAAGCTTTGAGCCAGTCTAGTTTTGGTCAGAGGCTATATTTTGGGGGTATTCCTTGCTTTCAATTACCTCCTGAGCCTTCCTCTAATGAATGGTGGGGGATTAAATTTAGTACAAAGAGCTGAAGGAAACCGCCCAGTCTGGGTATGTGGTTGACAGATGGCATCTAAAGGAAGTCTTAAAACATAGGTGAAGAAGGGAGGGAGGGAAGAGGCAATCTCATTTAAAGTTCCTCCAAACAAGAAAGGTCTCTCCTTTTTCAGATATGGTCCTACGATGCATTTACACTGACAAGTAAATGCAGTTCGGCACCACTTTAACGCCCGGAGGTGCAATGGGTTAAACCATTGTGCCGGCAGGACTTCTGACCAAAAGGTCGGTGGTTCAAATCTGAGGAGCAGGGTGAGCTCCCATCTGTCAGCTCCAGCTTCACATACAGGGACATCAGAGAAGCCTCCCACAGGATGGTAAAACATCCGGGTGTCCCCTGGGCAGACAGTCAATTCTCTCACACCAGAAGCGACTTGCAGTTTCACAAGTCACTCCTGACCAAAAACAAAACAAAAAACACTTTAACTGTCATGGTTCAAATGCTGTGGAATCCTGGGACTTGTCATTTGACAAAGTCTTCTCTACCAAAGAGTTCTGATGCCTCACCAAGCTACAAATCCCAAGATTCCATAGCACTGAACCACGGCAGTTAAATTGATGTCATGCTGCATTAATTCTACAGCGTAGATGCACCCTAACTCAGCCTTGCAAGTCCAGAAGGCCTCAGATCTATGATGCAGGAGACTGCTGGTTTTCATTAAAGTGTTCTTGGCATCTGCTATTTATTGCACACTCCAAGTGCTACTGCTGATGTGGGCAGAATAAATGATTACTGTTAAACCCACTGCTTTCATGCCTGTGTATCTTTTCATTTATTGGCTACATCAGACTTGCACAACTGGGAACCTATTAAGACAATGGCCAGGAGTTATACAAGTTGGGGATCCTACGAGTAGTAATCCAAAATACAAATTTTCCCAAGCTTGGCACACAGCCTGCCCCTCTGTGGATTGTGATGTGATCAAAGTGACTCCTTTTTAGTAGCTGCAGGCATGGCTTGGCAGTTTGAGCATTGGATTACGGCTCTGGAGGCCAGGGTTCGATTCCCCTCTCAGTGACGGAAACTCACTAAAAGGCCATGAGTGACTCACCTACTCTCCGTCACAGAAAAAAACCATTAGAGGTTTGCCTTAAGTCAGATATGACTTTAAGTCACAAACAGAGAGGCAAAACAAAGAACAAACAAAGGCTTTAATTGATAAAACTCCAGTCCAGTTCAGGTTTCCAACTGACTGTAAACAATTGGTACCATCGGCTCTTTCCAATTTTAACAGAACTTTACGGGTAGAAGTTAGCAGGTAAAGCATTTTGCAGCATAATAATGAAACGTGATTAGCCCCTTATATCCCTACTGTTAAAGCAGGCTTGTGGAGCACAAGGCCTTCCAAATATTAGATAAAGGTAACGGTTTCACCCTGACATTAACTCCAGTCATGTCAGACTCTGGGGGTTGGTGCTCATCTCAATTTCTAAGCCGAAGAGCCGGCGTTGTTTGTAGACACCTCCAAGTTCATGTGGCCAGGATGACTGCATAGAGTGCCTCTACCTTCCCGCTGGAGTGGTACCTATACAGCTACTCACATTTGCATGTTTCGAATTGCTAGGTTGGCAGAAGCTGGGGCTGACAGCGGTGGCTCCCCCCGTTCCCTGGATTCAAACCACCAACCTTTCGGTCTACAAGTTCAGTAGCTCAGCAGTTTAACCCACTGCTTCAAATATTACAGAACTGCAATCCCCGTTTGCTTGACTCTCAGAGTCAATGGTGAGGGATGCTGAAAATTACACTTTGACAACATCTGGAAGGCCTTGACCTTCTCCTGCCTGTGTTGAAGACATCTTGCCAGGGGTTGCACAAACAAGTTGGGTAAAATGAAGCCCTTGAATATTAATTGCTGTTTGATGAAGCTGAGAAGATAAGCTTGAATTGAGTCAGGTCTAGGAAACCTTGAGGAAGGAAAGTTTGGGGAAGGAAGAACTCCCTTTTCTCAAGAGGTTAATTGATATCAGTGGTTGCTTTTTAGAGGTTTCAGACCAGGACACTCTGTGCGGGTATGTCTTCTCTTGATATGTGTAAAAGGCTAATACAGCTCACTTCTCTAGAAAATTGTCAAGGAGGGAAACAGCTGTGAGACGTAACTAGGATTTGAATGCTTGCCTATCAAGACGAATGGAAACTGGCAGTAGCAGCATCCACACTGGCTATACCATGGAGGAAGGACCAGCAGGCATTATTTTTTTATGTTCACCAATAGAAGGGTGCAAGATGTAGGCTTATCTCTCGCCACTGTGAAATGCTCTTCCAAATTTACTATCTCAATATCTCTGATCATGTAATGGCCCAAAGAATATTTTACTTTCAATGCACCACCTCCATCTCTTGTCATTAATCTGAAGAACTTTCTGACTGTGAGAGCTGTTCAGCAGTGGAACTCTCTACCCCAAAGTGTGGTCAGGGCTCCTTCTATGGAGGCTTCTAAACAGAGGCTGGATGGCCATCTGTTGGGAGTGCTTTGAACACAACTGTCCTGCTTCTTGGCAGGGGGCTGGACTGGATGGCCCACGAGGTCTCTTCCAACTCTATGATTCTGAGTGTCTAAGCCAGTAAAGATTGTGCTTGATCTTGGAAGCTAAGAATGGATCAAGCCTGGTTAGTACTTGGATAGGAGATGACTAAAAGTACCAAATGTGATAGACTATGTTTTAGAGCAGTGATTCCCAACCAGCCAGACGTTAGGAATTGTATGAGTTGCAAGTCCAAAACAGCTGGAGGAACAAAGGTTGGGAATCACTGTTCCAGAGGAAGGCACTGGCAAAATCATCTCTGAGGACCCTTTGCCTGAGAAAACCCTAAAAAATTCATGGAGTTACTGTAAGTCGACAGATCATTTGAAGACACAGACACATGCTAAGCCAGTAGTTTTCAACCTCTATATTCTTTTGGAATACAGAGGATGAAAAAGCCTTAGCCAACAGTCAGCGATTCTAGAAGCTAAAGTCCAGACCATCAGGAAGACTAAACGTTGAGAAGCTCTGGACTGTATCTTGTCCTACCTCTCTCTTCTAGGACACATATTTTCTAACCGGCTCTGGGTGTCAAGATTTGGTGGCCTCTGTCGAAGCTTCCCCAACACCCTAAAGCTGTTCGGCTACCCTCAGCTCCTCCTTCTCTGCCAGGCCAAGCACTGTTTGAGTCAGTGAAATGTGACAAGCCGGGAGCCCAGGGCCATGAGGCAGGCAGGCAGCGAGCGGAGGATGCACGCTGTGAGCGAAGATGACACTCCTCACCTCGGTCTGTCACTTTGTGTTAAGGGAGACTGGGATAGGATGAAAGAAGTGGGGGGAAAGCTCACTGCCCCACTGCCAATCACTGGGTACACAGTTCTTGCTATCCCCATCTCATGTAGGAAACTGGAAACAAACCCACTGCTTTACAACAGGGAATAAAAATAATGCGGTTCTGCAGTTGTTGTTGAACTGCATCTCCAAGCGTTCCTGTGCTGGACTGGTCTGCTGGGTGTTGCCACCCAGCAATCCCTGCAACATGTTGTCTGTCGAAGGCTTTCATGGGCGGAACGACTGGGTGACTGTGGGTTTTCCAGGCTGTATGGCCATGTTCCAGAAGCATTCTCTCCTGACGTTTCACTCACAACTATGGCAAGCATCCTCAGAGGTTGTGAGGTTGAGAGTGCCTGCCATAGATATGGATGAAACATGAGGAGATAATGCTTCTGAACATGGCCATACAACCTGGAAAACTCACAGCAATCCAATCACTGCAACATCACGCAGTTTCCATATCCATGTAATAATTTCCACCGTGGCTAAATAATATACCCCTCCTCTAGCCGCTCTGATACTGTATTTAACTGATTTTGGTTTTACTGATAGCTGAAAACTTGTGTGTGTGTTTATGGGCCTTTAAGTTGCCTCTCAACTTATGATGATGCCATGAATTTTTAACTGAACTTGTCTGACCTCTTATAAATTGCACTGGGTCCCAAAATAAACTCCCATTATTATTACATTACAATTCCCACCAGCCCAAGCTTGCACAGATAATGGTGAAGGATGAGGGACACGCTGCCCAACATTACCAGAGGATCTCAAGTTCCCCATGCATGATCTATGACCTACATGACTGTTATGCCATAGTTTTTTTTAATAGATGTCTTTTGCTAGGACACTGAACTTTTTTATATCGGTTCCAAGAATCATGTCTGCTGCCCTGCTTCCCTTATTTCAATGAAAGGAAAAAGAGAAGCATGTAAAGTTCCCAAGGCAATTGTAAAGCACTTTTTCCATCTGCGGCACGGACACGGGCCACAAATGTTTTCCTCAGAAGCAACATGTCCAGCTTTGGTCCAGTAAACTTCCTATTTATACCTAATCCTCTCTAAGCCGAGCCCAGGAAATCAACAGCCTGCAGCTATCAACAAAGCCAAATATATCCCCAGGGCTCACTTCCACAATGACTCCCAGTAAATGAAAAGCACTGGGATAGCTTTCCATTAAAGATACTTCTATACTGGACCTTCAAATCATAAGTAAAGGTGGCTTAAGCCTAAGGTTTATGGAGGGTAGCAGGTAAGTAATCATCCCCTTGACAAACAATAAGTTGAAGGGATTGCCAAATCTTCTGCCCCAGATCAGGCCTGCATTCCTTCTCTTATCAGAAGAACACCTCTGGTCAGCCAAATCCAATCATAAGCAGCTCTAGTAAGTCTTCGCTCTTTTGTCTGAGAAACCATCTTAACCAAGCATTCCAGCAAAGGAAAGAAAACACATGGCAGGGATACTATAGTTTCCTATATGTCCCTGGAGAGCAGAAGGTGAAGCAGAGGTTGCCTTTCGCTTGCCTTTCTCAACCTTTGTATCCTGGAGGGACCTCTGACATCATTTCCAGGTCACAAAAAAACTCTGCCTAAAAATGATTTTATCTACAGCTCCAAAACAGTTAATTTTATTTCAATTATGATGTCTCACAGAGCCCCCAACAGAGATTTTTTTATTTATTTTTTTGCAAAACCTGACGCTCCCAGGCAAACCTAGTTGATAACCCCTGGTTTTCCATTTTAGGTATTTGTAAACACACACATATATGAGCAGAGGTAAACCAAAGGGAGGGGGGGGGCTATATTGTGGCAGCTCCAAGTGTGGTATAACCATTCTTCCCCTCTGCCCCATTCCATTGTGCACACATGAAAGTGTATACAGCACATGTGTGTTCAGTGCACAGGAAGGTCCTGAGTGATGGGGATCCACAGCTTTCTTCAGCCCATCAATGACAAAATATCTACCTTGGCTAGCCCTAGAAATGCTTCCTATTTGTCTTCTCTGCTCCACTTTGCCCCATGAACCTGCAGGATTAATGGCTAAATGAAAACAGCCATGCCTGCATGCCCCCATGTTTCCCCTTTCCAGTATTGATGGTTCTACTTCTTCTTTGGAAATAGACACAGAATAGAGTCAGGCCAACCTCCATCAAGGGAAACTCAAGCCTCAGACAGGTCACCCCAAAAGGACCCAAAATTAGTCAAAAGCTGCTCTTGATTCACCCACTGCTAGAAAGACACAAATGCATGAGCTATCTTGCTGACTGTAAAAACAAGGGCCCATCTGGGTCAATATCCTAGCTCCACCAGGGATCAGCTAAATGCCTGATAACATTTGGTACTGATAGCCTTTTCCTCTTGTCTGGCTCAGTATCTGCTGCTCAGCAATACCAACTACACAATCAAAAATCCATTTTACTAATGGGCCTGAGAGTCCATCTTCTATCAATATGTATGGATTTGCCTAATCTCTTTTAGAAAGCCATCTGTAGCATGACTTATACATGTAACCATATATGGCCAAATGATCTTTATCAGTTTAGGTCCTGGTTTATCAACCAAGGTCCCCCCTGTAATCTGAGGATCCACTCCAGATCCAACAAGATATTGTGACCTTTTTTATGCTGTCAATATAATGATTTGTATATGGATACAAATCCCGTAGTAACCTATGGATGCAAGAGCTGGACCTTAGGGAAGGCTGAGTGAAGGAAGATAGATGCTTTTGAACTGTGGTGTTGGATGAAAATTCTGAGAGTGCCTTGGACCACAAGAAGATCAAACCAGACCATATTCCAGAAAATGATGCAGGACTGCTCACTGGAGATAAGGATATTAGAAGCAAAGATGAAGCACTTTGGTCACATAATGAGAAGACAGGAAATCTTGGAGAAGAGAATGATGCTGGGGAAAATGGAAGAGGGGCCGCCCATGTATTTATCCTTGAAGTGACTAGCTTGACCTTGAAGGAACTGGGGTAGGCCATGGCATGGGAGTTCTGGCATGGGCTGGTCCATGAGGTCACGAAGAGTCAGAAGTGACTGAACAAATAAACAACAACAAATATAAGGATTGCCTAAAGCACTGGTCTTCAACCTGTAGGTCCCAGGTGTTTTGCCCTACAACTCCCAGAAATTCCAACCAGTTTACCAGCTGTTAGGATTTCTGGGAGTTGAAGGCCAAAACATCTGAGGACTCACAGGTTGAGAACCACTAGCCTATGTCCTGAAAATAATTTCAAGGGTTCCTCCAGGGCCAAATGTTAGCAAAAGGATTCTTCAGATGATGTGCCATAGTGAGATAGTCAATATTGTGAATTACAATCCCATAATATTTGGAGAACTACATATTACCATCAACTGCAAGCTTATATTCAGTTTACAACTTCTATCCAAAGAATATTCGAAATGGTGGTTCAATAAAAATGTGGAAACTATCCTATTTTGTAAACATAGTACCATCTCCTTTACAGAACGACAATCCTAAATATGACCTAGTTAACAGGGAAATTTTGTCAATGTGTAGTTTGGTGGCTAGGATATTCAACTAGGATTTGGGAGATGAAGGGTCAAGTCTGCATCCAGCCATGAAACTCCTTGACTGATATTGGGAAATTGGTTGTTAATTGCCATCAAGTTGATACTGACCTGTCACCTAAAGCTGTCCTCAGGTCTTACAGACTTATGACCATATAATATAAAGTACAGCTGAAGCATCTTCTGCAGAGTCCTCTGCTTTTAAACTATGGGTCCAGACCCCAAACAGGGTCCCAGAAAATGTGGCAACAGTAACGATTTTTGAAGGCTGCCTCATAGTTGTTTTAGACATTTACATGAATCTGTTGTGCAGTATTTACAATGGACCCTGAAGAAGATGCTTCAGCTGTACTTTATTAAAAAAGAGAAAAAGCAGCCCATTTAGCAAGCCTTGCAAATGTTGGTAAGTTATCTGTAAAAGTCTGATTTTAATATCTATTTTATATATCTATATACCCGGGTCAAATCAAGAAATACATCAAAGTGTATTAAGGAATAGAGAACATAACTTGTAAAAGAAAAGCAAAATACAATATAGATAGTGTAATTGTGATACTGTTTAGGACAATTAAACACAAACATACAGAAGATTTAGTTTTAAGTTTATAACTTAAAAGTATCAGAATTTGTATGAGAATCTTTCCTTAGGTTGGTTGTTTTCTAGATTAAAAGTCCCTCCTGCACTGAATTTCAAAATTCAGTCCGGCAGTACAAGTTTAAAATAGTGTTTTATTGCATCTCTTCTAAATTGAGCACGGGGAACTTTTCAACTGGGACCCCTATCAGCCAGTGATAATAGCATAGTCAGTGATGGGGGATGATAGGAGTTGCAGTTCAACTATGTCCCCAGGATAAGCATTCCTGCTTTAACTGATAGATGAGAAAGCTATGCTCCTATAGTTAACAATTTCTCGAGCCGAAAGGGGCCATGAGTGGAAAAGTTTAAGAAACCCTGATATAGTCTTCTTCTTTTCCTTATTATTTACCAACTATTACCGTCTTTGAGTTGCTGTGAGTTTTCAGGGCTGTATGGCCATATTCCAGAAGCATCCTCTCCTGATGTTTCACCCACATCTATGGCAGGCATCCAGAGGTGATCTCACAGCAACCCAGTGATTCTGACCATAAAAGCCTTCGACAACACATTACTGTCTTTTCTAGTCAGTCATGCCTTCTCATGATATGTCCAAAACACATTGGGACATATCTTCTCTCAATATCAGCATAACCTAATTCACAAGGTTTTTGTGAGAATACAAGGGGGAGGAAGAGAACCATGCATGCTGCCTTGAGCTCATTTGGAGGAAAACAGTATACAAGTGCAAGAAATGCATAAAATCTAGGTGCTTCTTTAGAAATCACTAAGGATGCCAAGTATAAAGGAATGATGTAGGGAAGCAGGATGTTTCCAAGAAATTAGTTTTACATACCAAATTGAATCTGAACCCTCTCATCCTCAACTCCGCTCTTAATTTTTTCTCGCCAAGTCCTTTGCTTTCAGTAGGCCTCTATGTGAGCTTTTTAGTTCTTAGTTTATCTTCCACAAACTGCACGCATCAAAACAATTCCAAGAAAAAAATAATTCTACAAAACGTCTACGGCTGGCTGCAAATATTAAACATGCTCTCCTCACAATAAGGGCTGATGACCAACTCAAGACATCTCACTTCTGGACTGTTTTCACACTTTGGAGCCACAATGGCTTGGAACTTGTTCCGTTTTAAAGAAAGCGATTATTTTCTCAAAACAAAACTTTCTAGCCAGCATCCTAACTACTCATTTGCTGGTCCATATGTACTATCATCTTTCTAGAAGCATATACACAGAATGTCTCCTCACTTTCTCTTTGATACCCCTCACAACGCATTTCTCCAAGTTTGGCCAAAACAGTAGGTTCCAAGCAAAGAACTGTATACCAAAAGAGTTAAATATGGTTTCCTTACATTTGAGACTCTTCAGTCAAAGACAAACATAAGTATGAATGCCAGTGTTCACTCAATTCTCCCCATAGCGTACCCATGAACAATCTCCAGGTGAGATCCACACTTGCATTTTGGGGAAGTAAAGTCCTCATTTAAAAAAAAAACTTTTCTGAAATATCTGGTTGATCTTAAAAACTTTATCTCCAAATTTCAAACCATTTAAGATTCTCTCACTTACTCAAACAAAATATTTTAGTTGTGCTGTAAATAGGTTTTATAGCAGGTGTTCCAGTTTACCTTTAATAGTATTACATTTGTTGCTCCTTGACATATCTTTGATTTCTCTATAAACATTGTATGGTAAGGAACAGAGGCCTATCTGCATAGTCCATATTACAAAGAGTTTGGCATCACTGCCTCAGTTATATCCTAAAGCACAGGTGTGTAACTCAAGGTCTGTGGGGCAAATGTGGCCCGCCATGTCACTTTATATGGCCCTCCAGATGCTGGACTACAATTCCTGTATCGATCATCATTAGACACCATGACTAGAGATTATAGCAGTTGTGACACAGTAACATGTGGAAGACTGCAATTTGTTCTGTTTAGTCAGGATAGTGGGGGTTGAATTTTGATACAAGGCTTGTGCATGTGATGTCTTGACTGTCAATTAACCTTTTCTCAACCTCGAAGTCAGAAGTGCTGTAGAGATACAATTCCCGTTATCCCCAATGCATCAGTTGGATAATCGAAAGTAATGGGAGTTGTCGTTCAATAACATCTAGAGACCCAACTTGGGGAAAAACTAAAGAGAACCAACTATGTGAAACAATTACAGTTAGCCCTCTGTATCCATGGATTCTCTGTCCATAGAGTCAACAGCCCTTTGAAGGCAACCATAAGGCTGTCTTATGTGACCCCCCCCCCCATGAAAATGAGTCTGACACCCCTATCCTAAAGCATCCTGGGATTTCTGGCTGAGTGAGAAAATAGAATYCTCACCCAGAGAGAAGGCCTTCTCAGTGGTGGCCCCTGGCTCTGGAACTCTCTCCCCAGAGGGATTAGGCTAGCACCCACCCTGTCCATCTTCCATAAGGCTCTAAAGAGATGGTTGTTCAGCTGTGCTTTTGACTAGACAATCACCCAGATAGCTTGGTCCCAACTAGAACCCAAAATCTTGTCCTCACACTTTACTATTGCTATGTACCTAAAGTTATAATGCTCTATTCTCAAACTGCCATCTATCTCAACTGCTGCCATATGACCTATGCACTTTATCCATCAGCCCTATCCTCACAATTGTTTTTGAACCAGTCCACCCACCCGTGCCCAGAAACTGATGAGCATTATCGTAGAGCTCACTGGTTATTGGTTTGATATTTGTGATAATGCTGTTGTTTTATTTTGTTTTATGTTGCTGTTATATATTTTAATATGCTATATTTTAATCATGTTGTTCAGGCTCATCCTCATGTAAGCCGTCCCAAGTCCCTTTGGAGACATGGAGGCGGGGTGCAAAAATAAACTTATTATTATTAATAATAATAATAATAATAATAATAATAATAATTAATATTAATAATAATAATAATAATAATAATAATTCCTTACTATACAGTTTGGATGGCATGAACATAAGTTAGAGGTCTCCCACACAAAATATTCTGAGAGATTTCCCCAAACACAACCCTTGGATGAAACCACAGCAGGCAAGTGGTACCAAACCACTATAATTGTTTAGTGTGGGTAGCATTCCAAATCTGAATCAGAAGCTAATGTAGGTTCCTGATTATATCTTGTTCCTGCTCCCTTCTCTAACTACATGGCCTCCAACTGGATGCATTTCCTGATAAGCACACAATAAGAAGACCCTATTTTGAATCAATGTATTCATAGAAGTAGCTTTGAGTGCTCATAAATCCAAAGCAAGTCAGAACAATGAGATGTCCTGCATCTCCACCACCTCTGAAATTTGATTTCAAATGTGACATAGAAGAACATGCAATGTTACTTTCAGCTTATTCCCAATCTGCAAACATATGCAAATGTGTATTAAAGGAGAAAAGGTGAATTCCACTGCAGTCATCAAGACGCTGCAGAACAAAAGGATAAATATGAAACCCAAATAGTTTCCTTTATAGAACCTGGAAAACACCGCTGTTTCTCTCTCTAGTAATTGAGAGGTCTCAGTTAAGTACCTGGATTCAAGAATGCTGCACTAATAACTTGGAAAAGATTCGAATATTATCAAAGGGCAGGGTGAAGGACAAAGACGATGTGAGTCTCACCCAGCTTGCAGCCTCCCAAACGCACTGGACTGGAAACCACATCATCCCTAGTCATCCTGATCCTTGATATGAAGTCTGAGAATGATAAGAAGTGTAGGCCAACATATCTGCAGAAGATCGGATTATTATAGCTGAGAGGTAGCAAATGGACACACTCAGCTTAAAAGGGGAAAATACTAACTTTTTTCTGTTGCTTAAAGCAAGTAAGGGGGAAAAATCATTCTCTGAACAGTGATAAGCTATATCTCCTATCATCTCTGAATATCCTGCCTGGAACTGATGAAAACTGGCACGTAACATCAACTAGAGGAGCATAGGTTTCCAGGCCATCAGTTAAAGCAGGAGTGCTTTTCCCCTGGATGTTGTTGAACTGCAACCCCTATCATCCCCCATCACTGACTATGCTATTATCACTAGCTGATAGGGGTCCCAGTTGGAGAGTCCCCCATGCTCAGTTTAAAAGAAGTACAATAACTTGCATTACTGGACTGAATTACAAAATACAATGCGGGAAGGACTTTTAACCTAAAAAATGCACCAACCTAAGGAAAGACTCTCATACAAATTATCTGGTACTTCTAGGTTATAAACCAAATCTTCCGTATATCTGTGTAAAAGTATATTTTGCAGTATCACCATTACACTATAGATATTGTAATTTGTTTTCTTATGCATGTTATGCAATCTATGCCTTAATACGCTTTGATGTATGTCTCAACTGAAGTATAATTTGGAGCCCAAAGGTAAAGTTTTCCCCTGACATTAAGTCTAGTCTAGTCCTACTCTGGGGGGGGGGGGGGGGGGGTGCTCATCTCCATTTCTAAGCCAAAGAGCCGGCGTTGTCCATAGATGTCTCCTAGGTCAGGTGGCCAGAATGACTGCATGGAGCATAGTTACTTAACCACCAAAGCGATACCTATTGATCTACTCACATTTGCATGTTTTCAAACTGCTAAGTTGGCAGAAGCTGGGGGTTACAACGGGAGCTCACCCTGTCCCGTGGATTCGAACTGCAACCTTTTGGTCAGCAATTTCTGCAGCTTAGCAATTTAACCTGCTACACCACCGCAGCCCCCTAATTTGGAGCCTACTGAATCATATATAAAGCTACATATCTGTATATTTTAAAAGTTTACATTATGGGATATTTACATTGTTATATGGGTTTGGGTTTTTTATTATTGTTCTGTGTAATTGTAATATTGTAAAATGTCATTCAACAGAAATATATGGAAAATTTTGTTTATAACGTATTAGTCCCAGACAATTTGTATCAGAGCCACTCCTTTGGTTGGTACCCTATTTTAAACTTTTTCGGAGTGTGAGGGGTCTGAGTCAAGGCCTCCTTCTTGGATCTAGTCAAGATTAAATTGCTGATGAAAGCAGCATATTTTAAGAGCCTGGTTCATGGTTATGTTTTGATGCCTCCTAGCAACTTAAACCATATTATCAAAGCTAGTCAGTCAGTGTCTTTTTTTAAGAATTGTATCTGTTTTCTTTGGCAAGCTCCCACAGAAAAATACAGTGTACATGCACACAAACACACACCTTTCATTGTTCAGAACAATAATTGCTCAGCATGTAAAGACAATGAGATGGACCCGGATCCAAGGGGATCCTGATGAACAATCCCACGTTGTCTGAAATACAGGGTGGAGCAGATCGCAGACGTATACAACACTAAAGTGCCATTTGTGATTATCAAAAGAAGAGGAACAATTATTCCCACTCTCCACTCATAAAGCAAGATTTAAAAAAAACACTATTAAGTTTCATGAACTCTGACGCTGCTGCTTCCCTAAACTACTGACCGAGGAAGAGTTTACACATGAATGGATCCAGTTGCCTAGGAAAGTCCCAGAGCAGCCCTCATTAGAGTCATCGGAAGAATCTGGATTTCAAGGATACAGAGGATAATCTGAAAGAAAAAAAGCTTGATTCTGAGTGTTTCCTGTTCTTTCGTTGCTCTGTGTCTCCAACTGATTTCTGACTCACAGCGGCCCTAAGGGGAACCTCTAATGGGCAAGATTTACTCAAAGGGAGGTTGCCATTGCCTTCCTCTGAGGCTGAGGCAGTGTGTCATCTGTGGCAAAGCGGGGGTTCGAACCCTGGTCTCTTAGTCCAGTGTACAAACCACAACAACATGCTACCACTAATGTCCTTTCCACTAGGAACCTAAAACAAGGCCAAGTTAAATTTTGAAGGCCATCTACAAGTACCTTTGATATCCTGAGGAAAACTGTATTGGTGTGCACTTTTATTCAAATTGCAGCCATCTGAGTTTTGAAGCACAGTCTGAATGACCTTAATCCAAAATGCTAGAAGTAGTTTAGAAGTACTTTAGAGCTAGAAGWAGTTTAGATTTTTTTCCCCCAGCTTTTGGAATACTGGTATTTGCATAAAYGTACATAATGAGATATCTTGGAGATGGGATCCAAGTCCAAACACAAAATGCATTTTATTTCCTGTTTAATTGTGTGGTACCTACTTCAAAAGTAGCTGTTATAAACCAGAAACTTCACTTTTGTGGCTCTGCCACAAACTATGTTGAATTGGTTGAGACTCTGTGAGATATTCATTGAAAAACTATAACAAAATGTGCTGCAGGAAGTCCCGCAAAAGCAAAGGTTTTGCAGTTTAATAAACTTTTTCCATGTTTTTATGATAGAACCAATTAGAAAATGGCATTTCTAACATAACAAAATTATGTTACATAGTGTTATACAAATTTAAAATGAGGGTAAATCCCAATGAATTCAATGTGATGAATTTCTTAATAATTATGTATTATATATTTATCGAAGTGATCATCCCATTAAAAACTAGTCATACCATTAGGAACTAGCATAACATCACAAGATGCTGGGTTCTAAATAGTTTTATCCCATTTGTAGAATCATAGAATCCTAGAGTTGGAAGAGACCTTGTGGCCCAGTCCAACCCCATTCTGTCAAGAAGCAGGAAAATCATATTCAAAGCACCCCCGATAGATAGCCATCCAGCCTCTGTTTAAAAGCCTCCAAAGAAGGAGCCTTCACCACACTCCGAGGCAGAGAGTTCCACTGCTGAACAGCTCTTACAGTCAGGAAGTTCTTCCTCATGTTCAGATAGAATCTACTTTCCTGTAGTTTGAAGCCATTGTTCCACATCCTAGTCTCCAGGGCAGAAGAAAACAAGCTTTCTCCCTCCTCCCTATGACTTCCCCTCACATATTTATGCATGTCTATCGTGTCAGCCTTCTCTTCTGCAGGCTAAACATGACCAGCTCTTTAAGCTTCTCCTCATAGAGCTTGTTCTCTAGACCCTTAATTATTTTAATCTTCCTCTTCTGGACACATTCCACCTTGTCAACATCTCTCTTCAACTGCAGTGCCCTAAATTAAACAGGTGTGGTCTGCTCAAGGCAGAATAGAGGAGTAGGATAACTTCCCTTACTTACTTGCATATTGAAAGGTCACAGGTTTGAATCCAGGGAGCGGTGTGAGCTCCCACTGTTAGCCCCAGCTTCTGCCAACCTAGCACTTCGAAAACATGCAAATGTAAGTAAATCAATAGGTACCACTTCTGCGGGAAGATAATGGTGCTCCATGCAGTCATGCCAGCCACATGATCTTGGAAGTGTCTACGGACAACACCAGCTCTTCGGCTTAGAAATGGATATGAGCACCACCCTCCAAAGTCAGACATGACTGGACAATGTCAGGTGAAAACCTTTACCTTTACTATGACTTCCCTGAATCTAGACACTATACTCTGATTTATGCAAGCCAAAATCCCATTGGTTTTTTAGCTGCCGCATGGCATTGTTGGCTCATGTTTAACTTGTTATCCATGAGGACTCCCAAGATCTTTTTCGCATGTTCTGCTGTTGAGTCAGGCATCCCTATTCTGTATTTTTGCATTTCATTTTTTCTGTCTAAATGGAGTATCTTGCATTTGTCCCTATACCATTGGGATAGCCTACAGTGCTTATTTGAATGATCTTGTACTCTTGTTTTATCATCTCAAATTATCTGATCTCTACAGCATTCGGATCTCATATTACAGCCCTGCCTGCATATAATATTAAAGAAATGAAGATATTAAAGAAATGCAAATATCAAAGAAATGCAAATATCAAAGAAATGCGACCATGTAGATGCCCTGTTGTTGTTGTTGTTGTTGATATTGTTGTTGTGTGTGACTTTGAGTTATTTCAGACTTCTGGTAACTCTAAGGCAAACCCATCACAGGTTTCTCAGCAAAATTTGTTCAGAGAGATTTTGTCTTCCTCTGAGGCTGAGAGAGTATAACTTGCCCAAGGTCATTCAGTGGATTTCCATGGTCAAGCGGGGGTTCAAACCCTGGTCTCCACAGTTGTACTCCAACACTCAAACCACTATACCACACTGGCTCCCACGCTGATGCTGCTGGCTCCCAATTTTCCTGAGCCCTAACCTGCCATGACCACAAAGAATGATGAGAAATGCAGCCCACCAACATCTGGATGCATACATTCCATATCCATGCATTAAACCATAGTTTAATGAAGAACTGGACACAAGGTACACAGGTCAATGATGCCAATATACACAGTATCCCCTCCAATGTCTCCACTTACTGATGTAAGAGCACAGTGGAAGAGGTTGCAGTAGTTTGCCTGTGCCCAAAACCTCTAGGTAGAGCCAGACTCAGCTCTCCTCTCCTGAGCTGAGTACAAACAACTTCTGTTTATCAAGTATATTTTGCAGTAACTGAAGTAAGCTGAGGACAAAGGAGGAAAGTGAGAGAAGGAGAGAGAAACTGGGCTGTTTTAAAAGCACCTGAAAAATGGGACCACATGGAATTAATGGGGACAGTAATCTATCAGAAGCAGCATATATATCTATAGGTGTATGTGTGTGTGTGTGTGTGTGTGTGTGTGTATCGAGGAGGGAATAGGAAATCCATGAGGTCAAAGGGAGAGCAAATGCCAAAAAAGTGCCACAACACAAAACACTCATAATTACGTGGCAGAGTAAACACATATAAAGCAATCACAGTGATTGTTCACAAAGAAGTATGGATGATAACACAAACATCCTGGCCTAGGTGAGTCAATTGACACAGGTAATGTGCAACCCACTTTAAATCAATGAAGTTGGAATCTGCATGAAAAGAGGCTTCAGGAAGAAGACACACAATGCAGACATAAAACTCTGCAAGAGAGATCAGCATGGGGGCACGCTGTGAAATTTCCCCAAAGAGATGAAACAGGGACAGTGTATTCATCTCTAAATTTGGAAGTGTGTGTCAAATCTACTCCCGATTTTATCACATTTTCTGAGGCGTATGAGAGGTTTCCTGGTGCTAAACCATTCAGAGGTTCAGCACTGACAGAGCTAACCAATTCAGCTTGGAAGAGCTGCAAGAGGAGCAAAATGAAGAGTGGATTTGCCACCCCTGGGATAAAGCCTCTGGCAAGGAGGACTGAGCTGCCCGGGTGTCAGAGGAGGCTAGGGCAAGAAGAACACGGAAGCATCAAATCAGTCTTGAAGGATCAGTCCACGGATACTTCTAATCCAGCATCCTGCTTAACGGAGTGTCTATCTTATCTTGCAGGGCATGAAGACAATCTCTTCTATGGCTGCTGCTCCCTAGCAACTGGCATTTATGAGGAATACTGTACCTGAACCTACATCCACCTTGACTAGTAGCCGCAGATAGACATAATCCTCAGCAAACGCCTAATCCCTCCCAGGTAAAAGCATCACACTGCAGCAAACTCTGTAAATTCATTATGTGCTGCATAAAAGAGGTTTCTGTTGTCAACTTGCTCTGGGTGGTTCTTGCTTTCTAGCATTATAGGAGGAAGGAAAAACTTCTCTTCCTCCACTTTTTTTGCAATGCGTATCATTTCAAATGCCCCAAACATATAGCCTTATATTGCACTCACCTTTCTCTTAACTAAAGAGGACCAAAGAGCCGCTAGGCATGCCTCCTCCTTGGTTTTTGTGGCAGGTCTTTTCAATGCCCCTTAATATAACTACACTATCAAATTCAAAATGCAGCAGTCTGAATCTTAAACATTATTCCACATGTGCCTGCAATGCAGATTTGTATAAGGGTATTACAGAAGTGACAGTTTTAGTTTCTCTCTCTTTCCTAATAAGAATCCCTCACACTGAACCTGCCTCTCCCACCGCGGCTGAATAGCAAGTCAACATGCCTCTGTTTTTTCTGGACACCATTTTCAGAAATGCTTCAATGCACTGAGGGACAATACAGGCAAAAGCAGGATTTAGTAAAGGTTATTTTTGTTCTTCTGTTGCCAACTTCTTACAGAATCTCCAGCCAGAATGATAGAGAAAAATGTGAAGGTATCCAGATACTATCACTGCACAAGGTTGAAAATCATACTTCTTTGAAATCACCAGCTACACACCATTATCTTTAGGCTCCTAAATCCTCATTAAAATGCAAACTACAATAAAAGCAAAGGTAAAGGTTTCCCCTTGACATTAAATAAGGTCGTATCCGACTCTGGAGTGGTGGTGCTCATCTCCATTTCTAAGTCGAATAGCTGGCATTGTCTGTAGACACCTCCAAGGTCATGTGGCCAGCATAACTGCATCAATAGGTACCACAGAAGCGGTACCTATTGATCTACTCATATTTGCATGTTTTCAAACTGCTAGGTTGGCAGAAGCTGAGCTAACAGCGGGAGCTCACTCCAGTCCCTGGATTCAAACTGCCGAGTTTTCGGTCAGCAAGTTCATAAGCTCAGCAGTTTAACCCGCTGTGCCACCAGGGGGCCCAAAGCAACACAACATTTCCCAATACTTTTTCTATTTCTAAGATGAAGATGCTAGAGTGACATGATAGCAATTCCATTCGGATCCCCCGGTGGCACAATGGCAGGACTGGTAGGACTGCAGACCAAAAGGTTGGCGGTTTGAATCTGGGGAGCAGGGTAACCTCCTATCTGTCAGCTCCAGCTTCCCACGCGGGGACATGAGAGAAGTCTTCCATAGGATGATAAAACATCTGGGCACCCCCTGGGCAACGTCCTTTCAGACAGCCGATTCTACAGTTTCATAAGTCCTCCTGACACACACAAAAAATTCCATTTGGAGGACAAACCTGCATACACCTACTCAGAAGGAAGCTTCATATGGTTCAATGGGATTTGCTCCCTAATAGAATTTTAATATAACTCTTAAGTCTATTCTGAGGTTTTAAAATGGAGGAAATTAAGGAAATAAATATAATCAAATATAAGTCTACCACAGCAGAATTTTGTTAGCATAATTGTAATCAAATGGTTTACTGAGAGGGAAAAGAAGGGATGCCTGACATTAATAAATGGTGAATGTTTAGAGAATTGAGACGAAGCCCCATTTGTTCATTACCTGAACGAAAATTCTGAGGGTGAAATAATGAGTTGCTGTTATTGTTTTATAAAGCATGTAATGTATCCAATGAACCTGCTACTAAACTGTGATTCTTGCCATTTTACCAGAGCTTGCTTGCAGACCAACTAAGACTACAGATTTAGTTCAATGCCGGGAATATATAGCCCAACCACTGAGGTGCTAAAATTAACAGTTAAAAAGTGGCACCAGAGCTCAGGCCAGTCGGTTATACTGATCTTAGAGTTCACAAGACAGATTAGGATCAGAAACTGTCTGGAACTGCCCAAACATGACAGACAATTGGATAGACATATGTTCCTTCACTTTGCAACCCAGGAATTAAAGCACAGCTCCAAAAATGAGCCCTAGAAATCTAAAGCCCTGGTTTATGTTTGTGGCAAGCTTCCCTCTCTCCAATTCCTTGGACCCAAAAAAAAAGAAGGGCGCTTCAGCCTAGAAAGGAACTAAACCACATGGTTGCTCCAGGTACTTTCCCCCCCTCTCCTTTTTTTCACTATTCAACAATATTCGCCTACACTTAGAAGGCAGCCCAGGGACCGAGGTTTTCATGAGTAAATATAAGCAAAGTAAATAAATAAATAAATAAATACTGAATCCCTAGTAGGGATTTGACAGTCATGTGCTTCCCCAATTTTGACACCATGCCGACTCCTCACCCTCTCATAAAACCACTCAATTTAATCTCCAGTAGAACAGGGAGACCACAGAACCTCAAATAACATGCCAGAAATACTCTAAGCCATCTGGAAGGGAGACGCTAACATGAATATTACAAAAGGGCTGATAACATGAGAAAGAGTTAAATCCCCCTCTACATTACTTGGCTTTGTTTTAGCCCTGCTACCCACCATATCCCATTTACTCATATGTATAGGACTCTCTTATTCACAAATTTGATATCCAGCATTTTACTTACCCGCACTCCAAAAACTATTCCCATTGGACGTGTTTGTGGGCCCCTCTAGGTCCTCCAATGCAATTCCTACGCTATGCTTCTGGCACAAGTATAGTCAACATAGAAGATTCGCTATTATCCATGAAGGGTCTAAAAATGTACCCCCCACAGATATAGACTTGTATATCTCAAAGGGAACAGATACAAGGAGAGAAAGGGGTACTATGGCACGAAGGCTTCGGCGATATGCAAGGGACTGCATTCATCGTTCTATTAATACTCGTGGGAATAACTTGGCCAATGAGTAGGCATAGGAACAACCCTGCCGAGTCCCAGGGCAAGCAGCCAAAGGTTGGTTGAGAGCTAAGTGTGGGGTGGGGGGGGGGGGGGGGAAGAGGAGAGAGTAGGGTACAAAATGAAGATATGATTCTCAAGCAAATTCAAAAGCACTGGGGCATCCTGTCTCTTTCTTCTAAGGAGCACTAAAGTTTTATCTTAAAATGGAGCATGGACTCCGAAGAGAGTTAAATCTAGGTTACCTCGGGGAGAGAGGGTGATCTCTAAATAAAGTTATTATTATTATTATTATTATTATTATTATTATTATTATTATTATTTTAGTGACACAAAAACATAGTATGTCACAGCAAATGAGATATATATGCTGGATTTCGTATCACAAAATCACAAGTCGAATACTTCTCAAGCCTCTAGGACTGTGTGATGTATTTTTGAATAATGCTCACAGATTATTATTGTTGTTGTTGTTGTTCTTTGACATAACAAGATTAGTGTACAGCAAACAAGATCACTATGCTGGGTTTGTATTTAATCACACATCAGTCACTTCCCAACTATGTGATGTATGGGCAAATAATGCGTGCAGATCCAAGTAGGGTGGTCTTTTGCAGCTGACAGATGGTAATTTTGTTAGCACTTATTCTTTTTAAGTGCAGGCCAAGGTCTTTAGGCACTGCACCCAGTGTGCCAATCACCACTGAGACTACGTTTAGTGGCTTGTGCCAAAGTATTTTCCATCATCATCATCATTATCATCATCTGAAATGTTTTTAAGCCAATTGGGAACCACACTATAAGGACTGGGCAGAAAATACTCATTTTGGGCAAAGATGCTGTGCATCTCAATGCTTCCACAATAATGCCGGTCCTTATATACTTATTTATAAATTGACATCATGTATAAGTCAAGGAAAAGATTTAGGGCAACAATTATGGATTTTGATTTGACTGGTGGATGAGTTGAGGGTCATTCTGTGGAGAGGTGAAAGCACGTACTCCACCTCATGTGGCCAGTCATCATCCCCAGCTGCCCTCACCATTTCTCCACAACGGGAGAGTGAGTAGAGGGAGTCACCGTGCTTCTTTTAGATTCTCCCAAGATTTACTATTCTCTTGTCTTTTCAACACTAATCAGAGAAGAGGGTGCTTTCTCTTTGCTAAGAGTTAAGGTACAGTTCTCACACTGACTCGTGGATAAGCTGACCCAGTTTTTTCAGGTTGATTTTTTAACTAAAATTTCTACACTTATACATGAGGATATAGGATAACTCCAGGGGTCACTCTTAAAATTCCAAACACCAGAATTAGGAGTATATATCAGTACTTGTACGCATGTGTATATGCTTGCAACAGCCCCTTCCAGCACCCAGCAAATGTTGGTAGCAATCCAAGCACTTCCTGCCTGGGGATAAGAAGGGCTACAGATGGACTGGGGAGTGCTGACAGATGGTAAAATTACAAACTCTCCCATTTTGTTTAAAAAAAAACCCTCTAAAGAACTGTACAGTCTAACTAAAATTTATCAAATTCTGACAAAGTAGGAAAACCTTAGGCATCAAATTACCCAAGACATTCCTAGAAATGAGGTGCCTTTTCCATCAGACAACTTCTATCCCAACTCTCTTCTTGTTGTTAGCATGGGCAGACTGGATCCACTAGAGTAATTCAGGAAGTGAATCAAAGATTGCCATCCCCTGACAACACTGGAAACTATTTATTTATTTGGGTCTTATCTTGAATTAAATTATTACATGAACAATGCTGGAAACTCAATGGAAGGTGGAACTCAGTCTTCCACAAGAGGAAGTATTTTTAGTTCTGAGTTGGGGCACTTCTGATTAAAAGCTGGTGAACCAGCAATATAGTCCCTCCAAGGTGGGCAGCCAACAAATCCGAACCACGTCCCATGTTCTCAAACACACGTTCCCTGATTCCAAGTTGGCCAGTCGGCACACTCAACAAAAAGTAAGGGTAAAGGTAAAGATTTTCCCCTGACATTAAGTCCAGTCGTATCCAACTCTGGGTGGTGGTGCTCATCTCCATTTCTAAGCTGAAGAGCCAGCATTGTTCGCAGACCCCTCATGTGGCTGGCATGACTGCATGAAGCACTATTACTTTCCCGCAGAAGTGGTACCTATTGATCTACTCACATTTGTATGTTTTAGAACTGCTAGATTGGCAGAAGCTGGGGCAAACAGCGGTAGCTCACGCCACTCCCAGGATTCGAACCTGCAACCTTTCAGTCAGTAAGCTCAACAGCACAGCGGTTTAATCCACTGCGCCACTGCGGGCTCCTAAAAGTAAGGATGGACTCAAAGCCTAGATGCTGATCACTAGTCGAAAAACAGACAATAATTTCTGAACATCGCAAGGTAAGTTATTAAGGGACCAAACTCCTCTGAATGGTCCACTTCCCATCCCTGCTCCCAAAAAAAGAACTGAACAAGCAAACACTAGTAACCAATTGTATTTGTCTTCATCATATTCAAACAGCAAGATGAAGACCCCAGTACAGCACTTGTAATTCATTTGCTTAAGGAAGAACAAGGTCCAAAGTAAGCGTAATGCATCCTGGAATGTTTGGCTGTTGAAGGCAACAGCTGCTATCTAGCCCTGAGATAAGCACCTCTAAATTTTGAGGATGATATTGTGCTCTCAACATTTTTAACCCATGGTCCACACCAACTCCTCCTCAGACCCAATGGAATAATAAGTGGGAAATGATGTAGAAGCCAGGGCTTTCCTTCCCATGCTGAAGAGGGAATCCACTGTTCATTGACGGTTTTTTAATATCTGCTGGATAGGGGTCCCCTCCTAAATCTCCAGATTTCAAACAATCCTTCCCCCTAATACCAGAGGTGAAAGATTTGCAGCACATCAACACATAAACCTGAACTCTCAAGGAAAAAAAACATAAATTTAGCCAGAGTTTCATTTCTGCGTAGGGGTTTCAAGAACATGCTCTTTTTGATGGATATAATTTAATTTATTTTAATTCTCTTGATGGTTTACTTAAGACAGCTTTGGTGTTAGTTTAACTATACTGCAACTTTTGTATGTGTTTGGTAACGTGAGATGTTATCTACATCTATTTCATTCTCGGAAGCCTCCTTGAGTTTAGGTCTGGGAAAAGGGCAGGATATAAATAAACAAAACAATAATTTTTAAAACTGTGGTTATTTACGAAAACTCTCAAGTGTTCTCTCATACTCTGCTCCTGAGCGGAGAAAACTTGGCAACACTTGGCAGACTGCAGAGGATGAATTAGAACAGCAGCTCATTAGGCTGATGAGCTTTTAAGAGACTGGCCAAGAGAATACTCTTAGGGAACTTAATGCCATTGTTGTTGTTGTCGCTGATGTGGGCCTTCAAGCTGTTTTCAACTTAACAGCTACCCTATCATGGGGGTTTCTGGGGCTGAGAGTGTGTGACTCACCCAAGGGCACCCAGTGGGTCTCTATGTCTAGGTGGAGAATCAAACCCTAGTCTCGAGTTGTAGGCCAATACACAAACTATTAAACCAAATAATGCCTTTACACTGCTAGAATCTAAGCAGATCTGGTGGTCCATTGCTGGTGGGGGAATGCCTATGATTTCAGGAAAGCTACCCTGAGCTTCCCAAAGGATGACCACCTTTTGGGAACAGTCAATAGTATTTCAGTCTTAGACTAAGGAAAGCTTTTGCTGTTGTTAACTTCCATTTATGGAGATCCTATGAATAAGTGACCTCCAAGTTATCCAATCCTCAATAGCCCTGCACAGGTTTTGTGACTTTCTTGGATGAGTTTATCCTTCTGGTTTTCATTTTTGCTCAGCCACAAAGCTGCAACCTCAAGTCCATCTATCTCAGTGGCATAACCTTCTTCACAGGGTTGTTGTAAGTAGAAAAAAATGGGATACACTGATCCCAAGCTCCTCAGAACATGGGAAAAGATAAAAGAAAGAAGCACATGACAAAATGTCATGAAATTAAACAAAACCAAACTCTTTATAGTTTGATTAGCTGCTTCAGTATATATTGAACTACTAAGGCTCTTTCCTTCTGAGCAAAAAAAAAAAAAATCCAATATGCCCTTACATTGGATAAGAGCAAAGCAGACTGCTGAAAATGCATTCTAGTAAACTTTAAAAAGGAAACACAATTTCCTTTGAATAAAGGTAAACGTTTCCCCTGACATTAAGTCTAGTCATGTCCAACTCTGGGGGTTGGTGCTCATCTCCACTTCTAAGGCAAATAGCCAGAGTTGTCCGTAGACACCTCCAAGGTCATGTGGCCAGCATAACTGCATGGGGTGCTGTTACCTTTCCGCCAAGGCGGTACCTATTGCTCTACTCACATTTGCATGTTTTTGAACTGCTAGTTTGGCAGACACTGAGGTTAACAGCAGGAGCTCACCCCACTCCATGGATTCAAACGGCCAACCTTTCAGTCAGCAAGTTCAGCGGCTCAGCAGTTTAACCCACTGTGCTACTAGGGGGACCTTCTTTTGAACAGTGGTGGATAAAAATGGAAATACTTAAGCTGCATGTGATTCTCCCAAAGCTGCGTTTCCAGCCACAAACCTTATCGTTCTGGCCAAAAACAAAAAAGAGGGGGCACAGCAAATTATCTTTCAAATTGGAGGCAGGGAATCCCCACATTTCCCACTGTTTAGCATTTAAAAGACTTTTCAAAACCAAAGGTAGTGTACCAGCTACTTCTGTACGTGCTTTTTATATGTTTACAGTCCATGCAGCCCACAGAGCATCAAAGAATCAGCAAACTGGTCACCAGACTTGCCAGTTACCTATCCCTGCCTTTACAGTCCCATCAAAGTCCAACCATACATAACAGAACCAAGAAAGCTTTGGTTTTCCAGGTGTTGCTTGGACTTCAGTCCCTCTCACTCTCAAATGATGTGCCAAGAACAAGGCAAAAGGGCCAATACTGTTCAACATGGGAGTGGTGCACTGTTCTTGTAATACAGTTTCTCAGAGAGCAGTAAAATCAGCCCCTTTGGACTGACGTTCAGCTGCAAGGAATAAACAAGTTGTGGGGTAACTCAGTTGGATCGGGCATTGTTTTTAGTGATGCCAGTTTTATTTTTAACTGCCTTCTCTCCACCCTGAGGCTAGTAGGGCCTGGATGGAAACCAATCTAAAATAAATGTCTCATCAAATCCTCTGTCTCTATTCTGACCAACCAGCAAGCCAAGAACAGGCAAATCAACAGCCCACATCCAGTCTCCATTGCCTCTACCACACTTTAGTCAAATACGCATCTCTTTGTTTTTAAGTCAGCTACTACTTCTCAGAAATAGAGCTGCAAGTAAAGGGTTTACTATAATATTACGGTATATTTCCTTATGTTAAGGGGCTGCAATATCATGCCTTTGCAAGAATGGCAGCAGATGGATGCCAATGTCCCTCTTGAGGGTATCATTCAGGAAGCACATGCATTCTCTAACCCCTTCCAACAACAAAATAACCAACCACATTTTGTCTCGGTACATGAATTTACAATCTGTGAAGTTCTTTCTGGCATGCAGTGCTAAATGTCTTACAAAGCAAGCTTTACCCAACTCTGCTTTTTCCAGATGTGTGGGACCCATCATCTCCAGCTGGGTTGATGGGAGTAGCAATGCAACACATCTGGAAGGCAACTGCCTGGGTTAGCCTGTTTTTGAGAATACAGTGCTGCCACTGACAAATATAGGAGACAGCCATCCCTACAATGAACAGGACGGCTTCAAGGTAAGGGCCATGATTTATTTTGTGCCAACTATACAGCACCAAACACATACTGTTGCCCCAAAACAGACACAAAAACGACAAGATGATCACATGAAGGGTGGGCGGCAAGCAGCCAAGAGCTGTAAGAGGAAGACAAATGGTCAGTATTCACAACAAAGACCTGATTGTGAACAGGGTTGTTTGGGTTTAATTATGAAAAAAAGTTCAAAACGATGGCCGAAAAGTGTCCCAAAGGCTGTGCCAAGAAAAGCTGAAGCCTGGTTGTGCTATTGAAATTAAGCAAGTTAGTGAATAGCTGTCTATTTAACATAATTTATTGTTTTAGCCAAGGGCAGAGAGAGGGCAAAGTTGCTCCAAAAGGGAATGAACAGCCTGCTTTCTAACAGGCAACTCTACCAACATCCATCAGCCCCAAGCAGAGATTCTTCACTATAACACACGCTCCATTCTCGAAAAATATGGGTGGATTAAAAACTGCAATGATTAGGATCCTCAATGAATTACTTTTAGATACTCATTGAACAATATTGGGCTCAATTAATAATTGGACCCAAAGAAAAGTAGAGAAAACACAAAGACTGCATGCCGACGTAGCCAAAAGGGAAGAATCACACGTTGCCGCCACATAAATTACAGTGCTATACCAATTAAGTTTACAGAAGTCATAATTACGAAGATAAGACTTGTTCTCAAGCATATCGGAATAAGGATCATAGTCTTAGCTACCATTACCAACCTGTAGTATGTCATAGTTTAGGAACCATTCATAGATTCCAATTCTTATGAATGGCAGAGATTCTGAGATTCTCATCAGGGTTAGCAAACACAAGCCTATCTCCGTTAATAACATAGATCTGCTTCTTGGCACTGTTGCTGTAACAGAAAATTTGGTACCAGAGGAGAAATACCATGGAAAGAAAGATTCAGTAAGCACATATGAAATGAGGGAGAAAAACTGGGTTAAGGAAGCTCTGCATGAATAAACAAAAACATTTGGTTCGATAAGGGATGATACCACAATTCCATCTTTTTTATCACTACTCACCAACAAAAATTATAACTTTTTAGCCTTGGAGATTTAAACGGAGCATATTTAAATGAGTGAGTATACCTGACAGATATGCTAATTTCACTAACTAGGAAAAAATGCTGCTCCACAAGGAATCATCTTGTCTCTCAATTCTCAAAAACCAAACTTTACCTTGTGATAGCCTTCATAGAGTAGCAAAACTATATAGAGTAGCAAAAGGAGGCAATTTTGCTGTTACCACCACCAGGATCCCAGCAGAAAACATCATTGCCAATGTCAAATCAGCAATTTATCGCCTCACTAAGGAAGAAGTGGAGAAAGTAAGAGGAAAAACTGTGAGGATCCTGAGATAGGCAAAACTTCACCCCAGCAACAAAAGAAAGAAAGAAAGAAAGAAAAGTCATCAAAGACCTCAACTCAGATCTGGAAATCATCATTCTCCCAGCAGACAAGGGGAATATTACAATAATAATGAAAAGGAGGGAATATTTCTGGAACATGGCCATATAGCCTGGAAAACTTACAGTAACCCAGTAATTCCGGCCATGAAAGCCTTTGACAACATAAAACTTGATAATGTTCACATTTTTGTAAAGCTGTTCAAAAGCCTTGAATTCATTTATTTGGTTTTTTCCCCATGAAAATTGATAATTCTGACTGAGTCATTTAAGGTCTGCTTTAGTCTTTCAGGTACCTTCTGAGCAACTAGAGCCTCCCTCTGTATGCAGCAATGGTACCATGCTACCAACAGTACGATATCCTTAATCTGAGCTTCGGGTCCAGTAAGCCTTCCAGATATTGCTTGTGCCTCATCTGTGTTAATTCCAGTGCATTTCAAACAATCCATGTCATGAGATATTACAAACTTATTTAAGCTCTTAAATATTTCGTCAGCTGTAATATATACCGAGGAAATGGGACAGTAAGTCTTCAAAAATATTTCTTTGATGCTCATACCTAATGCTTTTGTCCAGTTGCAGAGCAAAATAGGGGGACATGTGAAATCTTTCTAATAACCATTTCTAGATACTGGCTAAAAACTGTCAATGCCCTTCTTAGATGTTTAATTTAACAAAGACTTTAAGATCGATAGCAGCTTTCTTGTTGATGCCGAAAACATGTTTTTGAAGCAGGTAATAGAAGTTCTTCAGCTATTGCAGTGGGTCCCCAGGTGTTTTGGCCTACAACTCCCAGAAATCCCAGCCAGTTTACCAGCTGTTGGGATTTCTGGGTGTTGACAGGCCAAAACATCTGGGAACCCACAGGTTGAAAACCACTGAGCCATTGTGTGTGTTTTCCAGTATTGCTATGTGTTGAGAAACTTCAAATGAAATCCTCATGGCAATGTTGTTACAACCAGCTGCAGGTTTGATTTTTAACAATTTTCTTACTTTCCCAAAGGTCCCACACCTTACTTTCGAAAAAAAAAAGCTCTTTGTAACATGTCCTTTACGTTGAGCATTGAGGCGTCTTGGCATTTTGATCACTTTCTGGATGCTTTGTACAACACATCATAACATAACACACTCTGTGGTACTTGCTTCTTCCAAATCTGTAAATGTGATGTTAATAAACAGTTACTCCTTGCTGTAACGGCATCACTTTTTAAGACAGCTGAAAGAAGCTAGATTTTACTTTGAATAAGATGCACCCTCTTCAACATGGTCAGGATTTTCACATTTCAAATTCAACCAGCAATCTATCCTGAGACTCAGCAAATTTGTATTGTTGGGAAATTCAACTATGATAACTTTGAAAAGGCACTTTTCAAAAAAAAAAAAACAATAACCAATGCATTTGTTTACAGAAATCAAAGAAAAAAAACATAACAATTTTCAATAACCCGGGCTTTAGCACAGCTAGTAAATCACCAGAAATGATAGCATCTACCAACCAAAAGATTGCCAGTCCGAAGCCCTGGGTCAGTGTGAGCTCCCAACTGTCAGCCCAGCTGTTTACCTAAGCAGTTTGAATACAGATTGAGCTGTGAGTAAAGAAATTAGGTACCGCTAAAACAAGCAGGAGAGGTATTTTACGACACCATAAAGAAAAAGAGCAAAAAATGCCCAGCGACCGAAAGGAAGGAAGTCCTGATGGCTCTTTGTCATAGAGGATGGGTCGACAGCACCCCCCTGTGGCTAGATTCGGGCACAGCCTCCAAGGTGCCAAAAAGCTGGAAGTCGACACAACATATCTCCTTTCTGTTCTGTCCTGTCTATCCAAAACGGCATTGAATGTTTGTTGTGTAGGTGTAATGTGATCTGCCCTGAGTCCCCTTGGGGAGATAGGGCAGAATAGAAATAAAGTATTATTAATATCATTACCATTTTGTAGTCTGCCCGAACACATATCGTGACTGATGCCAACTCTCTATTTTGTGAATGCTGTCTTCCTTTAATTCATGGAGGTGTTTGAAAACTTTGTTGACACAGCTACATAAATCTGGAAAGCAACAGATTTCAAGAATATGGTGGTACAACATGGACAATGCCAGAGTTCAGTACAAGTATGAAGGCGGCTTGTGGCTGTATGTGGAGAAGAAAAAAACTTCATATGCATGCTCTCACCCACTCAGTATCATTCACTTGCACGTTCACACCATGTACACAAGTAGTAAGAGCTGAATGCCTTTTTTCCTATCAGTTACTTTCATAATTGTTTGAGATGCACCTGTACAAATGACGTCTCTTGCTCTTTCAGATCAACCTATGTCCATCTCTTTTACTTTCCTTCATTCTTTCCTTCCTATTTTTACTGTAAAACCTCATAACATTTCTTTTAGCCTTTGTAGATCTTCTGTGAGAACATCATGGGCCATTCGGGATCACCGGTAAAGAAACACTGGACTAGAGCTGAATCCTTGCACGTATATGTTCGGCATCGAATTTTGCCATGTTCGTGTTGGAAACCCCTTTAAGTCTTCCCAGGGGTGAGAAAGGTGGTATATAAATACAGTAAATAAATAATACATTTATTGTATTGTCGAAGGCTTTCATGGCTGGAATCACTGGCTTGTTGTAGGTTTTTTCAGGCTATATGGCCATGTTCTAGAGGCATTCTCTCCTGATGTTTCGCCTGCATCTATTGCAAGATTCCTCAGAGGTTATGAGGTCTCACAACCTCGGAGGATGCTTGCCATAGATACAGGCAAAACATCAGGAGAGAATGCCTCTAGAACATGGCCATATAACCCAAAAAAACCAACAACAACCCAATACATTTATTCACTCAGGCTGCATTGCATTGCTTACTACAGAAATGCTTCTGCAACCCATAGTTTGTGCTTCTTCATCATCCTCATCCCAAATCTGATGCTGCTAGAAAAATTCTCATTAGACAGAAAGCAATGATAAAAAGTGAGACTGGGGGGAGGCATAACAAGACATTGTAAAAATAAATTTCTTTCTCAAATGTTGTGTTAACTGAAAAATACTTGTAAGTCTGGAATAGGCAACTGGCATCTACCCAGTTGTTGTGGAATGACAACTCACAACAGTTTGAGACAACACTGATAGGTAGGAATCTTAGAATCAAAGGATTACAGCATTGGAAGGGATTGCAAGGGCCATCCAGCCCAGCCCCTTTCTGCTATGTAGGGACACACAATCAAACCCCTCTCCACAGATGGCCATCCAGGGTTTACTTTGAAAATTTCCAGAGGAAATTTTCACCACACTCCGAAGACATACATTTTCTGCCGTTGAACAACTCTTACTGTTGGGAAATTGTTCCTAATGTTTACGTGAAATCTTTTTCCCCCCTGCAATGTGAATCCATTGTTCCATGTCCTCATCTCTAGAACAGCAGAAAACAAGTTTTCCCCCTCCTCAATCCAATTTTCTGGAGGACCATACTTTGCCTACCCTTGAATTAAATCTATTCACACTGCACAGTAATTTCACAATGCGTAATAATTTTATTTTAAGAATCATGGCCCCTATGAAAAGTTGGAAGACATAGTTTGGTCAGAAGCAGAAGAGGAACCCTCCAGTTAAGGGAAATGCTCTTCTAGAAAATACCAGTACCAGAATTCCCTGGCAGTTGAAATGGAATCATAAAGCTCTAATTCTGCAGTGTGAACGGGCCCCTGTGTGCGATACAAATTCTGAAGCAGTGCTTAGGGCGCATACTTGCTGGATGATATAGGGCAAATGACAGCATTCCATTATGGCACCTTGCACACAGCTGAATAAAACCCCACATTATTTGCTCTGAACTGGAATACACGGCAGTGTGGACTCAGATAACCCAGTTCAAAGCAGAGATTATGGGGTTTTCTGCCTTGATATTCTGGGTTATATGGCTGTGTGGAAGGGCCCAGAGTTTCTCATCTGAGCACCAAAAGCATTCTCACATGGTTAAAAGAAGAGATATCATGACACTCTAAAGAGTTAATGAAACAGAACAAAATAGGGAAGTGCATTACATGTTGAAGATGGGCATCCAAAGACCTCCCTGAAGCATGAAGTTTGCCAATAATGCAATCCTAAGGATGTCTGTTCAAATGTCAATGCTTCTGAAGTCAACATAACTTTTTCCGAGGTAAACCTGAGCAGGGCTGCAGCCAAAATGCCATTGCCAAAAATGGCTATATGGATAATCAAAAATAGCACTTGAAGTCTGAGAAAATAATGTCTTTCTCTATACATGGCTCACTTTCTTACATCTTCCTCAGAAATACATATGTCAACTGAGCCAAGCTTCAGTTCTTAAGGGTGCTATTTTGCAAACCACTAGATCGGGGCCAGTGGCACTGTGAGTTAAACCACTGAGCTGCTGAACTTGCTGACAAAAAGGTTAGCAGTTTAAATCTGCAGGGCAGAGGTGAGCTCCCACTGTTAGCCCCAGCTTCTGCCAACCTAGCAGTTTGAAAACATGCAAGAATGGTTAGATCAATAGGTACCGCCCCGGTGGGGAGGTAACGGTGCTCCATGTAATCATGCTGGCCTTGGAGGTGTCTACGGACAACTCTGGCTCTTCAGCTTAGAAATGGAAATGACACCACACCCCAAAGTCAGACATGACTAGACTTCATGTCAGGGGAAACTTTCACCTTTAGATCTGTGCCCACAGTACATCATGATCTGGATTGTATGGGCTGAACTGGGATATATTGTAATGGTCGTTAGAACGAGGTGGGGCTAAAGGGTTTTTAAAACTCAGATTCTACTTGCAGAGGAAACTGCAGCAGGATAAATACAAGATCCAGATAAAAAGTCATTTGACCAAACAAAACAAAAATCCTACCCCTTTCTTCAAATCTGAGGAAATATATAATACAGAAACCACCCCAAAAAAATCCCAAGAAGCGAGAAAAGTTAGCAGGGTTGGATTCAACTGCAGCACTGTTTGTTTGCTTTGGCCAAGCTAAGATGTCACTGCAGTTTTCTTTCTCTGCAGAAGCGTGCTGTGACCTGGCATTGCTGCCAACTCCGTCGAGCACCAGAAGCTGCCGATCCAGGGCTAAGTTGGCAAAGGAAAAAAATAAAAATAGGATGCCAGAGGAAAGGGCATCTCAGTCAGGACTACAACACCTATGGATTTCACAGCTCCCTGAGGAATGTGCACACACCCCTCTTCTTAAGGGAGCAGCAAAGGAGGATGAGCCGCTAAAACGCCAGACTCAGCATAGCAAACGGCAACGAAGGGGAAAATCATTGCCTTCCAGGGAACTGTGATTACAAACACATATGGGAAAGATCCGTCTTCCAACATCCCACCCCACTCTCTGCCCCTCCGGCTGGCATCTGCACCAAACAGCTCTCTGGGGTGAATCCCATCAGCAGCGATCCCCTCCAAGAGGCATGCCTGGTCCATGCCAACCTTGAGGCATCGTCACAGGAGCCATTTGCCACCCGCCGGCAGAGAAGGAGGCGCATTACTGGCCGCACACGGATGCAGCACTGCGTGAAGAAGAGGGGAGGAGATGGGGCCCCCTCCCGACACTCCCATTACATCACCAGGCTCCCAAGCAAGAAGGAAGTCATCCTTGCCAGGTCTTTGGGGCAGAAGGTGAGCAAAGGAGCTCCCATCCCTCATCTATCATCCGCAGCAGGAACAGCTGGAATTCCTCAACAGAGAGACCAAGAATCACCTACAGACTCCCTGCAGTTTCACCTCTGGATTCCTCAACCTTTCCCCCCTCCCCCCAAAGCACGCTGTAGTCTTATCCTACTCCCCATATCTTTGCACAAAGCTAGAGGTGGGAGAAAAGAGGGAAAATATAAAACTTAAAGTGGAAAGATGTAAGAAAGAGATGCAGCAAGCATGAGGTCAGGCTATTGTCCATTGCTTCTCCAATTCAGCTCCTAAAGCCATAAGAAAGATATGTTGGATGAGGACAAGGGGGCGGGGGGAGGAGGGCAGATGAAAAGTTCTCCATATTCACAGGCAAATGGTTAAACCAATGAGGAGAAGAGTCCTCACAAGAGAGATGTTCAGTGTGTGTTTAGGTCCAAGAATAGAGTAACAAAAGAGCAATATTGGTGGGTTAAAGCAGGCCTGAGCAAACTCCAGCCCTCCAGGTGTTTTGGACTTCAATTCCCACAATTCCTAACAGCCTGCTTCAACTCCCACAATTCCTAACAGCCTGCTGTTAGGAACTGTCAGAGTTGAAATCCAGAACACCTGGAGGGAGGGCCAAAGTTTGCCCATGCCTGAATTAAACCAAAGGTAATAGATGCCAGCAGCATGAGCAACGCTTCTTCTTGGGAAATGTTTCCATACCTATCCAAGGTTAGAGCCAACCAAGCCCTCTTCCAAGCCAAAGGCCAGAACACAAAGCAAGGCACAAGAAAACCCAATGGCAAGACCAGACCTGAACACAGAGCTCTCCCAGCAAGTCCAAACAGAGATAAATCCTGTTTCGGAGAACCCATCCAGCCCTAATTCATCAGCAAGAAGGACTGAATGCCCAGAAAGGTCATCAAAGGCCAAGGTGGAGCGTGGAGCCTTCAGTGCCCAGCAGTCCAATGGCAGAAGTAGCTCTCAGTAGAGAAAAACAAAAGCATGCAACACACACAGAAACAAATACATGCATCATGTTGTGGAAGGCTTTCATGGCTGGAATCACTGGCTTGCTGTGAGTTTGTTAGGCTATATGGCCATGTTCCAATAGCATTATCTCCTGACGTTTCGCCTGAATCTATGGCAGGCATCCTCTGAGGTTTCAAACTCCGGGGGATGCTTGCCACTGATGCAGGCAATACGTCAGGAGAGATTTTCAGAGGTTTCAAACATCAGAGGATGCTTGCCATAGATGCAGGTTTTTGTTTTGTTTCATGTCAGGAGCGACTTGAGAAACTGCAAGTCGCTTCTGGTCTGCAAAGACGTTGACCAGGGGTCACCCAGAGATTTTGATGTTTTACTATCCTTGTGGCAGGCTTCTCTCATGTCCCTGCATGGGGAGCTGGAGCTGATAGAGGGAGCTCCTCTGAGCTCTCCCTGGATTCGAACCTGCAACCTGTCGGTCTTCAGTCCTGCCGGCACAAGGGTTTAACCCACTGCACCACCGGGGGATATATGCAGGTTAAATGTCAGGAGATGTCTCAGAGGTTTCAGACCTCTGACGATGCCTGCCACAGATGCAGGTGAAATGTCAGGAGAGGTTTCAAGCCTCTGAGGATGCCTGCCACAGATGCAGGCAAAGCATCAGGAGAAATTCAAACCTCTGAGGATGCTTGCCATAGATGCAGGCGAAACATCAGGAGAAAATGCCTCTGGAACAAGGTCATACAGGCCGAAAAACTCACACCAAGCCAAACATATCCATGAACATGAGGAAGAACTTCCTGACTGTGAGTGCTGTTCAGCAGTGGAATTCTCTGCCCCGGAGTGTGGTCTGGGCTCCTTCTTTGGAGGCTTTTAAACAGAGGCTGGATGGCCATCTGTCGGGGGTGCGTTGAATGCAATTTTCCTGCTTCTTGGCAGGGGGTTGGACTGGATGGCCTATGAGGTCTCTTCCAACTCTATGATTCTAGGTCTGTAATGAGGAGAGCACACATTCTCAAAAGTGAAAAGGGCTGCTCATTTAAGTGGCTGGAGGATAGAATCATAGAGTTGGAAGAGACCTCATGGGCCATGCCAAGAAGCAGGAAAATTGCATTCAAAGCACCCCCGACAGATGGCCATCCAGCCTCTGTTTAAAAGAGTATTTCTGTTCTGTTGGGACAAATAAACAAAGCAGAGGGACTGGAGTGGGGAGCGCATGGCTCCCTCTCAGCCAACTCTTGGCTCTCCCCTTGAGGTCCTTTGAGGTCCAGTGTGGAAAGGGGGGAAGGGGGCACTGTGCCAAGCAATCTAACCGAATAAGGAGCAGGTTAAGAGGGTTAAAACAGAGAATTACAAGCCCTGGGCGAAGTGTTACATCAATAGGAGGAAAGCAAGCCTGCTTTAGAGAGATTTCAGTAATTAATGAAGCAGAGGGAAAGCTACAGGCTGGGGATTAGGCAGAGGCCGGAGCAGATCTCCTGCGTGGCTCCAGGAGGGAGGGGRGAGAGAGAGAGAGAGAGAAAGAGAGCAACCCAGTGCAAAGGTGAGGAAAGAATCCCTAAGGAGGAGTCAGAGGTCACGCCGGATCCCCCCCCCCCCCACTTCCCTGCTCTGCCTGAGGGAACCTCTTGCCTTCTTACCTTGGCGGCGGCGGGTGTGAGGGAGTCCCAGTAGTCCTCGGCCATGGCCGCCGGCACGGGCCGCCTCTGGACTGGGCACCGCTCAGCCGCCCATGGTGGCCCACACGCCCGGGCTCCTCCTCCTCCTCCTCCTCGGCTCCTCCCCGCTGCGCAGGCCCCCCCTCCGCACGGGCCGCCYCCCGCCCTGCGACTGGCCCGCGCCAACCCTCAGGCCGGSCTTCACTCGCCCCGCCCCTTTGGGCAGTACCATTCCACACACTATTTTGGGGGGGGAGCGAGTCGGAAAAGCCGGGAACCGACAMCCGCCGCTCTTTCCAGCTCAAATAAAGGGAAAAGAATACGATTCGGAACCAAGCCGCTTCCATATGTTTCCAGAAATATTAATTTGTATGAGGAATATAATCGAGCACCCCTCTTTTTCATTACTCTTGGTAGAATCCCAGCTGTACCATTTAGCGATATTTGGAGAGGGAGTGCTAGAAAAGCTCGTCTTGTGTTAGACCTTGAACAATGCTCGTTATGTATAAATATGCATATTTATTTATTTATTCATGGATAAATATGCATTTGTGATAATCCGAGGTCTAAGAAACGTTCGATGCAAAATAAAAGAAGCCTAACTGCTCCACAAACACACCTCTGCCCTATAACGGTACATTCCGCACCGCTCTCCTCAACTAACCGTTCTGAAGAGCTGATCCTCTTCGTGTCATAGGGCGATACCATCTTCATTGCTGGGAGGGGGGGATGAACCAATGTTCTATTCTCTATCCAAATCCCACATAGTCAGTATAGTGAATACACACCCCACATCTAAGTATATTTTATCAATATAGTACACTGGGGGGGGGGGGGGGGGGGTTCCTGCAGTCGGCCAGTTCCATTGCTGAAAATAGGGGAGCCAGTGCTATTCTCTGACGCTTTTGGAATACTTTAGAAAGTCTTTTTCATTCTGTTGATGTTGCGTTTTTTTGTAATATTTTCTTTTCCCACGACTAATTCGAGGTCACGTGGTTATGCCTTTAAAAAATAAACTTTCAAGCAGAATCATAGAATTGAAAGAGACCTCATGGGCCATCCAGTCCAACCCTCTACCAAGAAGCAGGAAAATTGCAGTCAAAGCACCCCGACAGATGGCCATCCAGCCTGTTTAAAAGCTTCCAAAGATGGAGCCTCCACCACACTCCAAGGCAGAGAGTTCCACTGCTGAACGGCTCTTGCAGTCAGAAAGTTCTTCCTAATGTTTAGATGGAAGTTAAAATTTAGTTTCCATTACTTTTTTTGAGAGGCGTTATTTATAAAAAAAAATTGGGGGGGGGGAATCTTACAATTTGTCTTTAGGGATTACAAACGAAAGTCAAGATAAAATTATGAGGTTAGCAGTGAAACTATCTTAACGGGATTTCAATTTAGATCTAAGTCAACATAAACCATATAAAATAGGAAATTGGGAACTAAAAGATGCATTCGAGATAGCTAATAAAAAAGCTAATTCTACATATTACTCCAACAGGCATAAAAAATACACACTTATAGATTATATAATGATCCAAGAACCAAAGAAAGGAAATGGAAATAAGAAATATTTATACACATAGTATTTGGCTTTCAGATCATGCTCCAATAATAATAGAATTAGAAATTAATAGGGAACAAAGATATAAGGCAGGGGTCCTCAAACTAAGGCCTGGGGCCAGATGCGGCCCTCCAAGGTCATTTAGCTGACCCTCGCAAAGGGTCAACTTAAGTCTGAAACGACTTGAAAGCACACAAAAACATCCTTATCTCATCAGCCAAAAGCAGGTCCACACTTACCATTGAAATACTATTAAGTTTATATTTGTTAAAATTGTTCTTCATTTTAATTATTGTATTGTTTTAAAGCGGTTTTTTTGCACTACAAATAAGATATTTGCAGTACGCATAGGAATTCATTCATGTTTTTTTCAAATTATAATCCGGCCCTCCAAAAGTTTGAGGGATTGTGACCTGGCCCTCTGTTTAAAAAGTTTGAGGATCCCTGATATAAGGTATAGAAATATAACAATATAATCACAAGGAGAAAGGAAGATAGAGAATATATGGCCAAGCAAATTAGATTCTACTTTCAAGAAAATAGATAAAATTATGAGATGGCAAAAAGAAAAGCAACACAAAAAAAAAATAAAAAGTAAGCATCCAGTAAATAAGGATGACAGCCTTATTTTAGAAAAATAATAAGAGAAGTGTGCAAAGTTCAGTGCCAAAGTATTAGGAAGGACGAGTGCGTCTGCACTTGTAGATTTGATGCACTTTCGCACCACTGTAACCGCCCTGGCTCAATATTATGGAATCCTAGGACTTGCAGTTTGGCGAAGCACCAGCACTCCATGGTAGAGAAGGTTCGTGACCCTATAAAACTACAGCTCCCATGATTCCATATCATTGAGCCATGCAGTTCAAGTGGGGTCGAACTGCAAACTGTAGATCAGGCATGGGCAAACTTTGGCCCTCCAGGTATTTTGGACTTCAACTCCCACAATTCCTAATAGCCAGTAGGCTGTTAGGAATTGTGGGAGTTGAAGTCCAAAACACCTGGAGGGCCAAAGTTTGCCCATGCCTCTTGTAGATGCATCCTAGGACCCTCCCATACAGCCAAATAACCCAGAATATCAAGGCACATAATCCACAATATCTGCTTTGAACTGGAATATTTGAGTCCATACTGCCATATAATCCAGTTCAATGTAGATTTTATACAGCTGTGTGGAAGGGGCCTAAGTCTTCCCCAAAATCCAGTGGAGAGCAAATAAATTAAATGAGATTCAGTAGATTCTTCAGTAAAATAATAGGTCCCAGATGGAATACGTTCGAGAGCCACTGTTTATCTCATTCTATTTGTCACCAAGGGCTCTTGCATATATGGTACTCTTTCAAATCCAGATTTTTCTGGATAATACTCATTATTTCAATAAATTTCAGTCTGGGGCCCCTTTTACACTGACATATAATCCAGATCATCAAAGCAGATAATCCACATTATCTGATTTGAACTGGATTATCTGAGTCTACACTGCCATATAATCTGGTTCAAAGCAGATAATCTGGATTTTATATGGCAGTGTGGAAAGGGTTTGCCTTCAGGCCCATTTTGGGGATGGAATCGGCTTTATCCACCTTGGTGGGTGATGTGTAGCATATACATAATGGGAAGTGGGTCCCTTGCCGTGATGCTAGATAATGAATTTATTGCTCTCAATACCACAATTCTGGCATCGCCTTGATAAGTTTTTTGGGGACGGTGTAATGGTTTCTCTGTTCTGTCTGGAGGCTGGGGTTGCTCTACAAAATTGTGCCGCAGAAGTCTATTTCCTTCACCATCTGGCTCATGGGTCCAGCAGATAAATATCTTGATCTCTTTGGGTGCGTCTACATTGTAGAAATAATGCAGTTTGATGCCACTTCAACCACCATCACTCAGTGCTATGGAATCATGGGGTGTATAGTTTGGTGAGGCACCAGCACTCCTCAGCAGAGAAGGCTAAAGACCTGATAAAACTACAACTCCCATAATTTCATATTTTTGAGCCACGACAGATAAAGTGGTAATCCTGTCATCGAACACGGGAACCCCTGCCTTCAAATTGATCTGAACACAGCAGGGAGTTCCACAGTTCCTGGGTGCATGAATTGACCAAATATCCACAGAGGCAACAGCTACTGCAAGGAATTCCTTTTCTCTCCCTTTTAGGCTCCCCTGGCCACTTTGTAACAAGCCCTAATAAAAAGTATCATTTTCCTAAACTTTCAACTCTCTGCATGATACATTGTGTCCTTTACTGACTCTAACTATTAATCTTCTTTTCCCCAAGCCGTGAAGCCCCACTGGCTCCAGCAGCATCCCAAGAGCACGGAACTGCGATCCTTTAAACCGTGGATACCGGGGCCCGTTGAGCCTCCGTATCCGTGGCTTAACAGATTCCTTCCAAATCAATGCTATCTTCTTCCTTGATTAATTTTAAGACTAACTGCTATCTCGCTTTTTGCTGAACAGACCCCTACGCCCCTCAGATCTGCTTTTTCTCCCATCCAAAATACCCATGTGGAAACCAAAGACCTTTTTTGTGGTCCTGCAGTTCCACATGACATTGGTGCATGTGTCCCCTTTTTCTTGTGAGTGTCACCTCAAGTGGTGCCTGCAGACCCCAGAAATCCCTCTTGTGTCATCCCCAAAATCCAGGCAATTACCAGGCCACTCTGATCATTTTTATGAATCGGATCCCTTTTTTATGAATGAATCTCCTTTTTTATGACTGGACTTCGACTGCTCGGCGCCTTTATGAACCTTATACCTTCCCTTATGAACCTTAGGTGACAAGGACCAATCTTTCCCCAATCCTGCATGCTCCCCTTTCCCTGTATGAACCCTGTATATGCCCATATCCCCAATTATTATATGGATGTCAATATAAAATATTGAGCAAGGTGACCTTTTCGTAAACTGTGACCAGCACCTCAAGACCCAGGTATTGCAAGACATCCTGGGTCTTAATTCTTAATCAAGGGACTTTTCAAAAACTCTCAAGCATGGACGATAGACAAATGCCCCCGCCCTTTCCTTGGGTCTTGGAGGGTCGATGACCAGGCCACCTGGGTATTGGGGACCTATGGACATGCTAATCATTCTTCACAAAGTACATTTCTCCAACTGCAGGAGAAGGGGATGTCACCCTGTTGCTCCCCTTCCTAGAAGAATGGATCCAGAGATCCATCAAGAAATCAGTATGAGGGGCCAGACAGAAATGTTATTTCAAAGCTCTGTGTCAATAGCCAGGTTGGGCTTGAGGGCTTACAGCAATCGCCTAGATCACCCATCAATAGGGCCACTCATAATCCGATAATTTAGCAACTATTTTCCTTTGTATTTACTATTGCCACGCCTCCTGACGCACCATTGGCTGAGCAGCCAATGCGGGGCTTGGGTTCCCATTGGACGAGCCGCACCAGCCCTCGGCCACACCTCCCAGCTCACTGACGTCACAGCCAATCACAACGAAACCAGCTCAGGGGGCGGGAGCGGGAAATTTGAATGGAAAAACTGTCTATATTATCTAGTTTTCTGTACTGAAGCTATGCCGGCTCCTTTAGCAGGTTACTGCAGTCATCATCCTTTCCAGCTGGAATAGGAAATAAACTTTGGTGGCCTTGCTTCATCCTGGTGAGATTTATTGGGGACTAGGGAAACTTTTATTGGTGCTTATTGTCTCGCCAGGCATAGCAAACCCTCCTTTTGGGTCTTCGCCAGTCTCTGCTTAGGCAGGACCCCCTAAATCCTGTACTGCTTCAATCCTACAGTGTATCTGCACCCTTGAAGAATCACACATACATACAGTCCATAAAAATTGCATTTTATTATTTTTTGCACCATAAATGGCAGTTCTCTTTTTTCAGTGGATTTGGTGGCTGAAGTTAACATATTTTCCAACAGTGCTTTGAATTTCTAAAATCTTTTTTTTATTCTAGTGTTGTAATGTTGTGCATGTACGTTGGCTATATTTAGTGTTGTACTTCATTGTTTCTATTTTTCAAAAGTACACTCTTAAACCGTTATGAGCTTGCTGCAGACAAGGGAGAGAGAAATAGTTCAAATCAATCCGTCAATAGCATGAGCCTCTCCGCTCACTATTAAATGAATATTTCACAAAGATGGCCCTTCAGCTGATGAGAAGCATTTAGGGTTTTAAAAAAAAAAAAAAAAAAAATCTCTATGTATTAAATGCCAGATCCTTCATCGAAGCACCCGCATTGTCAGGAATAAGCAAATTCAGGGAGAGGTGAACAAGGAACAGATGGAGAAAGCATTTGGATGGTTTTTTTCCCTCCTCCTGGTCGCAATCTTGCTGTCGTGAATCCTCTGCCAAGATTGTCAGCTGTAAATAGTTCAGTGACAGCGGTGCCTAAAAAGGCTCCTGATGGCATCACAATTCAATGCCGCAACTCACCCACATGTTCGTGACGTCATGGGTTTTCTTTCACCTTTGAGGTCAGGGCATGGTGAACAACAGAGCTGAGCAACAAGGAAATGGCTCAATTATAGAGTATGGAACTATAAATCCCTATCATCCCCGCCAGCATTGACTGCAAGGTGCTGAGTTTGGGAGATTTTGGCTCTCCAGATGTTTCTAATGAAAGATCCAATCAACCCTTATCCTTTGCCATAATGCCACATTTCCAAAAGGGCTAGTATTTCCCTGCTCCTGCCTCTGGTTTTGTCATTTAGGCTGCATCTACACCATACAATCAGTACATCGAATCAAAGAGTTGGAAGACATGGGCCATCTAGTCCAACCCACTGCCATGCAGGAAAAGCAAAATCAAAGCACCCCCAACAGATGGCCACCCAGCCTCTGCTTAAAAGCCTCCAAAGAAATACAGTTTGACATGAGTTTATCCAACCACTGCGGTGAGAATAGTCTACGTCAGAAACTGGAGCAATAAATAAATTCCATCATCAGAAGAATGGTTGATTAAGGCCACAGAGATAATGAACATGGACAGATTAACCTACCTACTTTCAACAAATGAGGGAAAACCAAGAATCAAACAGATTTATTTATTGTGACAGGAGCGAACCAAAACAGTTGTACTGCATCAAAAAACAGACAAACAAACAAAACACAAAGTTTGTAGACTTGGTATTCTATTAAATGTCCTTTGACCAGTATCTGGCCACTTGGAGTGCCTCTGGTGTTGCTGCAAGAAGGTCCCCCATTGTGCATATGGCAGGGCTTAGGTTGCACTGCAGCAGGTGGTCTGTGGTTTGCTCTTCTCCACACTCACATGTCGTGGATTCCACTTTGTAGCCCCATTTCTTAAGGTTAGCTCTCCATCTCGTGGTGCCAGAGCGCAGTCTGTTCAGCACCTTCCAAGTTGCCCAGTTTTCTGTGTGCCCAGGGAGGAATCTCTCGTTTGGTATCAGCCATTGATTGAGGTTCTGGGTTTGAGCCTGCCACTTTTGGATTCTCGCTTGCTGAGGTGTTCCAGCGAGTGTCTCTGTAGACCTTAGAAAACTATTTCTTGATTTAAGTAATTAGCATGCTGGCTGATACCCAAACAGGGGGTAGGCCGGAGATGTCACTGCCTTAGTCCTTTCACTATTGGTTGCTACTTCCTGGCAGATGTCAAGCAATACCAGCTAAACAGTGTCATTTCTCCAGTGGTGTAGGGCGCAGACACCCCGTGATAATGCGGCATGTCTCATTAAGAGCCACATCCACTGTTTTAGCGTGGTGAGTTGTGTTCCACACTGGGCATGCATACTCAGCAGCAGAGTAGCATAGCGCAAGGGCAGATGTCTTCACTGTGTCTGGTTATGATCCCCAGGTTGTGCCAGTCAGCTTTCGTATGATATTGTTTCTAGCACCCACTTTTTGCTTGATATTCAGGCAGTGCTTCTTGTAGGTCAGAGCATGGTTGCCAAACAGACTGACAACCAATAAAGGCGAAAATATTAAGATTTTAATATAGACAACTTACAATGAAAAAACTGCAGTTGCACAGAAAAACAACAGTGATGGGGAGCTAAACAAGAACAAGGGAAATATAGGAAAATCAGAGATAATCCTAAAAGATCTAGAAACCACCACTAAGAAGTAGATGGAAGTCAAAAGATTCTCTCTCTCTCTATGTGTGTGTGTTTTCCAAACTCTCAAATTTTTCTTTAGTTTTTAGTTTAATTGAAAAATTGTCATTTTATATGTGTGTCTCAATAAAAATTATTATGACATAAGTTAAACTGCCCTGGCTCAATGCTATGGAATCCTAGGTTTCATAGTTTGGTGAAGATAGAGAGGGATCAAGATGTTGGAAAAACACAACCCCCTACAGTTTAATAGCATTGAGCCATGGCAGTGAAAGTAGTGTCACACTGCATCAATTCCACCAGTGTGGATGCACCTTTAGTCCTACTTTTCAGCTGCCTACCTCATGCTAGGCAATTCAATGAAGCAAGGGACAGAGTCTCCCAGAAGGCCGTCAGTGCAAGAGACTGCACTCCAAACCTCGGCTCCAATTCTGTCTTTTTTCCCAAGAAGATTTAATCGGAAAAGATAATCTAGAATGCTTCGCAAATCAAATTTAAATGGCCCTCTGATGCACTTAAGAAATTACATTAGCATGTTAATTCATCATGAAACTAGTTGCTTGATGTTATCTGAAAATAACCTCAGATTTCCGGGCAGGGATATCGCCCATCCCTCAAATGTGGCACTTAATTTGGTTCCACTGTCTAACAACAACAATATAAATCTGCAAGAGCTCATTTGCCACATGAGTGTCATTTCACAAATCTGAACTACCAAATAGGGATCCTGCCCTTGCACTCTTTGTGCAGCCATTGCTGGGGGGAAAGCTGAAGTCTTTCTTCCTAACCCTGGGAAGGTATCCATACACTGCGTGCAGGCTTCTGGGATAGTTGCCAGTATATAAAAATGGGTCTAGCTGCCAGTAGGAATGTACATTAAGCAGCCTTATTGTTGAGCTTTCCGGAGTGTTTATATCTTCTTCCTCCATAATGCCCTTTTCCTGGCGGTGACATCTGATCGGTGATGGAACAACATGTCAACTTGCCACTCACTCATGAGCACTAGACCAACAGTTTTCCAATGCAGGCATGGGTTGCAACCATTGTACTAAACAGTCCCAAGCCAATTGCTCCCAACTCCACTCTTGCTGGAGGGTACATTTTACTGTAGAATTAATGCTGTTTGACACCACTTTAACTGCCATGGGTCAATGTATGGAATATGTGAGTTGTAGCTTTACAAGGTTTTTATCCTTCTCTAAAAGTGCTGGTGCTTCACCAGACTACAACTCCCATGGCAGTTGAAGTGATGTCAAACTGCATTAATTCTATAGTGTGGTGGACTCCAAATCTGTGAGACTCCTTCTCATCCATTCTGAAATCCAAAGTCAGCAGCAGGAGACCAGGGGATGTGCTGATAGCAGCCAGCTATGGGTAGGAAATTGATGGGCCTTCAGATGAATTACTATCCCCATCATTCTTCATCCCTGGCTAGAATATCAGAGCTGATAGGAGTTGACATCCAAGCATATTTCACCAAGGGCTGCAAGAGCCTTTAAGATAAACTTCAAGCAAGGCTAGGTATCCTGTGTCTCTACAGATGTGGTCAAATTGTAACACCCAGCATTCCTCTCCATTGCCTCTGATGGCTGGATGTGCTGTGAGTTTCAGTCCAACCCATTATTCCTTCTCATGGGGAACATCTACTGTGTAGAATGAATGCAATTTGATACCACTTGAACTGCCATGGCTCAATGCTATAGGATGCTGGGAGCTGAAGTTTAAAGAAGCGCCAGCACTCTTTAACAATTAATGTTAATGACCTTGTAAGACTACACATCAACAGGATTCCATAGCATTAAGCCATGGCAGTTCACGTGGTATCAAACTGCATTGATTCTATATAATAGATGAACCCAAAGATGAGAATAATGAACAGGAATGGGGCCCCTTCCATACAGCTGAATAAAATCCCACATTTTCTTCTTTAAACTGGAATATATGTGGACACAGATAACCCAGTTTAAACCAGATATTGTGGGATTTTCTGCCATGATATTATGGGTTATATGACTGTCAACTCCCCCGATTATGAAAGTCACAGGGCAACCTTGGACCAGTCCCTATCTCCACTCAGTGAACTAACTTAACATATTGCACCATCAGGATGACAGAAATGTCACTAAGTTTGCATCTACCATCCTGATGCCGAATACATATAAGCCTCATTTTGTAGTAGAGGTCAAGGCATAACATTGGCACCAGTAATCATATACCTATGTTCAGCTAGCATCACAATCACAGGCAGCTCAACCCATTACGCAAAGTAAGCATTTGCAATATAGTTGATTTTGCCCAGGGGCGCTCTTGAGGCGCTCTTGGGGGAAAATAGACCTTGACATATGCAAGTTGTAGTTACTGGGATGTATAGTTCACCTACAATCAAAGAGCATTCTGAACTCCACCAATGATGGAATTGAACCAAATATGGCACACAGAACTCCCACGACGAACAGAAAATATATATCAGTGATTGGGGGGGCGGGGGCGGCAAAATACTGTTTGCTTACCGTTGAAAATTACCTAGGGCCACCTCTGATCACAATTGAATAAAATGTTTTAAATTCAGCAAAATAGTTGAACTAAATGCTCTTAGAAACAAGAAGAAACAATGCCAGATTTGTTACCCTCCAGAACAGGTTGCTCCTGGCTTCAAAAGTACTACACTTTCTAAAGGAGAATGACCTTGTGTACACATATACACACGAACTGGGTTTTTTTTTTTTTTGGTCCAATTAAACAGAAATCCGGCTTCCGTGCTGTTTCCCTGCCTGAAGCAACAGGGAAATGTCTTTTCCCTCCTGCTGTCAGGCCAGACATTCCCTTGTCAGCTTCTGTTAGATTTTCTCAAGACAGGGCTTGTCAGGATTCTGCCCATCACACTGCCTAATGAGCGCTGGAGCTGGGATACAAATGGTGCTTTGACATTCCCCATTTGGCACACACATGCCAAGAACCCACTGGCTGCATCAGGCTTATGGAAGCGGGCATGCAATCCTCTCAGCATTCAAAGGAAGTGGATGGGAAGGGAGCAGAATTGCCAACTGACCAAGAAAAAACTGCTTGTGAGTGCTCTTGCACTTTTCCCGGAACCTCAGTCTGCGGAAAGCCATAAGGCACTGCTTTTCAAAGCACAGAGATGTATATCAGCAACCACTCATGACCTAAATCCAACCATTAAGCTCAGTTAGAGTAGACCTATTTACTCCATGAAGATGATATATATTTTGAGCTACCAAACTTCCACTCTGATTTAAACTCATGACATGACTTAGGCCCCTTCTACAGTGCCATATAAAATCCAGATTATCTGCTCTGAATTGGATTATATGGCAGTGTAGAGTCATATAATCCTGTTTATCTAGTTTTAACAGATAAACTGTTTTGATAATCCAAATTATATTGTAGTGTAGAAGAGGCCTTAATGTTGGGCTACGACTCTGGAGACCAGAGTTTGAATCCCAGGAAAACCCCTTAGAGGCCCTTCCACACAGCCCTATAACCCAGAATATCAAGGCAGAAAATTCCACAATATCTGCTTTGAACTGGGTTATCTCAGTCCACACTCAGATAATGTGGGATTCCCTGCCTTGATATTCTGGGATATAGGGCTGTGTGGAAGGGCCCTAGGTTATTTTTATTTATCGTGCCAGAAGCAAATTGAGAATACAGTTAACCCATTAGGTGAGCTGCACACTCTCAGTCCTAGAAAACCCGATGATAAATTCACCATAAGTTGTAAATGATCTGAAGGCACACAACTACAAAAGCAAAGGAACAAGTGTTGGTGTTGAAAAAAGACCTGGCAATCACAGGACTGAAATATGCAGCTCAGTCCTGTAGCTATTGACTTGGAAAGAAGTCCAATTGAATTAAGTGGGGCTTTCTCTCAAAGATGTTGGTAGAGAATTGAGTCCTTCAGTCCATGCCTATGCATACGCACCAGAGGGCCATATACTGCAGAACAGTACCTCCTGGCATTTCTCACCATTGGCTGTGATGGTTAGGGTGGAGGGTACTTGCAGTTGTACATCTGGGGAGCCATACATTTCTATGAGTTATAGACAGAGATAGATGTTATTCCCAGCTGTGTGTGCACAGGATTCCTGGCTGGAATTGCGTATCCCCATTGCCATGCATGGGTGATCCATCAAGGTTTGAGTGTTGGACGAGGACTCTTGAAGACTACGGGTCAAATCCTCACTTGGCCATTAAAATATATTGATGTCCTTGGGCAAGTCATGCTGTTTCAACCTTAGAGGAAAACAGTGGCTACCCTGCACAGATCTTGCCAAGAACACTATGTAACACAATGTTTGTTCCTGGGTTATAAATGTCATTTCCTAATTGGTTATATCATAAAAACATGGGAAAACATTATTAAACTGCGAAAACTTTGTTTGTGCAGGTCATCATGCAGCACATTTTGCTCTAGTTTTTCAATTAATATCTGGTAGAGTTTCAACTAATTCAATATATTTTGTGGCACAAAGTCTACGGAGTGTAACAACTACTTTCAAAGTAAGTACCACACTAAGCCTAGAGAAGACAATTATGCTGGGGAAAGTGGAAGGGAAAAGGAAGAGGGGCCGACCAAGGGCAAGATGGATGGATGGCATCCTTGAAGTGACTGGACTGACCTTGAAGGAGCTGGGGGTGGTGACGGCCGACAGGGAGCTCTGGCGTGGACTGGTCCATGAGGTCACGAAGAGTCGGAGACGACTGAACGAATGAACAACAACAAACCACACTATGAAAGAGGAAATAACACTTTCAAACCAGGAACAGATAGTTTTTCAAATTTTGTTACATAGTGAAATAGACATGCATGATAGATCTGCCTAAAGGTTGCCAGAAACAACTCGAAGAAACACAAGAACAAATTACATCTTTCATCATTGGGCTGATAGGAATCAAAAAACAACAAAATTTGAAGGGATCCCAATTCTCCAGGCCTGACAAAGAAAGGGACAGGGAAGAATACAAACAACAAGAGAAGAAATTTAAGCAGAAACATTGACCAGTTTAGCCAATTGTTTGCTGACCTCAGTTACTGTGCCTTTAAGAGCAACTTGACCTGTAGATATTAGCAAGTGATTGGGTTGACTTCCTCCATGTGTACATAGTGTCCTTCCCATTGCTCTAAAAAGCAGTAGACTAGAGCAAGCAAGAAAGATGTCTGTTATTGGTCAGACACTTCTGGGCAAGAAGGAAAGATGAAGGTGGGTCTTGTTTTGCCATCTGGGCTTTTCCTAGATGCCCAACTCCAAAGCTAACTAACTGTACCTCCATCTAAATAGGCTTCTTTGGAGATGTAACAAAGATAGGAGCATCAAGAATTATCTCCTGGTCCCTCATGATCATTTGTGACCTCAAAAAGTCACAGTGTCAGATGCCACAAATCTTGTTTTTTCGATCCCAATGTACTAGTGAAGGAATGTCATCCTTGTAGCGCATTACCTGCCCAGTTTGCATGGGCTTGACCTACTTTGACCACTGAATTGCTTTGCAAGAAGGGAATATAACAAGCTGAAAGTGCCACCCAAGATCCTGCAAGACTTTGATCACAACTTGTGCTAGGATGCCAATGAATTCCTTTCTGCCTTTTAGTTGGGCACAAAGCGTCTTTCCCTCCAACTCAGCTACACACAGGGCATCTGTCAGCCACCGGACAACAGGAAAAAATTAAGCATTGAGTCAAATGGCACCCAGCTAGCTCAATGGCCAAAAATATAAGGTTGCAATTTTAAATGTTAATATAGCTGAAGGCTGTTTTGCAACCATACCTCACAACAATTCAGAGCTGTAAACCAAGGCACATGTAGCCAAGATCAATGTGCAATCAAGCTGTTAAAGGAGAAAGAACACAGAAGCTAAGAGATGCAGCAGTTTGCTTTTGCCTGAGCCGCTGGTAAAATTAAAAAATCCAGTCCTCTCTGCTCCCGTTCCAACAGTTAGTTGAATTACATTTGCATTTTGAGCTCAGAACTCAGCCAGCAGTGGGGAAAGTAACTGGACATTTTGAAAGTAGCTGCAAAAGTAGGACAACAGAGAATTAATTGGGCCTGTCCTTGCCAAATCAGGACAGTTGGAGGGTACGTGTGATTTGTCAAGCAGACCATTGACAATATGTTCTGCAATTTGATTTAACAGCATGAGGCAAACTACAAAGCCAAGACATTTCTCAAACTCACTATGTGTAGCTAATGGGCTGCATTCTGTACTTTTTGTCAAGGGATTTCTCTTTTCGCTTTGCTCATTTAGCACCACCACCCTCTTTTCTACGCTCCCTCCTTTCTTTAAAGAAACAACTTTTTCTTTAAATACGGGAGTATAGGACAGGAGGGTGATAGTTTGAAATAACCTTTTATTATAATAGTATCTGTTGACATCTACAGACAGCTTTTCAGCACTATCTTTATGTAAATGGAAGCTTTTTGCACATACTTTGAAATAGCAGAGAAAACATATTTTTAGAATCATAGAATTATAGAGTTGGAAGAGACCTTGTGTGCCATCCAGTCCAACCCCCTGCCAAGAAGCAGGAAAATCGCATTCAAAGCACCCCTGACAGATGGCCATCAGCCTCTGTTTAAAAGCCTCCAAAAAAGAAGCCTCCACCACACTCTGAGGCAGAGAGTTCCACTGCTGAACAGCTCTCACAGTTTGGAAGTTCATCCTCATGTTCAGGTGGACTCTTCTTTCCTGTAGTTTGAAGCCATTGTTCCACGTCCTAGTCTCCAGGGCAGCAGAAAACAAGCCTGCTCCCTCCTCCCTATGGCTTCCCCTCACATTTTTATAAATGGCCTTCATTATGTCTCCTCTCAGCCTTCTCTTCTGCAGGCAAAACATGCCCAGCTCTTTAAGCCATTCCTCATAGTGCTTGTTCTCCAGACCCTTGATCAGTTTAGTCGCCCTCCTCTGGACACATTCCTTTGGACTACAATTCCCAGGATAGCATGTGGACATCAACCCTATACAGATTTGGAATTACAGTCACTAGAAGTAACTCTTTATAGTCTCTGCAAGAACTTATGTAATAGATTGGTGGACGAATATTCTCATATCTGGATCAGCAGAAAACCTAATTTCTCCATATTCTTCAAATATTTAAAGATGACTCCCATGTCACATCTCAGTCTTTAGAAACTATAGTCCAAAAAAGTCACTTTTTTTCAGTCTTGGCTAAAAATTATGGAATAGATGACAGGACACTCATATAGACCTAAGCAATGCCATCCGTATCTTTTCCTCTGCATCCCTCTCCTCTTCCTTTCTCTTTTTTTCTTGGTGGAAAACATTGTATCCTCCAGGTATTGTGGAACTGCGATTCTTATTAGTTCTAGCTAGTACAGCCCATGGGGAAGTATGATGGGACTACTTACTTAGGCGATCCCTTGTTGTCCGAGTAGGATAATCCTCCAAGATGGATCCGTAGGTGACTATGAAGCCCTGTTCTTGATCTGCATCGTCTCCAGCAGTGAGGGCATTGGTTTCCAGGTGGAAGGCGGTCCCGGTTGGGGTTCGCTTGACGCGCCTTCCTCTTGGCACATTTCTCTCTTTCGCCTTCCATTCGTGCCTCTTCAAATTCTGCAGCACTGCTGGTCACAGCTGATCTCCAGCTGCAGCGCTCACAGGCCAGGGCTTCCCACCAAGGCAGTACCTATTGATTTACTCACATTTGCATGTTTTTAAACTGCTAGGTTGGCAGAAGCTGGGCCTAACAGCAGGAGCTCACCCTGCTCCCAGGATTTGAACTACCAACCTTTTGGTCAGCAAGTTCAGCAGCTCAGTAGTTTAACCTCTGGCGCCACCAGGGGGCAAAGCAGAGTTTCCCCCTTTAAAATAAAAGTTACTTTTAGGAATCTATATAAATAAAAATGTTATGTTCGTTTGTGGGATTAACATAACTCCAAAACCACTAGACAAATTGACACCGAATTTGGACAATACGCCCCTAACAGACCAACGAGTGACTATCACTGAAATACACAACAGAAGAGACTTTAAAAGGCAGAAAACAAAAAAATACAAAGCATGTGCAAAACCACATATATACACAAACACACATATATAGACATATACACAAATATATACACACATACACACAGAGAACACATATACACAACTGGGCAACAGCAACTCATGGCAGAGGATGGCTAGTAATAAAATAAGCCAGTTGAACAAAACCACAAGGGCCATCCAGTCCAACTCTCTGCCATGCAGGAACATACAATTAAAGTACACCCAACAGATGGCCATCCAACCTATACTTAAAACCCCCCAGAGATCTATAACCAACAGAACCTGCAGAGAGGGGGATGTTTGACTGTACTTCAATGCAGTCAATATTGGACTACAACTCCCATTATTCCTCACCAATAGCACTGCTGATAGCTGCAGTCTAACAACATCCACAGGGTCATATAATTCCCAGGCATGGACTTCAATATGGCATAAAACAACATGTGAGCACCAGTCTGTTTACCAATTGTTGTAAGGTGTCAAGTTGTGGAAGCACTTGGAAACACTGTTCTTATGTATTTTGCATGTATATGTATGTATGTATGTATATCTTCTAGCTTCTATATAATAAAAGTCAGTGTTTGTATGTATGTTTGTGGGTATGTGCCAGCTTTCATTGGCTGCCACTTTCGCAGGCCACTATGAATGACAGACCTAGACCAAACTTGGCACACATAACCCTCATGACCCTCTTTACGTCCTAGTGAGATTTGGGGGAGGATGGACAGTGGATGATGGGATTTGTAGTACTTTCAAACGCTTCAGTTCCCACAGACTACTCTGGCCCCAACAATGACAGAACAAGACCAAACTTGGCACACAGACCCCCCCCCATGACCCACTCTACATCCTGGTGCAGTTTGAGAGAGGATGGACCATGGATGATGAGACTTGCAGTACTTTAACTCACTTCCTTACAGCACTGTGACCCACACCAATGACGGATCAGGACCAAACTTTACACACAGAGGCCCAATGGCCCACTTTACAACCTGGTGCGGTTTAGGTCAAGATGGATCATGGATGATGGGATTTGCAGTACCTTCACCCGATTCACTTCCCACAGAACACTCTGCCCCCTACAAATCACAGACCAGGACCAAACTTGGCACACAGAGCACTCATGACCCACTCTACATCCTGGTGCAGTTCTAAGGGGGATGGACAATGGATGATGGGATTTGCAGTACCTTCACTCACTTCCTGAGACCGCTGCGAACCTCATCCAATGACCGATAAAGACCAAACTTGACACCCAGAGCCCCCATGACCCACTTTCTCAAATAACCCGGTCACCGCCAGGTCCCCAAGCAAGTGTATATATACATGTTGGGAGCTGCCCTAAAATCTATTTTATCAGGGGCTACACAGAAAAAATTGAGAGGGGATGTCAGATAGGAATATACAATAACTCTTGATTTAATGGAAACCAAAGATTGCTTTGAGACAGAAAGACCAGGGGAAGGACTAAAAAACAGGTATAGAGTTGACACATAATATAATACTAATTTATGCTATGCTTTTGATACGAAATAAATATAATATAAATGGTATAAAGTTTTCAAAATCCCCCTTCTGCCCAAACAGAGGAAAATAAATGTTATTTTGTTTACTAAACAAACTAAAAAAAATTGATCTTTCCCATACCGGGAGTCGAACCCGGGCCGCCTGGGTGAAAACCAGGAATCCTAACCGCTAGACCATATGGGAAGGACGCACTGCCTGTATTTTCTCTGCTCGGGTCAAGACCGAAAGCAAAATCCTCCACGAGGGCTGCTCTCGTGCGCCACCTCTCGGACGAAAGGGAACGTGCAACGTGGATGAATGGGGATCTTGCTCTTTTACTCCTATGAGGGTCATTCCTACAGGGAGATCTAAGGGGAGGGGTGCTTAAATGCAGACACCTGCAAAACTATAGGGCCTAGACCTTTAAAAGACGGTTTAAACTCTCCTCTTAAGTTAGTTTTGCGCGAGGGGAGGGGGGAGGCCCGTGAGTGCATCCTGGAGGGATTTTATTACCTTGCACACCTTGAGCCATCAATATCCAGGCAAAATGGGGTGGTGCCTTGCGATAAGGTGAGTTGTGGGGAGAGCAGAGAGATGCCTAGCCAGAGGTTAAGCTGAGCTGAAACCTTACAAAGATCAGACCTAGGGCCCTTCCACACAGCCACATAACCCAGGATCTCAAGGCAGAAAAACCCCACAATATCTGCTTTGAACTGGGTTATCTGAGTCCACACTGCCATATATCCCAATTCAAAGCAGATAATGTGGGATTTTATTCAGCTGTGTGGAAGGGCCCTGAGGTTGCATCTGTAGTGTAGGATTAATGCAGTCTGATGCCACGTTAGCCACCATGGCCATGGCTATGGGATCCTGGGAGTTGTAGATTTACAAGGTCTTTCGCCTTCCGTGCCAAAGAATGCAAATGCAAATCCCAGCATTAATTCTATAGTCTAGATCAGGGGTCCTCAAACTTTTTAAACTTTTTAAAGGTCACAGTCCCGCAAACTGTTGGAGAGCCAGATTATAACTTGGAAAAAAAAATGAATGAATTCCTGTGCACTCTGCACATATCTTATTTGTAGTGCAAAAACATTTTAAAACAGTACAATAATTAAAACGAGGAACAATTTTAACAAATATAAACTTATTAGTATTTCAGTGGGAAGTGTGGGCCTTCTTTTGGCTGATGAGATAGGATTGTTGTTGCTGTTGTGTGCTTTCAAGTCGTTTCAGGTTTAGGTTGACCCTGAGTGAGGGCCGGGTAAATGACCTTGGAGGGCCATATCCTGCCCTCGGGCCTTAGTTTGACCCCTGGTCTCGATGCACCCATATGTGTTATACCCATTTTCAAAGAGAACTTTTAGGCCTCTAAAAATGTAAGAGTTGCACCCTTTGGGATTTTTTTCCTAGCATATGCGGATCTGAGTCAGGTTTTGAATGGGGAGTCAATTCTGCTGGATTCTGTTCCTTTTATTATAGTGGCAAGTGTGAACTGTGCAACTTCAAAAGAGTGAGATTTTTTGGCCAATTGTTGCATTCACGCATCAGGAGTGTAAGGGGAGTTTTGCACGTTGGCGATATTGCAGAAAGTACACAGAGTAGCAGATAAATGGACATTGCTTTTGTACCATGGCTTTGTATTCGAGAAAGACATATACATCTATGAAAGCTTATGCTATCAACCTAATTCTCTCTAAGGCGCTGTAAGATGCTTTTCATATTGTGCATTGCAATGGCACAATGTGTTGCCAATCACAGGAACTGGCATTTGATCTACACACCTTGGCTTGAATATTGATAGTCTATTCATTAGCATTGCCAAACTTGGGCCCTCCAGGTGTTTTGGACTTCAACTCCCACAAATCGCAGACATGGGCAAACTTGGGCCCTCCAGGTGTTTTGGACTTCAACTCCCACAATTCCTAACAGCCTACCGGCTGTTAGGAATTGTGGGAGTTGAAGTCCAAAACACCCGGAGGGTCCAAGTTTGCCAATGCCTGTGCTAGAAGGTTGTATAATATGACTCCACAGGTGGATATTTATGATGTCTTGAAGTTATGAGAGATTTTGGATAATAAGTCCACTCTAATTGGGACTATCAGTGGCAGGGGCTGGATGGGAGGGAGTGGGCTTTTTCAGATGTTGCAGGACTGCAATTCCCAGCATTGTCTCCCATTGACTATGACTGCCAAGGGGTTGTAGTTCACCAGTGTCTGACGGGTTGCATGGTTCCCATCCCAGAACAATAAGTTAAGCCATGAGTTGCAATCCACTTTGCGCAGGTGTTTCAAGGCCAATATTTTGCTGGTATTCAAATGTAGTATTTGGAAAACCAGAAATCTCCACAGGCTTTTGGAAGCGTGACCTTTTTGGAAATTAATCGGTATTCACACTATTTGGAATAATCATAACCTTTTGGAAAGGCATGATCTTTTTAGAGATCGTAACCTTTTTGTAAAGTATGATCTTCTTGAGAAGAGTTAAAATCTCTCTTGAGTCAATCTTCTCCTTAGTGGTCAATATCCACTAGTATTTTTCATGCAAGGCAATTTAGGCTTCTCGGTTGTTAGACTGATATACCTAGTTATCTCTCTGAACTGTTAGGAACAAAGATATGCCAATGCACAAAATATATAGCAGATCTTCAGAAGTGTTATTTAGGTTGCCCAAAAAGTTATCTATCTATATATTCTCCCATAAAATATACTGCTTTCAAATCATGCTCTCAAGACACCCAAAAAATGAGTAGTCTTCGTTAAAAGTTAACATAGTCGATTGACTTACAAACTTCATGTATTTAACATATAGGTACATTGCTTATTGGTTTCATGTTAACTGAATTATACTTAAAACTATACTGTACTATATTTAGTTATTTTATTTACAGTATTTATATAAATACTATATTACTATACTATATAGTATACTATATATCTATATCTATATATAATATACTAGGATCCCCCAGTGGCGCAGTGGGCTAAGCTTGTTGACCAAAAGGTCGCAGGTTCGAATCCAAGGAGTGGCATGAGCTCCCGCTGTTAGCCCCAGCTTCTGCCAACCTAGCAAATGTGCAAATGTGAGTAGATCAATAGGTATTGCTCCAGTGGGAAGGTAACAGTGCTCCATGCAGTCATGCCAGCCACATGACCTTGGAGGTGTCTACGGACGCTGGCTCTTCGGCTTAGAAATGGAGATGAGCACCAACCCCCAGAGTCAGACACGACTGGACTTAATGTCAGGGGAAAACCTTTACCTTTACTTTACTGTATACTAAATTTCTGTACTGCTGCAAACAGACTTATAATCTAACTGACATCTCACTGCAGCATACTTCTGATCTGACATCAATCGACTCAGCCGAAACGCAAACTGACTTCTGTACTCAAACTTCCTCAAACCCCAACTGACTTAACTGACTCCAATCGACTTCTGATTCAAACACATTCTAAAATGGAGTCTCACTCTGAACATTCTAAGATCAGGGTCACATGGTCTGTAGTCCCTCCCACAACCTCTAGCAAAATAGAGTTAAGGGGAAAACTGCATACCAATATATACACACAATATAGTAAGCAATCTCAATTATATACATAACAAATAATTAGTATAGGGAGGCTTGTAGAAGGTTGCTATTTCCAATATGCCAGTTGTGGGGTTATGGGAGTTGTAGCCCAAAATAACTTCACCAAATAAGATGTAGAAGACAAGGTAGTCTCCCCTTTTCTACTTACAGAAGAGTACATTTCAATACTGTCGCTGGGGAACAGTGTTTTCTGTCATGTTTAAAAGTGGCAGGTAGCTCAAGGTTGCAAAGGGGCTGTTTGGCACATTGAGGTGTGTCCTCCAATGCAAAGCAATAGGTGAGTCGTAGAACTGCTCCACAGCATCTGTCACCTGAAGTATTTCCCTTAATCTGTTTTAACATCAGGGCCAGGACTGGATGGCCATACCATTTGTATTAACAAGGTAGAGTGTTTTGGAGAAAGATAATCTGTCCATTTACTTGCATTTACTTTCTCCTGGCTGAATTATTTGCTTTTTAAATCCTCCATGATTACCTTTTCAGGCTCTTCCTTGTTGCCCTCCTGTTTCCTCAAGCATGGCTTCAATTTGTTCCTACAACAGGTATGTTGTCATGTGCCTTCAAGTCGTTTCCCACTTACAACTCCCATAAAATGAGACTCTCGTGGGCTTTTCTTGGCAAGATTTGTTCAGAGGGGATTTGACTTTGCCTTCCTATGCGGAAAAAGGGTGCAATTAACCCAAGTGGGTTTAAATGGCTGAGGAGGGATTGAATTTCCCAATGCTGTGGTCCAATGCTGAAGCCGCTACAACACAATGGCTCTCAGAACAGGCACAGAAAGCGGAATACAGAATATTTCCATTTTAAGAAATGTGCTTTTAGAAGTCCTAAAACTCTAATCTTTGTGAGAGCAGTTTTGTGTGGAAAGTGGAAGTACATTTGCTTCTTAATGGAATCACTCTGTGCTGAACTGCTTATTCCAAGGGACTGTTTTCCAGAACTTGGGAAATTACCTAAAAGTAGCATTTCAGAGCTCTTCACTTAAATACGCACATAATATACTTGTCTCCTTGGAATCCCAAATGACCTCTGACATGATTTTGTGACATTGAGCCATTTAAATGATGTCAAACTGCAATAATTCTACAGTGTAGATCACTTCTTAATGTCGGGACCCCTTAATACAGTTCCTCATGTTGTGGTGACCCCCAACCATAACATTGTTTTCGCTGCTACTTCATAACTGCAATTTTAATGTAAATATCTGATATGCAAGAAGTATTTTCATTCACTGGACCAAATTTGGCACAAATACCTGATACGTCCAAATTTGAATACTGTTGGGGTTGGGGGGGGGGATTGATTTTGTCATTTGGGAGTTGCAGTTGCTGGGATTTTTAGTTCACTTACAATAAAAGAGCACTCTGAACTCCACCAATGATAGAATTGGGACAAATTTCCCACACAGAACCCTCATGACCAACAGATAATACATTGTCTTCTGATGATCTTTGGTGACCCCTCTGACACCCCCTCACAACCCCCCAAGGGTCATAATCCCCAAGTTGGGAAACGCTGGTTTAGATGCACCCTAGGCCTGCCAAACACTTACAGGAGTAGCTTCACTTGGTGTGTTGGGGCATGGCCTTTACTCATTGTTCTCACATCAACACGAAGCTAGAAGAGAACCAGGTCCAGCTTCATTAATCAGTCTTTTGTTTTTTTCCTCTTCCAGGTCAGGTAGAGGTGGAATGTGTGGGTAGCTTGGCCAGACTCAAACTGAATTTGGACTATTTCCAGAACAAGTATATCAGCTTTTTTGCAGTTGGTGAGCCTCATATCTTCTTTCTTCTCTGATAGAGAGGTGCTTTCATCCTGAAACAACCAAGGTTCTCCAAGACCAGTGTGCGACAGGGGTCAGAAATTAGGTTCATCCTGATGATCTTAGGCCCCTTCCACACAGCTGAATAAAATCCCACATTTTCTGCTTTGAACCAGAATATATGGCAGTGTGGACTCAAATAACCCAGTTCAGATATTGTGGGATTTCCTGCCTTGGTATTCTGGGTTATGAATGGGTCTTCTTGAAGAAACATTAGCTAGCATCTTCCTCAGAAGCTGCGTTATGTGTCCTACTGGTATACAATGCTTCTGCTGCTTTTTAAATGTTCCAGTTGCTCTCTCCTGGTCTTTGTCCACAAATTACTTTAGTTGCTGCAGACTGTGTTTGCACTCAATTAACTTGGCAGAGATAAAGGAGAAAATGAGATTGAATATGCTCTTCCCAATCGACTGAGGCATAAGCCGCTCTGAGACCCCCTTTGCGGGGAGAAGGGCGGAGTATAAATATAGGAAATAAATAAATAAATAAATAAATAAATAAATAAGAGCTGTTCAGCAGCAGAACTCTCTGCCATGGAGTGAAGTGGAGGCCCTTTCCTTGGAGGGTATTAAACAGAGGCTGGTTGGCCATCTGTTGGGGGTGGTTTGAATGTGCTTTTCCTGCATGGCAGGGGGTTAGACTAGATGGCCCATGCAGTCTCTTCCAATTATATGATTTCCTAGCTTGTGTAAAAAGGTAAAGGTTTTCCCTGACATTAAGTCTAGTTGCATCCTACTGTGGTGGTGGTGCTTATCTCCATTTCTAAGTTGAAGAGCTGGCATTGTCTATAGACACCTCCAAGGTCACATGGCGGGCATGAAAGCATGGAGCGTCATTACCTTCCCACCAAGGCGTACCTATTGATCTACTCACATTTGCATGTTTTTGAACTGCTAGGATGGCAGAAGCTGTAGCTAGCAGCAGGAGCTCACCCCGCTCCCTGGATTCGAACCACCAACCTTTTAGTCAACCTTGTGTATTCTTCCATATCATTATCATTTATTTATATGGAGCCATTAAGGATAAATAATCTTTCCTATCCCACCCACATTAAAGTTGCTTGGGCACATGTGTCCTTGTTTACATCTGTGCAAAGATGGAGAGTATGAACCTTGAAGTGGCAGTGATAAATGAATGGTGGGTACTGATCAATCTTTCTAAGTAGGCTCATATTTTTTTCCAGAATCCCTTAATATAGATGAACACTCTTGGACATTATTGCCCTTTCCTGAATGGTCCAAATGTTTGTAATTCCAGACAAGTTTGGCAGGCCTTGGCTGATAGATGAAGTCCAGGCTACAAGATGTGGATACTCCATCTTCCGGGACGTCTGGGGAAACATTGAGCTCCGTGCCTCCCTGCTGGGCTGTTATGCTCAGACGGTGGTATGTAAGGATGGGCGAACGTCATCAGGAAGTGAGGCAGACTTCAGGAATGCTTGTGGAGCTACTCTTACAATGAATTACAACAAATGCTTCAGTTAGGCCCTTTGGCTAAAGGGGGGGGGGGGTGCCCAGAGTCTGACCTGTTGGCCTCACATTGCCTCCAGGACTGTATTGTGTCCCCAAGGACCTCTAGAAGTGTGGGGACCTTTTTGACACATTTGGATGTGAAGAGTTAGGCCATTTTAGACCTAAGATAAACTTTTATTTTTTAAAAAAGACGTTAGCAGGCCACATCTTGTTGCAGAAAAGCTCCCCCTGGTTACTAAAACATCCTGAAAGGCAAAATGAGGCAGTCCTTAGTCTTTAGTAACCATTTGTGGGCAATAATCTAGTACTGTTCTTTTACCTTCCATAAAGCCTTTGCTGTGTTGAAGTGCTAAGCTTTATGAGCTCCTAAATTCATCCTCTCCTTGTATATTTCCCCAGGTTGAGAACCATTGCTCTACGGTCATAGCCCAGGTCTCAAACCACTGTGCTACCCCTGTTCACACAACATGCCTTGCTTCCAAATATCCCTGACCACATTGCCAGTGGACAGACTCAGGCCTGAATAGGGCTGGTGATAACAGGTGACTGGGAGGTCTCCCTTGATGACAGGACCACTTTAAAATGAATCCAGGGGAGACCTTTTCTTTCTCCAACCTCCACTTTACTTATGATTCCAATTTTTGAAGGTATCATTTAACAGACCACTTAGAGATTGTTTTAAACTTCCAGCTAGACAGAGAATAAGAAGGAATAGGAGGGGTTGGGAGGCATCAAAAGACTTAATAAAAGAAGCTTCTTTACCAGGGACTTTGTTAACTGAGGTATGCCTGCACTCTTTCCTCCACACATCTTCAGGATGACCAACATTTCAGTCTGAACCTACAAATCATGGCAGGAATGAATCCGGAGTTACGTGGTGCTGCTGTGATCAATGTCCCACTGAGCTGTTCCTATGGCCCTTGGCAACCCAGAGAGATCGTCTGTGAGACAAACTATATGGAGGTAAGTTTAAGAGAAAGCCAACTGGGTGGCCTTAAAACCTTAAAGAGTGAGACTCAAAATCATGGTTGCCTGATTTGGGAGTTGAAAAGGCATTGTCTTGGTAAACTCTGACATGCCCTCTCTAGCATGGTTGTTGTTGTAGATAAATAGCGTCTGGGTAGAATGTAGGAGATGGAACCAGATCTAACATAAGGCAGAGTGAGGCAACTGTCTAGTGCAGCTTTAAAAATTGTTTTTAAAAATTGTTTAAGAAAATTGTGTCAAAAGCATTGCATAAAAAGTATAAAACGGATAGAATAGAGAGAGCACAAGTGGCGAAATAATTTTAGACCAAAAACAGGTGACAGTGACTGCATTGTCTGTAGCTTTATACAGTTCTTTCTCTGTGCATGAGACAGGGCGTTGTGGGCAAGCATACAGCTGTTTGTTGTTTGTTCTGATCCACAGTCACATAAAGTGTGGGATTATTTTAGGTAGTACCATTTTGCCAGGTTGTCTTTTGATCTGCCCACTCCACTTCTGAGTCTGTTCAGGGACTTCCAAGTTACCATTCTTGGTTTGCCCCTGGAGGAAGACCCTCGTGGGGGGCCATCCAGTTGGGATTTCCTGGTTTAGCTGCCCAGAGGGACACTCTTGCTGTTGCTGGGGGAACATTAAGAGGAGTGATGGTTCTCATAAAGCTTTTCCTTGATTTGAGTCTACTGGGAGGAGGCTGGTAGCCATGTAGTGGAGGGCTTTCACAGTGTTCAGCATAACTTATCACAGATGGCAGCAACTTCCCATCACACATTGGGGGTGGGGGGGGGGGAATGCCAGCTAGCTTATCTGACGTAGCTAATATTGGTAGGACAACAATGATTGCCCTTTAGTTAATTGTCCTGAGGGTTTACTACCGTTTTCCTCTCTGGAAGGACAAAGCTCTGTATTTCACACTACCTGCTGCTTCTGATGTGGTGGAAACTCTAGGTCCCTTTGAAAACACTAAAATCAAGCACAACTGCAAGACCAGTAGGTCTCTGTATACAGAATGTGCCTTCAACCAGACAGCAAAATGTCTTGCATTAGCCCTAAGGGGAGGAGACAATGTAAGAAATTTGTTTTGAAGCAATAAATTCATATTTTGTTTAAAAACTCAATTGTGGGAACATTATCTACTAAGAATGTTAATTTTAGGACTGTAGTGTGTTACAAAAGTACACCAGGTTGTACGATTGAGACAAATCCAAAGACTGTGCTAAGGAAAGCGAAATTCTGCCACTTGCATAAAATGTGCAAAGTTTGTTCTTGAGAGTGTTTGTACTATTGCTCTGATTCTGTGTGGAGTTTTATCCCACAGAGGTCTTTTCCCATTCCTTGCATTGCATCAATACTGCCTTGGAGGATTTTCTCAAATGTCGTGTGCATGTGAAAACCTAAATTAATTTAATGTAGGTTTTCAAAATAACAGTAATGGACAGCTGAAATTCTTGAAATGCAAAGTTGGCAATCCAAAAGTGGTTGTTAGCAATTTTGTGTTCTACCTGAATATAGATAGTATTGATTTCAGTTAATGCATCCATGTGTTCTCTGGTTTGATCTTCTTGCAGCCCAAAGCACTCTCAGAATTTGCCTCCAACGCCACAGTTCAAAAGTGTCTATCTTCCTTTGCTCAGTGTAATGGATTGGCCTACTTTACAGGGTTGGTGTAAATGGTAGTAAACAGGTCTGACTTGGAAAAATTAAGAAGAGCAGGGGGCGGAGCGATCAGGCAGCTTCATAGCTGGAAGTGCAGTCTGATTGGCTGATGGCATTGGAGGGAGTCGCTTAGCAATTGGAGGTGGGTTTGGAACCAAAGGGAAAGGAAGGAGCTAAGGCAGCCATAACGGTCAGTTGGGAGTTTGGAAGGGGAAGGAAGGAAGAGTTTTGGGAGCTGTTCTTAAAAGATACCTCTTTGAGAAAAATAATTAGGCCTCTATAGTGTTAGAGTGCTGGTGAGGAGAAGGGATTCAAAAGGTTCAGAATAACCTGTTTGAATTCCTGTGTGTGGAACATTTCTTTTAAGGAACTCAAGTTAAACGATCATTCTCTGTAAAGTTAAGTCTGACAATTTATTAAAACCACTATACATCTTCACTGTTTAAGAACAGAATAAACAGCATATTCTTGTTTTATTTCACCTGAAGAGTTTGTGTGTCGTCTTAAACATTGTGGTAAGGAGGTGGCCTATGAAACAATAGAAGGTGGCAGCAAAAGAAATCCTATTAAATATTTGGTGACAGCTAAGAAAAATATAATATACAGAGGTAGCATCCCATTGTCCTGCTTTGTGTGTGTCTCTTATTTTATTTATTTATTTATTTATTTCGGGTACTTCTACCCCGCCCTTCTCAACCCCCGAGGGGGGACTCAGGGCAGCTTACAGAAAGGCACAATTTGATGCTTGCACAACATACACATAACATATAAAACCATAGTTAAAACAATTATCACAGTTAAAAACAATCAGTATATAACACATCAATAAAACTATTCTAATGCTCAGCGTTCATCTTTCAGAGTTCCATAAATCCATTCCATTAGTCAGTTTCTGTCCCTTGTCAAAGTCCTTTCTTTATCTGCCAGATTGTCTGAATGCCTGGTCCCAAATCCATGTTTTCAGTTTTTTCCTGAAGGAAAGGAGTGATGTCGCTGATCTAATTTCCCCGGGGAGTGAATTCCACAGGTGGGGGGCCACCACCGAGAAGGCCCTGCTCCTCGTCCCCGCCAATCACTTGTGATAGAGGCGGGGTCGAGAGCAGGGCCTCCCCAGAAGATCTTAGACTCCGAGGTGGGACGTAGAGGGAGATCCGTTCGGACAGATACACTGGGCCAGAACCGTATAGGGTTTTGTAGGTCAAAACCAGCACTTTGAATTGTGCTCGGAATTGGATCGGCAGCCAGTGGAGCTGACACAACAGGGGGGTGGTATGCTCCCTGTATGACGCTCCGGTGAGCAATCTGGCTGCCTCCCGCTGGACTAGTTGGAGTTTCCGAACAGTCTTCAAAGGCAACCCCACATAGAGGCCTTGGCTGGCTATACCTGTCATTCCTAGGAGTAGCAGTAGTAAGAAGCCTCCATTATTGCACTCAGCATAGGGACCAGATATGAGTGACACCTGTGCTACTTGATGACAGGGCCTACTTCAGATATTTTCTTACCTACAATGGCACCTTCTTGCCCAACAAGTCAATAAGCTGATTAAAATGCAAGGGTATTCACATTCGTTTGGCTTTGGAGGAAGAAGATCCATAAGCGCATCTCTCCCTACCTGACAGTAAAAAAAAAATAGTAATAAATTAATGAATTTCCTGGTTCATGAAATTCAAAACCAGCTGCCTGAGGCAGACATCTCATTTTACCTAATGGCAGGGCGTTCCCTGCCTAGTAATCTCAGAAGCAACAGAAAACAGACCTAAGAATGCAAAGGGAGAGCAGTGGGATCAGCTCAAAGGCTCTTTAACCCAGCATCGAGTTTTCCTGTGGACCAACAGATGCCCCAATGGGAAGCAGGCAACAGGCCAGGAGTAGCACAGCACTCTCCAAAATCTGGTGGTTTTGTGTGCATTCAAGTTGTTTCTGACTTAAAGCAATTCTGTCATGGAGTTTTCTTGGAACGATCGTTCAAGGAGGGTTGTTTTGCCTTCCTCTTAGACTGAAAGAGTGTGTCTCGCCCAAGGTGACTGAGTCACAATCCAATGTTCAAACCACTACACCATACTGGCTCTTTTATGCCAAAATACATTTAATTAGAAGTCTTTGTCTGGATTCACCATGAAAATCATCTTATTCTGAACGTATGGGTGTGTTTACGTTACTGCAATTCTTTGATCAAGAAATCAAGAGAATCGATACAGTCAACAAATTCGGCAACCCGTGACTTGAAAATATTCCAAGAAGAAATAATCTGATAACAAGGCTTTGTTTTTGCCCTTTTAGGTAAGGGGCACCACTGTTATGTCATGGGACTTGAGCATCCAAGGGTGTTAGTATCCATAGAAGGTTTTGGAACCAAATCCCAGCAGATAATATGGGCCTGCTGTATATTGCCCATGTGGCAGCTAGCTAATATCTCTTGTCTCCTGATTAGAATTTACATCACTGATACTTGGTGACCAAGATCAAGGTGATTGAATTCAAACCGGAGGAAAATCAGTTGAAAAGTTTGGAGTATGTTATCATTATTTGAAACTGGTGTAGAACTGAAGCAGTCTCCAAACTTCCTAGTTTGATGGTTTGAGAATGTCAGCATTGTAGTCCAAAACAGCTGGAGAGTATCTGTTTAGGGCAGTGGTTCTCAACCTGTGGGTCCTCAGATGTTTTGGCCTTCAACTCCCAGAAATCCTAACAGCTGGAAAACTGGCTGGGATTTCTGGGAGTTATAGGCCAAAACACCTGGGGACTCACAGGCTGAGAACCACAGTTTAGGGGGAAGCTGATGTAGGATATTTATTATTTATTTACTTAGAACATTTTCACCCCGCCCTTCTCAACCCCTAGGGGGACTCAGGGCGGCTTACAATTGGCAACAATCCAATGCCGCTTCATAAAATACAATAGCAAATATAACAATTAAAACCATGAACATTAAAATAAAAATTAAACAGTATACTTATGATCCATTTAGCTATTGCCAGTCTGGTGGCTATTTATCAAGCCATATACTAATGGTTACTCCACTTCACTCATCCAAATCCAAAGTCACAGTCAAATATTATCCATTGTCCTTTAGCCTGATTGCCCAACAGTGTGGTCCCACAACCACGGTTTTACCTTCTTTCTGAAGGTGAGGAGGGATGACGATGATCTAATTTCCCTAAGAAGTGAATTCCACAGGTGGGGGGCTACCACCGAGAAGGCCCTGTCCCTCGTCACCGCCAAGTGTGTTTGAGACAAAGGCGGGGCCAAGAGCAGGGCCTCCCCAGAAGTTCTTAAGCTCCGAGGTGGGACGTAGAAGGAGATACGTTCAGACAGGTATGCTGGACCGGAGCCATATAGAGTTTTATAGGTCAAAACCAGCACTTTGAATTGTTCTTGGAATTGGATCGGCAGCCAGTGGAACTGACATAATAGGGGGGGTGGTATGCTCCCTGTATAACGCTTCAGTGAGTAATGATACTCCAGTGAGTAATGATATTTCAGCTACCGCTTCCTCTACTTCCAGTCTTAGTCAGTGGGTAGAAATACCAAAACTGTGATGGACAACCATCCAAGATAGCTAATAATACTATGTAACAAAATTTTTAAAATATTCTGTTCTTGGTTTGAAAGAATTATTTCCTGTTTAATTGTGCGGTACGTACTCTGAAAGTAGTAGTTATACTCCAGAAACTTTGTTTTTGTGGCTGCCACAAACTAGGTTGAATTGGTTGAGACCATACCAGATATTCATTGAAAAACTGTAGCAAAATGTGCTACAGGATGTCCCCCAGAAACATTTTTTGCAGTTTAATACACCTTTTCTGTGTTTTTATGAGAGAACCAATTAGGAAATGACATTTATAATCCAGGAGCAAAATTGTGTTACATAGTGTTATATATATATGAAAGTACAAGTATTCCAAAGTCTGAAAATAATCCAAAATATTCTGTTGCCAAGTATTTTGAGTAAGGTGTACTCTGAATCACGAATTCTGGTTTTTTTTCCCTCTAACATGATCTATATTCCTTTTGTCCAAAGGATACCAAGTTATGTGGGTTACTCAGATCTTTTTTCCCTAGTATTCTTGTTCCAGTTTCTAAATTTAATGAAAGGTATATACACATAATAAAAAGCTGAGGATGGAGAGTCACACAGCCTAAGCCTTTGGTTTCAGACCACCTACCAGGACAAGCAAAAAAAGAAAAGAAAATAGACCAGAAAGGGTTCTGCTCCAGAAACTCACTCTCTGCAATGGTGAGGTAGAAATGAGATGAAGGATCTGGTGAAGCTGATACCTGTGAAAAATCTCCCAATTGTATCTTGCCTCTTCCAGGTCTCTGTTAGAATGAATGTACCACCAATCCCAGATGGCTTTCTTCAAGACCAGCCTGATGACTGGGAATCTGCCTTTCCAGAGGTACTACACCCCCCCGCCCTCCGATCATGGGTTGCAAAATTTCAGATTGCTTTCTTATCAGAAGGATTAAGTAACCACGGTGTATCTTCCTACTTTGCTGTCCTCCCCACCATAGGTCCAAGCAGGCAGCCCCTCTATTTGGCAAGTTGTGTTTCACATGGACAGCGGCAAGAAAGCCATGCTGGTTGACAAGGCTCATGCTGTTGGTTACGGGATCAACACAACAGACACGCAGATTGTGTTGAGATCTTCCTACAATACAACAGAGGCTCAGAAATTGGAGGTAAGTGCTATTAGTCTCTCAACAGCCATGAGAAGTCTTCAGATTGCGGGGAAGTTCAAGGTCACTTTGGACCTGGGGGTCCCCAATCCTAACACTGGTCAGCACACATTTTGGTTCCCTATTAGCCCTCTTTCTGACTATATATGATCTGCTTGTATCAAAATTGGCACCTGTTTCCTCTTTTAAGGTCTAGTTTCTGAGATACAGATGATATGCCATCTTCCAGTCATCATCTGTGCAGGCGGGAGGGGGGTTGTAAATGTAAATAAACAGAAGCTTTACCACAGTTTCTGAACCAAAATATACTCTGCAGTATAATAAAGTGTCACTTGGGCACTGAAGTAACAGTATCTTTACTTCAATTCAAAAGGTCAAACAGAGCAACAATATATACAGCAATCTCTCTGAATTCACACAGAGAACAGAGGGAATAAACAGTCCTTTTAAACAGTCTTTAAAATATGCTTCATGCCTTAGAAATGATCAGGCTTCAGAGAGTTGGCAGCCATTTCCTTCCTGACTGTTTCCAGGCAGCGCTCACTTCACTCTCACAGTTCCTCCTGTTGTGGTGACCCCCAACCATAACATTATTTTCGTTGCTAGTTCATAACTGTAATTTTGCTACTGTTATGAATCGTAATGTAAATTTGGGTATGTTTTCTCAGATATGCAGGAAGTATTTTCATTCCCTGGACCAAATTTGGCACAAATACCCAATATGCCCAAATTTAAATTCTGGTGGGGTTGTGGGGGATTGATTTTGTCATTTGGGAGTTGTAGTTGCTGGGATGTATAGTTAACCTACAGTCAAAGAGCATTCAGAACTCCACCAATGATGGAATTTAACCAAACTTGACACACAGAACTCCCATGAACAACAGAAAATACTGGCAGGTTTCGTGGGCATTGACCTTGAGTTTTGGAGTTGTAATTTACCTACATCCAGAGAGCACTATGGACTCAAACAATTATGGATCTGGACCAAACTTGGCATGAATACTCAATATGTCCAAATATGAACACTAGTGGCGTCTGGGGAAAATAGACCATAACATTTGGGAGTTGTAGTTGTTGGGATTTATAATTCACCTACAATCAAAGAGCATTCTGAACCCCACTGATAGAATTGGGCTAAACTTCCCACACAGAACCCCCATGACCAATAGAAAATACTGTGTTTTCTGATGGTCTTTGGTGACCCCTCTGACACCCCCTCGTGACCCCCCAGGGGTCCTGATTCCCAGGTTTAGAAACACCATACTAGGTTCTGCTGTATTTGCAGTGAGATGTGTGGTACAGCATGGCTGCTGATGGACCATACATTTCAGCAGACCAGCGTAACTTTTTCAATGCTGAACTCTTATGGAAGGAGTGGGCAATATCTGCCAATACATTATTTTTGGACTTCCAACACCCAGAAGTCTCAGCCAGCATGACCAATGAAGGACATGGGAGTTGTAGTCCAACAATAACTGGACCTTTTTTAGCAGGAGTCATTCTCCATTATCATTTTAAGATCTAGCAACATCTCTGACACACTCACGGGATAATTTCATTTATTGTATACAACAAAACTTAATTCTACCATATATGACTTAAACCATAGTGCAATAATTGTCCCAAAGCCTAAATGACCTGGAAGTTCTGCTTGATCAGCAAATGGCATTAGGAGCATATGTTTGTCATTCCAGGTCAATGGGGTTCCTTTCTCCTCAGTGAGATCAAGTACCTACTACAAGCAGCGTTGGATGCTTTTGATGGTGGACACAGCTGTGGCCTGTCCTCTAGGTGTGTAAACACAGTACTTATTTATAACGTTAGGTAAGAATGCTTGGTATCCGTTTTCGTAAAGTGCAATGAACGAATGCAACGGGTTTATGGTGGAAACAGGTGCAATTACTCTGGATATTTGTATTAAAAATAAAAGGAAACCTTTGTGTATGTTTTCTTGGAAAATCCTCAGCATTAGGACAGGACAGGATAGGTTACAGAGCAACAACATATACAGTAGTCTCTCTGAATTCACACAGAGAACAAAGGGAATAAACAGTCCTTTAAAACAGTCTTTAAAATATGCTTCATGCCTTAGAAATGATCAGGCTTCAGAGAGTTGGCAGCCATTTCCTTCCTGGCTGTTTCCAGGCAGTGCTCACTTCACTCTCCGAGATGAAAATGGAATGGCAGCTAAAACCGTTTGTCTCAGCCTCAAGCTAGAGACAGTAGCCAATCAGAATTCTGGCTCCTGGCATGCTCAGCCAATCAGCTGCCAACACATGTTTTCCAGTCAACCCGTTAATCATGGATTCTTCTTTACAAATCCTCACAATCTGCTCACCTATAGAAAACCATAATAAGCATATCTAAGAAACTAGAGCTGATGCAGTCTATCCAATGCAGTCTATTACTCTGGATACTTGCAATAAAAATAAAAGGAAACCTTTGGGTATGTTTTCTCAGAAAATCCTCAGCATTAGGATAGGATAGGTTACAGAGCAACAATATATACAAAACTGACTATTATGTGTCGAGGTAGTATGTGCATGGACATTATGAACCTAGGATTCCACATGAAACTGTCTTCTCTGACAAAGAGATTGATGAAGACTGATTGGCTTCTTTGAAAAAGGAGAAAGTAGAACTGGGAAGAGGAGCAACCTACGTAATTGATGGATGGCTACACAGAAATATCAAGAGAAGCTGAAATACCTAATCCCATCTGGCTATCATCCCCTACATACTGGTTGTTTCTTAAAATACTCAAGTTCTAACACTTGAGGACCAGAGGATTGGAACAGTACTGCCTTGCCTTAGGTCAGGGATGTCAAACTCATTTTCATTGAGGACCACATCAGTCTTATGGTTGCCTTCACAGGGCTGTTAGATCCATGGACAGAGAACCCGTGGATATAGGGAATCAACTAAAATTTGTTATGCATAGTGATCAGTGCTCTTTAGTTTTCATCCAGTTTGTGCCTCCAGATGTTCTTGTATAACACCTCCTATCACTTTTGATTATCAGCTATGCAAGCTGGGGATAATGGGAATTGCAACCCAACAGCACTTGTGTCTCTGAGATTGGGGGAAAGCTAAAGAACATTTTAAAGTCAGGCATCAAATTCACAAGTCTTGTCTCTAAATTCAAAACCCACTCTTCTGACTACACAGAACTAACTGCAGCGTTCCAGATGTCACTGTGTTACAACTCAGCTCTAGTCATGTTGACTAACCAACATCAGCTCTAGTCATGTTGACTAACGTTGAGGAATCTGGAAGACCACATAAAATGACATGGCGGGCCATATTTGGCTCATGGGCCTTGAGTTTGACACATGAGTCTTGTGTGTTCTACCTTGTTGCTTTAAGGCTTAAGCTGTGATACCTATAACTCCTTCTTCCCTTCAAGATGGCGTGATCTATACAAAAGAGACCATCATCTGGACTATTCCAAAAGGCGTCGCTCCCCTCCTGGCAGGAGTTGGCACCATCGAAGAGCTGAAAGTGGAGATGGGCATCAACATGAACATGATTTCTAAACAGGACAGAGATCGTTGGGGTTACTCATTGGAAAGTGACAAGGATGCCATTGTGGTTAAGATCCCTATGGGGGCACCTGGCGGTAACTATAAGGTGTGTTGGGGTGTTAGTCTTGGATACCTTTTGATATTCTGAATTATATTGGACTTCAGATTCCATCATCCCTGATCAATGACCTGATGTTTTCTCTTTTGTAAACTTTTGATATTACATTATTTCACTCACGACAATGATTTTAATTGTTTTTAGTGTTGGACTGCAAGGTTTTAGGTTCTCAACCTGTGGGTCCCAGATGTTTTGGCCTTCAACTCTCAGAAGGCCCCATAGGTTGAGAACCACTGTTTTAGATGATTTTTTTATGAGCTTCTTTAGGCCCCACTTTGGGAGAGAGGCTGCATATAAATACATCCAAGGTTGGGATTTGGAGTTGTAGTTCATCTGTATCTGGGGATCTAAGAACTCCTGATCTAAAGATCTAGTGAAATATCTTCTTGGTTGAGTGGTTGGTGTGGAATTTAGATAAGGTGGTACGAAAACATACAGATGACCATGTGTTACTTCTACTTTTGAACTGCATTCTTTACCAAATTCTTTCATGACAGACACCAGTTTCTAACATCAGATAGGTTTTGATGCTTTTAGGATATATAGGCCCTTGTTGTTGTTATAGGCATTCAAGTTATTTCTGACTTATGGTGACTCTATCACTTGGACTGAGAGTGTATACGACTTGTCTAGGGCCACCCAATGAGTTTTTATGGCTGATCGGGGAATCAAACTTGGTCTCCAGAGTCATAATTCAATGCTCACTGCACCACATCCTAGCTGTAATGTAAAAAAAAAAAAAAGACTACAGCAAACTGACAATCTAAAAATATATGAAACAAAAGAAAAATGGAATAGGGAGGGTAGAGGACTGGGAAAAGTTATAGCTTGTGCTATGGGTTGTGTTAGCAGTGGTCCTCTTGAGCACTGGCTCTTTGTCATTCTTTTTCCTCCCAGAGCGATGTGGTTGCTGGGAAACTGATGAGTTCCTACGAAATCAGACCCTTCATAGAGCATCTGTGGGAAGATAACAAGAGGGGTGTCACAAAGCACACCATCGTGAAGGAGATCAACACCCCGCTGCAGCTCGTTCCAGTGACAGTTACAGACTGTGAGTACTCCTTGCAAAGTGTAAAAATAGTGAGCAGTTGTCAAAACCTTGAGGGCAAAGGAGGCTTCTTTCTGCATGACTGCTCACATGTGGGTGAGTCATGGAAGCTCTGATTGTGGAAGGATCACTGTTTCCTGTGTCCTCCTTGGAGGATGAGACCATTTGGAGGACATCTTCAGGTTCTCAAGAGCGTTCTCAGTGGGGTCACTAGAGTTGCTGCCACCCAGCGTGGAAACTTATGGTCTCACTTTATGGACTTCCTCCCAACCCAGACTATACTTCCATATTGTAGCTAAATTACTAGACAAATTATCAAAATAATGACTGTAATAAACCACTAGCAACAAAGACAACAAGTGTGTGTGCAGACAAAGCTGTGCAACTGAAATCATAGTTGTAATCAGGTAGCAATGGGAGTGCTAATCACTGTTTGCACATTAGAAGGTTAAAAAGTAAATTAGCCTAGTGTTTTTGCATTGTATATATGAATACAGTACATGTAAAGTGGGCTTACATAAAATGCAGGGATATTTTTAGTAAACAATAATATATTCCTGCTGAAGCACTGCACAAAAATGTTTTAGACGGTCGTTTTAGTGTCATCCGATGCAGTTTGCACCCCCTTCACTTCCCTATTCATGAGCATACTGGTGTAGGGGGCTGACCTCTTTGTTTCTGTGCAAAGAAGAGGATTCAGGGCCAAGAAAAGTGATCCTTCATGTATGCATATGAGGCCTCATATTAATCCCCAAATTGTCTTCCTAAAACAGACTACTTGCTGGTTTGGTAATCTTAAGGCCATCCAAGTGGTTATTTATTTCGTATCACAAGCATGGCATACATTAGTTTAAAACTGATAAAAATAGAAAGAGCACAAGCAGCTTTTTTTTTTATACCAAAAACGGGCAACAGCAACAGCATTGTCTGTAGCTACCAACAATTATTCCTCTGTACATGAGGCAGGGCATAGTGGACAAGCATACAGATGCGGAGTTGTCTGTCCTGCTCCACAGTCACACAAGGTGGGAGATTCTATTAGGTAGTGCCATTTTGTACTACCAAAGACAAAACCATTGCTTTTAAACATCCAAGTAGTGCTGGGATGCTACTCCCCTCAGCTTGGCTATCAATGTCCTGCTCTGATTAATTCTCTGCAATTGTCCTCAGAAGCACTTTAACTATCCGTTGGGTTGGTCTCCCTACATTATCCTTTAAAACCCTCCTGCTTAGATACATCCTACCTCTGTTCACACCCAGTGTTTATTTAAAAAAAATTAATTTATTACATCTGGCCCAACCATAAGTTTTTAAATTTTGTGACTTATTGCTTATATGCGAGTTATTTTAATTGTACTGTTTATTTGCTTGCTGCTTTGTTTTTACTGATGTGTTGTTGGGCTTGGCCTCATGTAAGCTGCCCTGAGTCCCCTTGGGGAGATGGTGGCAGGGTATAAATAAAGTTATTATTATTATTATTATTATTATTATTATTATTATTGTTATTATTATTATTGAGCCCCCGGTGGCGCAGTGGGTTAAGGTCGCAGGTTCGAATCTGGGGAGAGGCGGATGAGCTCCCTCTATCAGCTCCAGCTCCTCATGCAGGGACATGAGAGAAGCCTCCCACAAGGATGATAAAAACATTAAATCATCCGGGCATCCCCTGGGCAACGCCCTTGCAGACAGCCAATTCTCTCACACCAGGAGTCACTCCTGACACGACAAAATAATAATAATAATAATAATAATAATAATAATAATAATAATAATAATTATTATTATTATTATTATTATTATTATTATTATGATGCTGGGAGCTGCAGTCCAACCTACCTCTCCAGGACCATGCATTCCCCAGAACTGGCTGAAGGGTCTGAAAACCCCTGTTACACTCTTCATTTTGAAATGTTTGTCTTTTCCCCCTTATAGACACAAACGTCAGTATCCAGCTCTTTAATGTAACTATCGGGACCTTCTTACCAGATGTAGAGCTGGTCAGCCTGACAGTGGATGAATCGGGACCATTGCCCCTTCCAGAGGCTGAGAAGAAGGGCTATAAGGTCTATGAAATCAAGCACCCTAATGGCAGCAAAGGTTACATGCTGCAAGTCCCTTTTGATACACCTGGAATTGAGAAGAAGGTGAGTCCTGTCAAAAAATCCCAACCTGCTCCAATGGCTATCTGAATGGTGGGATTCCACTCACAATATAATAGCAAAGCAGAGACAACAGAACTGCTGGCCACATGATAAAAATCCAACACAAAGGAATGAAAGGGAGTAGCTTGGGAGCTTTGATCATTTTGGCTTTAAAAATAAAGGCTCTTCACTGACTGTTGTATTTTTGTTGTTACTGTTGAGCCATTAATCTTGAATATAAACACTGTAAGAATATGTGGTGCGTTTGGAGTTTTGAATAGTGAGAAGCAATGACCTCCCCTTTTGCTTTCTAACAGAATCTAAACTCAGAGATAAATATTTCCGTTTTCTTTTAATGAGGAGTGAGCTCTGAATTGTTCTTTGCATTTATTACTTTCTCACTTTTATCTGTAATCAAGGAATTACTCAAAACCCAGAAAACAGGGTAAAATCAGCTCTGGTTTGCAGTTTTATTTATTTACTAGACGTCCCCTGCCATGTGTTGCTGTGGCCGAGTCTGTGTATATGTGCTTTGTGAGTGTATATATTTGTGTATATGTGTATATATGTGTGTTTGCACACACGCGTGCATGTGTGTGTATATATATATATATGATTTTGCGTGTATGTTGTAATGTTTGTCTGTTTTTTTGCTTTTTAAGCCTCTTCTGTTTTTTTCAGTGTTTTTATGAGTGATGGCCACTTGTTGGCCTGAGAGGTGTATTGTGTCCAAATTTGGTGTCAATTCATCCAGTGGTTTTTGAGTTATGTTAATCCCACAAACAAACATTACATTTTTATTTATATAGATTTTATTTTATTTACTGTATTTATATACCACCTGTTTCACCCCTGGGAGGGACTCAAGGCAGTTTACAACATACCAATGGCAAAAATTAAATGCCAACATGCAGCAAGACAAAGAAATCATAATAACTAATCACTACATATAGTTATGACTTAAAATCATTAAAACGATTAAATATAAGACATAAACAAAATGAAAGCATTTAGACAAAACATTAAAATCATCCTAGTATAAATATTAAAATCCAAAACTCATACACCATAAGCATTCCAGTTTTAAAAAGATTTACATAAAAAAGAGCCATGGTTTGCAAGACCACCTATGGATTTTTTTTCCAAAAGTAGCACGTAATACAATGAATGAACAGTGCATTTTTGGAACCTGCTAAATTACTTACACAAATCCGTTTTTGAAAACAGATGTTCCCAGTTCTGCTTATGGCAGCTGAGAGCTGAAACTAGGGCCACTGATTATGTTTGACTGACCCAAATCCTTTTCTTCCCAGTATGTGCCAGAAAACATCAGAAACTACAGCAAAACCCCCATATTGGGATTCATTGTGATTCCCCAAGGGAAGCCCTGTGAAATCCCAGTCCCTTTGGTGGCTCTTGTCAAGGACGCAGGTGAGTTAATGGAGAATGCCAGCTCAACCGATCTCTCACAAACATAAGAAGCAAAAGAGGGTGAAGGTGGAACTCACAAGCAAAAGACTAAGATGTTTATGGTTTTCACATCCATGTTATGATAGATCCAGAGTGACTTTCACATCCATGTGTCGTCGAAGGCTTTCATGGCCTGGGTTGCTGTGAGTTTTCTGGACTGTATGGCTATGTTCCAGAAGCATTATCTGTGGCAGGCATCCTCAGAGGTTGTGAGGTCTGCTGGAAATGCCTCACAATCCCTAAGGAGATGGGTGAAAATCAGGAGAGAATGCTTCTGGAAAAACTCACAGCAACCCAGTTTCACATCCATGTTATGATAGATCTAGTTCTGTCTAGGAGAAGTAGGAAACAGCTAGATCTAGCTTACTGATATAGAACAACAGATCAGACTGAAATTTTTTGGACTCCTTGTAGAGTTGTAGTGAGACGGATGGTCATGATGAACACCTGCTCTTCAAAATTTAGGACTACTTTATTTAACATCCTGGAAATTAAAATCAAGATGGTAAGTTTAGCTATAGTCCTGGATTATTTATACAGAACACTTGTACATTGTCATAAATGTCTGGCCACTCACTTAATCTTGGTTAATTGGAGATGTGATGCCAACATATAAGTAACTACTCATGTTTTATAATTAAAATGATGGCTCATGCACTGGAGTCATTGGTTTGCATTCTGTTGGTTGCATACACACGTGCAACTTCTGACTATGCCAGTCTGTGTAGTTTGAAAGACATTGCAGAAAGAGGTACCCAATGTCTCCTTGTGCAATGCCCCTTGTTCCAGGTGCATGACAAGGCTCCTGAGAACAGCACCACTGCCCTGGCCTCTAGTTTGCTGTAGAATGAGCACCAGGGATAAAAACGTGGTTTTATGCTAGCTTTTGAACTGTGGTGTTGGAGGAAAATTCTGAGAATGCCTTGGACCGCAAGAAGATCCAACCAGTCCATCCTCCAGGAAATAAAGCCTGACTGCTCATTGGAGGGAAGGATATTAGAGGCAAAGATGAAATACTTTAGCCACATCATGAGAAGACAGGAAAGCTTAGAGAAGACAATGATGCTTGGGAAATGGAAGGAAAAAGGAAGAGGTGCCGACCAAGGGCAAGATGGATGGCATCCTTGAAGTGACTGGCTTGACCTTCAAGGAGCTGGGGGTGGCCACGGCTGACATGGAGCTCTGGCGTGAGCTGATCCACAGAGAATCGGAAGCAACTGAACAAATAAACAATAAAATGCTAAAGATGGAGGCTGCTTCTTCTTTCCTCTGTGCTCAAGAGCAGCTTGAACATACAATAATATAGCTGGAAGAAACCCTGTGGAACATCTAGTCTGACCCCCTGCTATGTAGGAAAAGCACAATCAAAACACCTCCGACAGCTGGCCATCTGGCTTCTGTTTAAAACTCTCTAAAGATAGAGCCTGCACCAAACACTCCCACAACTGAATAGTGACTAGCAGACAGAATTGTATGCAAGAGGATCCAAGGCCATTGTTGATTACAATGTTACAAAATTCCAAGTATTGCCCAAATTGATGCCCTATGGATATATTGAAACTCAAAATCTCAAGTTCTTGGTTTTGTGGATTTTTTAAGCAAAGTGTTAACTCTGGATACAGTGTTAACAATAGATTCATAGATTCTATTGTTATCCCTAGCAGCCGCAATAGGTACCGCTTCTGTGGGAAGGTAACAGCGCTCCATGCCAGCCACATGACTTAGGAGATGTCTACAGAGAACGCCAGCTCTTCAGCTTAGAAATTGAGATATGCACCACCCCCCAGAGTCTGAAACAACTAGACTTAATGTCAAGGGAAATCTTTACCTTTTTTTATTATATGCCTTCAAGACTAATGGCATTCCTAAGGCAACTTTGCCATGGTTTTCTTTAAGGCTAAGAAAGTTGACTTGCCCAACACTGATGGAATCATTCCAGGAGTTGTGTGTGTCCATATTTCACAGGCGTGTAGTAGGGTTGGGAAGACAATGGCTTTATAAATAAGCACCCTGCTCTTAAAACCTTTCTCTTCCCTCCTGTTTGCTCAGTCCTGCCTCAAGCTGAGGGGTTCTGCGATGACCAAGCCCTCTATTTAGTGATGAAACGTGGGAACGTCGACCAGGACTGGCTGCCCTATGTGAAGGACACACTCCTAAGCCAAGAAACGGCCCAGAGCCTCGGTTATAGATTACATGATAATCAAACCCACTTGGCCTTGAGAGTCCCCTGGCATGCTTCACAAGTTCTGTATGAGGTAAGGGAAGCCTCAAGTGTTGGTTGGACACAAAGGGGGTTCCTTATTAAGGGAGGAGTTGAGAGAGGCACTGCTCCCCAATAGATCTGCAGGCACAGGGTAACCCTACCATTAGGTAGACTGAGGCAGCCACCTCATGCAGCAGATAGTAGAGCCAGCCTCTTCAATTGTGCTTCAAAGTGCCTCGAAAGCCTCCCTTTGGACAACAGAGCTCTTTCACGTTCTCTCAACTAACTGGCTGCCTCTGGATGTGATGGTGGACACAAACCTATTGCAGTATTGGAGACTGGGATGGCATTCCATTCATAGTTTGTCCAGGGAGCACCATCTTTTCTCTTTAATCTCAGTTCATTTAAAAACAACCCTATATGGGCTGACAGTATTCGAAATCAATTATTTTTGGACCACAAGTTCAAGAAGCTCCCAGCCAACATGGTGACAAAGTAATTTCCCAACCAGTTCTGCTTGGTTTCATGATAGGTCTTGAAGATAAGATCTACTTCCTTTTGGTAGAGATCTGATTGGAACTGGCAGTCAATCTTTTGAAGTCTCCCAAATGGTTATCTAAGGCCAAATAGTTTCCTCCCATAAATTGATCAGGATCATGGCAGGTGTCTAATTTGCCCCATAGCTAATATTTTGATCATAGAATGTCCTTTAGCTCAATAATAATAATAATAATAATAATAATAATAATTCTTTATTTATACCCCGCCACCATCTCCCCAAAGGGGACTCAGGGCAGCTAACATGAGACCAATCCAAAGAAGTGTTTAGGACATTTCTGTTTGCCTTTTTTCCAATGGGGATGGAGGAGAAATGAAGTGTTGGGATTGCTGTTTTTGGTCCTCATAGGCCTACACAGAAAGTGCTTAACGTAGGTGACTGATCTCATCTCCTTGTCCTCCTAGGAAGTAGGCCCTCTTGGGATTGTGGCCACCTTCCAGTTGCTGTTGAAGGACCGTCTTACTCAAACTGAAATGATGGATTTTGCCGTTTCCTGTATCTTCTCTTCCAAAGATCTCATTGGTAAACTTCTTTTTCATCCTGTTCTTTCTTTCCTGGAAGACAGTGTATATGGGGAAACCAGCAGAACTCAACTTAGGATAGAACAGTAGTCAACAATTTCAAGCCCCTTTTACAATATGCCATATAAAATCCAGATTATCTGCTTTGAATTGGATTATATGGCAATGTAGACTCATATAATCCAGTTCAAAGCAGATAATGTGAATAATCTGCTTTGATAAACTGGATTATATAGCAGTGTAGAAGGGGCCTCAGACTTGGGATCCCATTTTCAACTCAGCAAAAAATCATTGAGAACCACATTTCTTGCCACACATTTTCTGGCTCTTCCATTCATCATTCAGTCTTCCGTTTTCTCTCATATACACACATACAGCAATCAACTCCTTCTTCACTTTGCTGACTGTACTTCCTTCTGAAACACTCAGTTGTTATTAATTTTGAGTAAATATGCACAAGCAGGAGTTTGTAGTGTTCTGGTTTCCACTGTTTTTTGTAAAAACAACAAACCAACTAATTTAAGAAATAGAGACAGAGAAGTGTTAGTACTATGGAAAATCTCAATTAAAATAGACCAAGTGATGATTAAATATGGCATCCTATGGGACAAGGCACAACCTAGTTCTGAAATGAAGGCTACCAAGGACTGAATTATTACCCCAGAAAACCCTGGAATAAGTTTATGGGTGTCCTTTCAGATTGCCGTCCGAATGGCACCATGGTGATTTCTGCTGTGAAGCTGGTTGGCATCCCAGACATGGAGCTCTCTGGTCTGGTCCTGAAGGACAGGCGCTGCAGGCCAGCCTCGGTGACCAAAGAAGGGGCGACCTTCGCCTTTGATGTGAGCTCCTGTGGCACAACTCGCAAGGTGAGAGATTGCTGTATTTTTTCCCCATAAGTGTGCGGGAAGGCTCCTTTTGGTTATCTTTGAATGCTGACAAAGTGGGGTAGGTTCAAAAAACCTGTATGATGTTCAGCCAATAACAAGCTTTTCACATTCTGTGTGAAGCTAACTGGGCTGGCTATTGAATTGGTGCCCAAGGTCATCAGCGTAGGGTTGCAAGAGAGCAATAAACATCGCCACAGTTCCCCTCTTGAGATCCAGAGTTATGTCCACCACGGTGTGAGATAATTACCTCGTTGTGCCAAACTGTGCTAGTTCTATGAATCCCTTTGGCTTTCAAGAACTACTGAATCTGGCAACAGAGTCTGATGCCCGTTAAAGCTGATGGTGTGGAACTGAAGTCACCAGAGGTAGAGCCAACAACCTCTATAACCTCTTATTTTATTATTATCTTTCAAGAATTTGCTCACATCACTATTACATTCAGAAAGGTACTTTTTTCATGTCAGGAGTGACTTGAGAAATTGCAAGTCACTTCTGGTGTGAAAGAATTGGCTGTCTGCAAGGACGTTGCCCAGGGAACATCCGGATGTTTGATGTTTTACTATCCTGTGGAAGGCTTCTCTCATGTCCCCACAGAAGCTGGAGCTGACAGATGGGAGCTCACCCCACTCCCTGAACCCCCCGGTGGCGCAGTGGGTTAAACCCCTGTTCCGGCAGGACTGAAGACTGACAGGTTGCAGGTTCGAATCCGGGGAGAGGCAGATGAGCTCCCTCTATCAGCTCCAGCTCCTCATACGGGGACATAAGAGAAGCCTCCCAGAAGGATGATAAAAACATCAAATCAACCAGGCACATCCTTGCAGACGGCCAATTCTCTCACACCAGAAGCAACTTGCAGTTTCTCAAGTCGCTCCTAACACAACAAAAAAATAAAACACACCGCTCCCAGGATTCAAATTGCCAACGTTTTGGTCAGCAGTTCAGCTGGCACAAGGTTTTAACCCATTGCACCATCGGGGGCTCTGGTACTTGTTGCTAAAATTACATAATGGGCCCTGATACACTGATCACTATAGTGCTATTATTCTACTTTGATTGCTATGGCAACATCCCAGGGAATCCTGGGATTTGCAGTTTACAGAAAGGCATGCAGAATTCTCAGCCAGAGTGTTCTTGGCCCCACTAAACTACAAACCCCAGAATCCCACAGAATATTACTATGGCAGTTAAAGTGGGAAAATAGCGCTATAACAATACAGTGTGAAAGGGTTTTTAGTCTCTCTTTTCTCCAGTGCATAGCACACATGACTTTCCTCTCCATGTTACAATCTGGGTAAGGAAGACCATGATGATAGAGAGACTGACTCGAGGTCATCCACATAAGCTTCAAATGAATACCCCTTGGTTGCTTGCTTGGGCTTTCTTAACATGCATACCTCTGTCACAACTACACTGCCCTTGTCCACCTGAGATGCCAACCCTTGTAAAACCTTAACTCTCTTGAAGTTTCTTGCTCACTAACCTGAAATCCACCTGCAGTTTGAAAACGCCATCATGACCTATGAGAATGAAGTCCTATATTTCATCCCAGGCCAAGCGACACCTGTTTATCAGTGAGTATGCATGATCTGGGGCAGGGGGAGAAGGTTTTAAAGCAGTGTTTTTCAACCTTCCTAATGCCATGACCCCTTAATACAGTTCTTCATGTTGTGGTGACCCCCAAACATAAAATTATTTTAGTTGCTACTTCATAACTGTCATTTTGCTGCKGTTATGAATCATAATGTAAATATCTGATATGGAGGATGTATTTTCTTTAACTGGACCAAACTTGGCACAAATAMCCAATATGTCCAAATACTGGTGGTGTTGTGGGGGATTTATTTTGTTATTTGGGATTTGTAGTTGCTGGGATTTATAGTTCACCTACAATCCAAGAGCATTTGGAACTCCACCAACAATGGAATTGAACCAAWCTTAGCACACCRAACTCACATGACCAACAGAAAATACTGGAAGGGCTTGGTGGGCATTGACCTTGAGTTTTGGAGTTGTAGTTCACCTACATCCAGAAAGCACTGTGGGCACAAACAATGATGGATCTGGACCAAACTTGGCACAAATACTCAATATGCTMAAATATGAACACTGGTGGAGTTTGGGGAAATTAGACCTTGGCATTTGGGATTTGTAGTTGCTGGGATTTATAGTTCACCTACAATCAAAGCGCATTCTGAACCCCAACAACAATAGAATTGGTCCAAACTTCACAGAACCCCCATGACCAATAGAAGATACTGTATTTTCTGATGGTCTTTGGTGACCTCTCTGACACCCCTTTGCAACCCCTCCGCTGTTTTAAAGTCTCATCAGGTTTGAGGGCACTGGAGAGAGGTGCAAGCTTTTATGTCAGAAGACATTCTTGCTTCAGAATTAAGGATTTGATCCAAAAATCAAAGGGAATTTGTATGTTGGAATGGGGTGACTTTTATCCCAAACATGGCATTGTTCTCCATGTTTGCTTTATCTTTATATACCTTAGCTGTAAACTGGGTTTTAAACATGGTTTGTAAAAAGGTGTTACAAAGTGTTTTGTATGGTACTTCCAAAAAGCTTTCACTGGCCCCGTTGAAAAGGCAAAGCAAGTTCACTGGTGGCCACTTTATTAAAAATATATAATGATGGGTTATACCTCCAAACTCTTAAGAGGCTGGGTGGGTCAAATTGACTCATCTCACTAGTAATCCTTTTGCCTTTTAAGATTGAAATGTGCTTGTCAGTATTTCATTGAGGACATCGTATTGCTCCAGTATACCCCAATAGAAGCTCCATCACCAAACATCCTGCCGGGGGTCGGCTTGCTGGCGCTTACCCTTCAACTGGCGAGAGGTAACTTCAAAAATATGACACAAGGCTCTTGCTGTGTGTGTGGCAACACCATCAGACTGTAAACAGTGACCTTACTCTATCACACTTGACTACAGGAAAAATCTATTTCTGAAACAAGAAATACATTTTAATGTATTGTCGAAGGCTTTCATGGCCGGAATCACTGGGTTGTTGTAGGTTTTTTCGGGCTATATGGCCATGTTCTATATGGCCATGTTCTCTCCTGACGTTTCGCCTGCATCTATGGCAAGCATCCTCAGAGGATGCTTGCCATAGATGCAGGCGAAACTTCAGGAGAGAATGCCTTTAGAACATGGCCATGTAGCCCGAAAAAGCCTACAACAACCCAATACATTCTAATCTCATTGTACATTGAATGCTCGTGTATTGTCTTGGACCAAAGCAAATTGGGGTACAATTTCCACAAACCCTTGTAATGGGTTAAGGTGGTTGGGGCTGCTGGAGTTGGATTCTAGAATATGTGGCATTCCTCATCTCATCCTGCAGCTTTGGAGACATATTTTCCATACAAAAGGGAGAAAAGTTGTCCTTGAAATCCATATATAGTGTTGGCCGTCTTCAATTTTCATGAGCATTTGACTAATCCTTTAAAAATTCAACTACAAAAGACACTGGTAGGCCTGATGTAGCCAGTGGAGAATCTACACAATAAATCATGAACAATTCACAGCTAGCTGAATAGTTCTTTGGGAAGCTTATTTCTCCCAAATTGCACTAATGAGTTTCTAAACTGCCTTCTAAACCTTCAGATGTTGCCTTGTGACCTCAGGTTGTTGGAGTATCATCCATGAGAATGGGGCAAGAAAAAATGGTTGATATGTTTAGGCTTGAATAAATCACTGACTTGGGATCCAGGGTTATTTCCAAGTAATGACCTAAATTTATTTATTTTATTTATTTACTTTATTTATATACCGCTTTTCTCAGCCCTCAGGTGACTCAAAGCAGTGAACAACATCAATACAAAACATTACGAGACAAGTGTAGGGCAATTAAAAACAATTGTAACATAAATCATTAACCATCCGTATAACAATCATTAGCACCTCAACAGTAAAATCAGAATCCAGTAAAATCAACAGTAAAATCAGAATCCAATCTAAACCAAAAGGCCCTACAGAATATTGAGCAATTTTGTTGTTTCTTTTCCTTTAAGCATTAAGATGAGGTAATTTGGATCCAGTCAGGCATATTACTTTGCTTGGGATAAAGAGCTGATTTATATCAGTGGCCTAATTGGATCCAACATACCTAACTGGTTCACCGGCTGGCACTGACAGAATGAAATATTTATATGGGTTGAGTATCCCTTATTTTAAAAAATAATTGGAAACAGAAGTGTCCTGTATTTTGGATCTTTTCAGATTTTTGAATGCAAAAGGAATAGCACATATTATATTTGAGAAGTTGGAGAGGTATGGATATGTGCTGAGTATTATCCTTGGATTGTGACCATTTCATCGATCCTCGGACTTTCTCCAGCACTGCAGCTCATACACAGCACAAATAGCAAACACAAAAAGACCTGTAGTTGGAGAGAAACCAAAATTGTGGGGATGCAAGTGTAATGCTAGGTGCAAATCCACACCTCCAGCCATTTCACAGATACTCATGTCTTTCTGTAGCCTTGTGTCTTGTTCATTTGCTTAGTTGTGTTGTATATGAAACATGAGGTTAGAAAGGGACTAAGGATCTGAGACATGGGGAGCTGGGGGAGCCAATACTTGTAGTGCACGGGGCAGTGGTTCCCAACCTTTGGGCCTCCAGGTGTTAAACATTAGGAAGAACTTCCTGATGGTAAGTGCTGTTAGGCAGTGGAATATGCTGCTTTGAAGTGTGATGGACTCTCCTTCTCAATAGAGGAGAGTCCATCACACTTCAAAGAGGCTGGATGGCCATCTGTCAGAAGCGCTTTTGTGTTTTTCCTGCATGACAGGGGGGTTGGACTGGATGATCCTTGTAGTCTCTTTCAACTCTTTGATTCTAAGATTTACTGCTCATGATGTAGAACTTCCAGAAATCCCAGCCAGTTTACCAACAGTGGGAGCTGAAGTCCAAAACACCTGGAGGTCCAAAGGTTGGGAACCACTGGTATAGGATATCTCTAGTTGAGTACTTACACCTTACGAGAGAAACAACAGCATTGATATCACCTCAAGGGAGCTCCCGGTAGTGCAGTGGGTTAAACCCCTGTGCTGGCAGGACTGAAGACAGACAGGTCGGCAGGTTCGAATCCGGGGAGAGCGCGGATGATCTCCCTCTATCAGCTCCAGCTCCTTATGTGGGGACATGAGAGAAGCCTCCCACAAGGATGATAAAACATCAAAACATCTGGGCGTTCCCTGGGCAATGTCCTTGCAGACGGCCAATTCTCTCACACCAGAAGCGACTTGCAGTTTCTCAAGTCGCTCCTGACATTACCACCTTAAGGGTGGAAAGCGGAAGGGCCAGTAGCAGATTTCAGATTTTGGAAAGTTTGGGATTTCCAATTTCCAGATCAATGAAGTTAAGCCTGTACTGATCTGCCATCTTGCCCTGTGAATCTTTCAGTGTCTCAGCTTCAAGCTGAATAAGTGCCTCATGCATTGTTCTGCTAACGTTTTGCTGAGTACCATAACCTTGTGGCAGCCTTAGGTTAACCTGCCATCAACATCCCTTTTTCAAAGTAGGCTGCTTCCTATAAAACACCAGTGGTGGTCTTTAGGATAATGAGATTCTAAAGTGCTTCTCTCCTCCGCACTCCAGACAAATCCTACAGTGATTTCTTCCAAGACTCAGAGTATCCGGTGATACGATACCTTCGAGACCCTCTCCACTTCCAGGTGGAGCTTCTCAACAGCCAAGATCCTCAGCTGGAACTTTTCCTGGAAGATTGCTGGGCCACCGCAGCAGCGGACAGGAACAGTTACCCACAGTGGAACATAGTAGTGGACAGGTAACACTCCACCTAAAGCTTTTCCCTGGGGCTGCAGCAAAATGTTATTGGCCAGCAACACTGTCTCTCAGTTCAAAGAATGAGTGAGATATTTGCAGTGTAAATTACAGTATTGGTTGCTGTGAGTGAGGCCGAAGGAGTTTCTGATGGGATCAAAAAGACTCATGCTGCTGAGTTGTGCTAAACCTTGGCCAGAACAAGCTTCTGAAAGCACGATAAAAGGCAAAAGGAAGTGTGACACTTCAGCTACATTGAGACACAGACATTGTGTACAAACTTTGATTACAACCTCAAAAGCTGAGAAATCTCAATACTGTCTTTTTCTAGAGAAGGGCTTTGTAAACTTTTCCACTTGGGATCCCTGTTGGTTTGAGATATTTTTACATGACCCCAGGTATACAAAATAGGTTTAACCATAAAATGTTTACTGATAACATAAACATTTGCAAGGTTTGCCAACAGGCTGATTTCCCTTTTTATGAAATACAGTGGAAGCATTGAGTTGTAACTTTTCCGGGCTGTATGGCCATGTTCCAGAAGCATTCTCTCCTGAGGTTTCACCCACATCTATGGCAGCCATCCTCAGAGGTTGTGAGGCATCTTCTGCAGAGTCCATTGTAAACGGTGCATATTGTGGCTAATGGATTTTTGTAAATGTCTAAAACAGCTACTATGTGATGTTCAGAAATTTTTTAGTGTTGCCAATTTTTTTCAGGACCCCAACTTTGAGCTAATTTGGGGTCAGTACCCACAGTTTAAGAAGTTGGATTTTAGAATATCTTAAATCTGCATAATCCACATGTTATAGAACTCTACTGTTCTTGATAAAGAGTGCAGGCTTGCAGTAGTATGTGACTTGGTGATTCATTTACAGAGCAATATTAACTACTGTATCTGCATGAGATACATTCCAGAATTTGGTGTGGATATGCAAAACTGCAAGTAATGGTAAAACCCATTGTATGATGCTCTGGTGGAAGCATATAATAAAGACACACGGGGGGACAGGCCACCTCTCCTGCATCACTAGGTAATCCAGAACGACTTTCTATTAAACATCAATTTATTTATAAATGCTGTAAGTAAGTAAGTAAGTAAGTAAGTAAATAAGTGGAAGCGTACTATAAAATCACCTCAAGGACCCAGAAGATGCCTAAAGAGGACATACTTTGTGAGATAAGGGTAAAGCAGTGGTTCTCAATCTGTGGGTACCCCAATGCTTTGGCCTTCAACTCCCAGAAATCCTAACAGCTGGTAAACTGGCTGGGATTTCTGGGAGTTGTAGGCCAAAACACCTGGGGACTCACAGGTTGAGAACCACTGGGGTAAAGGAAAATGTAAATAGTGGTGCCATAGATATAGAGGCTTTACTATATATTGTACTGCCACTGATATATTCCAAGCTGACGTGCTGATCCTCTTAGCATCTCTGTTATTGTATTTTTTTTAACAAGCTGTGAAAACTCAGAAGACTCCTATCAGACCACATTTCATGGAGTCCCCGCCGGCTCTGTCCCATTCCCTACACACCTGAAGCGCTTTGAAGTAAAAATGTTTACATTTGTGGTAAACAGCAACGCTCTTCAAGGGCAGGTAAGGAGGCCAGCAAGGAGATGGCACTCTTGGCAGTTGAGTATCTGCATAGTATTTTAATCTGAGCATGCTTTTTAGAAGGCCATTCTGTAAGTTTTCCTATACCTCAAATGTTGAAAAGACAGACGTAAATGTGTTTGGGAGCTCTCCTTGTTCTGCAGGGCAGGACCTTCTTGTTCTTCCCCAATGGTCTTGGCACCCGTTTCGTTTTTTTGTCCTCATAAAGAGAAATTCTATGTCAGAAGATATGCAGAGTCCTTCTCTTTAAGTCAGGAAGGGGATCATCTGTTCTGCAAAGGATCATTAGCTGTCCTGTCAGTATTTTGGTGCCCATGAAACACCATTGAGTTTTTGACTAATAAAACTATAGTTGGATTCTTAGTCTTCCCGTCTCAAGGAGTTCTCTTCCTGCTGGGACCTCAGAGGAAGTAAAGTACAGCACATCATCTCCAGCAATATGCTTCCTAGTTTTCCCAAGGTAATCTATGAAGCAGAGAGACAGTGTGGGGTAGTGATTTGAATGCTGCTCGGCCATGGAAACCTAGTATGGGCCAGTCACATTTTTAGTTGGCCTCAGAAGAAGGCAAAAGCAAATCATGTCTGAATAAATATGGTCAAGAAACCCCATGTTAAGGTCACTATAAGTTAGAAACATGTTGAAGGCACACAACCATAATCTTTGATGCAAGGTAACTTTTTTCCTTCTTACTGTTTCCAGATATACTTCCACTGCAGCGTGGTAATCTGTGATGCCAGCTATCCGTCCTTTGATGCCCTCTGTTCTAGGCGCTGCATTCCCAGGAGGCAGAGAATAGGTGAGTGTCTTTAATGCAGATAACTTGAACTGGAGCTCCTGGACAAATCTGAAGCACTCTGCCTTCTCATACATAGGTTTTTTTTCCAGTCCATCTGGAGCAGTGTTTTCCAATTTTAGATCCTTAATGCAACTTTAAATTCCCTGATGGTAGCTTCTAGAAGAGTGATTCTCAACCTGTAGGTCCCCAGATATTTTGTCCTTCAACTTCCAGACATCCTAACAGCTGGTAAACTGGCAATTTCTGGGAGTTGTGGGGCAAAACACTTGGGGACCCACAGGTTGAGAACCAGTATTCTAGAACCTATGTCCCTTTATATACTGAGTGAAATTGTGGCTATTTAAAAGCACATCTGGGGAGTATTGAGTGATAAGTAGGCACTGTCATGTGCCTACTGTTCTATGGAGCCTTTTCTCTTCATCTGTATTATCTACTGCCTTATGCAATGACTTTTTGGAAGACAAAGTCTTCTTCAACGAGGGAGTATATATTTTAAGCTATATAAAGAATACATATTTTATTCTGTAGCTTAATGGCTTTTTTTACTTAAGAGATCCATTCTTTCTCATGCTTTAAAGAAAGGATTTAAAGTGGCATGACTAAGATGAACGGTTTATGTATATAGAAACACTGTTCCCAGAAATGTGGCTATTATGGAATCCATGAAGTACTTAAAGAGAAAGGCACCACTTATGAATGCAATTATAGATTGCCCTTAAATCTATTCTGAAAGAACAGCAGTCTGACAATAGCCATAGCTGACTATGGCTATAGGAACACAATACTTTCCAAGCATGTTCAATTCAATATGGACGTGGGTCTGTGCATTGCAGCCTTGGGATGCATCTTGTTAGCAAATGGTTTCACTCCACTGGGTTGCTCAGGAACTAATTTGTTTGGGGAAGGAAGAGCACTGGCATATGCAGTGCTAAAGAAAATGGACACAGTTGTAACCCTCCAAATACCTACAGCTTACCGAAGTTTTATTTAATGGGTGGGGAATGTGTGACCTCACAGTTCCCATAATCCCAGGCATTTTAGTCAATGGTGAGGGAGATTGGTTGTTTCAGCCCAACAACATGTGGGCTACATATTCCTTGGTCATAGTTAATTTTTTGGTCAATGCATAAAGGCACATTTCTTATGGAACATATGATGGCAGAAATGGTTCAATACATACCTGATGACTAGGGTACAATCTATGTAAGTAACCATGTATCTAAGGATGTCAACACATTCCTTTGGAGTAGGAAGGCTTGGCTCTGAAAGGGGGGATTATTGTTATTTATCTTTTTAAAATCCTTTCTAGGCCGCAGCATTGATTCCACCAGTGATTTGCAGGGATATGTCTCATCTGGAGCCATTGTGCTTGGAAGGAGGAACCATACTTGACTGAGGGGACACTATAGCTGCAGATATTTGTCTCTGTGCAATAAAAGCCTGTAACAGACATGCTTTGATCTTGTGTTTTTCTGTAAAATCTTTACAGGAAGGGTTAATGTAATGATTTCGTGGTTGGAGAGTTAAGACTATAACTCTGGAGACCAAAGTTTGAATTCTTGCTTGGGCAAGTCACACACTTCCTCCAATAGATTTGCCTTAAGGTCACCATAAGCTGGAAATGGTGTGAAGGCACACAACAAAAATTAACAAGAGATGTAAGCAACCAAAAGCCTGAATACTGGATTAAGAAATGCCTTATTAAAAGCATGTTGACCTTCTACAGACATTTCTGCACTCCATTACTTAGGAACAAAGATATATTTGCCTGGTGTCTGAAATTCCCAAGGAATTGTGTCATTTTGCTCTGGATCAGATGTAGCCCCCAAAACTTGAACTACAGTTCCCATCAATTGCAAATCATTACAGCTAGTCATTAAGCAAGATGGGAATTGCAGTGTTAATAGCTGGAGGGCCATAGGTTCCCTGTCTCATGATATTAAAACTGACTTCTGGATAGTTTTGCACCTGACAGTTACAAGTATGCCATACAAGAGAGATACAAGCCTTGTCTTCCAATGGAAAATCTATCTCCCTTGGATATAGTAGAATCTAGCAAGATGAATGGTGAGATACTATTTCTTGTATTCGGTGTGTAGGAAAATGTACCATCAATATTTACTGAAGAGGATACTCCTATAGCAAATCAGGTCAAGCAATGATCCAGCATCTTAGATACTTACAATTTTGAATTGTCACATGACAAAACAGTAACTTCGGCAAAAAAAACTTTTAAAAGTAGTGTCTATAGCAATTTGCTCACCCTTGCATGAATGGAATTCCTCTTTATAGTAAGATATTATTTGGGTTTAACAGGTTTCTTGATGCTTCTAACAATAACTTCTGCATAGCTAACATGGCTTAATAGAAGGAAAGTCATTCCAACTGGTCTGGTCTAGTCAACGAAGGTTACCAAACATGCCCTGCAGATGTAGTAACTGTTGATGATTCTAGACGTAGTAGTAATGATGCTTCATTCCCATAGCAGGGCAGTCTCTCTTACCTCAAATAGTGATGGATGTTGGTAATCTATAGGAAATGTTAAACTATTTCACATTGTACAATACTAATATAGTCATCTGCAATTCTCTATGCCAGCATTTCCCAATCTGGCATCCTCCTGGTGTTTTGGACTTCAGATGCTCCAGGTGCTTTATTTTTTAATGGTTTATTTTGCATTTATGTTTAACTGCTGTTGTGTAAACTGCCTTGAGTATTCAGAGTAAGGTGATATAGATTTTTTCCAAATAAATAAATAAATAAATAAATAAATAAATAAATAAATAAATACAACTGCAGTCTGTGACTCCTTTAGGGGAAAATGACTGTTGCATCACTTCATAGGCACTAGACCTGACCAGCTGACTTACCTATTAGGCAGATAAAATGAGGATGAAAAAATGGCAGATATAAAATAAGAGGAAATACTGACAGGTACATGAAAGATGTCCTTAGATTTATAGGGAAATTAAATGTTATCTTTCACAATGGGTTTGCTGCTCCTGTAAATCAAAAAATGTCTGAAGTGCCATTTGTTAGAAAATATATTCTTGGTTTGACACATGGAAGCAGCTTTTACAGAAGACAATTTGCGGGGAAACCTAAGAGCTCACAAATACAGTTATACAGCAGAGCTGTGCTTACATGTACATCCCTCAAAATTTGTCTGGTCCTCTCTTAACTAAGGCCTAATAGGTGCTTTTCTGTTTTGAACATGGGAACTGGCAGGATCCATCATGGGCTTTCTGATATTGTCTCATTTTCAAGTTACTAATGGTCCTTAGCTGAAGCTTTGTTAAAATTTCTCAACTTGGAAGAAAATATGTTACTATAAATGGCACAATCCTTTATCAGCACCTCTAAGTACATCAGAATGTAATTGTGTCAGGCTTTTATAAAAATATTCAACAACACTGACAGAATACTTGAAGTTTATAGACTTATTTCTTCCTAAGCACAACACTCAAAGTGTTCATCCTGCCTTCACGTTACTGTATGATAAAGGGCTGTAGGCAGCTTAGACATTAAAACTGGAAACATCTTTTGAAGGACTGCTAAGTCAAGATGGCGTACTTCATCAGAAGTCACCTATTAGCAAATTTCTCAGTGGCTACTTGAAGGAGGCATTTTCTACAAGTAACCAGCTCACCTAAACCAATATTCCTTTGTAAATATTGGGATGGGTGAGGAGGCTGCAAAATGGAATGAATATGTACGACATACCAGACACAAGATCTCTATACAACACACAAGAAAAACAAGTTGGCACAGCACTTGCTTTCTAGAAGTAGAAAGTACGCCAAAAGTTAAGAAAATAGCCTGATAGAAACTATGCCTCATTCCCTGCATGAAATTGAAGTCTTTAATGTTACAACAGAAGTTGTAACTTTTTAAAGGACCAAAGCTAAAACACCTACTTTACTCTAGCTGAGCCATTAGCCATCTGGTGCTCGGTTCCCATGTACTTGTCCAAAAGCCACTTGCTGCTTGGAGAAGATAAAAACTGTGGTTCTTATCTGCAAGGCACCAGGCTGGAAAAGGGCTCTTTTAGCTGAACATTACAACTGTAAACAGTCTCTTCATTATCTGCTTAATTACTCCTGTCTCGAGTTCTGTTAAGTCTGCTACAATAACTTTATCTGTTGCTTCCAATGAGAAAGAGTTTTTTGGGGATATACTTTCCTTGCAGGATATCTCAGCTGGCTGGAATATTAATCTTTTCTCCTTTACCTAATTGGGATAAATGAAATTGAATCTGAAACTCAACAAATTGTACTATAGTAAAATATTCAGGCTAAGCATAAGAAAAGAGAAATGATATGAATAGGGACATATGTATATTTCTACAGAAGATGGAGCTGAGTACAAGATTATGAATCTTTGTATACCTGATGCTTATAATGATCACAGTATGTTTCATGAATAATGGAGTGAATAAAATATCAAACATTTATGAGGGTTTTTTTCTCAGCCTTGCAAAGCCTTTTGCCAACTCCTAAAGCTAATTTATATTTAACTGTTCCACTTAATAATTATTCAAATATTAAAATGTTTACCACAGAATTCAGCTTCCCTTTACTGAACTTCATGGTGTAGATGAATTCAGACCCAAGTGTGTACTGCCTTGCATATCAGATGGTGGGGATCTTTTATATGCCAACATCCCAGCTGGCTTTTTTCTCTCTTGTTGAGCACATTGATTCATAAAATGTAGTACTTGGAGTACAAAAATTAAAGTTAAGTTATGCAAGGACACATAATCCATTAAAAGTATGGTTTAGGGGGACACAGCACTTGTCCATTAACTAAATTCTTAAGAGCATCTAGCCATTTGAAGATGGACCATGAAACCCACAAAAAACCTTAAAAGTGTATCTTTCTGTTCAGACTGTTCTTTCCCTGTTTTCTTCTCTACAACATTAGATCGTTTCAAAAGGGGTAGGATGACTGGAAGTTACCAAGTTGTCTACATCTTAGGTGATGCAATTCAAATGTAATTGCTCTTCTACTTGATGCTGCAAATACCACAGACCTTTATTAGAAAAAAAATCTGTTCTTATGACATCCACTTATTCTCTCAAGTTGGCTGTGAGCTAGTGTAGTTTTCACAGAAGGCATATGTCCAAATCAAGTGGTCCCTCTAGTGAGGTAGTTTTTGAGGGGTGGTAGTGGTACCAATGGGGAGTACTGTCTTGCTAATACTTAACTTTTACTGGGTACAATATAAAGAATTCCTCACCAAAGTTTAAAGAGGCAAGAAGCAAGCCCCACCATGTACTAAACATCGCTACAAATTTATTACAGATTTTGTTTTTCAAGTACATTTTGAAAAGTAACAACCACTTTTTAAACATGTGAATACAAATTAAACACAAAAATCATACACCCCGGTGGCAATGCAATGAGTACAAAGGGGGAGGGAAGCAGGAGTGAAGGGGAGCAGAGAGACAGAAGCAAGACAGCAAATTCTTTGCACTTGGAGCTGTGGCAGTGGCCATTCCAGCCACAGGAGGTCCAGAGAGCTGCCCAACAGCAACAAACTGACCCATAGCACCTCTGCTTACAAATATAGATATTTTTGCTAGGGAGGGCCAGGCTGTGCGGCCTAGTCTCCAGGGCCAGTTTGAAGGGCAGAGAGCTCCCTCCTCTGCTGCTAGGTGATTAAATATTTAAATTGGAAGAAAACTGTTTAGAGGTGGAGTTAAGGGCAAAGGTTAGATAGCTACCCCCCCCCCCCCCCCCAAATTCCATAAGTAGGTGATCTTTTAAGTGGGCTCTGTTTCCATTGAGGAAGAAATGGTCCAAAGTGGTTCTGCTGTATCACAGAACCAAAAGCCAACAAAGGGACTGATTTGCATACCAAAGCATGTGTGTAAGGAGGACTGCTGGCCCATTGTGCTGGGGGACTAAATGTCACCACTCCCTTGAGATAAAAGTTGTGTAGATCATTAGTCCCTTGTTGGGTAGGTGAAACTTAGGCTTGAAGTTCCCATTCAAACCCCTGATCATGATTAAAAGCAAAGGGCTTTCATTCTTGCAAGGAAGTATTCTATAAAGGAACTGCCAGAAGCAATGTAGTGCCATGGGCTACCAACAAGAGCCAAAGACTGCGGTGAGCAAGCACGCAGAAGGATAGAGAGCTCTCCCACTGACCCATCAGGGGCCAACACCTTCCAGCCTTCTGTGCAAGGGACAGAAGCCTGTAATGGGAGAAAACGCCACCCCTGCTCAGGGATGGGAAGAGCTTGGGGCATACTGGGAACCCCACCTCCATAGTTAGTTGCCATTCTCCAGAAGAACCCCTGCCCACCTCTAACAAGCTCCCCCTCTGAAGAGACATGCCAGTCCTGCCTTCAGCATAGTATCAGAGGGGAAGCAAGCCTGGGAACTAACAGCCACTGGCTTGGCTGGCAGGCAGGGAAGGCAGGCAGGCTAGGGAGGAATTACAGCAGCTGGCATGAGGTCTTTTTGCGCCCACGCTTGGCTTGCAGGGCAGCCCGGGTGGCCATCTCAAACACTTCCCGTACCCCATCTTTTGTCTTGGCAGAACATTCCAGGTAGCCAAATGCGCCAATCCTGTTGGCCATGTCCCGGCCCTCCTCTGGCTTCACTGGTTCCTAGGATGAGAAAAGAACAGTGATGCCACTTTGGTAATACAAACAAAAGCATCTACTGGTTTTATTTTTAATACCAGCTCTTAAAGTACTTGTTAAAATTGGGACTGTGCAAGTGAAGTCCTCATTGACTTAAAAAAAACATTTGCACAATAGGCTTGACCTTGAAGGAGCTGGGGGCGGCTGACAGGGAGCTCTGGTGTGGGCTGGTCCATGAGGTCACGAAGAGTCGGAAGCAACTGAACGAATAAACAACAACAGGAAGAAAGCCTCTTGCTTTCTACCTCACCAAGCTCCTTTCCAAAATGAGTGTGTGAAAGGGGGAAGGGGTCCAATTCCTGCAAAACATATGACCAAGTAAGAGCAAGGAAAAGTTAGTCTTGGACTAGAACCTCCCAGCCAGCATGGTTACCTGTAGCACAAGGATAGACAAAGTGGAGCATCCTGCTGACTGGAAGCCCTTGACTCCCTCTTCTGCAGCCAAGAAAGGATTGACTGCCTTTTGGAAGTACCCGAGAGTGGCAATTCCCTTTATAAATATGCTATGAATGACCAATTGAACTGGCAGCATCAAAACCAGAAGTGGGCTTTACGATGAGTCTGGGGGACTTTCAGGCATTACACAGACAACCAAAAATGCCCCAACCCAATCTGACAATCCATGTAGCCCCTGAAACCACCCTAAACCCATCACAGTTGCCCACACCAGATCTAAATTCAAAGCATATTAATTGCAATGGCAAAATCATAAAATCCAAGTGAAGGGATGTTAAGGGCTTAGCTTCACCTGCTTCATCTTGGCCAGCTCCCGGCGTGTGTGCTCATCATTACGCAAGTCCTTCTTGTTTCCCACCAGGATGATAGGCACATTAGGACAGAAATGCTTCACTTCTGGAGTCCATTTCTCAGGGATGTTCTCTGAAATGGCACAAGTACTCAAATCACATTGTAAGCATCAACTTAAAGCAAGCACTGCTGCTATCTGTCACATATCAAAGCAAGGACATAGGAAACGGTAGGAACTGTCACTATCTCCTACCTCTCTCCATACAGCTGAGAAAATGGTGGCACAGTAGTTTAAATACGTTTTAGGTCATATATGTATGTTTGAGCGAAATGACAGAAAGCTGCACATATATGATACTGGTCACATGTTTACCTAAGCTACTTGGCACTTTGGTGCAGGAAGAAGCAACTGCCAGGAGCACTCACCCTGCTACTTCCTGCCTTCCCTCTTACTTAAACCAATTAAAACTGTAAAGGGGAAGGAGCCATTCCTGGAAAAGACACACAATCTCTATCCCCCATAATGATAAGACAAAGGATCTATCCCACTTTGGTGACGGCAAAAGAGTAAATGCCCCACTTTGAGTGAAGGGCCCTTGCCTTCTCTCCATTCATTTCCAAGAATTAACTCTGCTTCTGGGAAAACTGCAGAAAGCTCTACTAGCTGCTTGTGGTTGAGCCTGCTTCATTTTCCTTGAAGCAGGCAATTAATTCTCAGGCAAAATCACTTCAACAGAATGTAGGCAATGTTGGCATGTTTCCCTTTGCCTGGAGGACAGGGAGCTCTTCAGCAGGAGAGCCCCATCAATGGGAAGGAGGGTGAAGACAGATTCTTKTTGCTGGAGAAGGAAGATTTTGTACGGCTTTGTGGGTAGGAGATACTTTATGACATTGTTGAGGAGGAAGAGCACTGCTCAGTGGTAGCAGATATACTGCTTCCCCTTCCCCCCCCCCCCCCAAATCTCTACTAATCTCAAGGGCTAATACTCTGGAGTGAGATCATGTTGTCAATCAGCAACAGCAGCCTGATGTGTTCTGGAAGAATCATGAGATTGTTAAAAACCGGAAAAAGGGGCCATTTTCACGTTCCACTTCAGCCCAGGGCAATAGCTAAAACAAAAAAATCTAATAATTCTGGGAAACAAAACAGCCTCAATCTCTCTGGGCTTCTCTTGCAAACAATTCTCACTTCTGTACAAAAGGGAAAGACTTACCTAAACTGTCAGGGCTGTCAATGGAAAAACACATGAGGATGACATCTGTGTCTGGGTAAGAAAGAGGTCTCAAACGGTCATAGTCCTCTTGGCCAGCTGTATCCCACAAAGCAAGCTCCACCTGTAGAAGTACAGCAGGATGTCAGCTTTGTCACTCTTTTCAGTTATCAGCATGTTCTGTAGAATGAGTGATTTTAGTGATCCATCTTTGAACCAAGGCTTTTTTTTTGTCGTGTCAGGAGTGACTCCTAGTGTGAGAGAATTGGCCGTCTGCAAGGACGTTGCCCAGGGGACGCCTGGATGATTTGATGTTTTTAACATCCTTGTGGGAGGCTTCTCTCATGTCCCCGCATGAGGAGCTGGAGTTGATAGAGGAAGCTCATCTGCCTCTCCCCGGATTCGAACCTGCGACCTGTCGGTCTTCAGTCCTGCCGGCACAGGGGTTTAACCCACTGCGCCACCGGGGACTCCATTGAACCAAGGCTGAAGGAAGCTGATAGTCTGTAGGTCAACCAGAAGTGCTGGTTGTCATCAACAAAAATAAGATCCCCAGAAACCACCTGCTATTTCATTTCTCTCTGGGTGAATGAAAAGGGAGGGTTCTCCAGACAAATTTCTTTATCCAACAACTCCCAGAAAATTCAATTCCCAAGGCAATATATAAAAAAGTAACTTCATGCTACAGTTCTTAACTGTCATGTTTCAAGATCCATCTGTTCAGAAAGACACACTAGAGACAAATAAAAAGCCTGGCTCATCAGCTGATAACATCCTGCAAAAACGTACTGGCAGCACATGGGGTGCAGACCCAAAATTAATAAGGACATCAGTCCTGACCTTGCTGTACTGCTGAGTATGCCTGTCCTGTTTGGCATAGGTCTGCCCATGCAAAGCAGATGAACATAGCATTGAATGAAATATGCAGAATAATCACAGGGTGTCTTAAACCTACACCTTTTGATAAACTCTACAAGCTAGCTGGCATCCCCCCCCCATGTACGCTGCTAAATGTGAGAGAAATAAGGTTGAACACTGTGAAAGCCACCCACTGCACGGCTACCAGCCTCTTCCCAGTAAATTCAAATCAAGGAAAAGCTTTATGAGAACTACCACTCCTCTTGGCATCCCTCCAGCAACAGCAAGGGTATCCCTCTGGGCAGCTAAATCAGGAAATCCCAACTGGATGGCCCCCTGTGAGGGTCTTCCTCCAGGGGCAAACCAAGAATGAGCAACCTGAAAGTCCCTGAATAGACTCAGAAGTGGAATGGGCAGATCAAAAGACAACCTGGCAAAATGGCACTACTTAAAAGAATCCCATACCTGGTGTGACTGTGGAGCAGAACAGACAACTCTGCATTTGTATGCTTGTCCGTTGTGCCCTGCCTCATGTACAGAGGAGGAAATGTTGGAGGCTACAGACAATGCCGTTGCTGTTGCCCATTTTTGGTCAAAAGGTATTTAGCCGCCTGCACACCTTTTATTTTATCAGTTTTGTACTCATTTATGCAATGCTTTTGATACGAAATAAATAAATCAGCTGATGGGAGCAGTTCTGAGTACAACCTGGAGGAAGCAGTTCCCTCTTAGAGATCTTCTTGAGAAAAGGGAGTAAAACAGAAAATATTTTCAGGTTTTCTCATGGGGGGGGGGGAGGAAACAAACCAGTTTTTTCCATTACAGTGATAAGCTGTGCCCCTCAGTCTTAGGCAAACAATCAACATAGTTTGCAGTATAGATCCACATTTTAGTACTGCAGTGAAATGTATTTTACTGTCCCCCCTTCTATTAGGTACAATTCACATTTCACAAGAGGACTTCCATATTTTTAAACAGGATATTTTTTTGTTATATAGCACTACTTTTCACACTCCTTGTTCATGCATGCCAAATTGGGCATTTTCCAGCTGTAGCCTGACAAGAGCTAGCTTGCAAGTCACAGAGCACTCCCCTATTTGTATGCTATCATAATGAGACTATACTAGCACTTATCCTCAGAGTAGTATTCACATTTTCCCTTTGAAATACAAACTACTCATAAATCTGTTCCAAAAGTGTGATATATTAGCTACAATATATCACAATGAATAATCAATATTTATAAAACTTTTAGTTCTGAGGTAACAGAACTTCAGATACTGGTATGCGGAATGTGTATCCCCCCAGATGTTGTTGAACTGCAATTCTTAACAGCCCTAGCTAGCACACCAAGCAATGGGATCTGGAATTTGATAGCATCTGAAGCCTCATACATGCCCCAGTTCAGGGGCCACATGAAGATATTTAGTGCATCACCCACCCCTGTACACAACAGTCATCAAGCTCCTCCCCCTTTCTGTACTGTGAAAAACTTAAGACACCAGTTGTTCAAGACTGACATGAACCAGCCCCATTACTAAGGAGTCCATTCTACAAAGCGCCTCTCAGGCTCTTAAGGTGAGCATTACCTGTTTTCCATCCACTTCAATGTCAGCAACGTAGTTCTCAAAAACAGTGGGGACATACACTTCTGGGAATTGGTCTTTGCTGAAGACGATAAGGAGGCACGTTTTTCCACAAGCTCCATCTCCTACAATGACAAGTTTCTTGCGTATGGCAGCCATCTCTGCTAAAATAAGAGGAATGTTCTTTATTAACATGATAGCTTTAATCCCTGAGTTATAGGAATCCCTTAACTAAACACTACACAACTCCAACAAACCTCCCTGCATCTGGGTTGATAACTAGCAACAGAAGTCAAAAGTTATTCCTTGAATTAGATGCATTTGGTCCTGACGCATTTTATTTCTGATCCCTATAGATGAACTAGTTCTGTGAAAGTCCCATGTGAACTTTTAGTAACAAAATCAGAGGGAATATAGATCACCACTACACCATTTGAGCCTAAAATAGTTTGACATGGACAACAGCATCCTGACGAAAGCAAACCACTCTAAACATTTCTAGGATTTGAAACATCTATGGGAACCCACCTGCAAAGAACTAAGCAATAGCATTTGGACACTTATAGCACTGAATAATTTGCATTTTATCAAGCTGTAGGGATTTTATTTATTTATTTATTTACATACATAATTTCTACCCTGCCCTTCCCACCCCCCCTCCCCCCAGGGGGGACGGGACGACTCAGGGCAGCTAACAGGGGCAACAATTCAATGCCATAATATCAATACAACAATGTAAAATCAAATACATAGCAAATTAAAACAATAACATTAATTAAAATCACATACTCATATACTAACATAGTCGCCTAATCAAAATCACATATCAATTTTCAATTGTCATAACAATTCTAGTTCTATGATTCTCCCCTTCTGTAACTTCAAGCTACACAATGCTACCAAAATCACGCAACTGTGTTTGTTTTCAGTATTACTTAACTGGAAACACTATTTTAGGTTTACACTTGGCTTTTCTAATATAGTCCCCAATGTAGTTTAGAACAGACACTAAAACCAGCATCAGTCTCCCATCTTCCCACATAACGGAATATCAAGACATACACAACATTCATAAGAACACTACTAGCGAATGTCCAAATTATGGCATTATTAAGTAGAAACAGTATTACTCTCCATGTGGAAAATTGTGTAACTTGAACATTACGCATACTGAATCCATTTTCTGAAGTTTTTATATTTTAGCAGTAGCCATCCTGGCTTTGCTTATCACAAGATTCGAGGGGGAGAGCAGAAAACATTACAAAGCCATCTTCCACAATTCTAGCCAGCTTTGCCTAAACACTTTGGAGTGCACATTCCTCATTGTCTGAAATTGGAATTCAAAGTTTTTAAAAAGGAAGACATTAGAGTTTCTTAAGAAGATTAATTCTGCAACTACCACCAATTTACTTCTTTCAGATTCAAAGCACCCTAGGCATGCCCTCCTCCCACTATCTCCTCCTTCCCAAAATGATAGCCCAATTCAAAAATTGTCTGCTGATCAAGATTAACTTCTGTCTTAAACAAGGAACCTTTTCACAACATCATCCTCACAGATGACTGTGTTCCATGAACCTCAACTTTCTTACTCAAAGAATGAAGTCTAATAGAACAGAATAACAACTCTTTATGTTGAATTAATGTGGAAATCAGGGGGACATATTTCAACTGTGTTCTAAAGCTGGTCATTACCACTAATTTAAAACGGGTGTGAAGTCTGAAGAAAAGTCCTACTGTGATGTTAGCTACATGGATGATACTTTCCAAGTTTGGATTCCATGTCCCACTGAGAACATTTTGATGCAATCTATGAAGGAATTAAGTGTTTCACTACTATTAGAGACATTAGTCATTTTAATGACTATTTGTAATAAGACCCCTCCCTTCACTGCAAAACTTATTTACAGGAAGCAGTAATTATGCCAGAGCTGCAATGCAAAACTAGACCATATCACTTTGCCGAAGTCCAATCTGTTAATAACTGAAACCTACAATGCAGATTTTCTGCTCAAAGTTTACACTCAGCCACATAGACAAGAGAACTGTGCATCCAACTTCCAGATTTGTGTCTGCTAGCATCATTGAGGTATCTCTACAGTTATGGTCAATTTGGTACAGAATAGCAGATATGAAACACCATCTGGTCTACAGCAACCCCTCACCCCTGTCAACTTGCCCTACAACTGAAGCAAGTTGCAGGGCAAGTTGACAGAGCCCTAAAACATAGCTGTCAGTCTGTACACAGAAAACAACTGTATTCATAGAACCTTGGGCACAGTTTCAACTATAATTATATTTTTAGGGCTACAAGTAAAAATTAAAAAATATTAAAATCATCATTGAACAATCAGGAAAGAATGAAGAAAAAGTATATTTCACCAGCTCTGCAAATAAAAGTACCAATCACACTTGTTACCTGTGCTGTATCTGTGTTGTGTTAATAAAGATTCAAATGGAGGATTTTTGTAGCTAACAGTATGTAAACTGAACATGAAAATTATGCTGATATGAGATTGATGAAGTTACACATGAACAGATGGGTGAAGTTACACATGTTGAAATTATTCACAACTTCATATCAATGTCAGAGCTGCAGGCTGTGGCTTGCCACCTACAGTACAGAAACAGAAAAGCACCAAATACAACTCTAGTTCTCAATTTTTTGTTTCTACCAGCATGTTCACAGCTACTGCATACATTGCAGTATTGTCTAATCTTGCAATCCAGTTTCATGTCTAGCATAAGCAGCTTTACAGGCATTTAGATACCAATCTGGGTTACTGATTTTTGAGGTAGCAACTCAATATGTGGGCTGCTCAATTTTGGACTAGAGGTGGAAGCAAAACTGACTAACAGCCCCCAAGAAGGAAGACTAAGTTCAAGCCCTTCTCTGCAATGTTGTGTAACACTAATTGAAGGCATCCCCCCTAAAATATGCAAAAGTATTGGAAATGGCGACTTAGACATGGGTAGATAACAATTACGTTTGGGAATAAGAAGATACATATTTAAATGTATATTTTCTTCCTCTTGTGGTTCCATGTGAAAGTTTTCTTTCAGAGAAAGCTAGAGGTGCACTTCTTCCTTCACTATTGCGCCTGACATGGGCAGGGGATCTCAATCTGTCCCACTAGTTCCCCCATAAGCCAGCAGAGCTTTGCTACATTGCCTCACTCCTCCTGCTACCGAAGCCACTTCCTTTCCAGAAGCAATAGAGGATGTATTGAGGATGAATATGTAGACATTTGTTTACATGTGTAGAGGATGAATATGTAGACATTTGTTTGTATGTAGACATATGTAGACCCCACACCTGGTCTATAATATAAAACAAATGTCTACATATTCTAGAATAAAAACTAATTGGATGAATTTCCAATTTTACAAAGACTCCAAGTTGAAGGAGAATTACCTGCGAACCGAAATAATCTGTTTGGTGGCAGGAGAGGAAGACCTTGAAAGTTTTTCCTAATTATTCCAACTCAATTGTTTCATTTCCCACAACTTGCATCAACTTTCTCAAACTATACAGTGAAAAAGAAGACAATTATCAGTTCAAACATTTAGCTTCAATAAAATACCCAACTCAGCATCCTCTAATTGTGTTGGACTGTACTTCCCGCATACACAAACTAACTGCCATGTTGACTGGAGGTGAAAGGATTTGTATCCCAACATATGTGGAGGAACCAAGTTGGAACCTCTGATCTATATACCATTTTTTTCAAAACTCCTGGACATACAAGTACACCAACTGAAGAGTCGCATGTTTCTCACACCAATGTAAAGTATTTTTTTCTTATGAATATCTAAAGTTATCAAATATGGAAATGCTGGAAATCCTCATACTTCATCCAGGAACACGGGTCCAGGCTATTTGGCTGACTCCATCCTCTTGTATGAACCTGCCCAAGCCCTGAGATATTCAAGAGAGGCTCTTCTCTCGGTTCCACCTCCATCTCAAGCTTAGTTGGTGGGAACAAGAGAATGGGCCTTCTTGGTGCTTCCCCTTGACTCTTGAACTCCCTGCCCAAGGAAGCCAGAATATTTCTGCTGTCCTTCCGGTGGCAGCCTAAAACTTTTTATTCAGACAGGCTTTTAGAGGTGACGGTGTTTAAGATCTAGCCAGGGGGTTCTGTGGTGTTTAACTTTGAATATGTTTTGATGGATTTTGTCAAGCTGCCTTGAGTCTTCTTTGAGAGAGGTAAAATGGGATAATCGTCCATAAAACAAAGACCACATCCACATTAAGAGGATATTAACTAATCATTGTCAAAGGCCTATTTGAACAACCAGGTCTTCAAGTCTTTCTTAAAAGTTGTGAGGGTGGCGGCTTGTCTGATCTCCCTGGGTATAAATAAATATAATACAAATAATAAAGATAGCTCTATGGATCATCAGGAGGTTAAAGGATTCACTCATTATATGCCACTATATCAACATGTTATATGGGCAAATGTCACATTAACACTGCATATGAAATAGGACTAGATGAGCCACCTGGCATTTCCTTCTCTTGACTCACCAGATCCAGAACAGAAGCACTTTTCTCTGGGAAATAAAAAAATCACTGCTCAGTTCTGTAACTTGGCACTGGTGATTCATAGCTAAGTCAAGCTGAGCTGGAAGTCTGTATGCTGTTCTTAAAGGCCAAAAGATTTTTATGCCAGGGTTTGGGGTTAGGATGGGAGGAACAGAAATCTCCAGTGACTAACTGCTTTGGATGTGAATTGAGAAGATATTTAAAGCCAAGGAAGTTCCACCCATCTCTGGTGCTCTAAACAATCGTCTCTCACACACTTCACAAGGAAGGAGGATTCAATCTGCTTGAACAAGATTTACAGTGACTGCTTTCTTAGAAGGATTTTAAGGCGAGGAATTAACCTCTCTAGAGTGAATCCTTGTTTCCAGAAAATATGAAGTGTTTCATAACAAACTTACAATTTCCTATGGATAACAGAGCCTTCGTTGCTTGAAGTATAACTATCCAAAGACTTTTAACAGGGGAATGAGGAACAAGGAATGTTACCTCACCACCATTTATCTCTCAAACAACTGCTCTTTCCAATGCTAGACTCTAATCATTAGACAGAACAACAACAACAAAACCTTTCATTAACAGGAACTCTCTAGTTAAAGAATGATCAATGAAATAAATTATTCTCATCCAATACTGCTAAGCCCAGCATCCCCAAGTAAATGTGAAAGTTGGAAAATAATTGTATGATGATTTGAGGATGGGGTGACATCCTCAAGAAAAAATACACTTCCGAGTAATTAAGGAGCACTCAAATTCTACTGCAGGAAATCCAACCTTGCCTTCTACAGAGCAATTCCATTTGGAAAACAGATACTCAAGGTAGTTGCTGCTTCTTTCCCATTGAAAGGGGCCTTCTTATTGAACTACATTTTCTTTCATCTGCCATGTGGATATATATCACATTCCTTCAACCACTCAGGATATATATAATTGCAGAATTCTTTCCTGACTACTTCAAAATGCATTGAGACATTGCTCTGGAAGGACAATTCCTTTGGCAATGGACCAGATTCCTTGAGTACTTTTGACTCAAGATTAGCAAAATTAATACATGCACACAAAAGACAATAAAATGGAGTATTTTGGAATTTATTATTGCAGAAACCTAGCAGAACTGTGTCCCCCAAGAAACTAAAAAGTCCTCAAATCTGAAAAATATGTATTTTTATGTAGAAGGAAGTTTACACTCTTCTTGAGCCATAAATGAAAAAGTTAGTTGCCTAATATTTCTCACATGCTGGTGATGATCACTATATGAGGTTAAGGGATGTTACCACCACAGTGTTATTAACTCTATATTGCTGGACAGCCAAATGACTTTTGACAACTGCAGATAGGGAGACAAGGGAGAAGACAGGAAAAAGTGGGGAAATGTACTTCCTATTCTAATCCTCTTCACACTGAAGAGTTTTGTTTTTCTTTATTTCTTCCCTAAAAACAGGACATTTTAAGAAAAACAAATCCTCCTGTAATGTTTTACTTTGAAATTTGGAACAGTGGTGTTATTGCTATAGAGCTACTAAACAGATACACCAAATACTTAAAGGTAATAATAATAGAGAGAATATTAATAAAATAGCATTTGTAGATCTTTAAAAAAGTAATACTTGGGTCCAAACCTAAAATCTGCCAAGAATATTATTTCTTAATCATGATGGCAAGGCCTTCATGTAACAGTCTTGGATTTTTTAATCTATTATATCAAATGAAATAAACTGACCAATATCTGCACTTACCAAATCAAAGAACAAACTAACAAGTGAAAATTGTTCCAAGTCTTAGTGGATGCAACTTTTTCATTTTCTGAAGTACATGAAAGCTCAAAGAAAAGTTCAGAATCAGAAATGATCACTGCTTGAGGCACCAATTATGGACATTAGTTTTATTTCTTAATTACTACAATTGCAGATTGCTCCTGTTTATGTAAAATTAGAGCCCATCAAGAGATGACGCTGACTTTCAATTGAGCATACAGGCAATTCCCGATTTACAAATATCTGATTTACATCCGAGTCCTAGTAATGAATGGGTGAAACAACAGGAAGTGAGAGAAATCTACCCCTTGGAAGGAAAGTTCATTCCTAGAGGAGTTATCATGAAAAAGGGGTATCTCCACTGAAGCTTTACCACCATTCCTTTCTTCCACAACTTGTCACAGGGACAGAAAGTGAGGCAACATCTTCCAAATAGGGGTACTGACAGAAAAAAAACCATTAGGGATGTTACCCCTTCCATATGCTATCCAAAGATAGATACAGATATGGTTGGGATTACTTAAAATGTACCTGTTCTGACTTACATACAAACTCAACTTAAGAAGAAACCTACAGACCCTAACTTGTTTGTAACTTGGGGACTGCCTGTGCCTACTCAATTGCTATCTTCACTACGGACAATGTATAATTTCAAAGTTTATCAACAGTCCTTTGTTGGTATTAGAGGAACACTTGCTTTTCAAAGACTCTTCATAAAATACCTTTAAGCATTATAACATTGAGATCTACATAGGTAAAGGCTTTCCCCTGACATGAAGTCCAGTCGTGTCCAACTCTGGGATGTGGTGCAATCTCCATTTCTAAGCCGAAGAGGCACCGTTACCTTCCTGCCAGAGCGATACATATTGATCTACTCACATTTGCATGTTTTCGAACTGCAAGGTTGGCAGAAGCTGGGGCTGACAGCAGAAGATCACGCCGCTTCGAACCTGCAACCTTTCGGTCAACAAGCTAAGCAGCTCAGCGCTTTAACCCACTGTGCCACCGGGAGCTCCTGAGATCTACATATTGTGAAGGCCAAAGAGTAAAGCCTTTTTTCAACTAAGTTGATGATCTTGTTGTAAAATATTATTTTCCAACTACCAATAGCCAAGATACTTTGGGTGTGGCAGGATAGAGGAGGTTCAAGTCACTGAATAAAAACAAAACCTCTTACACAATTCCTACACTTACTATAGTAAGTCGTCGTATCGTGTCAGGAGCGACTTGAGAAACCACAAGTTGCTTCTGGTGTGAGAGAATTGGCCGTCTGCAAGGATGTTGCCCAGGGGACGCCCAGATGATTTGATGTTTTTATCATCCATGTCCCTGCATGAGGAGCTGGAGCTGATAGAGGGAACTCATCCGCCTCTCCCCGGATTTGAACCTGTGACCTGTCGGTCTTCAGTCCTGCCGGCACAGGGGTTTAACCCACTGCGCCACCAGGGGCTCCATACGATAGTAAGTGGTAATGCAGTATAGTCTGCATTACAGGAACTACTCTATACACGTTATTTTTTTAAACAAGGACCTTCTTAAAATATGAAATTATTAGTGAAGTGGACTATTTTTTCACATTTCCATCCTATTTTTACTTGGACAATGTTAAATGGGATTTTGGCCTGCATCAATAGGAGCATAGTGTCTAGATCTAGGGAAGTCATGCTACCCCTCTATTCTGCCTTGGTTAGACCACACCTGGAATATTGTGTCCAATTCTGGGCACCACCATTCATGAGAGATATTGACAAGCTGGAATGTGTCCAGAGGAGGACGACTAAAATGATCAAGGGTCTGGAGAACAAGCCCTATGATGAGTGGTTTAAAGAGCTGGGCATGTTTAGCCTGAAGAAGAGAAGGTTGAGAGGAGATATGATAGCCATGTATAAATAAATATATGAGAGGAAGTCAAAGGGAGGAGGGAGCAACTTGTTTTCTGCTGCCCTGGAAACTAGGACGTGGAACAATGGCTTCAAACTGCAAGAAAGAAGATTCCATCTGAACATGAGGAAGAACTTCCTGACTGTGAGAGCCGTTCAGCAGTGGAACTCTCTGTGTGGTGGAGGCTCCTTCTTTGGAAGCTTTTAAACAGAGGCTGGATGGCCATCTGTCAGGGGTGGTTTGAATGCAATATTCCTGCTTCTAGGTAGGGGGTTGGATTGAATGGCCCACGAGGTCTCTTCCAACTCTCTGATTCTATGACAATACACTACACACTATAGATCTACGAAAGATAGGAAAACGTCTACAGAGAATATGAACCATCCGTATGTCTGGGTCAGAATTTCAGGATGAAAACAAGGCCACACAACAAGGAGGGAACTGGGGCCTTCCATGACCGCCTCAAGTGCACCGCCTACTCCTGGCCCATGTCACACAAACGAGCATTATTGTGCTTTTTACCTCTTGAGGCGTGTAAAATGGAGATTTCCGAACCCAAACCGGAAACCAAGGGGCGGGAGCGCGCGCCGTATCTTTTCCATGTCACCCTCTCCTCAAACTACAAGACTCAGCCGCGCATGCGCGAGGGGGCCATCAAAGCTCCCTTTCAACCAATCAACGCGCTTCGAACCTACTCCCTGCCCCCCCTCCCCCCGCCGACTCCAAGGGGTGCGCGCGACTCGCCCTGAAACCAGCCGTTTCCTTCGCGCATGCGCCTATCAGCCTTTTCCCATTCCGCGTCAGTTCTCACCCTCGCTGACAAACCAACTTTTCACATAAGCTTTTTTGTTAAGGTGAAACTTTCAGTTTCAAAGAAGTTTAGTTTCTTTCACGCCTCTCAAAATGATATATACTTCTCAGGAACCATAGGAATTTTCGCCTTACCAGGTTGGCTTTATCGGCCACCTCCACCGCCGGCTCCGCCCGGCTCTCTCGCCACCGCCGCCCGGACTCTCCACAGCTGCCCCTCGCAAGCCCCACCCACCTCGCGATTGACAAGGGCCGGCACCCAATGGCGTGACACTAAAGGAACGTCTCACTTCCCTACCGTCGTATAAAGAAAAGCTGGGTCCGCCCCGCCTTCAGATTGACAGCAGGCACCAGCCAATGGGAAAGCACCGGTCTCGAGTTTGGTCATGTCATCGGGCGCTGTCTGATTCCGGAATGATAGACCGCGGCTGCCAATCGGGGCCGGCCTGCCAGAGTCTAAGAGGGATATACCCAATAGCAGTCGGAGGGCGGGACTTCACCTCAGAAGACCGAGCTGTGATTGGTCGCCCGCCATGACAAATGGAAACGTGTTATGAACGAAAGACCCCTGGTGATTTCCCGACAAAGGCGGGACCAGGCGTCCAAAGGGCACCGCCCACTCCCTGGCACGTGGTCAGCAAGAGCCAATAGCGGCGCTTGTTGCAATCCTAAGGCTCAAGGCCCTCCTTTTCGCTCACTGGCCACAAGATGGGCTTCCCGCCCGACTCGGGAAGGAGAGGAGACAAAGTGGTCTCCTTGGGCAGCCATTTTGGGAGCCTCTCACCCAGAGGCGGGCCTATTCCTCCTCCCTTGCTGTACCCAAGGGCTGTTTATCCCTGGGAGAAACCTTTGGCCTGCTAGGTATTTGAGGCCTCAATTCCCAGAAGCCCCAACCAGCATATCCAATAGCCAGGAATTATGGGAACTGAAGTCCAAAACATACTCTGTCAGGAACCAAGATGGAGTCACTTTGGTTCACCATTCCTCTCACTGTGTTTTCAGTTTGTTGACCAGAGCTGTGGACTTCCTGCATTTTCAGGATAGCCCAGACTAGGACAAACTTCTTCCCTTTAGGTGTTTTGGACTCCAACTCCCACAATTCCTGACAGCCTCAGGCCCTTTCCTTTTCTCCCTCAGCCGCTTAAGCGTTAAGAGTTGAAGTCTAAAACACCTAAAGGGAAGAAGTTTGCCTAGGCTAGTCTTCATACTCAGACAGGAGACCCAGGGCCCTTCCAAGCAGGCCTTATATCCCAGGATCTGATCCCAGGTTTTGTTCATCCCTGATTATCTGGCAGTGGGGACTCATATAATCCAGTTTAAAGGATAAAACCTTTTTCGAGTATGCAAGCAATAAGTGCGTGTGTGTGTCAATTGCAAAATAAGATGCATGAAAGTGGTTGGGCAATGCACAGGTGACAGCTGAGCCTGGAACTTTTGGATACTGCTGCAGTTTTGTTCAGGCTCAATCTATATAAGTGCAGAGAGAAAGGAGAGACTGGTTTGCTTCTTGGCTGCTGAAAAGGGGAAAAGGGGACCTGATTTACGTTAGCTCTCTTGCGCAAACAGCACTCCCAAAGGAGTGATGCAACATCTCCGTAAAGATCAGAGCATCCGGACTCAGCTATCATACTATTACCATCTCGGTAGATGGTAATAGTATGATAGCTGAGTCCGGATGCTCAGATCTTTATGGAGATGTCGCATCGCTCCTTTGGGAGCGCTGTTTGCTCAAGAGAGCTAATGTAAACCAGGCCAGAGACAGATAGTATAAAGGGAATGTAAGAAAACCTAACCCTAACCCTGAACCGTACTGTAAGCCTAAGCCCTTACCCTAACTCAAACCCTAAACCTTACCCTAGCCCTTACGCTAACCCAAACCCTAAACCTTCCCTTACCCTAACCCCAGGCCTGAAAGGGGGGGGGGGGGGTTAGGGGTTCAACCCCCCCCTGAAATTTTTCAGGTTAAAAAAAATAAACCTGGTTTACTCATGAATTTTAACTGGTTAACCAAATCCCCATGCTAAGTCTATGAGACGCAAAAAATTAAAAGTCCCTCCAGAACTGCAAGCACTATCTCAAGCAAATATTGACAATTTATTCACACTGTCATTACTTGCAGCAATAGCCGATGTAGCGAAGCAACCAAGTTGGGGGGGGGGGGGGGTGTTGTTGAATGCTCTCATTAAGGAGGCCAGACTTGGTGGAGGTGGTTGACAGGGGCGGAGCTGCAGGCTATTGAAGGCTGCTCTGCCCCCCTGCTGTGCTCTTTGCTTCAGCGTGAGCTAGGAGGCAGGTTTCAACTCCCCCCCCCCAAAATTTTCAACCCTCCCCGAAATTGCCCCCCCCCCCCCGAAATTTTCAACCCTCCCCGAATTTTTTTTCTGGCTACGGCCCTGTCTAACCCTTACCCTATTTGTAACCCAAACCCTAAATCTTGCCCTAACCCATACCCTAAGCATCCCTTCTTTTCTATCCTTCCTTCGCTCTCCCGCTCTCACTCCGCCCCCTTTTATTCACAGCCGCCTTTGTGGCATCTCCGTAATGCTCGGAGCTTTCGAACCCAGCTATCATACTATTACCAAGATCTCTCATATGGACAAAGAAATACTATTTTAAATGGGTTGTTGTAGGGTTTTTCGGGCTATATGGCCATGTTCTAGAGGCATTCTCTCCTGATGTTTCGCCTGCATCTATGGCAAGCATCCTCAGAGGTCTATTTTAAATATTTGAAAGGACTTTTTGTGAGTGAATGCAACTGATCATATTGGACATGTTGTTCTGAATTAGGAAGAATAAATTACTTGTTTTTTACTGTTCACCTACATGGCATATTTTCTTTACCTGGCAAGGCAGTGTGTTGGCTGATCCAATGTGAACTACACATTCTGCCACAAACAGATCCAGAGACAAAGGGCATGTCTGGAAGGTCCCCAAGTTCACTAGCACCCACGGAGATGGGTAAAGGCCATAAGCAAATTTTCTGCATGTGGTGCACTGTCTACTGTGGTACTATGTTCTCTGTCAAGGCACTGATTTTTTTTTTCTCGTGTTGGGAGCGATTTAAGAAACTGCAAGTCATTTCTGGTGTAACAGAATTGGTTGTCTGCAAGGACATTTCCCTGGGGACACCTGGATGTTTTAACATCCTGTGTGAGGCTTCTCTCATGTCCTCGTATGAGAAGCTACAGTTGACAGATGTGAGCTCAATCTGTTCTCCCCGGATTTGAACCGACCTGTCAGTAGTCCTGCTGGCACAAGAGTTTAACCCATTGCACCACCAAGGGCTCCAAGGCATTGAATAAATGACTTCTAAAATATCTGTAATCTTGTCCCTACAATAACATGAAAGCACTTCTACCACACCATGGTACCATTTGCAATTTTAATGACCACTGCCATCTATTTAGGGTCAAAGCTACAATGTCCAATTTATTCAGGCAGATAATATTCATGGGCAGAAGTAAACAAAAGGCAATCTCTTGAGAGGTCCTGCCGCCCAGGAATCAATACAGGGAATTACTTCTCCAAGAGTTATTCAAGGTTTTGTAGTCTTTTTTTTTTACCCCCACATCTTCTTTCAGGCCCATTCTATGTACCAGCTAGCTTCTTAAGCAGCGATATAACCTTTCATTTTATATGACATTTTTCAGTAATGGCAGGAAGAAGCAAATTCCCCAATGTACAGGCCAATAACCATAATGAATCTTAGCAAATGCTGTCCAAATAGCATCACTATGACTTTATTTCCAAAATATTGCCCAAAAGGACAATATTGTTTCAGATGCTTATCTGTGCGTTGAGATGTTAATAAAAACTCCTTTTCTCTCAAGGGGTTGCTGTGAGTTTTCTGGGCTGTATAGCCATGTTCCAGAAGCGTTCTCTCCTGATGTTTTGCCCACATCTATGGCATGCCTCCTCAGAGGTTGGGAAGTCTGTTGGAAACTAGGCAAGTGATGTTTATGTATTGGTGGAATGTCCAGGGTGGGAGAAAGAACTCTTGTCTGTTAGAGGTGTGAATGTTGCCACTGGACACGTTGATTAGCACTGAATAGCCTTGCAGCTTCAAAGCCTGGCTGCTTCCTGACTGGGAGAATCCTTCGTTGGGAGGTGTTTGCTGGCCCTTTTCTCTCATTCACACAATTGGAGTTTTAATTTTGTGAAAAGAAGCTTCCAGGTACCTTTTCTTAACCCATAAAATTCTCCTTGTCCTTTTCTAGACAAAAACATTTCTTTGAAACTGTCAGACATCTAGCAATTATGCTGGGTTGCCCTTATTATGTGCTGATTTTCAAAATGTAATTTCTTGTGATTTAATTCGCCTGTTGTAGTTATTATTGTTAGCGATCCTGAGGCTCATGTTTGGGAGAAAGAGAGACATAAACACACTGAATATTCAGGTAGGACAGATTTTTGAAAGTAACCTGTAATTTTTATTCCTTTGTGATTCCCAAGCGTTGGTTCTCCACATGTTTTGGACTTCAGCTCCCACAATTTCTAAAAGCTGGTAAACGTTCTGGGAGTTGGAAGTTCAAAAGCCCTGGAGGACCAGGGTTGGAAACCATTTGTGATGCATGTCATGCTTAAGATATGCCCGACAGCATATTTCAAGAAAATACGGAATTTTAAGGGAAGCACTATAAAAGCAGTTAGTATTTTTGCAAAAATGTTTCTTTTTAATCTGGCTATTAAATAAAATGAAAACCTTGCCTAGCTCCAGAAAATGATTACACCTCCTTTTGGTTTAACTCTTACCATAAAAATGCATGGTTTCAGAATTCTGCAAAATTCAGATTTGAATCCCACGAAAAACCGCATACCATTTATTCTTGAACTTTCCCGAGACTTTCCCTTCCAAAGCTAAATAGTGTTCTGAAGAACAGATCCTAGTTTACGCCTTGTCAGAATTTTTGAATAATGCAGGTTGCAATGAAATTTTTTTTTACTGTACCATTGCCGTTTTTAATGAATTTGGGCTGCTGTATTAAAAAAAACAAAAAGCACCACAGGCAGTTCTTTCACAAATTTCATTACTAATTTCATTTAGTCACACATTACAACAGTAAAACATCAATGTGAATTGTGAAAAAACTGTATGTGATAGAGCAAATCCAACCTTATTTTTGGATTTAAAGCCAAATTCTAAACCAGCACACATTTTGAAAGAGGTTTTATGACCCCTGTTTGAGCTGGCCTGTGTAATTAAAGAGCTCCACCACCATTTATACTTTTGCTATCCTTAGATGCTAAAGTGGAGCCCGAAGAGTACATAATGAAAATTTCTTTTTTAACATATAGTGTCACTTGTGAAGTCGTAGAATCAGTATTAATGAGTACCCACTGGCCAAAAATCTAGGACAGTGTATTGACACATAAACCAGGCAGTTATATCTAGGCTACAGGCATGCACCAATGCAGAAAAGCACATGTCTCAATCTCCCTCTAAGTCAGGGGTTCCCAAAATAAGGCTCATGGGATGGATGTGGCTCTCCAAGGTCATTTTCCATTCTCCACCCTAGATTTAGACTTAGTTTGAATTGACTTGAAGGCATACAAAAACAGTCAAAATTAACTCGACTTTCTCATCAGCCAAAAGCAGGTTCACACTTCCCATTGAAATATTGCTAAGTTTATGTTGGTTAACATTGTTCTTAATTTTAAATATATTGTTCTTTCATGGGTTTTTTTTTTTGTTGCCCTACAAATCAAGATATGAGCAGCGTGCAAAGGATTTTTTTTTTCAAACTGTAGTCCAGGCCAACTGTCTGAAGGACCATGAACCGGCCCTTGGTTTAAAACTGGTTCCCAACCAGCGGTCCCCAAAAACTAAAACATGGTCCACGGCCTCACCGTTGCAACAAGTGCAACTGATCTCGCGAAACTCTTATAGTGCCGAGGCAATGGGGATGTCGGGAGGGGAGAGGCTGGCTACCCACATAAGACTACTACTACCACATCAGCACTAGATTATTAAATATGGTTTTCTGTAAGTGAGCTGGGCAGCTACTGGGTGGCATATCTTCTGTATCAGATACTAAAGGTGATGTGGTCTATCCAATGCAATTTTCTGAATCAGTACCCCAAATAACCAAACCGAAAACTGATTCATAACCCTTTTGATACTAACGCTGGAGAGTGGTCCCTGGTCAAAAAAAGCTTGGGAACAACTGGTTTAAAAAAATTGAGGACCCCTACTGTAAGCCTTAGAGGAGAGCTTTAACAAGGGCTGTTCTGTGTTGGTCTACAGGCAGACAGGGACAAGTGAAAAAGGCTGGAGAGTAATCATTTCTCTCTCCTTAGCAACAGCCAAAGACCTTTCTACTTTTGCCAAGGTCTCAGGTTGTGGACACAGCACTCCACCCTCCCCTTGTCCCTTGGTGGATATAACAAAGGACCACTGCCTTTTGCAAACGTTTATTGACTCAATTACTTCTGTTATCAGTTCTGACCTACGGTCTCCGCCCATTCACATCTCCCCCCCACCCCCACAAGCCAACCAGGGCAAGGCCTCCTGGTGCTTAGAAGACCACGTGGGAGCATTTCTTGTTATGAGCCCTCTCCTCAAATAGGATGAGAACGGGTGCAGCCTCCTCCCCACACCAGTGAGTGACGGAGGGAGAGGGAGAGGTGGTGGTGCAGGAGGCAAAACACAACACAACTAACATTAACTGGAAAAGGACAGGATGGGAGGTGGGGGTTAAGGCGCCTCAAGAACATGACATAACCGCGAGGTCTAAAGGGACATAGGGAAGGGCCCACACAGAAGCGAAGGATTTCCCACGCTCTGATGAACACAAAAAAGGGGTGGGGAGGCGGAGCATCCTAAAGGGGTACAAAACGTTATTCATGTTTTGAGTCACTTTAACCGTGACAGGAGGGGGAAGGAGGCGGGCCCTCCCCCCGCACTAACAGTCCGTGGCAGGCAGGTGAGTGGTGCTGGCAAAGAGACAGCTAGCGGATGGTGTAGCGCACATAGGGCACCTCTGTGTCGTCCCCACTGTCGTCGTTGCAGCACAACTCAAAGACCAGGGCTTTCACGTGGCGGCCAATCTTCTTCTTTGAAACTCTGGTAACTATCTCGGTCATCCTGCAGCAAAAGAGGATGGAAAAGAGCAGTGGTCAGGGAAAGGTGGGATATGTGGAGTCTCTCCTACACTCTGAGCCCTCCCCCACAAAACCCCAGAAACCTACGGTTGGTCGTGGCGCTCCTTCAGCTTGGCGGGCTGCATAAAGAATGAATAAAGCATGGAGACACCCTGGGACAGCATTGTTATCTCCAGCTTGTGCTCCTTCTATGAAAGAAAAACAAAGATTAGGAGAACTTCTGCATCTTTTAAATAACCTGTGCCTATTTCTCCACTCCTAAAACTTGCAGCAGATGGTGGCTCTTGGCCTGCTGAGGTATGCTTTACCTTGAAATATGCCAGGAACTCACGTAGCGTCATCTCCTGTCCATCAGCTTGGATGCCCTGAACCTCAAAACGGTCCCACAAAGTCCATTCAGTGTTATAATACTGAGGAAGAGAAAATGAGGAATACAGGCATCAACTACAGAGGTATTTCTCAGGTTCCCTGGGAGGTGTCAAACCCATTTTCAAATCAGCCTTATGCACAGAGAATCTGTGGGTACAGGTGGCCAATTCTATATTTCTTAACTTAGTGGTGGGTCCTTTTTAGTTTTTACCTAATTTGGGTCCTCTGATGTTATTGAAGAACAACTCCCACCACTTTTGGTTATATCTGCCATGTAAACGGGAGAATGGGAATTGCCGTCCTACAGCATTTGTGGCTCTCAGGTTGGGGAAAGGTTATGGGACATTTTAACATCAGACATTATAACCTTGTATCTAAATCCAAGACCCACTATCCTGAGTAAGCAGAACTGCAGCTTGCCACATGACTGCATCCCAGCTCCCATCCGAAATATTCATGATGTCAAAGAATGAGGAATATAGGAATTGAAATCCAGAATCTGGAGAGCCACACAAAATTACATGGCAAACTGGATTTGGCCCACAGGCTTTGAGCTTGACACATGTGCTGTATGTCCAAGTTAAATCCAAAGATATAGCACCTAAGTTGACACAGTGTGGAAGATCCTTTTCGTGTATGGTTTCCCCACCCCCATAGCAGAAAATACTTCAACAGTGACCTCAGTTGCACAATGGAATCCTATTGGGCTGTTACAAATGTGTAAACATCATGGTGACTATGCAGTGACTACTGTCCTGACCCTCCGACCTCTGCAATCACTCTCCACTCCCTGGGCAACAGCTTCTGCCCTCAACAGTGGTCTGCTCCCGTCAAACAGGAAGTAGCTGCCAGTCCCACCTTCTCCCATCGGTGATTTTTCTTGGACCACGCAGAAGCAGAGTCTCTCTTGCATTCTGGTTCACAGAGCATGAGAGTGGGAATGTCAGGCAGCTGCTTCCCATTCGGGACAGACCCCTAATGAGTGCAGTGGCTGTTGCTCGAGAAAGTGAGGACTGAGAGAACCACAGAGTTGGGAGAGACTACAAGCACTATCCAGTTCAATTCCTGGCCATGATGGAACACCCAATCAAGGCATTCCTGATAAATGGCTGTCTGGCCTCTGCTTAAAAACCTCCAAAGGAGGAGACTCCATCACATTCCAAGACAGCATATTCCACTCCAGAACAGCTCTTACTTCCAGGAGGTTCCTATGTATCTGCTAAACTAAGTGCTATGTAGGGTTTACAAATACAAGACATTCCAAATACTTAACTGTAAGTATAAGTATTTGGAGTTATAGTTAAGTATTTCAAAGTATTTCAAATACTTAACTATAGCTCACACATTTCTTTTTAATATAATTTTTTATTTACAGTCTAAACAGAACACAAAACAATGAACTTTTTACAAACACATAACCTCACCATCAAGGCCTGAACAAGTATAATTTCTTTTGCCACAAACAGTAAACAACCAGTAAACAAATACCATATCCAAAAGATTGTATTGTTTTTCCTTATCACACTCTAAAATATATTTAATGAAAACCGACCAGTATGAATCAAATTCTGATCTTTTAATCCCTCCCCCCAGAACACCCTAATTTCCATTGATAGTTTGTCATTGAAGGCTACGTTCCATACCTCCCCGTAGAGTAAGATTGATTACTATTTTCTAATTCCTTGCAATTATAAGTCTTGCCACCAGTTTTTTTTTTTTACCTTTCTAAGTTCAACTTTGTGGCACCCATTAGTAATGCTAACATAGCATCCAGGATGAGGGTTAGTTCTATAGTGTTCCCTGTTTCCTTAAATTGCATGAATAATAGATTTCTGGCTGTGACTTCTAAAATGTATATTCATGAACAAATATTTCTAATTTCCTGACTTTTCTGCAAAATGGGATTGAAGCAACTTTCAATAAATTTAAAAATCTGCCCTTCCATACTTAATTTCTAAGATACCACCACGATTCCAGACGAAACTTGCATGGAAAAAAAAGAATGCCTTCCTCAAATGAGCAGAACTAGTAAAGACAAAAAAAGTAAGAACCAAAAAGGATGACATGCCAGAGCATCTAAGCGTGTTGCTGCACTGAGCTCACAACCAGGCATGGGATACTGGAAAGTAATCTACATCAGAGAACTTTAGAGTCCTAATTGCCATTTGTCTTTCTAGCCATTTCCCTTTTCCAAACTAATAGGAAAAAAGATGAGAGGAAAAGGAAAATATTTTATCACACTTACCTTGTTTTTGGGGCAAGAAATAGGCTCAGAGAAACCAAAGAAAGGCAATGCCAGGTTGAGGAAGCCATTCTTAAAGGACTCCAGTCGTTTGTGACCCTGTATTATTTTATATAACTCCAGACACACCAAGCCGACTACAGCTGCCGTCGTTGTAGCGATAGCGGGGATGATTTTTCCTGCAATCAGCTTGCTCTAAACAAAAAAGGGGGCATGTGAGCCTCCTGGTTGGAAGCATTTCCACTCTCCCATTGAGCTCCCATCCTCCACAGCTAACAGGAGAAACCCTACCTTATGTCTGTCAGCAGGAGGAATATCGTAATTCTCCGCCCGCAAATTGGATGCAGCAACAATGAAATCCATGTGGAAATTTGTGTCATCATCCTAAAATTTTATCCAAGTAAAATAGATCTAATTAGATCAGTAGTATTCCCAACAGAATCAGACTCCTTCCAAAGACTTTGCATGTGAGCACCTTTGAACAGGTAAACATTCCCATACCACAAAAAAGAAGAGCAGCATAAAATATTTCAACGAATTTTATTATTGTTTCAAAACTAATAGTCTGAACATGTGAAATGAAATACCAGGTGAGGGAAGAATGGAATCTGAGCTCTGTTGTTGTTGTTATACAACATCATCAGTAAAATTTAGCAATAAATTAATAAATTAACGTGCCAGTAAAATCAAGCCAAGCCAGGAGAATCCATATCGCAAAATCCTAATTTCCTTTTCCTATTGATTGGCAAGAACCACATCTGGGCTCTGTTTTTGTTGTTGTTTATTGTTGTTGTTGTTGTTATTATTATTATTATTAAAATCCTGTATAATAAGGAACTTATTTATCAGAGGTTTTTATTAAGAAATGCCTATATTTTTTAGTCACTCTCACTCTGTCCAACTATAATGAAGGAAAAAAGATGTGTTTGTGCTCAATTTATAGTGGATTTCACCACTTAACTTATAGCCGATTTCCTAGAGTTTTCTTGAAGAAATGGGTTTGTCCTTTCCTTCCTCTGAAATATATCCTACAGTATTTGTTAACATTCCCCCACTCAAGCACTAACTGAAACTGGCCTGCTTAGCTTCCAAGATCAGGTGCCTTAGAGTATTCAGGCCTCTGCACTTATTCATTTATTTTTAAAACATTCTTACCTTTTCAAAATCAACAGGAAACATCCTGAACTCTTGCAGTTGTTGGGGCCCTGGGAGTGAGGATTTTAATTCCTCTAGTCGACTATCATCTGGAGAATAGAAGAGCTTAGTTTTTAAAATGGCAACTATAACCTCCAGCCACCGTCCCCTTGACATCCTGTGGTGCCCAACTCACTGGAAATCCACTGGATTGGTTTGAGGCTCTAAAACTCAAACTATATTTCACCACCAATCTTTGGAAAGCTTGGAAAGAAAGCTTGGAAAGAAGCCTACTTGCTCGTAATATTCCACCAAGATAGGTAGACATTCCCCCCAATTTGAGGAAAGCATTGAATTCAAAACTAGACTGGATGATAGTGAAAGAAATTCTAAGAATCATTCACTTCTATGGATTAGGAATTACACAAGGTCCTCTAATCAGGTGGCCTTAATTTCCTTTTTCCCAACAAGATCTTCCAAGGAAGCTCATAGGATCTGGGGCAGATGTAACATCAGAGGCTTTGTTAGGACCTATGTATGAGTGTGCTGGAGGTCAAATGACAGCTGGAGCTGGGGTATGCAGAGCTACATAACGGTTTGCAATGGAACCTAGGCAAAAGTTTGTTACTTGCCACCCCTATTCTTTAGCAGCCCGAAATAGCCCCTTCAGTTAAGAATAGAAAGACCTTCCCTTCTGCAACCCTGTTTTTCACCCAGCTCCAGCAGGCCTTACCAACTGAGGCGTTGGCATTCTGCAGCTCCTGGTCGGAGATGTGGATACGAACACCAGACTTGGGAGTGAACTCTGGGATTTGTACTTGGCGCAGGAGCTCTGCTACAGCTGTTCTGTCCCTGGTGCCTGTGATCCCATACGTCTGTGCAAACAAGTTTGCAGCTGCCATCACATAATCCATGTGCAAGGACTGGGGAGGTAAACAGAAAATTAAGTGAGGCAGGCATATTTGGGTAAAACAGTATACGAACCGGTTACTGACCAATTATGATTGTCAAGTCTCAAGTTATAGGACCAAGGAGACCAGAACCAAGATTTGGGAATGTTTCTGCTTTGTGTTCAAATTCAGGTAGTCATCTTCCTATATCAGAGGGGGGCATTCTTCCAGGTGCAGCTTTTTGGGCAAGTGAGCCCTCTTCATAAATGTACAACAGAGCAAATTATTAGCAACAGTATGACCCAGCACCAGTAGCCAACAGTAATAAAAAGAACAAAAACACATAGACCAATGTTATCTTTTCCATATGAGGCTTTTCTTTGTAGTAAAACAATATGGTTGCACTATTTACAAGAATAAGATTTCCATAACACAAATAAAGTTCTTTACACTTCTTTCTTTGCTTCCATGCTGGCCTTCTTTCTCATGCAGTTAAACAGCTTTGCTCTCAGAGCTTCTTCTCACACAAAAGTTGCACAGGAGCTTCACACAGTAGCTTTTTACACACAGCAGCCTTCACACTGGAGTTTCATCACTGAAGGCCTTCAATCTAGGGTTCCTTTTACAGAAGCTTCTCACACCAGGCCTTATACTGAGGCCTACCTCATACTGAGGGCTCTCTCAGACTGACGCCTCTCCCACACTGAGGCCTTTTCATACTGAGGGCTCTCTCAAACTGAGACAAACTAACACTGAGTTCTTCTCGGTACTGAGGCCTACTAGTACCCTAAGGCCCTTCTCCTACAGATATCTTTCACAGACTGAGGGCTACTAAGCTACAGGCAAACCTGCTTACATTGAATTATGGCTTTTGCTGAGTCATTGCATCCCATTTAACCTTTTCGGTGCTTGACTTCCATTTTTGTAATTAAAAATACCTAGTTAATTTTTAATATTTCTGACACAGCTCACTAGACAAATTGCTAGGAGAAAGATCCACTAATGCTTGAAACTTGTTTAGGGGGTGTGGGTTTAAATTTAGAAATCCAAGCTAAATGTTAGTGAGTCTTTCCCATAGCAGTATCTCTAGCCAACTTCACCTGGAGGAATGCCTCCCTCTGACTAGGATGACAGCTATCAGACCTCAAACATAAAGCAGAAACATTTCCAAATATTTATCCAAGGTCTCCTTGGCTCTATCACTTCAGCCCTGAAAAACCGCAATTTGTAAGTAAGTAGTTAAGATCTGCAATTAATACGCTAAACATTTTTTAAAAGTTTCTCATGAAGGTTTGCCCAGCTAATGGATTTCTATATCTCCCCAAGGTCCTTAAAGCCCTGTTCTTTTCCTTCAGAGCCTCCAGTTAATAGAACCGGATGTAGCCAACACCCTTTCAACAACAGACAGAGATAGAAACTAGTTCTTCTCCCTACTACCTGCTATCCAAATAGCAGTGCCAGCACTGTAATCTCTTTTTCATTGACACCATCCCAGTGCTTACATTGTTGCTATCAAAGGTGAGTGGGTGAGGGCATCGCTTTGGACCCGACCAGAAGAGGGTCCCTGAATTCGTTTTCTGAAAGAAAAAGGGAGGAGGTTACAACAAGGATAGCAGCACATTTTCCACTTTATCATCACAAGAAAGGGCCTTAGCCATCATATACTGATCTTTGCTGGGTCACCTGGTTGGGGGGAAAGTTATGCAGCAGCTGACGGATATTGTTACTGTATTGGGTGTGCCAGTGATTACAGGCCCAGGTTACGCAGTCAGCCCAGGACTTAGGTCGATCCGTCACCAAACTCTTGAAGACAGCTTCCAATACTTCCAAAGGCTGAGTGCCAGGCAGCTTCTGGGTCCGCTCCATGAACTTGGGGTCTCTAGAAAACAATGAGAACTGATTCAGTCCATTTCCTCTGCATTAAAACATTCCAAATTATTCCAGAATCAGCACAAATCAAAAACCCATGCCCCAAGCTACCTCTTTACCTCTGTGGACCTGGGTGTATGGTATCACAGTCAATTCCACCAAAAGTAGCAATTATCAGCAAGTGTCAACCACAATATTCTATTGATGGACACAGCTAGACCCTGGTGAACTCTCAATGCAGGTGTTTACTTACGTGATGTACTGGTTGACATTCTCTGCGGGTTGTTTGAAAAGGCCTTCAAATTCATCACGGGCCCACTGACCACAAAAAGAAAATAGAAAGGATTTCAGCCACAAGACAGGACAGCAGATTGTAGGTTTTGCAACAAATAGCTACAGCTGAATTGGTTGGTACCAAACAACAGAAAAGAAAAAGGGAACTGACAGCAGAACTGATACATAGACACAGCATCATAATCTGCAAAGATGAAAAAGAGTATCTAGTTTGTTCCTTAGTAAAAGAGGAGGGAGGGATGGGTAACAGGTTCGCAGCTTGGGTGTGATCCTGGATTCATCGTTGAGCCTGGATCCCCAGGTTTCAGCGGTGACCAGGGGAGCATTTGCACAGCTTCGGCTCGTGCGCCAGCTGCGCCCGTACCTCGGGAAGTCTGACTTGGCCACGGTGGTACACGCTCTGGTCACATCCCGCCTTGATACTGCAACGCTCTCTACGTGGGGCTGCCCTTGAAGATGGCCCGGAAGCTCCAGCTAGTCCAGCGCGCGGCAGCCATGTTACTAACAGGAGCGGGACGCAGGGAGCACACAACGCCCTTGTTGTCCCAGCTCCACTGGCTGCCGATCTGCTACCGGGCCCAATTCAAGGTGCTGGTGTTGGCCTACAAAGCCCTAAACGGTTCCGGCCCAAAATACCTCTGACCGCATCTCGGCCTATGAGCCCACGAGGGCCTTGAGATCATCTGGGGAGGCCCTTCTCTCGATCCCGCCTGCCTCACAGGCACGTTTGGCGGGGACGAGAGATAGGGCCTTCTCGGTGGTGGCGCCCCGGCTATGGAGCACCCTCCCTGTGGACATCAGACAGGCGCCCTCCCTTATGTCATTCCGCAAGAGCTTAAAGACATGGCTATTCGAGCAGGCGTTTAACTAAGTGCTACAATTGGCAATGACGACTGGAACGGTATATGGAATACGAGATTGGCTTATGATTCTACGATGAGACGACACGGATGATTTAGAGTAATTATTGTTGTATTATCGATGTTATGTGTATACTGTTGTATGAGGGTTGTATTGTGAACTGTTCTTTTTATATGTTGTACACCGCCGTGAGTCGCCCGAAAGGGCTGAGAACGGCGGTCAACAAATGCAATAAATAAATAAATAAATAACAGAGGAAAACAAAACCTGATCATGTCAAGACTGCTCAGGCAAGAACCCACAAAGTGTCCTGATTTCTAGGTGTTACCACACCACCCCAAATTAATAAGGCAACCCAATCCTACACTGACCTGCAAGGTGTGCTCAATGGCATTGGGGAAGTTCTTAAGGGTGCAGATGGGGATGGATTTTTCTGGTGGGTCTTGGCTGGAGCTGTAGGACTCTGTAAGGAAGGGGATCACCACCTGGATGTTCCCTTTGGTCCCCAATGTCCCTGATTCCAGCAGGGGCTTACGGTAATAGACACAGCGGCGGTCCATGTACATCCCTAGCATACAAGAAAACAAAAGAGAGGATTAGGCAAGAGAACTGGAAAAGGTCATCAGGTATAAGAGAGAACCAGAAGCCAAGAGCAGCCAGGCAGGAAACTGAATGCCTGACTATCTAGGTATATGAAGCAATGCCACTCTCAACAGAGAGAAGTTGACTAAAGGAATATCTCTGATCCAAAACTACAGAAAGCTATTCACAAACTATTTATAACAATATTTTCATGTGTATCTTTGAGGAAAGAAGTCTATTTTAATCTTTTATTATTCTGTTTATCAAAATTTGAAAAACATTTGCTCTTGGTTTGAAAGTGTTATTTTCTGTTTAACTGTGTTATACTCCAGAAACTTTGTTTTTGTAGCTGCCAGAAACTATATTGGCAGATACTCACTAGCATCCACATTATCTAGTGCATTTGCCACTCCATCAAGGCTTTCAAAGAAGTCATCATCATAAACACGCTCGGTGTCTGGGCCAACACGGTCTTGGTGGCTTGTGATGTGGATGTTTGGGTTCATTTCCTTCACTGCTGCTGCTGCTGTGTCCGATTTCATTTTCTGGAGAGATAGAGGAGGGACATCACTCTCATGGGGAGAGAACTACAACATTGCAGCTACAAGCCTCGGTCCCATTACTGTTTTGTACTAAAGTTCACTTATAATGGTTGAAGAATCTCGCCAAACCCAAAACTATTTTTGCAGGACTTACAGTAGGTTGATTAACTAGGAACCAGGAAGAGGCCAACATGTAAGGGCAGACAACTTCATGCCATTATGCAGTCATTCCCAGAAAAGGCAAGTGTAGTTAATAGAACTGACCGTAACATCCCAAGGCCGGAAAAGAAACTGCCGGTTGAGGTTGGATTTCTCAATCGTGTCCATGTCAGTCACAATCACCTCTCCGCCTGACCCACATCCAAGACCAATCATGGCAAAGTTCTTCAGCAGCTCACAGCCAATGGCACCAGCCCCAACCTGAGAGCAGGGAGGAGCAGGGATGTTAGCAGGATGCTGAGGTAGATATGCATGGAAAAAGATGAATGGTGCTAGAACTCACCAGAAAGTACTTCTGCTGTCCCAGCTTAGCCTGCAGGTCACTGCCAAAGACTGCAATCTGCCCATCATAGCGACAGTGTTTCTGTGCATCATGAGAGAACACAGACCACAAGCTTTAGGCACCTCTTCTTGTTAAAAGCACCCTGTTTGCCGTCCGCAAAGCAACTCCTACACAGTTTATATGGGTTCTTTATTCTTCCATATGATGGACAATACATTTTGTTTATCATGGACAATAACGCAATTTGAATTTTTAAGCAAGAAAGTTAACTTATGTGTAAAAAATAAAAATACTACTATCAGAAGCCCAACAGTGTAGTCAGTGGCTCAAATGCTACAATCTTGGTAAAGTGAAATTGAAATTGATCCTGAGCTGAAATCCTGTTTCAATTGCTTTACCAAGTTAAAGGTTAAGCTCTCCCTTGACATTAAGTCCAATCAAGTCCGACTCTGGGTGTGTGTGTGTGTGTGTGTGTGCTCATCTCCATTTCTAAGCCAAAGAGCTGGCGTTGTCCACAGATACCTCCAAGGTCATGTGGCTGCCATGGCTGCCATTACCTTCCTGCCAAAGCGGTACCTATTGATCTACTCACAGTTGCATGTTTTTGTACTGCTAGGTTGTCAGAAGCTGGCCTTAACAGCAGGAGCTCACCCTGCCGGATTCAAACCAACCTTCTGGTCAGCAGGTTAAGCAGCTCAGCAGTTTAACCCTCTGAGCCACCAGGGGTGCTTAGATAGCTAAATGTCTTTTCTCTGACTTAAATAGTAATATAGGGGAGAAATGGGGGAGGGCATGTGTAATGGATGATACACATCTAAGGAATATATAAAGTGTTATTTAAGGTAAAGTGGCTTTTGGAATAATGTATATCGAGTTAAAAATCTGTCAACCCCCCCTCCCCCCCATTCAATAAAGAGCATTTTATTGGGCACAGCAAAATGTAAAATATTAGAATTAAATGTAATTAAATGTATATATATAAACAATACAGCCCATGGCCACTCCAGCTTCTCCAATTCCATAGTGCTGTACTTCAATCACAGACAAACTACACTATAAACTCTTCATTCATCATTCCTGAACAGCATACTTTTCTGCTAGTTCTAGCATGCATCTCAAATTGCACAAAAACTACTCACAGGGCTACAATTCTCCTCAGTCAGGGCATCCTTGTTTTCCTCAGGCAGGCATTCCAGTGCATCGAAGTAGAGCCACTGAGTGATGGGCATGAATTTACCTGAACATGCCTGAAGGAGAAAATGTGGAAGGAAAATTTCATACATTGTATGTTTTCACTGTTCAGCGTTTCCTTTCATTTGAAAATTGGAAGGATCACATTGCAAGCTAATCCCATTAAGAGGCCCAACTCGTCTGTTACAGAGATAAGGACCTGTCTTGGATTTGAATGGCCAAATCCAAAACTTCTGGTTGAGAGGAGAAAATAGTAACTTTATAGAATAGTATAACTTTATTGTAATTGTGCATCGTACAACAAAATTAAAGGCCACCCCCAATCACATTACGTATTTATAAATTATGAAACAAAGCACCATCTTTCCACAGTGTAATCACTATTGCACAAGCCCTAATGCCACATTAGTGTGAAGCTAGAGTTCAATATTGTCACAGTTCAAGCATAAAAGCTCCGCCTATTTGTCCTTGTTTATACCAGCCTATACTGTCTGCCAGGTGATAATATTTCAAGAAAAGAATATCTGGGTGAGGTGGATCCTTAAGAATATTTTGAGCTTTCTCACAGCAGTGGGAATTATACAGTTCTTCCAAAGAGGGAAGAGGGCAATCAAAAATTCTCTGGGCAGCAGTGATATCCCTCTAAAACGCCTTCCTATCTACCACTGTGCAATTAGCAAACAATATCCATATGCAATAGATTAGAATACTCTCTATAGCACAGCGGAAGCTGACAGAGGAAAGAAAATCTGTTCCCAAATTACAAGAGGAGATAAGAGTAACAGTTGCCACTTCTAGCTCCCATTTAACCAGTTATTATTCCAAATATTCTGAAGAAACTCTGGGAATCTGGTCTCACTTTCATGACTTCTTGTGCAGCTAATCCTCCAATGAAGGCATTGACGGGTGCCAGGTCTCCAGTGGCTTGGAAGGCCAATTCTTTGATGACATCCTCACTCAACTGCTCTTGCTTGAGGGGGGGCTTTGCTTGCTCATTCAGCTCCTTGACCAAAGTTAATACTTCATTAGCATCTGCCTGAGGAGGAAAGGAGAACAGGTCAGAAAAAGGACAGCAAAGAGTCTCATCAGATACAATGCTGAGGGAAGGGGCATATAAATGTCCTCAAAGGCATCCACACAGTTGTGGACTGGCATCTAAGGTCAATGCATCAGTATCTACAGAAGACTCCAGCAACTGACAAAGAGAATTAACTCGTAAATTTCTGACAACGAGTACTGTATATACCGACCCGAATACAAGTCGAGGCACTTAATTTTACCACAAAAAACTGGGAAAACATATTAAATTAAGTATAAGCCGAGGGTGGAGATGCAGCAGCTACTGGTAAATTTCAAAATAAAAATAGATACCAATACAATTATATTAATTGAGGCATCAGTAGGTTAAATGTTTTTGAATATTAATATAAAACTGTAATTTAAGATAAGACTGTCCAACTCTATTTGAACCATTATTCTAACCTCCTTCAATGTAAATGTGCTTACGTATCCTTCCAATAATAATAAAGAGTAAAATACTAAATGTAATAATAATATTAATAATATAGTAAAATAATAAATGCAATAATAATCTATATAAAGAAAAATGTAATGTTTGTTTGTGGAATTGACATAACTCAAAACACTGAAAAACACAGCAGAAGAGACTTAAAAAGCCAAAAAAAACCCCCCAAAAATACATTACAATGCATGTGCAAAACCACATATATACACAAACACACATATACACATATACACACACACACACATATACACACAAAACACATACACAGACTGGGCCACAGCAACGCGTGGCAGGGAATGGCTAGTAATAAATAGAGTAAAATAATAAATGTAATAATAATAATAACCCCCCAGTGAAATAATAAATAACTTTGACTTTGGTATAAGTTGAGTGGACTTTTTCATCCTAAAAAAGTGCTGGAAAACTCAGCTTATACTCAAATATATACAGTATGTTTGAAAGAAAGATGGAGGGGAGGATTTCACATTTTTATGGCTATAAACATACACTTGATTTTGTGTGGGCAATTCTCTTTAAGTCTCTAAGAGTGAGCAGGAGGTTCAAGTTCATGGCATAGTACTACAGTGTTTCTTCAGAGGACTTAGTCACACCTCATGATAACAAAGCAGGGATTTTTAAATAATAATAATAATGATTATTATGTTCCTCATTCAGTGTGAAAAATTCTATTTTTCTAGATAAGGAAACTGAATTGACTGGACACATAGCACCAAATCATATTTTTTCCATCTAATATTGGTACCTTAGTTGTGCTGTTACCCAGTTATCTCTCTGCCCTTACACTATCTTACACTCTTACCCTTACACGAAAGTGTTACAGTCAAACCAGATATAACTATCAGCATACTCCATTTAAAGTAATTAACAGGTGCTATAGATGGGGGTGAAAATGATAGTGATTACAGCAGGAAGGGAATGTGGCTTCATTGTTTTCCTATCATTTTATGATTTTGATGGCAGTCTACTTCTCCAAAGCTAATCACTGGTGAAAAGGGGAGCATTCATTCCAGTATAAACAGCAGCTTTGGGGGGGGGGGGAATCATTTGGTTTGGAGAATGGTAAGAATGAAATAAATCTTCCCTCCCTTTGTGCTGGAGTTCTCATTATTCATTCTCTCTTCTTCCCTTTATCTCCCCTCATTTTCCACTTCCATCCATAATATAACTGCTATGTGCATTTTTTTTAAAACGTTCAGGTTAAATGGAGAGGAAAATTTAACAACTACATTACATGTACCATTTGTTACTCCCTTTTCAAATTAAACATGAATTGACTGCATTGTACAAGATCTATTTATTTACACAAACATCTGTATTATGTATACCAAAGTATGAAAGGGCTGCAGCTGTAAAGAGACCCTAAACAGGGGAAAAATCCTCAAAAGAAGCCAAACAGATGAAGAAAAACTTGCCTGATTACGGGGCTTAGGAAACCGTCCATGCTTCTTATGGAATTCCTGCAATCCCTGGAAACCTAAGTGCAGTTGAGCTGGTCGGTCAAACTTGCCAAAATCAGTGATAATGAATTCTGGCTCGGGCAGGGAGGAGCGCAGAGATTTCTGCAACAGAAGAGGAGACAAAGACCCTTAATTATTGACATTCCTCAAAAAGCACAAAGATGCTTCATATAGTTTATATAGGTCACGGAGATCAGAACTGCCCCATTCACTATGATCAGCTGCTACTTTCTAACTAAGGCAATATTTTGTGCAACTGGGCCATGTGATGTAGTGTAGGGCATGTCTGAAGCTTCCATTTTATTCACATAAGATTGGATAGTTTCCTAAGCTGAAATGTAAAAGTTTCATAAAGGGCCAGTTCCAACATTTGTGCATGACAGGTTGTCCAGCCAAAGACAAAAACTACCAAAGACACTTACAAAGCTAATCTTCTTTGGCATCTTGACCTGGGTGACAATACCACCACGCACATAGTCTGAAAAGTTGGAAGTATCACCAATGCTGAAAGTGTAGGGACCTAGAAGAGAAAACGAACACATACATACACCTATTAGATCTACAGCCAAAAGCTAGAAACAATACAGAAAAAGAAATGGTAGTGCAAAACTGTGCTATTAAGTTTGGACCGGGCTACACCGATTATCATCTCAATATATGAAAATTTTGCGATGTCTGATTTGTCAACAGTCACAAAGACAGATATGAGAGGAAACCATTTGTTTGATATTTTCAAACGAGGCTGTGAAATTGTGCTTCTTCAGATGGTTATGTATTGCAATTCTCAAATTCTATCATCATTAGTTATGTTTCCTGGGCCTGATGGGAACTTAATAATAATAATAATAATAATAATAATAATAATAATAATAAGCTATATTTTTATCCTGTCCCATCTCCCTCTGAGGATTCAGGACAGCTCACAACAAAAATGGCAGCCATTCAATGCCAAAAGTACATTATAAACTATTTATTTATTTATTCATTTTATGCCCCACTTTATCTCTCCTACAGGAGATTCAAAGTGGATTAACATAAAAGCATTAGCATACAATTTAAAATATACAAATATGTAAACATCAAAACAGGATTAAATATAAACATTATTTAAAATACCCCAGTTAAAAACCATATATATAGCCCCAAGAGAACTGCAGGTCCACATATCTCACCTCCGTGCCCCCAAAATGGGAATGAATGAATTACTGATGACTAGGGAAAGAGACAAAGGGGGAATGCTGTGCCGCACATTGCAGAGAAATCATGGGGCAAGAACTGGAGAGAAGAATACTAAATGAACGGAGGAATTTTGTTTTTCAGCATTGAATTGTAATTCTAATTTCTTTCAGGATGCAGACAGAAGCCTAAGTGACAGAAGGAAGTTAAATTTCTATAGTAATTTGGGAACAGAACAAAGGAAAATGGGGAATATGCTGGTTACGAGCTTGCACTGGGATTAGGAAGGGGCTCTCATGGTGAGTGATGAAAGTCAATGGAAGAGTGGGCAGTGGTGATAAACAGCATTGACTGATTTCAAAATAATTGGTTTCTACCATGTTTGGATCTACTGTAACCCATTCAGCATCTCTGGAACAGGGCTGGCTGCAATTCGCAATGAAAATATTTGATATTTGACATTCTCTCTGGATCCATGAAAAAATTACATCAAGCCATCACTATCAATACAGTCTTTCCAGACACTGTAAGGGGCCATATCCTAACAGACATCCTATTCTAGTAGCCTCCAAATTTTGCTCAAAATAGTTGAGGCACCATAGAAGTCTCACCAAGCACTTTGATTTCCATGGGTTCACAGCTGTTCAGCTCACTCATGCCTTCAACCTCAGTGAAGGAAACAAAATCCCCACTCTCAAAGCCATGTCTGGCCTCATCTAGACAGGTTACTTCTCCAGGGATTCCCTGTATGGAAAAAGCAGGATCTGTTAAAAAACACTGTAGGAGATAGTGTATCTCACATTAAGGAAAGCAGGGAATCATACCACAGGGATACATATTCCCGAGTCCAGACCCTCCAAAACATATTACCTTTGTAACCATAGAAACCATTGCACTGAGTGGCTGCTCCCCGTTGGTGTCCGTCACCACCATGTCATCACCAAAATCACAGAATAACTGGCTGTAAGGGGTGAAAAATAAGATGAGGGTACCACAATGAAGATCCTTCTACTCCCCCAGGAAGAGATGCTGTTCTCAAGCCCCTTCAGCACAAATAGGTAGTGTAAAATATGTGTACTGGAAGTATGAAGCAGGTAACACTATCAGACATAGAGTGAGAGCTTTCAAAGGAGATCCTATTGGAGAAGATGGGGAGACAAGGCTTTCACAGCATAGATAAGAGGTGGAACCTCCTCTTACCCAAAGAGTCCTTTGGTATCTGCCACTACCAGCTTGATGTCCTGACTGTGGCAGAAGTCACCAATGCGCAATTGCTCCTCCAACGAGCAATTGGTGAGAACAACTACCTGTAAGGGAAAGGGAAATTCTGGAGTATTTGTTGTTGTTTATTCGTTTAGTCACTTCTCACTCTTCGTGACCTTCCAAAGGGAATCAGAGCAGTTTCCAACATGTAAGGCAAACATTGAATTTCCGGAAAGAAACCACAAAGACAATTACATCAAGATAAACACATTAGACAATATAACACAACCTAATAAAACTTAAAATAACAACCAAAAGCATCAATAAAAATACAAAAAAATATTCTGCAACACACCAAAGATAAAAAATATTAAAAATCCATTTCATTGTAACTCCATCAGTAGAGGTTCAACAAAACCAATGGCCAGGGTTACAAATGGACGTGACCAACTATAAAAAGGCTGGACATGGGATAGTGCGAATAGGAAATTCACAGGAATTTTTACGTTTTCCACTGCGGTGCTGCTTCAGAACTTTCTAAATGCCGAGGTAAGGGAATCACAGCTGGTCCCTTAAGTTGGCACTGATGCTTTCCCCTCTGCACGAAATGACCGGCAACTTATCTACAGGTCACACCAAAATTCATAATTTTGGCTCCAAAATCTACTCTCGACCTATACGTAAGTTATATATGGTACATACGCTCTGTAGAATTAAGCCCAGTCTAGCAGTAAGCTTGACAGAGTATAAAAGAAAATAAGAAGTAAAAGTTATGGTCAAAATCCACTCGCAATGAGGTGCCATCTTGCTTTAAGGTACCTGGAAGTTGCTGAGGAAGTCCTCACTGAGAGGCCCAGTGTAGGCGGTAACAGGCACATAGGAGTTGAGCTCCATCAGTCGGGGTTGGGATAACTCAGCACGATTTTTCCCCAGGTCCTCTTCACGCAGGTAAAACTGAAGGAAAAGATGGCATCAGAGCCATGAGTTAGCAAGGCAACATAACGAACAAAGGACATACATCTAGGGTCACCTGAGGGAATGGAGAAGCATCCTACCTGGGAAGAGAGATCGGACCATTCAGCCACACCTTGATCATGGATTGTGACAGATTTGACGCCACCCAAGATGATGTTCTTGGCAATCTCCACCCCCAGTCCTCGCAAGCCGGATACCAGAATGTTGGCATTTTGCATTCGTTTCATGGCCTCATGACCCAACACGTATCTATTCAGGAAAAGTGGGAGAATCCCCAACACCAATGGGTTAATTTCTGAGTCTCAGAAACTGCTGACATTCCACAGCCACAGAAAAAGAACCACCATTACTCACTCTAGCCCACATGATGCTAATATTGGCTGACAGCCTTTCAACATAAGAGTATCTTCTTACACACCCCCACCGCACAACCAATCATTCCTCCCTCTAGTACTTACAGTTGCCTTGAGTAAAGACCCTCATCAATGTCTGCTTCATTTCCATTCTTGGCCATACCCTGATAGAAAGAAACAGAAAGAAAGATTGCTACAGTTTAAAAAAGGAGCCCTACCTGACAGATCTCTGACTACACCATGCTGAATGAGGAAAACAGGAAAAGTACATAATGCAAGGGTTACTGTAGCTTATCTCAAGTCTGAGTATATTATTACAGTTCTCTGCTGTTAGCCACTAACAACAGAGCACCCACAGTCATTTTGAACAGAGATCCAATTAAAGCTGCCCATGGTCAGGGTGGAGTGTGATCAACTTAACCCCATTTATGGACCTTTCACTACTGAACTGTGCATATCAATGCCTGAAAAGTTCATAAAACATCCTTCTGATTCCTTCAACAAATGGGACTGAAATGTTGTATGACCAGGCACTCAATCTGAATAATTTACCCCAAGTATGGAATTCTGGCTCTCTAGTTACACAATCTGTAATATTTCCAGCTCAAAAGGAAACCTCAGCTAGAAACAAAGGCAGATAAAAGCCATACAACTGCTATCTTCTGTCTTTGATTGACTGAAGAACAGTATTCTACTGGGCAATATTTCCCTGTTTGCTTTTTAAAAACGCACTTGAAGGCCCCAGTAGAATAAAAGCAGATTGCCTAATTGATTAATTCCAATTTACTATGTCGCCAGAGACTGTCAGTTCCCTGGGAGCTTCTGCATACTTCTTGGGAAATGAATTCATGTATATGCTATCTGAAATGTTTGTTTTCAGCTGATTTTCAGTGGGTCTTGGCACATTCTAGAAGGATGGGGAGGACAAAGTGCAAGTCCATTAGAAACTGTAAGCAGAATTAAAAGGCCTAGGAAAAGTGAGGGATTTGTGCCCACTAGGTGTCACTGAATTGCAACTTCCATCAACCCCCTGCAAAATAGCCAATGGTGAGGAATAATGAGAGTTGCAGCTCCATGATATCTGAAAGGTCAATGTAACCTCCACCTCTAGCCCAGAAACAGATTAGACCTATTCACAAGTGTTCATGTGCATTCTTTTAATTTCTACCAATGGCTGGCATTTTCTTCTTTGCACTGGGAAACAAGATAGCAACTGTGTTGTTGCGAGTTTTCCAGGCTATATGGCCATGTTCCAGAAACATTCTCTCCTGACATTTGGCCCACACTGCAGAGGTTGTGAGGTCTGTTGAAAACTAGACAAATGGGATTTATTTATTTGTAGAAGGTCCAGGGTGGGAGAAAGAACTCTTGTCTGTTGGAACATTCAAGTGTGAATGTTGCAATTAATCACCTTGATTAGCATTGAATGGCCTTGCAATTTCAAGGCCTTGCTGATTCCTTCCTGGGGAAATCTTGTGTTGTGAGATGTTAGCTGGTCCTGATTGTTTCATGTCTGGAATTCCCCCATTTTCAGAGTGTTGTTTTTTATTTACTGTCTTGATTTTAGATTTTTTTAAAATACTATTAGTCAGATTTTGTTCCTTTTCATGGTTTTTTTCCTTTCTGTTGAAATTGTCAACATGCTTATGGATTTCAATGGCTTCTCTGTGTAGTCTGACATGGTGGTCGTTAAGAGTGGCCCAGCATTTCTGTGTTCTCAAATAATATACTGTGTCCAGGTTGGTTCACCAGGTGCTCTGCTATGGCTGACTTCTCTGGTTGAAGTAGCCTGCAGTGCCTTTCATGTTCCTTGATTTGTGTTTGGGCAATGCTGCATTTGGTGGTCCCTATGTAATCTTCTCCACAGCTGCATGGTATACGGTAGACTCCTGCAGAGGTGAGACGATCCCTCTTGTCCTTTGCTGAATGTAGATTTGTTGGATTTTCCTAGTGGGTCTGTAGATAGTTTGTAGGTTGTTTCTTCATCAGCTTTTCTATGCAGTCAGTGGATCCCTTGATGTACGGTAAGAACACTTTTCCTCTGGGTGGATCTTTGTCTTTACTCTCATGACCTGTTCTTGGTCTTGCAGTTCTTCTGATGTCTGTGGTGGAGTATCCATTGGCCTGTAGAGCCCAGTTTAGGTGGTTCAGTTCACACTTCACTTGGTGTGTTGGGGCCATGATCTTTACCCATTGCTCCCACATCAACATGATGCTAGAAGAGAGCCAGGTCCAGCTCATAGTTTGTAGGTTTTTTTTTCATCAGCTTCCCAATGCGGTCCGTGGTTCCCTTGATGTATGGTAATCAACCGAACTGTGGACAAGTCTACATAGGGACAGCCATGAATGCCTTCGACAACACAAGATAGCAACGACTTCATTTCTCCCTCCACCCATGGGATGACACAAAAAAAGAGCAAGGGACTACGCTGTATGCACAGTCTACAAGGGTCCCTGCAATATATATGCCCTTTTTGTCACAACTTTCATTAAACAAGGTTTTTTGCTAATACCAAAATTAAGGCTTCTAGGATCAGGTCAGCTTCTTTTTGAAATTGATTTGTTTTACAATATTAAAAACAAGATCAGGGTTTAGCAGTATGCCCCACCAATCAAACCACGGGGTCTTACGTTGGCAGGCGCTTCGCGCAGGTCAGTCTGTACGGACTTGCCAGAGGAGCAGTTTGAACCCGTCTTCGTCTCTGATTCAGACAAGCGACGCTTCTTGGACAACGGCGAGCTGGACATCTGAATGCAGAAATGGCAAAACAGAATTGTAAGAATACAAAATCCAGTGACACAAATCCACAATTTGCTCATCTTGCTGTAGAATTTTGGTACCCGTCAAATATAAAAAACCTGTCATTTTATGTTAAGACTATTGGAGGTGGGGGGAAGGGGATCACAAAAAACATTGACTATGCCTCAAAACGGACCATGGTAACCGAACCTCCCTCCACTTATATTTCTTGTAACTAGACTTGTGCTGCCAAATGGGTTACAGAGCCTCTTCACTTCAAAGCAATACTGATAATGCTGATTTATTGGGATTATTCATTGTTGTGTCAAAAGACTGAGTCATAATACTTAACTTGATGTAATAGCAAGAAAACTAAAGTGATCAGCCTCATTTTAAAGCACAGGTCTCTTTCATGTAACTTTTATCTGTTCAGAAAAGAAATGCAGACTCTTTCATAGCCATTTTGCTATCTAAGGAAACCGAGGAAGTGCTAATCTGCTACTTCTCCATTGTACCTAAGTAGATGAAATTCCCTCCTTCCAATCCCTGCTTCACTGCTATGCCCATAGAGGCAGAGAGGAAACAAAGCTGGATCTAATCCCTCTCTTCCTACTTTCCTTTTCTTGTGTGCCATGTCCTACTTAGATTGTAAACTTGAGGGCAAAGAACTGCTAAAATAACAATTTGCAAACCACTCTAGAAGCCTTTCTGACTGAAGTAGGGTACAAATGTTCTAAATAAATAACTAGTAACACTGCCTATTGTTTCTGAGAAGGGAATTTAATGTGCAAATGGTGTAAACTGTTGCATCAGAATATCACCGCTAAGAAGGTGACTCCCTACTGCATATGAACCAGATGACCTCATGATCGGGTGTTCCTTCCCAGCAGGAGTTTTCCAGCTTGTTACAGAAAGAATCGAAAGTCAAGTAAGGAAGGGCTGGGCATGAGTCAGGCAGGAAATAGTCAGTCTGAGCTGGCAGGAGTTCGATTGCTGGGGACTTCCAAGGAGTAGTACACTGTGATGCCATCCAATCTAATTATGGATCTAAGGAGCTCTTCACAGTTCCCAAAGGAGATGTCTGTAAACCAGGGAGAGGAAAGTATGGTTCCAACTCCATTTTTGTGACCTCTCCCACAAAGGCCCTTCAGTCCCCATTTCTTTTGTTCTGACTAAACCCTTCCCCCTATTTTTTTCTGCAGGAACAGCAGAACTATCACAAAATTCCCACCTCAACCCTGAAAGAAAATCTCAACCAATTCAGAAGTGGAATCAGAAGTGGTTCACAGCTGAAAATGGATCATTACAGAATGATCAGTTGGCTGTTGCCCACCTTTACTATAGGAACTTGGTAGGATGACATGGAAATCACCAAGGACAGTGAATTTCAAATGGAAGGTCAGGGTTTGTTAAAATAAATCACATCTTCTGTGACATCAAATATGAGATAGCTTGATCTAAACATATAGATATTCCAAAAGGCACTTCTCAGTTACTCCCTAGGACAGGTCTGAATAATATTGGATGGAACCCGGAACTACTTTCCTACAGCAGTGGATTGTATGTTTCTGTGAGACAATAGGCTATGCTTACAGCAACAATGCTTCTGGTAGGATCTCCCATGACAGACAGACTTTTTCTCAGGGATAGCGTAAAATGTACCAAATAACTACTGGACAACAGCACATGAGCAGTGGAGGATCCCCCAGAGAAAATGGCAGTGGCACTATAGTTAATACTGTGCAGGAGAGGTCCAATAAACGTAAGCAAGGGGAGCTAGAAATAGTTAAACAAGAAATGAAACATATAAACATTGCAATACTTGGTGTGAGTGTGCTAATGTGGACACAAATGGAACATTATCAGTCACACAGTTTTACCCAGGAAATTATAATCTAAGAAGAAATGGGGTGGCATCAATAGTAGGGGAGAGATGTAGCACAATCAAAGGCTATAATACAAAGTCCAACTAATATCAATCAGAACTCAGGAAAAAATCATCAATATATCCAATTTCATGCTCTAGCTACAGAAGCAGAAAATGAAGTTATACAGTATAGGCAATTGGAATACAGAAGCATGAAACAGAGCAGCCACTAAAGTGAGGACTGGTTAGTGGTTACAGGGCTCAAAAAACCCTAAATAAATACAAGTAAAAAGTAAATACAATCTAATACTACTAATAACAATATGATATTATAATTATATATTTTATGTCAAATGTAATATTACTAATAATATTACAGTGTAATGTTATAGTACAATGTAATATATAATATTAATATTAAGCTATTTACTTTTTACTTGTAAGCCACTCTGAGTCCCCTTCGGGGTGAGAAGGACGGAATATAAATGTCATAAATAAATAAATAAGTAACTCTAAACTAGCCCCACTGCCTCTGATCTGTTTTCCAGCACTAGTTACTGTGCTGATTTTGACCTATTATGATCTATAAAGCCTTATGTGGCCTAAGTTCCGGCCATCTGACAACTATCTCCCAATATGAGCTATTTAACTCTTTTTTTTTAGAATGTGTGTTTAAATATCATTAATAGTTTAATTAGGTGTTACTGTTTTGCATTTTTATCATTGTAATCTTCTAAAGGTGTAAACTGACTTCAGTCCCAGTTTTGAGGAAAAAGCGGGATTTCAACACGATTATCACTACCATCACAACAGACAGGCACTGTTTTATCTAGTGGACTAGTCCTTTTGTGAATGGTAGTAATTCAACCAGGCAGAAGCATGGACAAGTGAGGAAAAATCCCTGCTGTGTGGCCCCACAAAATCAGTGCTATGGTAAGAAAAGTAAACTTTATTTCTGCCCATAAAACAGATCCACCATTCTGTATCAAAGCCAGTTGGTTGATTTACACACTGTTTGTTTAAACCCATCCACAAGCGCTGCATTCCTCCTTGGGATCTGAGACAAAGACAGATGGGAAAACAGCCTGGATCCCAAACCTCCAGTGTCAGTCCTGCTCTTGCCCTCCCACAGCACAAACAACTGCCTGCATTCCTGCAGGGCTAATACAAACCCCTTTGCCTCACAAACTCAAGAAATGCGCATCCGTTTTGACAGCACCCGGCTGCTTTGCCATATGCTGAGTTTAAAATTAACTAGTATCTCTTTTCCTTGTGGAGCTAGCCAACGGTGACACAGCATGTTGGTGACAAGTGATTGCATTTCCTCAGCAAGGATGAAACCAAAATCTGAAAGACGCGTCAGCAAGATGCCAGCTTGAAGCACTGCCACTAGCTTCATGCAGCAAAGTAGCCTAAAATCACTCTTGCCTTGAGATAATAGGAAAGAGAAGGAGAGCAGTGTGTCTGGGTTCAGGGCACGCATGGCACTGAGGCTTAACCATTACATCTCATGGTTTTGGATACAGCTAGAACCTTTAAAAAAAGACTCTGCTAAAGAAAAAAGGCAAGTATCTGCCTCACATTAGGACTGGAAGAAGCTTCAGCTGGTATAGTTGAATGCTAAGAATGTTCACAAGCTCCAAACTAGCCTTACTGAAAAATTCAGTACGACCATAGTTGACCTCAGCTATCTGTGGAATCATATATCCTGTCTACGATAATGGCCTTGCAATAAAGATTACCATTTATTTATTTACTCCATTTATACTCCACCCTTCTCACCCTGAACGGGACTCAAATGGCTTACAAACTATGGCAAAAATTCAACATGGAATGGCGTCTGTCTTGATGACCCCTATTATTTCTGCACCACATACTTTCACAGTATAAATTTTTAAGTAGGCATTCATAAACCATTTGGGCTAACAATTCACCTTGCTTGTCATTGCCATCTTGCAATGTATGTGGAATTCATTCAACTTGAGAACATGGTAGGCTTAAACTAAAGTAGGACATTATGACTACATAGGAGCTTCATCACAGGGCTGCTTATACCAAGCAGGGTCACATGAATGAAGAAATGAACCCACAGCCTCTAGTCCATTTCTGTACACACACCGCCCCACTAAATCTACTTATGTAGTCATACAGGAAAGAAACATCTCAGGACACAATACATACTTACTGCTAGGAAGAGTTGGAATTATTTCAAATCATGAAGTAAAACACACATTGCCTAGAATCCTATTAGTGACATATGCAAGCACCAGTCTATCCTTGCATGAACTGCCATTCTGTAGCTGAAGGACAGCATGAGGAATAGAAGGCCAGTGGCATCAAGCCTCAACAGATCTTGGTGGAAGATGCCATCAGTCTCTGCCTGCAATGGAGCATAACCAGATGCTTCTCTGGTCCTCCACTTTCTACCAGCAATTGAAATGACTACTGACCCAAAACTGTGAGTATTACAGACTGTTAGTGAGGATTCTGCCCGTGAAACCCTTATGCCAAAGTAGACAATGTAAGTTCTTGGCAGCAATGTTCTAACTGTAAAGGCATGCACCATGCTAGAAGCCAGTGCAAACTTAAACAAGGCTTGGCTGAGCTCATTTGGGATAAATAATTGGTACTGGAGTCATCAAACATCACCTAAAACTGTTTCAGTTCTGATTTACTTCTCAGATCATGTAGTGATAATGCAAGTATATCACCATTTGTACGTGACAGGTGAAGCCAGGCAAGTGTCTCTAAATGCTGGATGAAATTGGCAAAGATGTGTTGGTCTATATAAGACTTATTTACCCATTCAAGGTGGCAACTACCATGTTGTTTAATACAAATATTCTCACCCTTTTCCTGAAAAAATAAAAAGATGTGAGAATAAAGAGAAACCTTTCAGAAACTCTTCAGCAGGAATTTATTGATTATTTACTGTATTTATATTCCACCCTTCTAAATCCTGAAGTTCTATAGAAAACTGAAGAAAGAATGTCTGCCAGCAATATCAAGGGAAGCCTACTCAATAGCCAAAGTATTAACCTACTTTATTGTTATGTTTAAAGATTTCCACACAGAATCAGTCAAACAGAACTACTAGGAATCATTTTACTAATCAAGCTATGGACTTTCAGTAGTGCACTACAAGAGCAATGAAGAAGACCAACGAAAGTGACATAAAGTATCTCTAGTTATGTTTTTGGGACATAGTGGAACATATTCACACATTCAGAAACATTCAATATACCATCAAGCAGGTCAAGATTTATTCTTCAAGCAGGCATGTGGAGAAAGTTAAGGGCCACATTGCTGGGGAGGTTGTGGGTGGGAGAGATTGTGTGTTTTAAAATGAATTTTAATTGTATTTATTGTATTTTAACTGTATTTTAACCAAACACACACAGAACTGTCTGTAGGGGTTTTTTAAATGTTTGTATTTACTTTATGTTAAATGGATCAATGTGTGTGGCTGTTAGCTGCCTTGGGCCTCCTTGGGGTGAAAGGAGGGTATAAATAATAATAATAATAATAATAATAATAATAATAATAATAATAATAACAACTGATGGGATATAACTCCCATGAGCCCCAGCTAACATATCAAATATTGTGGGATGATGGGAGGTATAAGTGAAAAACTGCTGTAAAAGTTTTGAATTGTTCTTTATCCTGGTGGCTCCTGGTAATTCATGGATAAATAACATTTCAATTAACAATACTAGCTAAATCACACCGCTTGATAATATACAGAAGGTCATTTGTAATAATAGCAAATACAGTAACTGGAAACTAAGAGAACTAGCTCTAAAAATCTTGATAAAATTAAAATTAGCATCAAAACGTTTTATTTATAAAAAAGGCCATAGATTAAACTGAAAAAACCCTTCTATCTATCCAGAAATTACTCTACAATATGAATTGTCTAAAAGAAATTGCCTTTAATTGGGTCCGTGGTCCATCGTCATGATATGCCCAGAGTTACAATGGTGATGAGTGTGTGACAAGGACATAGCCCATTCCATTACTGCAAAGTTAAACCATCCTTTATGCAGGGACAATTGCAGCAAAACCACTGCTGTCAGCTTATTGGTTAATAAAAACAGGTAAGTGGTGGGCTCAGCAATTTGTGGCTCAACCATTGTTTAAGAAGGAAACATCTCCATTGAGAATAGTTTGGCTAGCTGCATGCAGCAAAGTAAATGGATAAATTAATCCTTTAGTTGCGAACCAAAAAGGAAGCATTCACCTATTATAGGTTGAATACCCCTTGTCTGAAATATTTGAGACCAGGAGAGTTTGGGATTTTTTTGGGAGGAGAGGGTTCTGTATACATGCACACACACCACAGTTCAAGTCTAAACAAACTAAACCTATATTGATGTTTCATATATACCTAATACATATAGCCTGAAGGTAATCTGACAAAATGTTTTTTAATAATTGTGTGCAAGAAACAAAGCAAAGGTATCACTACCACAACCATCCATGTGATCATTTTTTTTAGTAATTTGGATTTCACATTTCTGGATAAGGAATGCTCAATCTGTACTTTGCCAACTGACAGTGTATTTCTAGCAGGGCATTGAGAGGTGGAAGTAATTTAAAGAAAGTAAGAAATAATGCAGAAAGTTGCGACGTTTGGGGATTTTTGTCTGGCATCCTAAACAGTCTAACTGGTTAAGTAGTTTACCTATGAACCTTTGACACTAATAATAGTAAAATTCCTTGATTTAAAAAAAAACTGCAAAGAGGAACACATTCCTGACCAACTGCATGTCATTACTGATCTTCTATAGTAATTGAGAGTCACTGGGTGGTGTTAATCATATCTTAAAATATGACCAAAGGGAAGGTATGTGATTAATTCCACCGTACTGTATTAAGCATACAAGCCTTACTATCCCAAAACTGATGTTCTGGGACAGACAGTCCTGTCAGTAGACTAAGCAGGCATTTTAAAAGCAGCTAAGAAAAATATGCGAAAACATGGCTACATTTGCTTGAACAGCCAGAGAAAGGTTTACAGAATAGATGTTGTGTATGCTACCACTTTCACTGAAGGACATCACAGTCATTCTACAGGAAAGCATTCCCAGTTCCCCATAGTATTTCATTCCCAGAAACTATTACCAGATAAATTCTAGCTAAGTGAAAATGCACGAGTTACAACAGCACAGTGTTGAACCCATACGTGTATATCAAAGTTTAGATGTTGAATGACCCTCTGACTCTAAACCAAGGTTTCTCTGAGTATATGTGGAGCCTAGAACTGAAGTTTTTATGTGGATACTTAAATTTACTGTCACCCTGAATTATTCTATTACTATGGATCTTCAAATTGACTCTGCCTTATAGTGATCCTGTCATAGGTTTTCTTGGCCAGATTTATTTGGAAGTTTGCCATTGCCTTTCTCAAAGGTTGAGAGAACATGACTTGCCTAACGTCCACTGATTTTCCTTGGAGAAATGACAATGTGGGCCTAGTCTCCAGAATCCTAAACCAACACTCAAGACAACACCACACATGACTCTTATCCAGAATGAAGGTTTAGCAAAATGATTCCTGTGGAGGGCTGTGAGTTTACCTCATTTGGGTACACCTACTATCCAAGAAAAACAGAGTAAGAACAGCCCGGAAAACTCACAGCAACCCAGAGTAAGAATTTTCTTTGTAACAGTTCATTTTACCTAAGCAAATGTTTTGAAAAGGTAAGCAAAGAAAGGGGTTCAACTAGAACAAACTCCTCTACTACACATACACCAAGACAGAATGGGATTACTATAAATTCATTCCATGGTATACGGAGGATGTTTCCTGGCAACGTGAATACCCAATCCTTAGAGGTCCAACACACCCAGTATTCATTGGAAACTAGTGCATGAAGATTACTTGTTAACACAAAGTAAAATTTGTGTTTATTAATGTGTGTAGTAATCAAAACACAAATTAAGTTCAGAATGGTAGAAATGGGCATGCATGAAAGGCATGTAGTAACAAATATTCATTTGAGTGTTACACAGAGACTTACTTTTCTTAAGATCAAATTCTAAGCCAACTATCTGACAATTCAAAAGTGAAAAAGAAAGTCACTTAAGAAATGAGTCATGTAGATCAAGAAGGTTTGGGCATGCCACTCCAAGGCAGCACAAAAGGATCTTATAAAAGGAATTGAAAAATGGTAGAAACTTATTATGGAGGTGCTCTCTCAAGATATCATACTTGATTATTAATAAAGCAATACATCAATCAGACCATAATCTTATGGCACAGATTGAGAATGGAAGTGCTATTATAACACAAAAATGATACACGTAATATTTGCTAAAATTAACATCGATATTTTTGAAGGAACAATAAAACAAATGACAACAGCAGAATGAATCATCCAACAGTATTAGTAGTTCTTGGACTTTCAGTGGTGTCCTTTAACAAAAGCCTGGGCAGTTGATCAGGGACAATTTCTTTAAAAGATTTCTAGGAGCTGAATTTTTGAACACAGGTTGGAAGCCATATATGTTTGTAGTAACATTTTAATTACTGGTAATCTACAAAAAAAGAAAACAAATACAGGAAAGCAAAGTACACTGGGATTTGGATATAGGCGAGAATATGCAGGAGTCATGTATCTTCCACTTTGAGGACTAAGGCCCGTTTCACATAGCTGCATAAAATCCCACATTATCTGTCTTAATATTCTGGGTTATTATGGCTGTGTGGAAGGGCACTAAGAAATCAGCCAGTTTGTAACCCTTTGACCTATATTAAACACTGAATAAAATACCAAATTATTTATTTATGGCATTATCTGCTTTGAACTAGAATATATGGGAGTGTGGATAACCCAGTTCAAAGCAGATATTGTGGGATTTTCTGCCTTTATATTCTGGATTATATGACTGTGTGGAAGGGCCCTGAGATATGAAAGAAAATGGAAGATGCTACACACTTGGAAGGCATATCTTAAATGGTTTGGATGTTCTCAAGAGGAAAAACATTGGGGAGTGAAATCAGACAAGCGATTGTGAGCAGAGACCAGTTCTACAGGTTTATCAGTCTCTGCAATAAAATTCTAAATAGCAACTATCAATCTATGACCTTTGTTGCTTTATCCCCCCCCCCCCCAACATCCCTGGCTATATGCACATAAGCAATTCCAGCTGAGATCAGCCAGAAGAACCATTAAATAATGTATAGAAAACTGCCAAGGAAGACAGACTTGAATTTGAGATACAGGACAGAACCAAAATATTGGAGCCAGAAGCCACACCCAACCAGCTGCTGCCATCCTGAACACAAGAACAACTGCTGGCAAAAAGGATTCACTTTGAACAGGACACTTTTCTAGTTAACCTCTTAGCAACCCAAGCAAGCCACAATTCCTTTCAGGCTGTATTAAAGCTATTCTGTGACAGACAAACTGGAAATTTTCCTTGTATTTAACTGCTAGATTATTATTTTAAAAGGATAAAGGCCAAATGGATAACACGCACTGATGGGAAGCACCTATGAGGAATTTTACCAGTTTTCAGACATTTTAATGTATCTTAAGAGCTGAAACAGTTTCTCATTTATAATATTGAATGGGACTTTTAAGTTATCCTTATTTCACCCATTCTTCTTTCAAAGAAGAATAGAAAAAAAATAAAGAGCCAATCCTGCAAATTCTCATGCCTTGAGCCTTAAAAGGGTTAGTTTCAACCCCCTACCAGTAAAGCTGGTTTCTAAAACAGATGCCCATTTACAGCATCTGTTCTTTCAGAACACAAATTCTTGAAAACAGCAGACTCCTGACAACACTATTACACAGGCCTGAATTTCTTTGTTGGGGCAGTTTAACAAGAAAAGTTGCTGGTCAGGTTTGTGAAACTTGTTATGTTTTAGGGACAGGAAATCCAAGGTAATTACTCTTCCTCATAATGCCGAGAGCCTGAAATACGGATCAATATGTCTTTACTGAACAAGGCTGGCTCACAGACCCAGCCATCCAAGAAAAAACTTTGTATGAAACATGTATCAACCTTATTAATGTTTTGTCAAAAGGACTGAGAACTGACAATCCTCTGCCTCCTTTGGGTTTTTTCATTCCTCCTTTAATAGGCCCCTTCCAAAGCAGGATGCCCCCCCCCCCCAGTCGTAACCAGTCATACCCCTTTATATGTTTTATTGTTGACCATGTTTTAAATGTACATTTATTTCATTTATTTATATCCCGCCCTTCTCCCCACAAGGGGGACTCAGCGCAGTAGATGTTAAGTGATTAGTTGTTCTATATTTTTATTTTGATATTTAATTTCGTTTGATTAGTACAATGCTGTTATTATTCCATATTATGTTTATTGCTGTAATGTTTTAGAATATGAATATTGAATAAACCACCCTGAGTCCCCTGGGGGAGATAGGAAGGTCTAAACATAAAAGTTTTTTATTATTAGTGCTAACATCCTTAACCTAAAATTGTCAGCACCCATGTTCCCAGTCTCACCTTGCTCTGGAAAAAAAAATAGGAGGGAGGGTTATAGAAGCAAGGTATTCTGAGGACACGCCAAAGCAAACGCATATGAGGAGAAATGAGGCAGGAAGGCCCATTCTCCTTTGTTGGATGATGAAATGTGGCCAGTACTCCAAGGCTGCATCTAATCTAATAATAAATTTCATTTATTATTCCACTCTCCTCATACCTGAAGGTGGGGTTGGCACATCACAGTTAAAAACGTACAAATAAAACAGAATGCCATTACAATACAAATACATAGTAGCCTCAATGCAGTTTGACACCATTTCCATTGCTATGAATTCCTGGAATTTGTGGTTTGAGGAGGCACCCACATTCTTCGGCAGGGAAGGCTGAAGACCTAGCCCCCTTCCACACAGCTGAATGAAATCCACATTGAACTGGATTATATGGCAGTGTAGACTTAGGGCCCTTCCACGCAGTCATATAACCCTGAATATCCAGACAGAAAATCCCACAATATCTGCTTTGAGCTGGGTTATCTACACTCCCATATGTTCTAGTTCAAAGCAGATAATGTCACAAATAAATAAATAATGTGGGATTTCATTTTATTCAGCTTTGTGGAAGTGGCCTCAGTGTTATATAGGTCAGTGTTATAGGTCAAAGGGCCCTTCCACACAGCCATATAACAATATCCAGGCAGAAAATCCCACAATATCTGCTTTGAGCTGGATTATCTGAGTCCACACTGACATATATTCCAGTTCAAAGCAGAAAACGTGGGGTTTTCTGCCTGGATATTCTGTGTTATATGGCTGTGTGGAAGGGCCCTGGGTTAACTGAGTCCATACTGCCATAGAAACCATTCAGTGTGGATTTTAACACAGTTCAAAGTAGATACTGTGGATTATCTGCCTTGATATTTTGGGTTATATGGCTGTGCGGAAGGGCTCCTTGTTGAACCTTGGCCGTTAAAGTGGTGTCAGGCACAGTGTAGATAATGGCACCAGGAAAGAAGGCTAAGAAAAAAAACAATGGAGGGCAGTAGAGGAAGGCAAACAGAAGAGGTCAATATTTGGCAAAGAGAGATACACTCAATTGACAGGAAAGGGGAAGGACAATCCCTGAGAGGGACTAATTATATTATATTTTTTTTAAAATCGAGCTCGCAATAATACCACGGAAGAGGGAGTCTACCAAGCAAGGAGAGGCAGCTCTATAAACTGGGTCTGAAGGCCAACACCACGACGCGGAGAGCCAGCGAGAGAAGCCTAGGCCCGAGGCGGTGGGCGCAAGAAGGAAGAAGCAGGAAAGGCGGAAGAGGGGGGGCTGTTTCTATGGAGATAGAACCACCCATGGAAAGGTTCCCTAGTTTCTATGGAAACGCGAGGCGGGAGGGAAAGGAAGGCCCTGGCGGTTACCAATGAGGCTGTGTCAGGCCCCGCCGCGGCCGCTGCCGAGTCACTGCTCTGCGCTGCTGCTGCTGCTGCTGCTTTGGCCGCTTCCTCCTCCGACCCGCACTGACACAAGATGGCGGCGGCCGGGCCCGGAACAAAAACCTCCTCAGCGCCGATCCGCTCCCAGCCAGGCTGCGGCTAACTCCGCCCCTCCCTCGGCGACACCCTATTGGATTCGCCCACGTCCGTCACACAGCCGCTCGCTCGGATAGGCTGAGGGGATGGGGCGGGCCCGGCGGAGTCTCCACCCACTGACCTCGACGCCGGCTCCCCCTCCCATCCTCCACTTCACTCCCCGGCTTTACCAGGAAACCCTGACGCAGGGAAGCCACGCCCACCCACCCCTCCTTAGAGTGTGTACAAGGGGGCGGGGCTTGCTTGTGGCCACGCCCATTTCGAATTTCTTTCTGCTCTTCAGTAATTAGACTGAAGGCCCTTCCATACAGCCCTATATCCCAGGATATGAAGGCAGAAAATCCCACATTATCTGAGTGTGGACTCAGATAAGCCAGTTCAAAGCTGATATTGTGGGATTTTCTGCCTTAATATTCTGGGTTGTGTGGGGCCTTCCACACAAACATATAACCCAGAATATTAAGGCAGAAAATCCCAGAATATCGGCTTTGAACTGGCTTATCTGAGTCCACACTGCCATATAATCCAGTTCAATGTGGATTTTATATTGCTCTGTGGAAGGGGCCTCAGTTTCCCTGAAGCTAGTTGGTGCATCTATAGTGCCGAATTTTTAAAATATATATATATTTCGTTTTATTGAAAGTACATATATAATACCATAATAACAAGGAAAGTGGGGGAATATTTTAGAGAAGATAGAAAAGTAGAAAATAAGGAAATCTACAGTGCAGAATTAATGTATTTCGACACCACTTTAACTGCTATGGCTCAATGCTATGTAATCATGGGAGTTGTCTTTTTATAAGGTCTCTACCCTTCTAGGGGCCCTTCCAAACAGTTCTATATCCCAAAATATCAAGGCAAAAAATCCCACAATATTTTCTTTGTGGAATATATGAGTGTGGACTCAGATAAGCCAGTCCAAAGCAGGCCTGTGAGTGCTCCAGTTGGAGGTCAGCTGTGACCAGCAGTGCTGCAGAATTTGAAGAGGCACGAATGGAGGGCAAAAGAGAGAAACGTGCCAAGAGGAAGGCGCATCAAGCCAACCCCGACTGGGACTGCCTTCCACCTGGAAACCAATGCCCTCACTGCGGGAGACGATGCAGATAAAGAACAGGGCTCCATAGTCACCTGCGGACCCACCATGGAGGATTATTCTACTCGGACAACAAGGGATCGCCTAACCAACCAACTACAACTACCCTTCTAGAGGCCCTTCCACACAGACCTATACCCCAGTATATCAAGGTGGAAAATCCCACAATATCTGCTTTGAACTGGAATATATGGCAGTGTGGACTCCGATAACCCAGTTCAAAGCAGATATTGTGAGATTTCTGCCTTGATATTCTGGGATATAGGGCTACTTGGAAGGGAGCCTCAACAAACTATAACTCCCATGATTTCATAGCATTCAGCTGTAACAGTTAAAAGTGGCGTCAATCTGAACTAACTACAGTGTAGATGAACCCCAAGACTTCTGGGACCAACTCCGTCTTGGGCTCAACATATCCAAGCATTAACAAGATAACAATTCCTTATGATCAAATTCACTACCACTGGCCCAACAAATCTAAATATAACAATTCTAGTGCCTCATATTTTTAGGTCAGCGTCTACCAGGTCCATACGCACCTTGATACAATCACAGGAAGCCTAGCAAGATCACAGGTATCACATAATCCATGCTTACTGAAAACTGATACCCCAAAGCACAAAACCATTCATCGCACCTCATTCAGATTCCAGTATATTACACACAAATGAAAGGGCATCCATTAACAGATCCCTTCCCAGAGAGGCCTACACACTGCAAGAGACAACTCATTGAAAGAAACTAGCATAGCATTTCCCTCCAAATCTGTAAAACTAAGTCATAAAACACTGTAATCTGCATCAATTCTTTAGCGCAGAAGGGCCAGATCACGGTCCCTCAAACTGTAGGAGGGTCAGATTATAATTTGAAAAAAAAACATGAATTCCTATGCACATTGCACACATTTTATTTGTAGTGCAAAAAACACTTAACAACAATACAATAATTAAAATGAAGAACAATTGTAGCAAATATAAACTTATTACTATTTCAATGGGAAGTGTGGGCCTGCCTTTGGCTGATGAGATAGGGTTGCTGTTCAATGTATTGTCAAAGGTTTTCATGGCCAGAATCACTGGGTTGTTGTAGGTTTTTTCGGGCTATATGGCCATGTTCTAGAGGCATTCTCTCCTGACATTTCACCTGCATCTATGTCAAGCATCCTCACTACCTCTGAGGATGCTTGCCATAGAAGCAGGCGAAACATCAGGAGAGAATGCCTCTAGAACATGGCCATATAGCCCGAAAAAACCTACAACGACTCAAGGTTGTTGTTGTGTGCTTTCAAGTCATTTCAGACTTAGGTTGACCCTGCGCAAGGTCCAGGTAAATGACCCTGGAGGGCTGTATCTGGCCCCCGGGCCTTAGTTTTGAGGACCCCTGGTTTAGCGGGGCATACATCTACTAAAGTCAAGGCATGGAGTTCAGTCAACCAATCTTATTCAAAGGCAATACCCATTCTGTGATCACACTGCAAACTATGCATTTTTAAACCAATACCGTTTCAAGCCAATACAAGTGCTGTTACATTAATTTTTAGTTTGTTTTTTTAAAAACCCTCATAAATATTAAGTATGTTCACACTACAAGGCTTGCAAAAGCTAATTAATAGGACTGTAACGCGAATATGAAACTGAGAAAGTTAAGACAGGATCAGCATTATACAGGCAGTCCCTGGGTTACGAACAAAATAGAAAACAGGGTATACATAAATAAATAAATAAATAGATAAATAAGGGAGGGTCCGTAGGCTTGTTCTTAAGCTGAATTTATATGCAAGTCAGAAAGTACAACTTCAGCCAATATTTAAAGATTTTGATAGCACAGGGAAGGGCTAACAGCCCTGAATTATTTGTTTTGCTGTCTGTGTCCCTGTTTAGAGGATTTCACTCCACTTTCCGTCCCTGTGATAACTGGATTTTTAAAAATTTGGCTCATTGTGGAGACAAGAATTGGTGAGAAAGCTTCAGAGGAGACCCCCTTTCCCCATGAGAACTCTTTCAGGAGAGAATAAGGAAGAACTTCCTGACTGTGAGAGGCATTCAGCAGTGGAACTCTCTGCCCTGGAGTGTGGTGGAGGCTCCTTCTTTGAAAGCTTTTAAACAGAGGCTGGATGGCCATCTGTCAGGGGTGATTTGAATGCAATATTCCTGCTTCTTGGCAGGGGGTTGGACTGGATGGCCCATGAGGTCTCTTCCAACTCTTTGATTCTATGATTCTATGAATTTCCCTTCCTAGGAAAGGATTTCTCCCACTTCCTGTTGTCTCACCTATTTGTAACTAGGAGTCAATGTAAACCTAATATCTGCAACTTGTAGTGTATATCCAAATTTTGAAGTCATGTTGAGTGCTTAAAAGGGGAAAAATGAGACACTGATTTCTGTGGATTAAGTATCTCTTTTTAAAAATTAGGTTTCTAGTCCTAGGCTTGAGCACTCCAAAGGCAACACTTGGTAAAAGAGTCTGCCTCAAACCAAGCTAGGAGACTGGATCATTGGTGTCAATTTTATGGACATGTTTGAATTTCCCAAGGAGACCACCATAAATGCTATAGCTGCCTTTTCAAATTCCACTGTTGTGTTACATGTCAGCCAGGACAGGAGTAAGGACGGCAATGGGAAATAAACTGTATAGCAAAGTTCCCCCCGTGTTTACCTGCTATAACTGCAGGTATCTCCAGCTAAAAAGAAAAAAAAAGCTCATCAATGACAAAAGCCATGGGTCAGAAAACAGAGGGCCCTTCCACACAGCCATATAACCCAGAATAAGGTAGGAAATCCCACAATAGCTGCTTTGAACCAGGTTGTCTGAATCCATACTGCCACATATTCCAGTTCAAAGCAGATAATGTGGGATATTATTCAGCTATGGAAGGCGCCTCAGACTCGGCCCTTGTACCAGCAAGAAAACACTGGGCTACATTTCAGAGCTGTTGTATTACATGTGAAACACATTGCTGAGTTAGCAGAGTTTTTCTTAAGCAGTGTTTTACTAGCAAATGCAATGCAACCTGAGCCCTGCTACATGCACAATAGAGGACCTTCTTATAGTAACACCAGAGGCACTCCAAGTGGCCAGCTACTGGTCAAAGGACATCTAACCAACTACCAAGCTTGCAAACTTTGTGCTTTGTTTGTTTGTTTGTTAAAAATGTAATGCAACTGTTTGGTTTGCTCCTGACACGATAAATAAATACTAGCAAATGGTTCCTCAGTAACTGGAATGTGAGACACAGATAATTTAAACATTTCTTTTTCCAAATTATTATTCTTCTGGTATCATGGCCACGCCAGCTAGAGAATTCAAGGTATTATAGTACCAAAAGGGACATTTTCCAAACTGTAGTAGTCAGATCTTGCAAACTTTGTGCTTTGGCTACAAAAGGGGAAGTAAAATCAATTTTCTATTTCCTGCACTTCAGTGCCCCCTTGTGCCAGGCTGGGGCATTACCCTCAACAGGTTTCCCTTTAACAGGTTTTTTTTTGGGTTTTTTTTTGTTTTTTGGCTTGCTTTTAGTTTTCTGGCTGTATGACCATGTTCTAGAAGCATTCTCTCCTGACTATACATTGTCATACAGCCCGGAAAACTCATAGCAATCCAGTGATTCTGGCCATGAAAGCCTTTGACAACACTTTGGTTTTTTTCGTCCCCAAAATTTTCAATCCTGATGCAAACCTAAAAGTTCAGAAGCATCCTTTTCACTGAGACTCAAGAGAAGAGATATCATTGTGTATGAATGGTATAGATATGAACATTATGGCAATAGCTAGGCTGGAGGAATACGGTATTTTAAGGAGAGTATTGTGAACAGTCTGAAAATGACTCTCATCCGTCTCAACAAAATAACACTATGAAACAAAAATTGAAAAATGTTGTGTTCCTGGTTTGAAAGTGCTATTTCCTGTTTAATCGTGCAGTACTTTGAAAGTTGTTGTTATACTGCAGAAACTTCATTTCTGTGGCACAAACTATGTTGAATTAGTTGAGACTCTGAGATATTGATTGAAAAACTATAGCAAAATGTGCTGCAGTATGTCCTGCAAAAACAATGTTTTTGCAGTTTAATAAACTTTCCCCCATGTTTTTTATAATAGAACCAATTAGCAAATGACATTTATAACCCAGGAACAAAAATTGTGTTACATAGGGCCCTTCCACACTGCCACATATCCCAGAATATCAAGGCAGAAAATCCAACAATATCTGCTTTGAACTGGGTTATCTCTGTCCACACTCAAGATAATGTGGGATTTTCTGCCTCGATATTTTGGGATATATGGTTGTGTGGAAGGGCTCATAGTGTAATATGATGAAGGTTTTTCTGATACTTCTATTTTGACATTTTAGGACCCTTTGATACTACACAATCATAGATCCATGGTTCCACTTTAACTATTATGGCAACATAATAGGCCATCAAATGCAAACCCTACTCAGTGCATGATCTTTTACTCCTACCAGGATAGTCACCCAGCCTCTTTCTAAAGACTCACAAAAAAGGAAACCCTGCCACTTCTCTTGGCAATTGGTTCCACTGCCAAGACATCTTAGTGCCAATAAGCTCCTTCTAATGTTCAATCTAAATGTACCCTCCTGCATCTTCATTAGACCTGCTTTGGAACAGCAGAGAACAAACCCGATCCCTCCTCTTTATGGCAACCTTTGATGTATTTGAAGGGTGCAACCACATTACCCCTTCATTTTCTCTAAACTAAACGTGCCCAGATCCTTCAACCTCTCCTCATATGTTTTGTTCTCAAACCTCTCATCCTTGTTGCTCCCAACTTGCTCCAATTTGTCTATCTCCTTCCTAAACAGAAGCATCCAGAATTGAATACTGTGCTCCAGATGAAGCTTGGCTGGTGCGGTGCCTTCTCTACCCTCACATCACACTGCAGTCATGTACAAATGTATCATCAAAAATCCCCAGATCTTTTACAGATGAAGTACTGTTGAGCCTATACTTGTGCATTTGTTTTTTGTTACACAGCCTGCTACATCGGGGGGGGGGGGGGGCTGGCCCCAAAGGCTACATGTGGCTCTCAGCAGGGTGGACGCAATGGAAGCAACCCTACTGGCACCTTAAGAGGACTCACAAAAACAGGTGGGACTGTATCTCACCTAAGGAGGCAAAGGGTGTGCTTGGTGATTATCATCATCATCATCATCATCATCATCATCATCATCATCATCATCATTATTTGAATTGCAACAAGATGACTCCACAGCAGACAAAATCACTCTGCTGGCTGTTGTATTGGATTACACGTCAGACACTTCCCAAGTGTCTAGGACTATGTGATATATCGGCAAATAATGCGTGCAGAACCAGTAAGGTTGCCTTTTGCAGCTGGCAGATGGTAATCTTGTCAGTGCTGATTGTGTTTAAGTAGAGGCCAAGGTCTTTAGGCACTGCACCCAGTGTGCTGATCACCACTGGGACCGCCTTGACTGGCTTGTGCCAGAGTCTTTGCAGTTCGATCCTTAAATCCTCATATAGTTTCAGCTTTTCCAGTTGTTTCTCTGCAATCCTGCTTTCACCTGGGATTGCAACATTGACAATCCATACTTTGTTTTTTTAACACGATCATGAGGTCAGGAGTATTGTGCTCCAAAACTCTGTCAGTCTGAATTTGGAAGTCCCAGAGTAGCTTGATGTGTTCATTTTCTGTAACTTTTTCAGGCTTGTCATCCCACCAGTTCTTTGTCGCAGGCAGATGGTATTTGTGGGACAGGTTCCAATGAATCGTCTGAGCAATGGTGTTATGCCTCTGCTTGTAGTCTGTCTGCGCGATCTTCTTGCAGCAGCTGAGGATGTGATCTATTGTTTCATCTGCTTCCTTGCAGAGTCTACATTTGGGATCTGTCGTTGACTTTTCAATTCTGGTTTTGATGGCATTTGTTCTAAGAGCTTATTATTATTATTATTATTATTATTATTATTTTACTATTATGTTTATATAAACCCCACTTTCTCTCTCCACAGGGAGATCCCCAGCAGGTCTTTCCCACAGCCTCCAAACACCCAATGTGCTCTTCTGGGTGGCAGCCATACCTGGGGCCAGAGTCATGTAGAAAACCAGGCTCAGTAAAATATCCCAAAATTCAATTCTGCTATCTTTTCCCATGATTCTCTTGCTAGATGGGAACCATGTTTTCTTGACAAATACAACTTAGCTGTATCATCCAAGCCCAGTTTTTGGCTAATAATGGCCACCAGAGTGGTAATTCTTAGTAGATTTTAATTGTATTGTTTTAAAGTTTTTAACTATTTATAATTATTGACTGTTTGTTTTTATTATGTATATATTGAGGCATCGAATTGCTGCCGATTGGAAGCCGCCCTGAGCCCCCCCCCAGGGGGTTGAGAAGGGTGGGGTACAAATATTAGAAATAAATAAATAAAATATCACCTCTATATATGAGCTACATCAAAGCATACTGTGTCAACAGCTTGTCTACAGGTAGGTAGCTCCCTCCATCTCTCAAAGAGATATTACACCTTGATAAGAGTGGGATCAACTTACAGTGCAGCACTTCAGCATAATACCTAGAGAGGATATTTGATCGTTGCTGGGTTTCTATACACACAGCAAGCCAGGCACTGGGAAAGGCAGTTGGAGAGAAATAGTTCTTTACATGAAATTGTTTCAGAACATAAGCTGCAAGAGTGCTTCTGGATGAGACTAGGGGCCCTTCCACACTGCCACATAACCCAGAATGTCAAGGCAGACAATCCACAATATGTTTTTTGAACTGGAATATCTGAGTCCCCACTGCCAAATGCCCTAGTTCAAAGCAGACGTGGGATTGTATTCAGCTATGTGGAAGGGGGCTACAAGTTACAAGAGGCAATATAACACTGTGTAACAGAATTCTTGTTCCTGGGTTATAAATGTCATTTTCTAATTGGTTCTATAATAAAAACACGGGAAAAGTTTATTAAACTGGAAAAATATTGTTTTTGCAGGACATCGTGCAGCACATTTTGCTATCGTTTTTCAATGAATATCTCATAGAGTCTCAACCGATTCAACATAGTTTGTGGCAGCCACAAAAAACAAATTTTCAGGAGCTGAACAACTACTCCCCCCCCCCTTCCAAACCGGTGGCACAGTGCATTAAGATGCTGAACTTGTTGATCGAAAAGCTGCAGGTTCGAATCCGGGAGTGGTGTGAGCTCCCACTGTCAGCCCCAGCTTGTGCAATCTATAAGTTCGAAAGCATGCAAATGTGAATAGATCAATAGGTACTGCTCCACCGGGAAGGTAACAGCGCTACATGCAGTCATGCTGGCCACATGACCTTGGAGGTGTCTATGGACAATGCCGGCTCTTCGGCTTAGAAATGGAGATGAGCACCAACCTCCAGAGTTGGACACAACGGGACTTAACGTCAGGGGAAAACCTTTACTTTTACTCTAGAATAACTACTTTCAAAGTAAGTATCACACAATTAAACAGGAAGTAAGTAACACTTTCAAATCAGGAACATATTTCTTTTCATATTTTGTTAAATAGTGTAATCCCTTCTTATTTAGACAAGCATATAGCAAAGGATCATTTCTCTGTAGCATAAGATACAGATTTACTTTCCGTAGCAAGGTACCTAAGCTAAAATAAAGGCAAACAACTCCTGCCATGAACTTAGGTGGCCTTAAGCTAGCTACTGATATATCTATAGAGTATCTATGCTACTCAGAAACAATTCCAATAGAAGAAAACCCATTTCACCATGGAGAGCCACTGAGTGACTTTGGCCAAGTCACCTTCTCTCCAAGGAAGGCAAAAGAACACCCCCTCTGAACAAATTTTTCCAAGAATATGCTATGATAACGTCACCTTGGATTGCGACAAGTTGGAGAAGACTTCAAGGCACACAACAACAGTGCAGAACAAATTAGCAGCCTGATAGACTGACATTTAGTCACAGGAAGACACCCCGAGAAACTAGGACAAGAAGAAAAAGGGATCTGGCTGGACATAATAAAATAGTGTAAGACGCAGCTTCTTAAGCAGAGACTTTGTAAACTGAGGTAGGCCAGTAAATATAAATCTAGCTATATACATATATATCGAAGTCAAAGTGTGTATGTATGCATGTATGTATGCTTGTTTGTCTGTTTGTGCCACAGATGATGTGGCTAGGTGAAGTGGCCCTCTGTGATGTTGCTGGATTTTCTGTTGCTAGGTTTTGTTGTTTTCTTTTTGTGTGTGAGAAACAACTTGAGAAACTGCAAGTCATTTCTGGTGTGAGAGAATTGTCCGTCTGCAAGGATGTTGCCTAGGGGACGTCCAGATGTTTTCCCATCCTGTGGGAGGCTTCTCTCATGTCCCCGCATGCAAAGATGTGAAGGATTTGCTTTTGCCCTCTATTAAGTCACTGGGAAAGAAAGGCAACACTTATATGTGCGTATTTCATAGACTCCATGCAGAAGAAGAAGGGAAAGAAAGGAAAGGAGAAGGGAGGGAGGGGAACAAAACTAAAAAGATTAAAGGAAGGAAGGAAAAGAAAAGGGGTAAAAGCGGAGGGGAGAAAGAAGGGAGGAGAAATGAAGGGATGAAGGGAGGGAGATAATAGAGAAAATGAAGGGAAGAGGAAGGAAGGAAGGGAGGGAGGGATGGAGGGAAGGAGGAAGGAAGGAAGGAAGGAAGGAAGGAAGGAAGGAAGGAAGGAAGGAAGGAAGGAAGGAAGGGAAAGGTGCATATGAGAAAGCATGGGAATAAGAAAAAGAGAAAAAGAGAGAGGGAGAAGGTTATGAGGGAAATGAAGGAAGGAAAGAAGGGGTCACAAAGGGCCCACCACTGCCAGAGTGTTATAATTGAAACATAGTGAGGTAGGCCCTTTCAAAGCTGGAGAAAGGAGAAAGAAGGCGGCTGATGGCTCCTCTGACACCCAAGCAACATTGCATATATATGCTAGGAATCTAATAAAAATAAAATCCTATTTTCCACCCTTGCTGCTTGCCCACCCTTTAAGATCTTTTGTATGTATGTTTGTTTGTTCTGTCAAAAATGTAATACAACTATTCGGTTGCCTGACACGATAAATAAATAAATAAAAATACCCTTCAAGGAAAGGTTAACAGCCTTTCTGCAGCTCTAAAATGACACAATGAAATGACACAATGATTTCAGACACAACTGGAGCTTATTCAACAACACCAGAGTCTTTGGTGAACAATGTCTAGAGACAGTCTACAATGCTCAGGGATCCCACTTATTCACCTAATACTTAAAAATCCCCAACAGCTAGGAAAAATTTGAGCATGAGCACCCTTTATCCAAAATTACAAAACCTAAATACTTTGAAATCCAAGATTGTCCATATGGGTGGATGAGATAGTGGAAACCTTTGCTTTCGGGTGGATCCATGTACACAACCTGTTTCATGCATAAATTTATGAAAAAAATATTGCACCAATTTACCTCTAAACTATGTATATAAGCTATATATAAAACATACATTAATTTTGTTGTTCACAAATGGGAACCATCTACAAGGCAACCCATTCTGTACATGAAAATATAGGCTTTATACATTCTGAAAAATAATAATCCAAAAACGCATTTTGGATACAGCATACCCACTCTATACTTGAAAAACTAAATCTTAATTTCTGTGTGGAAAATGTCATAAGCAAATGCACTTTTGTGCAGGGAGGAATCGGCCAGAGTGGGGGATTTGGCTCCTTTAGCAGTTCTTATGGCTCCTTGCTCACTAACAAAGGGAACACTGTGTGCAGGATCTTTGTTAAGTTTTGTTACAGCCTCAACAAAGTCTGAGCTGATGAGGACTTTTCCTCGTGAACTAAAACAATTTTGTGGGAAAACCTCCCAGGTCAGAGTAGGGATATTTATTTTTTGAAAGAACGTATTGGTTTGAGGCGAGAAAAACTGTATAAGAAATTTAGTACAAAATAGATCAACAACTTGCAGGGCAGCAAAAGAGCTGCCAAAGATTTTCCTGAGACAGAAAAGGGTAATATGTCCCTGAAGTAGCAGGTGCAAGCAAAGAAAAACACTTTGTACTGGTCTGTATCTCAGACTTGCTATGGAATTTGGAGAGAAGAGGGGAGAACAAAAAGTCATTGGAAAGTGCATCTACATTGTAGAATTAACGCAGTTTGGCACCACTTGAACTGCCACAGCTCAATAGTTTGGTGAGGTACCTGCACTCATTGTCAGAGAATGCTAAAGACCTTCTAAAACAGCGTTTCTCAACCTGGGGATCGGGACCCCCAGGGAGGTCACGAGGGGGTATCAGAGGGTCACCAAAGACCATCAGGAAACAATATTTTCTGTTGGTCATGGGAGTCCTGTGTGCCAAGTTTAGTTTAATCCCATTGTTGGTGGGTTCAGAATGCTCTTTGATAGTAGGTGAACTATAAATCCCAGCAATTACAACTCCCAAATGTCAAGGTCAATTTCCCCCAAACTCCACTGGTGTTCACATTTGGGGATATTGAGTATCCATGCCAAATTTGATCAGATCCATAACTGTTTGAGTCCACAGTGCTCTCTAGATGTAGGTGAACTACAACTCCAAAACTCAAGGTCAATGTCCACCAAACCCTTCCAGTATTTTCTGTTGGTTGTGGGAGTTCTGTGTGCCAAGGTTGGTTCAATTCCATCGTTGGTGGAGTTCAGAATGCTCTTTGATTGTAGGTGAACTATAAATCCCAGCAACCATAATTCCCAAAGAACAAAACGAATCCCCCCCCCCCCACACACACACACACAACCCCACCAGTATTCAAATGTGGGCATATCGGGGATTTGTGCCAAATCTGGTCCAGTGAATGAGAATACATCCTGCATCTCAGATATTTACATGACGATTCATAACAGTAGCAAAATGACAGTTATGAAGTAGCAACGAAAATAATGTTATGGTTGAGGGTCACCACAACAGGAGGAACTGTATTCAGAGGTCACAGCATTAGGAAGGTTGAGAAACACTATTCTAAAAGGACAACTGTGAAAGAGACTCCTTCTTTRGAGTCCTTTAAACAGAGGCTGGATGGCCATCTATCGGGGGTGCTTTGAATGCAATATTCCTGCTTCTTCTTTGGAGTCTTTTAAACAGAGGTTGGATGGCCATCTGTCGGGGGTGCTTTGAATGCAATTTTCCTGCTTCTTCTTTGGAGTCTTTTAAACAGAGGCTGGATGGCCATCTGTCAGGGGTGCTTTGAATGCAATTTTCCTGCTTCATGGCAGGGGGTTGGACTGGATGACCCATGAGGTCTTTTCCAACTCTATGATTCTAACTCCCATAATCTATAGCATTGAGTCATAGCAATTAAAGTGGTTTAAAAACTAATTTTAAATGTATCTGACTGGCAGCCACTTTCTACTGAAATATGCTCTGAAAAGGGAACGTGATGAGGAACCAAAAGTTCAGCCCCATATTCCTTTCTAGGTTTGCAAATGGAGAAGCCAGGAGATAGTTCCACAGGGATGAATATTTAATTCAGGGGACGGCGTACATACATAGCCAAGCTGTATCCTTGGGGCATATGCAATGTTTTCTGACCGCGCGCAGATGGCACTCTGAAGGTATTTCGACACACCTGAGCAGCTCAGTCACAGCTGTAACAAACAACCTGTGCTAACCTGCTCCAACAGAACTTGTCAAGTGGGTCAGTTGCAAAAAAGGAAAGAGAATCAAGTGAACACGAGCGGAAAGCGAACCCAAGAAGGCGTTCAGAGGCCGTGTCACCTTCTCAGACCAGCTGCAGCTTTACGACTTTGCCTGAGGCACAGTTTGCAACTCTGTACCCACACTTTCTTGACCCACATATATTCACAACTTAGATCCTTAGAATCTTCTGGATCTTTATTCTTGCAATACACGGACCTCCCATACCTGTATGACAGGTACCCATGCTTTTACCTATCTGCACCTGATAAGATTCCCTGTTTAGGAATTTTCTACATCTTCCAGACAATCCTATGGTATGCTTCTGCTGGAAGTTACCCGAGAGTTGCATGAGATAACCTAGCAGATTCGTATAGGGCAGTGGTTCTCAACCTGTGGGTCCCCAGATGTTTTGGCCTTCAACTCCCAGAAATCCTAACAGATGGTAAACTGGCTGGGGTTTCTGTGAGTTTGTTTATTTATTTATTTCGTATATTTATATACCACCCCTCACAGCCTTCCAGCGACTCGAAGCAGTTTACAAGGCAAAAATTCAATGCCATCAAAAACATAGGTACAATATACAGTTTAAAAGGTCAACAACAATAAAATCATCACATTATAATAAAACATACTTCAATCAATACTCCCGCCATGTAGTTGTTCCGTTATGATATCCATTACTCAGTATTCGCAAATGCCTGCTCAAACAGCCATGTCCTAATATTCTTCCGAAATGATAGGAGCGAAGAAACCGATTTAATCTCCCTAGGAAGGGCGTTCCATAGCCAAGGGCCCACCACTGAGAAGGCCCTGTCTCTCGTCCCCGCCAGCCGCACTTCTGATGGTGGCGGGACCGAGAGCAGGGCCTCTCCAGATTATCTTAAAGTCCTCATAGGTTCGTAAGAGGAGATTCGTTCGGACAAGTAAGTTGGACCAGAACCATTTAGGGCTTTATAGGCTAAGGCCAGCACTTTGAATTTTGTCCGGTAGCAGACTGGCAGCCAGTGGAGTTGGCGCAACAGGGGAGTTGTATGCTCCCTGAGAGCCGCTCCAGTTAGCAACCTGGCTGCCGTCCGTGGGACCAATTGAAGCTTCTGGACAGTCTTCAAAGGCAACCCCACGTAGAGAGCGTTGCAGTAGTCTATACAGGATGTAACAAGAGCATGGACGACCGTGGCCAAGATAGACTTCCCAAGGCCCTTTGAAGGCAACCATAAGGCTGATGCAGCCCTCACCTGGGGATCCACAGGTTGAGAACCACTGCTATATGACATTTTTACTGAGGGCCACATCAGCCTTATGGTTGCCTTCAAAGGGCTGTTGAATCCATGGACGGAGAATCCATGGGCAGAGAGGGCCAACTATCTTTTTTTATATAGTGGTCGGTGCTCTTTAGTTTTTATCCAGTTTGGCTATTGAACAACAACTCCATCACTTTTTATTATTCGCCATGTGGATTGGCGATAATGGGAATTGCAACCCAACAGCAATTGAGGATCTTGATGTTGGGGAAAGGTTAAAGGACATTTTAAAGTGAGACAGCATATCCACAAGCCTTCTTCCTAAATTCAACCAGCAGTATCCTGACTAAACAGAACAAACTGCAACCATCCTGATGTATCACAACTCCCATTCGCTCTAATCATGATGTCTAATGATGAGGAGCTGCATTCCAGCATTTGGGAGGGCCACATAAAATGACACGGTGAACTGGATTTGGGCCTTAAGTTTGACATATGTGCTATAGGGGACACCTCTATAGGAATGTTCTTGGTCCTCCAACCCAGAAATGTATCCCCTCACAGATACTGGGGTTGCGCCACACACACGCACACTAATAAAAGTTCCTAGTCCATTCCATTTTGATTCCTTTCTGCAACATTTTGGCTGGCAATCTATGAACCACAACGGCGTGAGTTGGACTTAATTGCAAGTTTGGTTGTTCCCAGAGTCAGAATGCTGTTCTGACCCCTCAACAACCCAAATCCTCTCCACCCCCTATAAGTCACACAACCCATCCCCAACACAGCCATATCAATGATGACGGAGAGCAAGGAGAAACAGCAGAGATATATCCAGCTGTGTTTTCTGTACATAGATATGTTGCAAGGATATCATCTGCAAGCCCCCGGTGGCACAATGGGTTAAACCCAAGGTCAGCAATTCGAATCGAGGGAGTGGGTGAGCTCCCATCTGTCAGCTCCAGCTTCCCATGTGGGGACATAAGAGAAGCCTCCCACATGATGGTAAAACATCCGGGTGTCCCCTGGGCAACGTCCTTGTAGATGGCCAATTCTCTCACACCAGAAGCAACTTGCAGTTTCTCAAGTTGCTCCTGGCAGACAAAAAAAATAATCTGCTGGGATCTCCCTATATAAGCTTGCCAAGCATCTCCAGCTACCAAAAAATAGTTAGACGTGTCCCTGCTTATCCCCCTTCTCCAACAGCATGGAAATAGCCATGTTGGGAAAGCTGCACTACTTACAAAATGAGTTGGGGAAGAGTATGGAAGATATAGCTATAGAAGTCATAAAACCTTAGAACTGGAAGAACACATCTAATTCAACCACACATGCAGGAATGCAGAACTAAAGCAATCCTAAAAGATATCCATACAACTTCAGTTTAAAGCTCTGAAGACAGGGGGCCCTTCCACCCAGCCCTATATCCCAGAATATCAAGGCAGGAAATCCCACATTATTTGAGTGTGGACTCAGACAACCCAGTTCAAAGCAGATATTGTGGGATTTTCTGCCTTGATATCCTGGGTTATGTGACTGTGTGGAAGGGCCCTTGGACTCATGCATTTCCCAGCCATCTGCAATACAATGGTGGCAATACAATGTAATATTAACTTACATACGCAATACCGCTTGTTGTAAAGGTTACTGGGAAATGTTTGTGAAATGCTTCAAGCACTATGTATATATATCCTGTGCATGTTTTAAGTATCATTATCATTGTAAGAGAATTTAAAAGAGGAAACTTTCACAACAGTCTTGCATTCTAAGCGTGGCCATGATTGCCCTTTGTAATTTCCAAATTGACATCTCCGTTTAGTAAAATGTTAATGGGGCTGACTTTATGGTTTTCAACTAGCTGCTATTGTGTGCCTTCAAGTTGTTTCCCACTCATGGCATGTTCAGGAGGGGTTTCCCATTGCCCTTCCTCTTGAGGCTGAAAGTGTATAATTTGATTAAAGTCACCCTCTGGGCTGCTATGGCAGAACCCTGGTTCCTCAGATCACACGGTATCTGATCTTGGAAGCTAAGCAACAAATACCAAGTGCCCTGGGCTACATTTCAGAGAATGGACCTGGCAAAACCACATCTGAGTATTCCTTGATCTTATGAACCTTATGAAATTCATGGGGTTAACATCATTATAGGTAAAGTATAAGTGTCTTGATGGTTGGGGGGGGGGGGGTGGCTGTCATATGTCAAATGTGACAGGCTGGATCTACACTGTGCTATAATCCAGATTATCAAAACAGATAATCCAGATTATCTGATTTGAACTGTATTATATGAGTCTACACTGCCATATAATCCAATTCAAACCAGATAATCTGGATTTTATATGGCAGTGTAGATGGAGCACGTACACAAACATACAAAACACTTATTTGCAACTACTATGCTACCCTTCACTTCAACATTTACCACAATACTGATAATCACTCCCTGTGATTTTATTTATTCCCAGTTGTGTGTTTACATTTATCATGGAGTGCCTGTTTTATTTTCTAGCGTATGTTCCAGATAAAAAAGCACTCCTTAAGATTTTCCTTGAAATAGAGAACACCTTTTAAAAAGGAGGAGACCGTGAAAATTAACAAAATTTGTCTACCAGTATTTAAAAAACTCTTAAAGTCAGGACAGTAAATAAAGAGCAACACCCAAATAGGGAAATTCCAAACAAGAATAAATCAGGGCCAGCTAACATCTCCCAACAAAGGACCCCCCGGCAGCAATCAGCCAGGCTTTAAAGCTGAAAGGCCATTATATGCTAACCAAGGTGGCCAATTGCAACATTCACACTTGCCTCAAGCAGACAAGAGTTCTTTCTCCCACCCTGGACATTATTCCACAGATATATAAACCTCACTTGCCTAGTTTCCCATAGATCTCACAACCTCTGAGGATGCCTGCCATAGATGTGTGTGAAATGTCAGGAGAGAATGCTTCTGAAACATGGCCATACAGCCCGGAAAACTCACAGCAACTCAGTGATTCCGGCCATGAAAGCCTTTGTGAACGCCTTTTAAAAATGTCCTCAGACATCAATACATTCCAGCCCTCATCGGCATATTGTTACATCACTAGTGAAAACAAGTCCTACTGAGGTCCCTTCTACTATCCACTATCTGCTTTAAACTGGATTATATAATAATAATAATAATAATAATAATAATAATAATACTTTATTTATACCACCCCACCATCTCCTCGAAGGGACTTGGGGCAGCTTACACGAGGCCAAGCCCATCAAATACAAATACAACAATACATCAACAAGCAAGCAAATAAAACAATATAAATATAAAGCCCCTTCTACACTGTCATATAAAATCCAGATTACCTGGTTTGAACTGGATTATATGACAGTGTAGACTCATATAATCCAGTTCAAAGCAGATAATGTGGATTTTATATGGCAGTGTAATTTAAGGACACGAGTGTCAAGGTAAAACAGAACAAAACAAAAAGGAACTTTGTCCAGGGGGCAGCCCGATTCGGAAGCTCTTCTTACAAAAAGAAGGAAACATTCAAAATGGGAAAGCAAAGAGCCAGTTTCTTGCCTCCCACATCCTGATTTATGTTTTCACAATGAAACAAAGTTGATAGAAATTATTTGAGTCACAAGCTCAACATTCAGGGAGAAAAGGCACGCTTAGCCTTGAGTCACACAGCACTGCCGTATCACTTTTCTCCAACTTCATCAAGGCCCTCGTGGTCTCTTGAGATTACAAGTCAAGGAAACAGAGGCCCTGGGAAAGGATAATCTCATATTGATCATGAAAGCCTCACTCATTCAAGCAATAAACTCAAGTCTGTCCCACTTCAGTCAGAAACAGAACACCAATGCATGTCTATGGCGGAAAATGTCTATGACCAGCCGCTGCCAGAAGGGACAGAGAGTTTCATCTATGCTGATGATCGTGCCATCACCGCTCAAGCAGGGAGCTTTGAGATGGTTGAACAGAAGCTCTCCGAAGCTCTAGGTGCTCTTACTGCCTATTACAGGGAAAACCAGCTGATCCCTAATCCATCTAAAACACAGACATGTGCCTTTCACCTTAAGAACAGACAAGCATCCCGAGCTCTGAGGATTACCTGGGAAGGAATCCCACTGGAGCATTGCAGCACCCAAATACCTGGGAGTCACTCTGGACCGTGCTCTGACCTACAAGAAGCACTGCCTGAACATCAAGCAAAAAGTGGGTGCTAGAAACAATATCATATGAAAGCTGACTGGCACAACCTGGGGATCACAACCAGACACAGTGAAGACATCTGCCCTTGCGCTGTGCTGCTCTGCTGCTGAGTATGCATGCCCAGTGTGGAACACATCTCACCACGCTAAAACAGTAGATGTGGCTCTTAATGAGACATGCCGCATTATCACGGGGTGTCTGCGCCCTACACCACTGGAGAAATTACACTGTTTAGCCGGTATTGCACCACCTGACATCTGCCAGGAAGTAGCAGCCAATAGTGAAAGGACCAAGGCAGTGACATCTCCAGCTCGTACCGTGTTTGGATATCAGCCACCACATCAACGACTTAAATCAAGAAATAGTTTTCTAAGATCTTCAGAAACACTCGCTGGAACACCCCAGCAAGCAAGAGTCCAAAAGTGGCAAAGTCAAACCCAGAACCTCAATCAATGGCTGATACCAAATGAGAGACTCCCCCCTGGGCACACAGAAGCAACAGGGCAACTTGGAAGGCGCTGAACAGACTGCGCTCTGGTACCACAAGATGCAGAGCCAACCTTAAGAAATGGGGCTACAAAGTGGAATCCACAACATGCGAGTATGGAGAAGAGCAAACCACAGACCACCTGCTGCAATGCAACCTGAGCCCTGCCACATGCACAATGGAGGACCTCCTTGCGGTAACACCAGAGGCACTCCAAGTGGCCAGATACTGGTCAAAGGACATTTATTCAACTACCAAACTTGCAAACTTTGTGTTTTGTTTGTTTGTCTGTTTGTTTAAAAATGCAAATGGTTTGCTCCTGACACGATAAATAAATAAATATGGCAGAAAATGCCACGGCATTGATGTCCTGTGCAGACCTAAAGTCCTGACTCTTAATCCTACCAGATACACAATCCATGGCTAGGCAAATTTCAGCATCAGTGACAGGCATTCGGAAACAAAGGACAAGTGTGCACACAATGAAACCCACAGCTTTTCCTGCTTCTCCAATAGCTCAATTTGTGCTGCCATTCTAGGGGCCGAGTAAACAAGAGGAAAACCACAGCAAGAATTTGGGGGAAAGGGGAGTTATAGGCACTTCAATGCATAGCTAGGCATGTCTCCGATCTTTTAGTATAAGTTTATGAAACTGACTAGGGTTTCTGGGAGGAAAATGATTAAAAATAACTAATTTATGGTCTTCTTAAATTAGATGACTCAAATTAAGGAAGCTTGAGTGCATCGACACTATATAAGTAATGCAGTTTGATACTACTTTAACTGTCATGGTGTAGCTTCCGGTGGCGGAATGGGTTAAACCCTTGTGCCAGCAGGACTGAAGATCGACAGGTCAGAGGTTTGAATCTGGGGAGAGCATGGATGAGCTCCCTCTGTCAGCTCCAGCTCCCCATGCGGGGACATGAGCGAAGCCTCCCATAAGGATGGTAAACATCAAACATCCAGGCGTTCCCTGGGCAACGTCCTTGCAGACAGCCAATTCTTTCACAACAGAAGCAACATTTCTCAAGTCGCTCCTGACATGGGGAAAAAACCTGTCATGGTTCACTACTATGGAATCCTGGGAGTTGTAGTTTGATAGGGCACCAGCACTTTTGGGAAGAGAAGAGATTGTGTAAAACTGTAACTCTCACGATTCCATAACATTGAGCCGTGGCAGTTGAATTGGTGTCAAAATGCATTCATTCTACAGTATAGATCAGGGGTCCTCGAACTAAGGCCTGAGGGCCGGATACGGTCCTCCAAGGTCATTTACTCGGCCCTCGTTCAGGGTCAACCTAAGTCTGAAATGACTTGAAAGCACACAATAACAACAACAATCCTATCTCACCAGCCAAAAGCAGGCCCACACTTCACATTGAAATACTAATAAGTTTATATTTGTTTAAAATGTTCATCATTTTAATTATTGTAGTTTTTAGATTTTTTTTGCACTACAAATAAGATATGTGCAGTGTCCATAGGAATTCATTTATGTTTTTCTTCTTCTTTCAAATTACATATATTAGAAACCAACATTTTCTCATTACTTTATTTTCCAGATCACCCGACTGGGCCACAGCAATGCGTGGCACGGGACAGCTAGTAATTTATATAGATATATTACATGTATATTACATGTATATAGATGATATTACAATATAATGGTATATAGTGCAGTTTGACTTGAATGGCCATGGCTCAATGATGGTGAGTCATCGGAGTTGTTGTTTTACAAGGTCTTCAGCCTTCTCCGCCAAAGAGGACTGGTGCCTTTCCGAACTACAATTCCCAGGATCCCATAGCTCTTAAAGTGATGTCAGGCTACATTAATTCTATAGTACAGATACACTCCAAACTACAGATTTTGAGGTGTGCAGTTGCACGCGTAGTGGTTCACTCTCCCTTATGTCTTCCTGAATGTCAAAATTGCCTTCAGGCAGCTCAGTAGAGACAGACACCCTTTGTTTTCTTTGCAAAGTGTCATGAAAATCCAAGGAGACCCCTATAAAGAACTCCAAGAATGATTCCTTATTCCAAATCATTCACAAAAGAGATGACACAACCTCTGAGGATGCTTGCCATAGATGCAGGCAAAACGTCAGGAGAACATGCCTCTAGAACATGGTCATATAGCCCGAAAAAACCTACAACAACCCAGTGATTCCGGCCACGAAAGCCTTCGACAATACATTGGCACAGGATCCTTCCACACAGCCCTATATCCCAAAATATGAAGGCAGAAAATCCCGCAATGTCTGCTTTGAACTGGGTTTCTGGGGCCCTTTCACACAGCCCTATATCCCAGAATATCAGGGCAGATAATCCCACATTACTGGAATGAAATCCCACATTTTCTGCACTGAACTGGAATATATGTCAGTGTGGACTCAAATAACCCAGTTTAAAGCAGATATAGTAGGATTTTCTGCCTTGATATTCTGGGATATAGGGCTTTGTGGAAGGACCCATAGTAGACTCTCAGGGCGCTTCCAGACAGGCCCTACATCACAGGATCTGATCTCAGGTTTTGTTTATCTCAGATTATCTGGCAGTGTGGACTCATAATCCAGTTTAAAATCTGGGATCAGATCCTGGGACATAAGGGGTCCTTCCACGCAGACATAGAATATCAAGGCAGAAAATCCCACAATATCTACTTTGAACTGGGTTATCTGAGTCCACACTGACATATATTCCAGTTCAATTCAGAAAATGTGGGATTTTATTCAACTGTGTGGAAGGGCCCCTGGTTAACTGACACTTGGTTATGCCAGATCAATGAAGATTCTGGTTGCTTGAGAGTTATTATTAAAAACAGGCCAAACTATTGTTATTTATTTTATTATTTAGTATATTTATATCCCACCTTTCCTGACCCCGAAGAAAGGTGGCTTACAGCATGCCTTAAACACAATATACATCCAAACTGTATAAATAAAAATGTAATGTTCATTTGTGGGATTAACATAACTCAAAAACCACTGGACGAATTGACACCAAATTTGGACACAATACACCTATCAGGCCAATGAGTGACCATCACTCATAAAAACACTGAAAAGCACAGCAGAAGAGACTTTAAAAAACAAAAAATACATTACAAGGCATGCACAAAACTACATATACGCAAACACACATATACAAAAATATATACACACATAAAGCACATATACACAGACTGGACCACAGCAATGCATGGCAGGAGATGGCTAGTATACAAATAAATTAACATTTCACTTAAAAATTTAAAAAACAAGATTAGAAAACATTAAAACATTACAATTACTACTATAAACCACGCTATCGCAATAGTCCAGGCCGTTCCAGTAGTCATTGCACTAATTCCATCTATTGCACTGTATTATTCACCAAAGGCTTGATCCTAAAGCCATGTTTTCATTCTTTTTCAGACTATGTCATAAACTCCTCTGTCTTGACTTGATAGTAATATTGAAATTCAGCCATGAAAATGAAACAGAGACAAATAAAAGACCAAATCAACTTAAACAGACATTCCTACTAAAAACTGATTTTCTGGTTGCTTGAGAGTTTCGGTTAACAGAGAGTCTACTTTCCCTATCAGGTCCAAGGGAATGGCATTCCTTACCTAGAATAATAAGCACTCCAGACATAACACACATATGTATTGTCGAAGGGTTTCATGGCTGAAATCACTGGGTTGCTGTGAGTTTTCCAGGCTGTATTCACCATGGGCCCTTCCACACAGCCTTATATCCCAGAATGTCAACGCAGGAAATCCCACAATATCTGCTTTGAACTGGGTTATCTGAGTCCACACTCAGATAATGTGGGATTTTCTGCCTTGATATCATGGGATATAGGACTGTGTGGAAGGACTCCCAGTTTCAGAAGCATTCACTCCTGACATTTCGCCTGCATCTATGACAGGCATCCTCAGAGGTTGTGAGGTCTGTTGGAAACTAGGAAAATTGAGTTTATATATCTGTGTTAAGTCCAGGGTGGGAAAAAGAACTCTTGCCTATTGGAGCTAGGTGTGAACGTTTCAATTGGCCAGCTTGTTTAGTATTTAATGGACAAATGAACAAAATCTGCCTACCAGTATTTAAAAAAACTCTAAATCATAACAGTAAATAAAGAACAACACTAGAAAGGGGGAATTCCAGACAAGAAACAATCAGGGCCAGCTAATCACCTTCTAAGACAGTATTACCCCAGGAAGTAAGAAGCCAGACCTTGAAACTGCAAGGCCATTCAATGCTAATCAAGGTGGCCAAGAGCAAACCACTGACCACCTGCTGCAATGCAACCTGAGCCCTGCCACATGCACAATGGCGCGAGCACCTTCTTGCAGCAACACCAGAGGCACCCCAAGTGGCCAGATACTGGTCAAAGGACATTTAATAGAATAGAATACCAAGTTTGCAAACTTTGTGTTTTGTTTGTTTGTTTTTAATACAATACAACTGGTTTGGTTCGCTCCTGACATGAGAAATAAATGAAAGTGGACCATTGAAACGTTCACACTGACCTCAAGTAGACAAGAGTTCGTTCTTCCACGGATATATAATCATAATAATTTATTTATCTGACCATTCATATGAGCATTTCAAAATACAACATGAATAAAAGACAGATATATAAACCTCTAGGAGCCCCCGGTGGGTAGGAGCCACCAGTGGCGCAGTGGTTTAAAGCGCTGAGCTTGTTGACTGAAAGGTTGCAGGTCCAAATCCAGGGAACAGCGTGAGCTTCCACTGTCAGCCCCAGCTTCTACCAACCTAGCAGTTCAAAAGCATGCAAATATGAGTAGATCAATAGGTACCACTCTGGTGGGAAGGTAACGACGCTCCATGCAGTCATGCTGGCCACATGACCTTGGAAGTGTCTATGGACAACGCCGGCTCTTTGGCTTAGAAATGGAGATGAGCACCACACTCCAGAGTCGGACACGACTGGACTTCACATCAAGGGAAAACCTTTACCTTTTACCTATATAAATCTCACTTGCCTAGTTTCCAACAGACCTCACAACCTCTGAGGATGCCTGCCGTGGATGTGGGTGAAACATCAGGAGAGAATGCTTCTGGAACATGGCCATACAGCCTGGAAAACTCACAGCAACCCAACAATGCACAGACCTCACAACCTCTGAGGATGCCTGATGTGGGTGAAACGTCAGGAGAGAATGCTTCTGGAACATGGCCATACAGCCCGGAAAACTCACAGCAACCCAACAATGCACAGACCTCACAACCTCTGTGGATGCCAGCCGTGGATGTGGATGAAACGTCAGGAGAGAATGCTTCTGGAACATGGTCATACAGCCTGAAAAACTCACAGCAACCCAACAATGCACAGACCTCACAACCTCTGAGGATGCCTGCCGTGGATGTGGGTGAAACATCAGGAGAGAATGCTTCTGGAACATGGCCATACAGCCTGGAAAACTCACAGCAACCCAACAATGCACAGACCTCACAACCCCTGAGGATGCCTGCCGTGGATGTGGGTGAAACGTCAGGAGAGAATGCTTCTGGAACATGGCCATTCAGCCCGGAAAACTCACAGCAACCCAACAATGCACATAGTGTGTGCATGCAGATAGATGCTCCTAAAATCAAGTCCTTTGGGGAAATCCAAAATCAAATATGGATTTCCCAAAATTAAATTAATTAAATATGCAAAAATTAAATATGCAAAATATGTCCCTTGTTCCACCCACTCGAGAAAGTGGGGGGTGGGGAAAGGAACCCACACAATCCATCAATGAATGCATCTTTGTGGGTGCTCCTCTCCCATGACCCCCTACACCCCCATTCCCAAAATGCCCTTCCCCCTCCCCCAGCCCCGCCCCTTCTTTCCAGGCAGGGAGGGGGCTGCTCCCTCTGCGCTCCCTCCCCCTCCCTTCCTCATCACCCCCCTCCCCCTCCCATTCAGAGCAGCACCCCCTCCGGGTCTCTCTCACCCCCCCTCTGTGAGCCGCCTGCGTTCCAACTGGGGGTCCTTCTCCCGCTTCTCCGCCTGCCTGCCTGCCTGCCTCTCCTGTTGGGCTGCTTCTGCGGGCCCCGGCCGCCGCCTGCTGCTGCTGCGAGGAGAGGGTCGGGCGCAACCATTCCCCCACAGAGGGGTGTCCGCTCCTCTTGGGCTCCCCCTTGCAGCGCCGCGCTCTGCCTCGCCGCTAGAGAAAACCCTTCCTGTGCACTTGAGGACCACGCCGGCCCCTTTTGACCCCCACCATCCTTTGTCGGGAAGAGGTCCCCGGGAAGCAGAACGGGACGGCTCAGAGCACGACCTCCCCCCTTCGTCGAGCGGGAATGGTACGGCCCGGCTACCTGGGAAATGTAGTCGGCGGGCGGCTGGACCTGGAAGGGAGCACGTGGCTTCTGATGCGTGGGGAAGAGGCAGAGGCGTAAACACGTGGCTGGAGGCACACGCAGGGGGCGCCGGTCGGGCCCAAAGCGGGTCTGGGAGCCCCCTTCAGGTTGTGGGTGCATTTATAAAAAACTCACATTATCTGCTTTGAACCGGGTTATAGGACAGTGTGGACTCGGATAACCCAGTTCAAAGCCGATATTGTGGGATTTTCTGCCTTGATATTCTGGGTTATATGGCTGTGGGGAAGGGCCCTGAAGTCCCATCTATACTGCCATATAAAATCCCACATTATCTGCTTTGAACCGGGTTATATGACAGTGTGGACTCAGATAATCCAGTTCAGAGCAGATATTGTGGGATTTTCTGCCTTGATATTAAGGGTTATATAGCAGTGGGGAAGGGTCCTGAAGTCCCATCTATACTGCCATGTAAAATCCCACATCTGCTTTGAACCGGGTTATATGACAGTGTGGACTCAGATAACCCAGTTCAAAGCCAATACTGTAGATTATCTGCCTTGATATTCTGGGTTATATGGCTGTGTGGAAGGGCCCTGAGGTCTCCTCTACCCTGCTATATAAAATCCACATTATTTGCTTTGAACCGGGTTATATGACAGTGTGGACTCAGATAACCCAGTTCAAAACAGATATTGTGGGATTTTCTGCCTTTATATTCTGGGATATATCTGCCTTGATATTCAGGATTAGCTGTGTGGAAGGGCCCTGAGGTCCCATCTACATTGCAATATATTATCTGCTTTGGGTTATAGGGCTGTGGGGAAGGGTCCTGAAGTCTCATCTACACTTCCGTATAAAATCCCACATTATCTGCTTTGAACCAGGTTATATGACAATGTGGACTGGGATAACCCAGGTCAAAGCCGATATTGTGGATCATCTGCCTTGATATTCAGAGTTAGATAGCTGTGTGGAAGGGCCCTGAGGTCCCATCTACATTGCCATATATTATCTGCTTTGAACTGGATTATATGAGTCTCGACTGCCATATCCAGTTCAAAGCAGACAATCTGGATTTTATGTGGCGGTGTAGATGAGGCCTAAAGGTGCATCTACATTAGAATTGATGCTGTTTTGCCCCATTTTAACTCCTGCCACTCAATGCTGTGGATTTATGGGAGTTGTAGTTTGGGAGGCACCAACATTCTTTGGCAGAGAAAACCGAAGGCTATATCTGCCAGTGTCTTGAGTCCATAACTTTCAGCCATGACAGTTTAAATGGGGACAAATTTACTTAATTTGACAGGATGCGTCCTTAATCTAAGAAAGTACGCTACCAATTTATTTTGCTGTTAGGGTTCATCTACATTGTAAAATGAATGCAGTTTGACACCACTTTAAGAGCCAGGGACCAGTGCTATGGCATAATGGGAACTATAGTTTTACAAGGTCTGATGCATTTTCTGTCAAGGAGTGCTGGTGCCTCACCAGACTATAAATCCCAGGATCCCATAGTATTGAGCCATGGCAGTTAAAGTGGCCCTAAATTGCATTCCAGTTCAGACATATCCTTAGACTAAGTATCATTATTATTATTAATTATGCATTGTCTCCATGCTGCGCAGTCCTGGGAGTCATAGTTTTCCAAGGTCGATACCCTTCTCTTGGTGCATCTACACTGTGATATTAATGCAGTTGGACCTTACTTTAAATGCCATGTCTCCATGACTTGCTCTTGGGAATTGCAGTTTCCCAAGGTCCATGAACCTTCTCTGAATGCATCTACACCAATGGTTCTCAACCTGTGGGTCCCAGAAACCCTAACAGCTGGTAAACTGGCTGGGATTTCTGGGAGTTGTAGGCCAAAACACCTGGGGACCCACAGGTTGAGAACCACTGATCTACACCATGAAATGAATGCAGCTGGACCTTACTTTAAATACCATAGCTCTATATTATGCAGTCCTGGGAGTTATAGTTTTCCAAGGTCAACCCTTCTCTTGGTGCATCTACACTGTTGAATGAATGCAGTTGAATCTTATTTTCAATTCCATAGCTCCATATTATGCAGTCCTGAGAGTTATAGTTTTCCAAGGTCAGTGCCCTTCTCTTGGTGCATATACACTTTGAAATGAATGCAGTTGGATCTTACTTTCAATACCATAGCTCCATATTATGCAGTCCTGGCAGTTATAGTTTTCCAAGGTCTACACCCTTCTCTGTGGGGCAGCTGAGAGGACATTGCCACATTCCCCCCCCCCCTTGCTTCCGAAATTGAAGACACGTAACAGCTGACATTTCAAAGAGAGGAGGGATGGTGAGCAGTGCCTAGCGATTACAGTGTGATGGCAAATCTACTGAAAAAATGCTGAGTACAACTGAGTAACACGGATACATTTTACAGTGTGATGAAAGTAGGGAAATCATCTGTTTCATTTCAAAACTGAGTCAGACTGAGCTCTTCCAAACACTTCCTTGCTTCAGTGTGATGAAGTCCACAGTTTTTATTATTGCCAGTGCTGATGAGTCCCTCTGAACATTCGCAGCAAATTATACTTCCATTAATTTGTCAACATTCTTCAGATCCAACTTCAAAGTACTTTGAAAGCCCCAAGAGCCTAAACAGCTTGGATGAACAAGTGCCAGCCATTCAGATTTGCTGGTGAAATGTGGAGCTGGAGAACTTATCTGCTGACCCAGTTGGCATCAATAATTGCATTTTGGCTTCTTGGTAAGATTTTGTCCTATTGAAGCATACGATTTCTGTGTGTTCACTGTACTCTGTCCCAAAATCCTCTGCTTTTTGGCAAAGAGCACATTTTTATCACAAAATCAACCAATTAAACTATCAAAAACCTTTAAAAGTGCCATGCTAGAGAAGATCAAAGGTTCATCTTGGTCAACAGTGGCTAACCAAAGCCTCCCATGGGACGTCTGCCAGCTATTATAGCAAACGTACATAAATATGTTATCTGGAGGGCAGCCCTGTACAGTAGAAGCACTCAGTTCATTTGGTCCTGACTGTTTGCTTCAGGCAAATTCAGGTTTCAGAGAGAGAGAAACATATTGGCATAAGGAATCAGCAAGAATTACTTTGAGTTGCGAATCAATATTACGGTAATCACTTTTCATTAAAGGATTAATGAAATCTACGCCCTACACCACTGGAGAAATTACATTGTTTAGCCAGTATTGCACCACCTGACATCCGCCAGGAAGTAGCAACCAATAGTGAAAGGACCAAGGCAGTGACATCTCCAGCTCTTCCCGTTTGGGTATCAGCCAGCACATCAACCACTTAAATCAAGAAATAGTTTTCTGAGATCTACAGAGACACTCGCTGGAACACCCCAGCAAGCGAGAGTCCAAAAGTGGCAGGCTCAAACCCAGAATCTCAATCAATGGCTGATACCAAATGAGAGACCCCCCTGGGCACACAGAAAACTGGGCGACTTGGAAGGCGCTGAACAAACTGCACTCTGGCACCACGAGATGAACAAGAATGATGTGTCGGCTTTGTTATCAGAAATCTTATTTGTCTTATTTATTGTTTTTGTTGGAGTTCAGCCTGTAATTGTGTTTCAGGATCAGGGTGCTTTGGATGTGGGGAATGATGTAAATGAGGTTCCGTCCTGGGCCCGGTCCTGTTCAACATCTTTATTAATGACTTAGATGAAGGGTTAGAAGGCATCATCAAGTTTGCAGACGACACCAAATTGGGAGGGATAGCCAATACTCCAGAGGACAGGAGCAGGATTCAAAACGATCTTGACAGATTAGAGAGATGGGCCAAAACTAAAAAAATGAAGTTCAACAGTGACAAATGCAAGATACTCCACTTTGGCAGGAAAAACGAAATGCAAAGATACAGAATGGGGGATGCCTGGCTCGAGAGCAGTACGTGTGAAAAAGATCTTGGAGTCCTCGTGGACAACAAGTTAAACATGAGCCAACAATGTGATGGGCAAAAAAGCCAATGGGATTTTGGCCTGCATCAATAGGAGCATAGTGTCTAGATCTAAGGAAGTAATGCTACCCCTCTATTCCGCTTTGGTTAGACCACACCTGTAATACTGTGTCCAATTCTGGGCACCACAATTCAAGAGAGATATTGACAAGCTGGAATGTGTCCAGAGGAGGGCGACTAAAATGATCAAGGGTCTGGAGAACAAGCCCTATGAGGAGCGGCTTAAGGAGCTGGGCATGTTTAGCCTGAAGAAGAGAAGGTCTGAGAGGGGATATGATAGCCATGTATAAATATGTGAGAGGAAGCCACAGGGAGGAGGGAGCAAGCTTGTTTTCTGCTTCCCTGGAGACTAGGACGCGGACAATGGCTTCAAACTACAAGAGAGGAGATTCCATCTGAACATGAGGAAGAACTTCCTGACTGTGAGAGCCGTTCAGCAGTGGAACTCTCTGCCCCGGAGTGTGGTGGAGGCTCCTTCTTTGGAAGCTTTTAAACAGAGGCTGGATGGCCATCTGTCAGGGGTGATTTGAATGCAATGTTCCTGCTTCTTGGCAGGGGGTTGGACTGGATGGCCCATGAGGTCTATTCCAACTCTTTGATTCTATGATTCTAAGATGGCAATGGTTTGGTCAGTGATATTGATGCAGAGAATGACAGAGACACAAAGTGTAGTTTCCCATGAGAATGTTCTTATAGGGCTGATGATTTACTCCCTGAATTGCTCCCAGAGAGTTCCCAGGATTTGGGGCTTGAAAACAACTCGGCACCTGCAATAACTAATTAGCATATAGATAGACGGGTGGAAATTAGTCAAAACAGACAGGCTGAGCAATGCCTTCAGCATTCTGCCAGGCTTCAACAGAAAAATATAAGGGCCGCTCAAGCAAAGCGAAACCAGTTTCTGAGTGCTTGGAAAGGCTTAAAAGTTCTAAGCATGGAGAATACAGTCAGATGAACCATAGTTTAGAATCATGCTACGTTCTTGACCTCATCTTATAGAAGCCTTGCTTGGAAGATTCATGCTTAAGATTTCTTGTTTCCTGGTTTGGTTTTTTATCTCTTGTGATTACCTACTCATGCTTTGGAGCAACGATTCCTGGTTCATTAGAGAAGTGTGGACTTTGTTTTTGGACTTTGCTGAACTTTACCTTGGACTAATTTTGTTCCTGCTTATCTTCTTACCTAATTGGATTTACCTATTCCTTTAAAGTGCCTTTTTTACTTTGCTGCTTTTACTTATCTTCAATAAAAGGATAGTTTTCCATACTCAACGTGTGGTGCTTTAAAGTCAGAGGGTTATTCCTGTCCTGGAGTGCAACAGTTTTTGACTTGATTTGTTGTTTGTCTGTTTGTAGCATTGAATGTTTGTCATTTTGTTACTTGCTGGAAACCGCCCTGAGTCCCCTTGGGAAAATAGGGCAGATTACAAATGAAATATTACTATTATTATTTGATACACAACAAGATTAGTACACAGCAAACAAGATCACTATGCTGGCTTTTGTATTGGATCACATGTTGGACACTTCCCAAGTGTCTAGGACTGTGTGATGTATCGGCGAATGATGATGATGATGATGATTAAATGATCTGTCTGAAGCACCCATCGGAATTAATGAATTACTCTCATCCCTCCAAATTAATCTTGCTGAAATCCAGGAGGCAACTATAATAAGAGACTGTGCATCAACACTCCATACTGACAAAGAGAGAGGAAGAGTGGATATGATCTTCACTGCACGACAGCTCCAAGAAAAATGCAGGCAACAAAATCAACCTCTGTAGTTGGCATTCGTTGACCTTGCAAAGGCATTCATCACAGTGAATTGCAATGCTCTCTGGACCATCCTCTTAAAAATTGGATCACTTGATAAATTTGTGATCATCCCATGGTAACATGATGGCAATAGTCCTGGACAGTAACAGCTCCCAAAGCGACCTATTTAAGGTGGAATCAAGTGTCAAACAGGGATGTGTTATTGCCTTAACCTTATTTTCTATTTTCATCACCATGATTCTACATCTTGATGGGAAGCCTCCCATCGGTGTGGAAACCACCTATTGGACAGATGGTAAACTTGTATTTAACCTCAGCAAGTCAAAACTAAGGTTGCAACCACTTCTGTTATAGAACTCAAATATGCTGATGATAATTTACTCAGTGGTCATTGAGAGGAAGACCTACAAGCTACTCTAAACATGCTGTAATTCTGTCAATGATTGTACCTAATGCCAACGAGGAAGTAGATGTGGATGATGGGATTTCTGGGCCTGCTGAACCTGCGAGCCTGCAAGAGATTTTAAGTCCTGAAATTGAGCATTCTGTGTCTCCTGTAGTTAGTGAAGGCCACATTCCAGAGAGGGGTCCTGCTTTCTTTAGGGAAGTGAATTCAGAAGATGGAGAGGCTAATGAGCCAAAAGATAGGAGGCACAGCTTTAGTAAACTCTGAGCTGATTCTCAGACTCGCCAAAGGTCAATGTGCTTGTTATAGAAAAGGCTGTTACCTGTTTACAAGTGTAAACAGAATGACTTCATGGCCTTATTAGAGACACGAAAAGGATTTTTCAGCAGTTTGGTCAATGTTGGATTTTAAGCAACATCTTGGGTTGAGCTCTAGCCAAACTTTTCAAGGGACTTCTACTTTCATGTCTTCAGCTGTTCAAGTTTAAAGGATTATTCTTGAGTTGTGTTGTGCATTTTATGCTGCCTTGTTGTATCCTGATATATATATATATATATATATATATATATATATATATATATATAAAAATAAATAAAATCATTCCTGGTTTTTGGTTCAACTTTTTATACCTTGGATTTTATGGACTATTGAATACTTTTGGACTTACTATTTTGTTTCTTACTATTTTGCTGCTATACTTTTTATATATTCTACAATAAACTGCTTTGCTGATTTATACTGTACTGGCATGTGGTGGTTAAGTACAGAGGTGCTCCTGCCTAGGAGTACAACGAAACGCCTTTGTAGAAGCATATGTAAAGCTTGGCCTTTCACTGAACATGGAGAAATCCAAAGTGTTCTACCCGCAGGCACCAAACAATCCCTCTGCGATGCCAGTAATAAAGCTTAATGGTGTAACACTAGAAATGTTGACCATTTACTTTACCTAGGCAGCCACTTCTCCACAAAGGTTGACATTGACTCCAAAATACAATCAGAGCTCTGTGAGTGCAGCATTTTTTTCCAAATGGAGCAGAGAGTGTTTTGGGATCAGGACATTAATAGATACCAAGGTGCTTGTTTATAAAGCTACTGTTCTTCCAACTCTATTGTATCCCTGCAAAACATGGACTGTCTGTGATCGTCACTCTCGACTTCTGGAACGATTCCATCAATGTTGTGGAAGAAGTAAAGACCACCAGCACTGAAACAATGATCCTCTACTATCAACTTTGCTGGACTGACCACATTGTCGAAATGTCCGATCATCATCTTCCAAAGCAGTGACTTTATTCTCAGCTCAAAAACAGAAACCAGAATGTTGGTGGACAGCAAAAGAGATTTAAAGATGGGAATAAAAAAATGTGGAATAAACACCAAGAACTGGGAAGCCCTGGCTCTCAAGCATTCTAACTGGAGGTCAGCTGTGACCAACAGTTCTGTGAAATTTGAAGAGGCACAAATGGAGGGAGAAAGAGGAATGTGTCAAGAGGAAGGCGTATCAAGCAAACTCTTGTTGTGACTGCCTTATATCTGGAAATACAAAAGACCATGCAGATCCAGAATAGGTCTCTACAGTCATTTGTGGACCCCCCACTAAGACTCTTTCCTTGGAAAGCAATCATACTTGACCACCAGGGATCACCTATGTGTATGTAGGGTTCTGTCCATCACATAAATTAATTCTGTGCAACAATGCAAATGGATCCACAAAGTGTCAGGCCTGGATCAGTTGAAAACGGAGCAGGATATAGTGAGTTAAATGCTTAGTGTAGCGTTTTGTTGTGTGCTTTCAGTGATTTCTGACTTATGGTGACCGTAAGGTGAACCTATCATGGGGTTTTCTTGGCAAGATTTTTCCAGAGAGGAATTTCAATTGTCTTCCACTGAGGCTGAAAATGATTTGTCCTTGTTCACCCTGCGGTTTCTATGGCTGAGAAGGGATTAGTCTCCTAGAGTCCTAGTCTAACACTTAAACTAGAGTAGACCCAATGTATCAATTGAATTTACTTGTGTATTGATTTACTAAGTCCACTCATATTTTCTGTGGCTGCATCTACACAGCAGAATTAATGCAGTTTGACACCACTTTAACTGCCCTGTCTCAGTGCCATGGGGAAGAGCACTCTTTTGCAGAGAAGGCTGAGGAGCTTATGAAAATACAACTGACATGAGTCCACAGCCTTGAGCCACGGCAGTGAAAGTGGTGTCAAACAGCATTAATTATGCAGTGTAGATGTAGCCTATTTAGGACTAACAATTGGATTAAGATCAGTGCAGAGACATGTCAGGCCATTCTACAATATTCTATTAACTTGATTTGAGGAAAGGAGTAGATTTACAATGATGGTCAAGATGACTTCTATATTTGAAGCCAGAAAGATCCCACATAGACAGTGGAACTATGCCAAGGTGAGCTCTTACCTGAAGGGAAGGAGCTGTTGTGGTGCAATGGGTTATACCCTTGTTCCAGCTGAACTGCTGACCTGAAGGTTGGCGGTTTGAATCCGCAAGGTGGGGTGAGCTCCCATTTGTCAGCTTGAGCTTCCCATGTGGTACCCACATGACAGTGAAGAATGGGCCTAATCCTGATCTAAAATGCTTGGAGCACCATGGCTCCAAGCATTTTAGATGTGAAAAGGATATCAAAGTATGTCCCTGTTTTAAGTGCAGCTTGACCTAAACAATAATATTACCACCAGCACATGCACACAAAATTAATAGCCAGTAACCAGAGAAAGACCCTGTTTATTTTATTTCCCAGAGCTGCCCCGGGAGAGGGAATGACAGCACCGGGGAGGGGCAGCTGGGAGGTTTCTGTATTAAAATAGCATCTTCATAAAACATGCAGCTGGCCTGGGCATGCATCCCTCTTACCCCATCCCTCCCTCCACAGTCCAGCAGCTGAGGTTGGGATTCAAACCAGCAGGGCAGCGATCCACCGCCAGAGTGAAACTCTCTCCAAACTGCCCTGCCATTACTGAATGTGAAAGGTGGAGCTGCGCATAGTGGGGCAGGACAAGGCTAGAAAATGGATCCACAACTCCTGGAGTGGACTCTCCTCTGACTCATGCCTCCTTCTCTGGGAACAGTGCTCCGTGGCTTTGTCTTTGTAATGTGTGCGATGGCTCCAGTGCAGGAATGCTGGGCTCCGGAGGGAGAGGACGCTTTCCAATTCATGACTCAACCTCTACATTGTTTTGTGAGGGAGGGGAGTTGTGGACGAAAGCCCCCTATGCCCCTGTGAAGCCACAGGAACAGAGGGCATGTCTAGTGTTGGTCAGTGGGCTTGTTGCTCAGCAAAGGGTGTTTGTCTGCATTGAGGCAAAGTGATCCTATATGGCAAAGAGCACAGATTGTGCTGGCTTTTAGGGAAAAGCCTAAAAAGGATTCCCACGTTCCTGCTAAAGAGTTAGGTGCATTCTCCGTTGCAGGGTTAAGGGCTGTACAATGGACAACTACCTATTCTTTGTTTGTTATCATGCTTTCTGTTTGCTTTGAGGGTACGGTTCTGTGTGTCTGTACCTTTTTGTCATGGCCTTGGGCTTGTACAATAAACTCAAGTTACCTATCCTATCCTGTCTTTAATCCTCAATCCCTCCTTCCTAGATAGAATATCTCTCTCCATGTGGTTGATCAGTCCTTCTTTTCCACTTGCCTGTCCATCCACACCAGGCAGCTCCTGCTCCTGGCCCATGGCAGGGATCGGGGAAAGGGGTCAACACTGCTGTGGATCTCCCACATTCCTTGCCTAAGCTGCTGCTCCACAGAGCCCTCCTCTTGCAAAGACAGGGCCTGTGGATTCAGCAGAGAAGGCTTCAAAATATTGGGTCGAGCGGGGGGAAGCATGAGCCATTATTCTGCCTTCTCAGCAGCTCCCTCTGTCTTGCTTGTCTTTTGTTCTTCCTCCTCCAGCGGGCACGGCGTCTCCAAACATTCAGCCGACCTGGGTGCTTCAATGGTGACTTCGTGGGCAACACTCATGGAGGAGCGGGGAGTGACAGGGAGGCGGCCGCTAACATCCGTGGCTCGGAGACGTTGCATGAAAGTAGTGACCCGGATGGCTTTCTGGAAGGAGACAGGTAATGTCAGAAGTTGTCAGTGACTATGTAACTTAATGGTGGCTCTGGTAAACAAGACCAAGTGCTCATTGCTTAAATGTTTAAAGAAAAGGTAAAGGTTTCCCCTTGACATTAAGTCTAGTTGTGTCCGACTCTGGGGGGCAGTGCTCATTTCCATTTCTAAGGTAAGATCTGCTCCCTCCCTCCTGGCTTTTAGGAAAAAAAATTAAAATCATGATTCTGGGATCAGGCCTTCGGACAATAGATGTATGCAGCATTTTAGAGGGACATTGACTGGAACGGCGATTTGACTGATGAGACTATTTTATTGTTTTAATGCTTGTTGATGTATTGATGTATTGTTTTAATTGTGATTTATGTTTAATTGTGGTTTTACTATTGTAATTGTTTGTATTAGCATCGTATCGGTGCCCAATGTAAGGCATTGAATCTTGCTATTATTTATGTGTAAACCGTTTTGAGTCCCCCCAGGGGTGAGAAAGGCGGTATATAAATACTGTAAATAAATAAATAAATGAGCCAAATAACCAGCATTGTCTGTAGACACCTCCAAGGTCATGTGGCCAGCATGACTGCATGGAGTGTTCTAACCTTCCCACCAGAGCGGTACCTATTGATCTCACATTTGCATGTTTTCAAACTGCTAGGTTGGCAGAAGCTGGGGCTAACAGCAGGAGCTCATCCTGCTCCCTGGATTTGAACCGCTAATCTTTTGGTCAACAAGTTCAGCAGCTCAGAGGTTTAATCAGCTGTGCCACTGTTCAAATGTTAAAAAAATGAAACTCAAATTTTGGCTTATAAGCACCGGTGGCATTGGGTCCAAGTGGCCCATAGAACTTAACACAATTGGAGTATAGTAATGCACAGTAAAATACAACAGAGCCAAATCCAGAAAATCCAAATAGCTGATTATAAAACTCTGTATGACTTGGGACCAGACTACATGAAAAAATCTCTGCTAAGGTTTTCAATATCCTGGGGAGAGTTTTCACTATTTAGAAGTCTTACTAGCGAAGGCCTTCTTCATGGTTTCCCTCAGTATTTGGAATTTCCTTACAAAGGAGACCAGCCTGCCTCTGCCTTTGCTGTCCTTCTACCAGGATGCAAAGATGTGTTCCTTCGACCTTTGGGTTTAAACCAGTTTGTTTGCTGAACTAGATTTAACTGCAATTTCAAATTGAACATTGTTTCATTTGTTTGTATCTGTGTTTTGATCCTTAGTTGTATTTTAGTCACCGTGAGCACTTAGCATTACAGAAAGGTGGGATATACATCGAATACATTAATATAATAACAAATTATTTATCAATAATTTAAAAAGTTCTACCATAGCTAATGTAATTATTTACAACGCCCCCCCCCCCACACGCACACACTTTTGCAAGACAGAGATGTTTTTCATAATCAGATGCTCTTTTAGGTCGAATGTGCTACTTGTAAGAGGTTGATCCTTTTAAAGAAGTATGCACTGTTATTTCTTTTAAAGAAGTATGAACTCTTATTTCTTTTAGAGACCTACATGTGGCCAATGCCTTTATTTAAGTCCAAGTAAATGCCACAAAGACACACAAACTTTCAGATTTTTAGAACTCTTAATAATATTTATTTATTTATTTATTTATTTATTTATTTATTTATTTATTTCCTGCACCTCTCTCCCTGAAGGGACTTAGCTTTATCAAGCTATGTGGAATAAAATGAGGGAAGAAACAGAAGACTCTAAAAATTTGGCCAATAAATCTGGTCAATACTCAATGTCAAATGTCTGTGCACCCTAGAATCATGCTACTCGCATGGTCTGTAGACCAATGCTGGGACTCCAATCTACTAGTCCCCGAAGAAAACATTCAGGAAAGCAAGAAACAGTTGTACCCAAAAGATACAAATATGACACTGTCCCCTCACAAATGGGGGAGAAGGGACTTTCTAATCCTCCACATCAGATACCGTAGCTTTAAAAGCACTGCCATAGAACTCTTCTTAGTACCCAAAATGTGTGCAGGTGTTTCTCAAAAGTAGCGGGGAGAGTAACTGACAGTTTCTTGTGACAGATTTCCTGGAAGATACAGAGTTTGGAACTATTTCCACAAGTGCCTTAGGCTCCACTTACTGCTTTTTTTGTCATTACGGTATACGTTATTGCTGTTAAGTCAGTTTTGACTCTTGGCAACCCCATAAATGAGAGACCTCCAAAACAACCTACTCAAATGTTGCAAACTCAATGCTTCCTTGGTTAACTCTGCCCTCCTCTCATTCAGTCTCCCTCTTCTTGTACGACTTCCACCTCACCAAGCATGATCGTATTTTCTAAAAAGTCCTGTAATCTCATTATATGTCCAACCTATGACAGCCTCAGTTTTCCCATTCTGGGCAGAGTTCAGGCTTGATTTTCTCCAGGACCCAGCTATCGCTCTCTTTTTTTACAGTATCCACAGAACACTCTTTCAGCGTCATGCGTCAAATATGTGTATGTGTTTGTCAAATGTTTTTGATATGGCCAATGGGCTAATCAGATTATTTGATTCCCTTTCTTTTTCACCTTATTTATTATTTATTTATTTACTGTATTTGTATACCGCCTTTCTCAGCCAATCGGCGACTCACGTCGGTTTCCAACAAATCAGTACATATAAAAACATAATACAGATTAAAACATTAAACAATATAAAACTCCACAAAAGCAATAAAAACAACATCATTAGCATCTCATTGTTATCAAGCATTGTCCAGTTCCATTGTCAAATCGTTCAATTTCCTATATTAGATGCTCTGCATTTGTAAATGCTTGCTCAAACAGCCATTTTTTAACTTGCCCCCGAAACATTAAGGGGGGGGGCAGATTTAATCTCCCTATAGCTGAGGGGCCACCACTGCAAAACTGCAAAAACGTTTGCAGTTTCCGTAGCCGAGGGGCCACCACTGAGAAGGCCCTGTCTCTTGTCCCCGCCAAACGTACTTGAGTTGAAGGCGGGACCGAGAGCAGGGCCTCCCCACACGATCTTAGAGTCCTCAATGTTTGTAAGGGGAGACACCTTCTATTCTTCACACTCACACATCAAAACTGGTAATATGACAGTATGGATAATCATGACTTTGGTATTCAATCATACATCTTTACACTAGATAAGGACCTTATCAAATTTCTCAATAGTTGTCCTTCCAAGTCCTAGTTTTCTGATTTCCTGACTGTGGTCTGCACTTTTATTTATGACTGATGAAGGATATAGAAATTCTGATCATTTTAATGTTTTCATCATCCACTTTTAACGCTATCTAAAATGATTAATGTGGCCATTGTTTGTGTTTTCTTAATGTTCAACTATAAACTTGCTTTTGGACTTTCTTCCTTAATATTCCTCAATAGTCCTTTCAAGTCTTTATAATTTTCTGCTAATAGTGTGGTGCTTTCTGCAAAGGTACCATAATTCCATACCACTGCTGTTATTCCCTGAACCACAGTGCCATTTTGGTGGGATAGGACTCACCCTCCACTTGGCCTTGGCGAAATTCTTCTCAATCTGGGCGCAGACCCCTTCCTTGAGGTTCTTTTCAGAAGCAATGTTTCCAGATATCCTAGTGGGAAAGACAATATAAAATAAGGAGTGAGAGTTCAGGAAGTCGGCGGAAGTGGGGAATTATATAAATCAAATAGAAATATTTTAATGGTGTTTTTGTTTTAATGGATTGTTTTGCTTTTTTGTCTGTTGGACTTCCTGTCCCATATTTCTGTTTGTTGGACTTTCTGAGTCCTTTCGGGGAGATTGTGGTAGGCTATAAGAATAAAGTAGTGATAGTAGTAGTAGAATAAGTTGTTGTTGTTGTTTGAAACACATTATTATTATTATTATTATTATTATTATTATTATTATTATTAATAATAATAATAATAATATTAATATTATTATAAATAATAGGAGCAGTTTTCCAATAATGGAGAGAAGATTCAGTATTTCTGCTATCTGATTTTGCTAGTCTTCATAGGTGAGAGTCTGAAATAAAAGGGCTTGGGGATGGCAAGATGTATTTTGGAAGGGAAAGGTAAATTGAGAAAAGGAGTCTGGATTGGGGATGAAGGGGCCCCTTCAGTGAAAAGATGAAAAAACAGACTATCTATTATACATTGAACAGTTATCTAGACAGGAAATCAGATTCATAGCCATTACATGTACCTAGTCCCTGTTTTCAAATAACACTATGTAATTTGGAGAGAAAAAAAATCTGTTCCTGGTTTGAAAGTGTTATTTCCTGTTGAACTGTGCTGTACTTAGTTTGAAAGTAGTTATTATACTCCAAACACTTCATTTTTGTGGGTGTCACACATTATATTGAATTGGTTGAGACTCAGTGAGATATTCATTGAAAAACTGTTGCAAAATGTGCTGCAGGATGTTCCACAAAAACCAAAGTTTTTGCAATTTAGTAAACCTTTTTCATGTTTTTATGATAGAACCAAGTAGGAAATGACATTTATAACCCAGGAACAAAAATCATGTTACACAGTGTAACTTAATCATTATATACAGGCATGGGCAAACATCAGCCCTCCAGGTGTTTTGGACTTCAACTCCCACAATTCTTAACAGCTGGTAGGCTGTTAGGAATTGTGGGAGTTGAAGTCCAAAACACCTGGAGGGCCAAAGTTTGCCCATGCTTGATTATATAGAAGTAGAGCATAACTGGAGAAATATAAAACTATAACTTGACATATAAAGTAACTCAATTGGCCAGCGCAGGATTGAGATATGAGCAGAAATAAGTAAATATATTTATTTGCCCAAGGTCACTCAGGGTTTTCATGGCTAAGCAGGAAATCTAAGGCCCCTTTTACAATACCACATTAAATCCAGATAATCTGCTTTGAACTGGATTATATAGCAGTGCAGATGCATATAATTCAGTTCAAAGCAGATAATCTGGATTATTTTATTTGATAACCTGGATTATATGGCAGTGAACAATGGGCCTAATCCTCTTCTCTACAGCAGAAGTCAAATGCTCACACTTCTATACCATATTTTTTGGCTTTTACACAACCAGATTAGATTAAAAATAGGTCCTAAAATGTTACAGGAAGACTTGTATCAAAGACTTGTATTCTTGTGTGATTTTCTCCGCAGCATTTTTTGTTACTAGAGAGCAACAAAGTAGGACAAGCTTCAGATTGTTCCCAACAGGAGTCCAAAAAATATATTTTTAGACAGGCTAAAGCTTGTTTAAGAACCTCAAGTCTGAGGTGGAGAAGCTTCAGCACCCCAAGAATTTTGAACCCCAACTCCTTGCAATCCCAATCAGCATGGGCAGTTAACTAGATTGTCATCTGCCCGGAAATTCCAATTAGTCCAAAGGGCGGCAGCCAGATTATTAACTGGAGCGAATTACAGAGAACCATCAACCCTCCTGTTTAAGGAGCTCCACTGGCTGCCATTTATTTTCCGGGCCCAATTCAAGGTTCAGGTGCTTACCTACAAAGTCCTGAACGGTTTGGGAGCCGCCTACCTGCGCGACTGCATCTCTGTCTATGAACCCACGTGACCTCTTCGATCTTCCGGAGAGGCCCTTCTCTTGCTCCTGCCCGCATTGCAAGTGCGACTTATGGAGACGAGAGAGACGGCCTTCTTTGTAGTGGCCCCCCGGCTCTGGAACTCACTCCCCTGAGATATTAGACAAGCCCCCTCGCTGGCAATCTTCAGGAGGAACCTGAAAACCTGGTTATTCCAATGTGCCTTCAATGATTGAATGTAGGACACTCCCTGACCAAAATGACCTCAGAAGCACTTTATTTTATGGTTCGTTCAATTAAATCCTTCCTCATCCCGGTTTCCCCTTCACAACAATTTTACATAGCCTATCTCCCAGTGTTTTTAAAATATTTTAAATTTTTATTCTTGAAGTGGCCCTGCCCAGTGGAATTTCTTGTGTTCGATGTTTGATTGTATATTGCTGTGTTGTGTATTAGATTGGTTTTTGCATTTTATGTTTTTGTGTAATACTGTGGTTATTGTGTTGATGGGCGTGGCCTCATGTAAGCTGCCCCGAGTCCCCCTGAGGGAGATGGAGTGGGGTATAAATAAAGTATTATTATTATTATTATCATCATCATCATCATCTGTTTTTTGCATTCCTGGAATCCATTGTATGTGTTTGGCTAATGCAAGTGCGGAGTCAGTTTTCAGAAGACATCATATGTTCCTCCAAGTAACTCAGAGCAGAATTTCCCCTTTACCCAGCCTGTCATTTTAGCCATATAACAATTGGGAAAATAGAGAAGAGTGATAGTAGTTTATCCCACATCATCCAATGTATTATAGCTAAGAAGGGCTTTGACCCAACCTCAGTATTCTGTCCTCTACAATACCAATGTGAGGCTAGCAAATTGGCCATCCCCCCCGCCGCCCCCTTTTTAGGAAGAATCCCTCTTACCAGATGTGTCCTAAAGCCTCTTGAGCTGTGATCCGTTGGTCCTGATCAACTTCCATAAGCCGTGACACCAGCTTTTTGGCTGAAAGGGGAAAAAAATACATTTACAAAAGACATAATTTGTTATTTCTTAGCCATATTTTCTTATTTGTTTTCTTATTTTCTATTTCTTTAGAGGACACAAGAGATTTATATTTAGATTCCATCATTCCTCTAATGAGCCCAAGTTGCATACACGGCCCTTCTTGCAAGCACTATGTCCATGCAACAACCCTGTAAGATTGGTTAGTCTGAGAAAAAGCTGATGGGTTCAAGATCACCCAATGTGTTTCTTGGCTTATTGGGAAACTTGCACGTAGATTGTCCAAGCCCCAATTTACAACTAGCCATGATGTTCAATTCATTGCCTAGAGACCTGTTCTTGATGTGATCAATCAAACAAATTGGTAGAATTTGGTGTGTTAGAAGAGGACCAGTTAACACCTCCCAACGAAAGATTCCCTCCGACAGGAAGCAGCCAGGCTTTGAAGCTGCAAGGCCATTCAATACTAATCGAGGCGGCCAATTGCAACATTCACACTTGTCTCAAACAGACAAGAGTTCTTTCTCTTACCTTGGACATTCCACAGATATATAAACCCCACTTGCCAGTTTCCAACAGACCTCACAACCTCAGAGGGTGCCCGCCATAGAAGTAGGTGAAATATCAGGAGAGAATGCTGCATGGCCGTACAGCCCAGAAAACTCACAGCAACCCAGAAGAGGATATTGTTTATTGAATTTGAGAAATGTATGGGATAACTATAAGTCGATAGGTGACTTAAAGGCACACACATTTGTATAATTATTAATCAGTTATTTCAATAAAAAGAAAGGCAAAGCGAAAGGGCGATTTGGGTCAGTGCTTTGTTTTTCTTACCAGCAGGAGAGATTTCATCCCAATAGGGGGAGTCAAAGTCATAATCCCCAGCCAGGATTTTACGGAAGATGCGGCGGTTGTGACTGTCACTGTTGTCATCATCTGCATCGTCATAGAAAGGTGGATTCCCAGACAGGCTGTTTGGGTGTTAGAAGGGAAGCAGGTCAGCAGCAGAAAGCATTGACCCAAGTCACCCTGAACAGAACATATGATCCCTAATGCATGCCTAAGCCTAACTTTGCCTGAGATCTGACATCAATGTGTATATAATAATGATAATAATGATGATGATGATAATAATAATAATACTTTATTTATACCCCGCCACCATCTCCCAAGGGGACTCAGGGCGGCTTACATGACGCCAAGCCCAGCAATACAATACATCAATAGAACAGAACACAGCAGTAAATCATAAAAAATAAAAATACAATACAAAACCAATTATAAATAACACATCAACAATGTAAAATCATGATGTTTAGACACAGAAGTCAAACACTATGGGCAGGGCCAATTTTAATGGAATTAAAAAATTAAAACACTGATTGAGACAGCAATGTATATCCAGAAATACAGGGGGGGGGGGGGAAGAGATTGGGAGTTGATTCCATATCCTCCAACATTTCACGGATGAAAACTAGGCAACATCAGAGAATGGTCAATGTTGTTAATGAGGAGGAACATACAAGCTAAAAAACGCTGCAGCAGTTTGCTTTTGCTCTACCCTAGAGGGACAGGCAAGAACCTGGCCCCTTCTTTCCTCACTGCTGAGATAATCGAGTGCTAACTACCTTTGCACTTTGAACTCGGTTTGCAGGGGGAAAGTGCGAGGCGAAACTGGGACATTTTAAAAGCAGCTGGAAAAGTTGGTGACAGAGGATTAATTGGGGCTCTCCTGCCACATTGGGACAATGAAAAACTTTGTGATTCTGACCACAGAGAAGCAGCTTGGTTGAAATGAGGATGTATTCTCAAATGCAGCGCACCCATCTTTTCCTCTCAGGGTTCAAATGCTGCTCTGAGGGCCCTTCCAGACAGGCCCTATATTGCAGGATCCGATCCCAGATTTTCTGTTTATCCCAGATTACCTGGCAGTGCAGATACATATAATGCAGTTTAAAGCAGAAAACATAGGATCAGATCCTGGGATAAGGCGCTGTCTGGAAGGACCCTGAGTGGCAGGTTTTGGAGCAGATCGCCAGTGCAAGAGAGCAGCCCTCTGTGCTCAATCCAAAAGGGGACTTACATGGATGTGAATAGAAGTAATGTTGGCTTTGCCACATTTACTCTATGGACTCCCCTTTGTATTTCTTTCCCTACCTCTCCCCAACAAAAGCAGACACACACGCAATAGAGAAACTTACAGAATAAACATGATAACTCCAACAGCCCAGCAATCGACAGGACGCCCATAGCGCTGCCGTGCAACCACCTCAGGAGCTGTAGGGGGAGAGACTTATGAGTCAGGCAATATTATAGGACATTTCATTCAAGAGGCAGGCTATTATTTTTCTGCCACAGATCCTGTGCTTTTAATAACTGGCTGGGTGGTAGAAATTCAATAGATAATGCTTTATTTCATGGGTCCTCAAACTAAGGCCCGGCGGATACGGGCACTCCAAGGTCATTTACGGCACTCCAAGGTCATTTACCTGGCCCTCACTCAGGGTCAACCTAAGTCTGAAATGACTTGAAAGCACACAACAACAACAATAGTCCTATCTTATCAGCCAAAAGCAGGCCCACATTTCCCATTGAATTACTAAGTTTATATTTGCTAAAATTGCTCTTCATTTTAATTATCATATTGTTTTTAAGTGTTGTTTTTTTTTTTTGCACTACAAATAAGATATGTGCAGGAATTCATTCATGTTTTTTTTTTCAAATTATAATCCGGCCCTTCAACAGTTTGAGGGACTGTGACCTGGCCCTCTGTATAAAAAGTTTGAGGACCCCTGCTTTATTTGGTGCATCAACACTTTAGAATGAATGAAGCTTGGCACCACTTTAACTGCTGTGGTTCATTACTATTCAATCACAAGAGTTGTAGTTTGGTGAGCCACCTCTTTGGCAGAGATGGCTAAAGACCATGTAAAACAACAACTCCCATGATTCCATAGCTTTGAGCTATGGTAGTAAAGAGCTGGGTATGTTTAGCCAGCAGAAAAGAAGGCGGAAAGGAGACGTGATGAGGGCCATGTATAAATATGTAAAGGGAAGTCATAGGGAGGAGGGAGCAGGCTTGTTTTCTGCTTCCCTAGAGACTAGGACGCCGAACAATAGCTTCAAACTACAGGAAAGGAGATTCCACCTGAACATGAAAAAGAACTTCCTGTGAGAGCTGTTCAGCAGTGGAACTCTCTGCCCCGGTGTGTGGTGGAGGCTCCTCCTTTGGAGGCTTTTAAACAGAGGCTGGACGGCCATCTGTTGGGGTGCTTTGAATGTGATTTTCCTGTTTCTTGGCAGAATGGGGTTGGACTGGATGGCCTACAAGGTCTCTTCCAACTCTAGGATTCTATGATTCTAGTTAAAGTGGTGTCAAACTGTGTTCATTTTATTAGAGGAAGAACTATTCCCCTTTTATCTTGGACTTTTGTGCAAGGGCATAGAATCTTTGCCAGGATAAAAAAGTTTTCACGTCTACCAAGTTCCCAGTTTCTGTGGAGAGGTCATGACATCAATTTAGAGCAGTGCAGATAGAAGAAACTGAAACGATTGGGCTTCATTCTAGAACTGGGAACAGAAGCACATACATACCCAAATATTCAGGGGTCCCGCAGGGTTCGGTAATGGCACCGTTCTCAAAACGTGAAAGATAAAAATCCCGCAACACCACCTTGGAGCGGTTGTTCTGGTTGTAATACATGAGATTTTCCAGCTGGAGGAAGCAGCAGCAGGGAGGGAGGGAGGGAGGGAGGGAGGGAGGGAGGGAGGAAGGAAGGAAGGAAGGAAGGAAGGAAGGAAGGAAGGAAGGAAGGAAGGAAGGAAGGAAAGAAACCCAATATTAGGCACTAATCATTGCACACAAACAATAGCAAGACTCATTCGAGCATCACTGAAAGAGTGCTATCCCACACAGAAGCACGAGGGGGCAGAGTTGCCCTGAATATTTTCCACTTGGGATCCAGGATGCCTTCCTTACCTTGAGGTTGCGGTGAACAATGTGCAGGTTATGCAGGTAAGCTAATGCCTCCAACACCTGCCGGATGACATTGCTGGCATCTTTCTCTGTGTAGTAACCCTGATCGAGGATCCAGTCGAAAACATCTCCACCAGTAGCCCTGCAAGGGGACACAGCTTTAAATGTGGAATGAACTAGGAAAAGGTTAGTATACCCCATTTCTCCATTGGCATTACTGTACTTCAGTGGTTCTCAACCTGTGGGTCCCCAGGTGTTTTGGTCTACAACTCCCAGAAATCCCAGCCAGTTTACCGGCTGTTAGGATTTCTGGGAGTTGAAGGCCAAAACATCTGGGGACTCACAGGTTGAGAAGCACTGCTGTAGTTGAAAGGTCTAGGCCTGAGTGACTCCAGAGCCCACATTTTGCTTTACGATGACATTCAAATCAAGGCTTTGTGACGTTATTTGGCTTAAGGGCAAGGAGTGAGTGATTTTCTGAACCAGATATCTGATCTTCAGCAAATCTATTTGATTGTTTTAGCTCTGGAAAAAGGCAATGAGGTGGTAGAAGAGTGTTTGCGCATTGAAGGGGCAGCAGAGAGGTGGAGAATCTTGTCATTATTTTATGTACTTTCAAGTTGTTTCCGATCTATGACGACACTAAGGCAAACCTATCACAAATCTTGCCTAGGGTTTCCTGGGCAAGATTTGTTCAGAAGAGGTTTGCCATTCTCTGAGGCTGAGAAAGCGTGACTGATCTCCGATCACTTAGCAGGTTTCCATGACCAAATGGGGATCTGCACCCTGGTCTTCAGAGATGTGAGTCCAGTGCTCAAGCCACTACACCACACTGACTCATATTGTTGAACTATAACTAGGACTGGGGAAAATGGAAGGAAAAAGGAAGAGGGCAAGGGCAAGATGGATGTATGTTATCCTTGAAGTGACCGACTTGACTTTGAAAGAGCTGGGGGTGGCAGCCGACGGGGAGCTCTGGCGTGGGCTGGTCCATGAGGTCACAAAAAGTCAGAAATGACTGAATGAATAAACAACAAAAAACTAGGCCAACTCTAAACTTGAGTCTAAAGCACCTGGGAGGCCAAAGGCTCCCAAATCCGTATTTGCATTGTACATGCATAAGGATTTGTGTCTGGAGGCCAAATTGGAGAGAGAAATAAATATTGCATGGCATACATGTCACACCCTTGAACTATCACCCTCAGTGCCTTTCTGAGTATGTTTAACTCACTGTTAAATTTAAGACAGTAATAAAAGTAGCAGTTGCTGCAAGCTTTAGGTACAGAAATGGAACTGGAAGAAGGAGAAAACATCTGATTTGAGAGGCGAAGAAGACAAACTCCAAAAAGTCCAGACAGAATACCATATTAGATACCCAAAAGCAGAGCTTACAAATTTCACTTTTATGGAACTATAACTAACACTTTAGGGGGAGCAACGATAGCTGGCATTTTTATTATTATAGGAACTGCAGTCCAAAAGTCACTTTCCCCAGCTTTGATAAAGCAAGCAGCCCAGTTCATGATACTGGCCAGGACTTGGCACAGGGAGAACAATCATTTATTGCGAGTGGCTTGAAAACATGAGTTGGGAGTGACCAGAAGGAACAGAAGTCCCCTAGCTGAACAACTGTGAGAAAGAAGGAATGTCAGCAGTTTTATTGTGCATGACATCTTGCAATGCTGAGATTCCATTTTCCAAACAACCAATACGGCTGTGCATTAATGCAGTTTGAGAGCACCTTCACTGACATACCTCAATGCTATAGTATCATGGGAGTTGCGGTTTTACAAGGTATTCTGCCTTCTTTGCCAACTAACTGGTGCGAATTACAGGAAGCGGTCTACCCCCCTGTTAAGGAGCTCCATTGGCTGCCGTTTATTTTCTGGTCCCGATTCAAGGTGCAGGTTCTTCCCTACAAAGCCCTTAACGGTTTGGAACCCAACTATGTTTGTGACCACATCTCCTTTTACGAACCTACACAATCCCTTCGATCCTCCGGAGAGACGTTTCTCACTCCTCTCCCCATCACAAGTGTGACTTGTGAGGACGAGGGAGAGGGCCTTCTCTGTGGTTGCCCCCCCCGGCTCTGGAACTCGCTCCCCAGAGAAATTAGGCAAGCCCCCAATCTGGCAGTCTTTAAAAGAGTCTGAAAACTTGGTTATTCCAGAGAGCCTTCAATGAATGAACAATAATCCCCGATCTTGACCAAACCCTGCATAAATGTCCTCGGAAGCACTTTACTCTGTCGTCTAGTTCAATTAACCTTGTTCCTTTGATCCTCTTGATCCACTACATGGCCTGCTTACCCAGTGTTTTAAACTTTTAATCCTTGCAATTCGTCCTGCCCAATTACTGTGATTTTATGTAGTGTTTGGTGTGTTCATTTATATTGTTTTTGTATTTATTTTTATTTTCATTATATTTTACTGTTTGTATTTTATGTTGCATATTTGCTGTACTGTTGGGCTTGGCCTCATGTAAACCACCCTGAGTCCCCTTGGGGAGATGGTGGCGGGTTATAAATAAAGTATTATTATTATTATTATTATTATTATTATTATTATTATTATTATGCCTACCAAACAATAACTCCTATAACATTGAGCTACGGTGTTAAAGTGGTCTCAAACTGCATTAATTCTGAAATGCACCCTAAGATGCAGGAGGCCTGTCCTCTTTTGCATACAATTACATCAGCTGAAATGGTTTAGGAATCAGTTTGGAAGGCAGCACCAAATGACAACTCTCAGGATTCAGTAGCATTGTTAAAATCTGAGTCCTGCCATGTACACAATGGAGAACCTTCTCACATCAACACCAGAGGCACTCTAAGTGGCCAGCTTCAGATCAAAGGAAATTTAGTATAATGCCAAGTTTTTAACTTTGTGGGGTTCTTTTATATAAATTATAACTGCATTCTCAATTTGCTTCTGACACAATAAATAAAAAAGTAGTATCGAGCCATGGCAAACCGCAGTTATTCAAACTACAGCAATTCAAATACAGCCACATTAGCTGAGATGGGATGGACATCCGTTTGGGAGAAGGCACTGTTTGCTTGCCACCTTTTCCCTGGAGATGTGCCTATTTTTATCTTGGCCTATCCAGGCCTTGGCAAAATTGAAACTAATCCATCCTACATCCAGGATATAATTCCAACTGGACACATTCCCAGCTCACACACAGAGTAGGAAGCGGCACAAAACCACAGCAGGTTAATCTTATTGGTGGATTTTAAAGCATACTCCCGCTGAAGTACAAAAGGTCTCACAACACAAAGACGCTGCTCTGGCTGAGAAATGGTTATATAAAAATGCAATGGTTGCTGTTCTCTGTATCACATTTATGTGATTTTCTCCTCTCCATCTCGGCCAGATAAGATGGATGTTTCTTGGCTCAATGTGTAGCTGAAAGGTACTTCTGTCAGGTCGTCTATACTTGTACTAATCCAATCAAACTGATACTTATATAGTCAGATGAGAATAGGGGAGACCTGAGTTCAAAGCTCTCTATTTAGCCATGAAGATGAGTAAGCAATCTTGTGCCAGGTGTCATATTTTGGATAAATCTACATCACAAGGTTGTTGTGAAGATAAAATGCAGCAGAGGGAGAGATGATAATGCATGCCACCTTAAGATAAATGGTTGGATGTAAGTATAATAGAGTGAGCCTGTATGATGTAGTCATTTGAGAATTGGACTATGATTCTACAGAACAAGGTTCAAATTCCTTCTCGGCTACGGAAACTCACTGGGTACCCATGGGCAAGACATATACTCTCTAAAAATCACAATATAACGTCACCATGGGTCGAAAACCACTTGAAGTCACACAACAAAGCATAATTCAGACTAACAAAATGAATTTTAATGGGGAGAAATGTACAGTGCTACACATAGGCAATGAACAATAAAAATAAAACACACATATAGAATAGGTTATACTCATACTTGGCTTGAAAACAGGGATCTAGGAAGGATGTGAAAGGGATCATGGAGTCTCAAGCCCCTTCCATTCAGCTGTAAAAAATCCACATTGAACTGGATCATATGGCAGTGTGGATTCAGAAAACCCAGTTCAAAGCAGATATTGTGGATTATCTGCCTTGATATTCTGGGTTATATGGCTGTATGGAAGGGCCCTTAGAAGACCATAAGATGAACATGAGTCAACAATATGATGTGGCAGCTAAAAATACCAATACGATTCTGGGCTGCATCAAGAGGAACACAGTTTATAGATCGGGGGAAATCACAGTCCTATTCTATTCTGCCTTGGTCAGACCTCACTGTGTTCACTTCTGGGCCCCACAATTTAAGAAGGATATGGACAAGCTGAAAAGTGTTCAAGAAAGGGCAACCAAAATGATCAAAGGTTTGGAAACCAAGCCCTATGAGGAATGAGCAGGAGATGTTTAGCTTGGAGAAAAGAAGGCTGAGAGGGGACATGAGAGCCATGTTGAAATATTTGAAAGAATGTCACATTGAGGAGGGGCCAAGCTTCTTTTCTGCTGCTCTGGAAACTAGAACATGGAACAAAATAATTGCCGTAAACATTAAGAAGAGCTTCCTGACTGTAAGAGCTGCTCACTAGTGAAATATGCTGCTGCCTGGGAATGTGGTGGTCTCTCATTCTCTGGAGGTTTTGAAGCAGAGGCTGGATGGCCATCTGTCAGGAGTGCTTTGACTGTGTCTTTTTCATAGCAGAAGGGGATTAGTCTGGATGGCTCTTGCAGTTTCTTCCAACACCATGATTCTATGAAATAATAAGGCCTCTTTTTTCAATCACTGAAAATATCTCTGATCTGTCCATATTTGGGGTAAATGAGAAAATATTATATAATTATTGCTTCAGTAAAATAGAGTTGTGTTACATTATGTTTGATGCACAGTTTGCATTCCCGATCAGGCTTTTATGAAGACATCCAATTGCTTCTTGGATGCGTTTCCGACTGACACAATTGTAATACCTCCATCTCCTGGTGACACTTACAGCTCTTGGATGATGTAAAATTCCTTTCTTGTCTCAAACGTGTCTATCAGTTGCAGGATATTGGGGTGACTCACCCTGGAAAAAGAAGGCGAAGATGGGTTAGTTCTCCCTCCTCCCACTGGCCCCACGGCACCAGCCTGACCATAAATCTTCCTTTTCCCAGTTGCTCTGCCCGGTCCTTGATTCCTGCCTCCTCCTTCTCCCATGTGGAGTTCTTTCTCGCGTCGCCTGTCACCTACGAGTCTGGCTCTGTTCTTTGCACCCGGGGGACCATTTCTGCAAAGAACGAGTCAGCAGAAACCCCTGCCTGCCCCTAAGGCTTTCTCAATTATTCATGTCTGGCCTTTAAATCTTTAAAGAGGCTAAAAACAGCATTTATGATGTGGGGCAGATGAGGTGCCTGGCTTTGAAGGTAAGCAGTGTCACTTGCAATTTAGAAGATGCTATCTCCCTTTTGCCTTTTTTTAAAATAAAAAACCTCCAACAACTTTGTCCTTAACCTTTCAAAAGGCAGCTGTCTGGTTTACAGAAGTTGAAACCAAATTAAAGTGGGGGGAAAAATATCAATGTCTTCTTTTCTTCTTGTAAGCACTTCTATGACAGGAGGATAGTTTTTGTGAGCTTCACATTCTTTATGCAATTGCTAAGAGAGACTAGGGATATTAGAGTTTATTAAAAGGTCTGGTAGTTATCGGTAAAGCTGTCTTGAAGAAGTCTGAAACCTTTCAATGTAATTTGACAAAATTAAAAATCAAAGCAGAGTTACAATCTCTGATTGGCCTCTAGGGATAGAAAAACAATCTGTCCTAAAAATTGCAGCTTCATATTTTTCAATATTTCACAGATGAATATTGGGACATGTATAGCTGAGTAACCAGGCTGGTAGCACAGCTGGTTAATCACTAGCAGCAATAAATCACTGCTGACTGAAAGGTGGCAAGTTTGAAGCCCGAGTCAGGGTTGAACTCTCAACTTAAATAGCCCAGCTTACTGTTTACCTAAGCAGTTGGAAAATAGCTGTGCTGTGAGTAGAGAAATTAGGGACCGCTTAAAGTGGGGAGGTTAATTTATGACACCATAAAAATGCCAGAGAGCAAAGAGGAAATACTATGATCAAAAGGCTTGGCATCATAGTGGATGAAGCGACATCTCCCCCTGTGGCCAGAATTGAGCAACCTCCAGAATCTGAACTAAAAGTGGAAAAACTGCTGAGTGACCTCTTTCTGTCTGGATGTCTTGCATGTAAAAAAAAAAGGCATTGAATGTTTGCCGTGTATGTGTGCATTGTAATCCGCCCTGAGTCCCCTTTGGGGTGAGAAAGGCGGCATATAAATACTATGTATTGTCGAAGGCTTTCATGGCCGGAATCACTGGATTGTTATAGGTTTTTTCGGGCTATATGGCCATGTTCTAGAGGCATTCTCTCTTGACGTTTCGCCTGCATCTATGGCAAGCAGCCTCACAACCTCTGAGGATGCTTGCCATAGATGCAGGCGAAATGTCAGGAGAGAATGCCTCTAGAACATGGCCATATAGCCCGAAAAAACCTACAAGAACCCAATAAAAATACTGTAAATAAATAAATAAATGTCAGGATGTGGTCAGAAGGGCCAGGTGACAAGAGGGAACAAATTACCAGGGAACATTTGCAGATTTGACAAAAAATGTCCTGCCTCAATAGTGGTGGCTCCTTCTTTGGAAGCTTTTCAACAGAGGCTGGATGGCCATCTGTTGGGGGTTCTAGGTACTCCAGCAGAAAATGTAGTCCTTGTTGACCTGGGCAACGACCAATCCAGTATAAAATTTCTTTTTGTTGTCATCACCATGGTTTTGGGTTAGTTTTGTTATTGCTGTTGTTATTATATTTATATTTAAACCCCACTTTGTCTCCCCAAAAGGAATTCAGTGCTGCTTGACATAAAAGCATTCATATGCAATTTAAAATATACAAAAATCCAAACATTAAAATTAGAATTAAACATAAACAGCACTAAAAAATTCATAGTTAAAATCCATCAAATACAGTTTAAAACCACGAGCAGTGTTCTCTCATGTAAAAATATTGTGCAGATTTTTAAAATTTGCATTTTTCCCATTGTTGCGCGGGTCCTGTGACCTTAATCCCAGCGAATGTAGAAGTATGACTGTAATCTCACTTATACTGCTCCACTGGGTCTCAGTCTATGAAAGGGAGAACTTACAGAATGGTTTCTATTTCAGCCCCCATTTCCAGAAGAAAAGAGTGGCCCAGAATAATTGGGGCATTGACAATTTTGCATATTTGAGTTATTCCTGAGTAATCTGAATATAGCTTCCTTGGATGGCCTATATTGTGATGAACTGTGGAGCTGGCACTGTCATTAAGCAAAGTGAGGTGGCTCTCTCTGGCAACAAATAGAAAGAATGGACATGTTGGATGACTTAAATATGTGTGCCAGACATCTTTACATGGTGGGTGGAGGTTGCCATCTTGTTTCTCACACATATAGCGAAATGTTTGGGCTGGCCCTCGAGGATTGTCACATTTCTCCCCTCACCCTCCATAAACTGGAGCTTTTAATAGGAGAGAATTTCCCCATCAGGCAAATGTAATGAAGATGAAAGCTTTTATCTGAAGATTCATTTCCATCTCATTGCAGAGTTACATAAAGGCACACCAGTCTTTGCCAGGAAACAAAATGTAGAGGCAGTAATCTTATGTTGTTGATTGCCATCAAATCAACTTCAAGCTATAGCAATCTTATGAATAATATACCGCTAAGACACCCCCTGTTATTAACATCCCTGCCAATGTCTTGCAGCTCAGGACCTTCCTTGAGCCTCTGTGAAATGTTTTCATGTGCCATATTTCATCGCATAATAGTTGCATTTTTGGTTGGAAAAAGGGAGTGCGACTATTCTGTGATGGAAAAAATCTGTCTTTAATTCTCCAGTTTCAGGTTTGTTTGTTTTTTAAACCTGCTTTATGTCTGAGACAGGAGGAGGAGGAGGATCCCAGCCTCAAACAAAGAGTTCTGTTTTTGTTTTGCCTTGCTTTTGGAGAAAGGAGGAAGGAGGAGGGAAGATCTGAGCTCTAAAGAGCTCCATTAAAAAAATTAACAGCCTTACCTTTGGAGTTTCTCCAAAGGGAGGGAGGATCCGGGCCCCATGCGGCTGTGTTAATTACAATATTACATGCGACAATTACGTGAGGAAAGGAAAAGTATTGATTTTAGAACCCCAACAAAGGGGTGCAACTATTAGTTAGTGAAATACAGTACCTTCTGTATTTCTCAGGTAACCTGTCTCTTTCCCCACCAGCTCTATGTTGCTGTGATTGCAAACTGAACATTTAGCTGCAAGGTGAACCATGCTTCGGTGACCATGAACCCGTTGTATGTCCTACCAGTTTGAAAGGAGACTTCAGGGAGTGTTGTTATTTACAGAAGCACAACCTGATTCCTCAACATGACAAAGAAACGCATGCATTTTCATGCAAGTGAAGGGAAGTAGTGGGCACACACTGGTGTAATGTGCACCACCACAACACATTGTGGGATACTTGCTCACATTTTAGGATGAGGGAGCCCAACATCAAATCATCTCAATTGTCAACTTCCCTTCCATTCAAACAGCAAGCAAAAATGAGGGCCATTTTAAAAAGATTCTGGCAATGCCCTGGAGATGCAATTCAAAAAGATATCTTGCATTTAATTTAAAATGGCGGCTCTCATAAGAGCCTGGAGCAAGCATCAGTGGATTCTGTTGAAAGTGCTGAGTGTGTATTATTTCTCTCCCCCTCTCTCTCTGACACACATACAGATGCACATGGTACTTACAGCTTCAGGATGAGGATTTCATTCTTGGCTGCCCTTCGCACCTTGCGCCCATCTTTCTTGAGAAACTTCTTGCAGATGTACAGCCTGTCCGTCTGGCGTTCGCGGGCCACACAGATCTCGCAGAACTCTTTCCTGTGGAACAGTGAAAGATAAAAAGAAACCCACTGTTACTTTAGAGACCGTGTTATCACTACAGCAAAAATCAAGCTAGCGGAATTTGTTGTTCCACAGTGGGACATCCAGCTGTTTGGTGAAACCAAGATGTCTATCTCCTTGTCCCATAACCAGAAATATAGTAATTTTGAATTCAGAGGGGTTGTTTGGTTATCATAATAGACTTCATAAACCTGCATATTCAGAAAAAGTAAGAAAGAGACAGTGGGATCCAGCTGTTTCTAAACCTGTGAAAATCTGGATTTAAATGCCACTCAGCTAAAAGGATGAGATTATTGGGTGACCTTGGGCTACTTGCTGTTGTGGAAATAAAGTCTGTCTCTTGGTATGTCTACTGATGAGGAGAGCGATGTATGTTACCTTGTGCAGGACAACAGTAGAATGAATAAATAAAGACAAAACGCCACGGCAAAGTTAGAAAACCAGCAGTGTTGCATTAGGAATGGCAATTAGGCTGGCCTACATCACAGCCAGCTGGGAATAGAGCTGGCTGTTCCATGACAGAATGAGATGACTGCCTCAGGCGACAGATTTTGGATACCACAAAAGGGCAATGAACAGAGAGAGCCAGCATGGTGTAGTGTGGTTTGAACGTTGGGCTTTGACTCTGGAGACCAGGATTCAAATCCACGCTTGGCAATTTAAACCTATTTGATGATACTGGGCAGGTCACGTTTCCTTGCAAAGGCAAACCCTCTCTGGATAAATCTGCCCAAGAAAACCCCAAGATAGGTTCACCTTAGAGTTGTCATATATCAGAAATGACTTGAAGGCAGACAACAACAACAAATGAACAGATAACTATTTAGCCAGTCAGCAAGATGTCTTGGCCAGAGATATTAGATGCCCAACATGGAAATGCTGTGATGTGGTGCTTTTATTTCTCAGGTGCCAGGAGGCCTTTCCTTGCTTCCCAGCTCTGCCTGGACATTTTGCAGCTCGTCCTTTTGTCAGCTGTTTGTCAGGCAAATTGGCTGACTAGGCAAAGACTGAAATGAGAACAGTCTCTAGCACCACTGCGACATGTTCATTGAACACAGTGCGTCTGGTGCCATGGAGAGAGCCACTATAAGACAAGCAAAGGGTCAGAAGCAAGAGCAGTGGAAGAGCAGCCATAAAGGAGGTGCTGCAGAGGGTGTTGTGGCAAAAAGCAAAAGTGTGGAGTCACCAGCACTCCAACCTTACAGCATGGGGAAAACTCATTCAAAGCTGGAAAATCAACAAATGGTGATACATTATGACCAGCATATCTACAGGGGATATGTTCCTAGACCCTCCGTGAATACTTGAAACTGTGGGTAATAGCAAATCTTACATTTCAACTATACTTGGGTCAGAAGCATACCATAGAAATGCACTGTGACCTAGGCACCTTCTACACTGCCCTATATACCAGGATCTGATCCAAGATTATCTGCTTTGAACTGAATTATATGAGTCTACACTGCCAGATAATCTGCAATAATCAGATAATCGGTGATCAGAAACTGGGATATAGGGCAGTGTAGAAGGGGCCCTAGAGAAGCTCACAAACACTATCAGGAGATATTTTTTGGAGTATGGGTACGTGAAATCATGGATGGTGAATCTGTGAATAAGAGGTTATGCTGTATAATGAAAAGAAACTTCAGGAGAACTTCAGAATGTCATATTCAACCACAGGGTTCCCCTCAGAGAGGCACATAAGACTCTGAGCTCTGTTTTGTTGTCAAGCATAAAACCTGGATGCGCCTAGCACTGAGCAAGGATCAACCTAGAGCTCTTTGAACATGGCATAGTATAACACTGGGAAGAGCATTTGGCACTGGCAGAGTTTGAAAGTCACCTTTTAAAATAATTGTAAGGACCCAAAATTTTGTTAGCTACCAATCCCCTAGAACTATAATTTTTGAATTCACTTTTTTGACTCCCCCACCCTATCCACCGCCACCCTCATGTTACTTTGCAGTTGCTTGAAAAAGCAGCAAAAGGAATACACTGCCATCTCTGGGCAATATTTGTCCTCCCCTGTTTAGTGAAACTTTACTCCAACAACCTATAAACAGGTAAGATGAATGTGCCACATTAATTGCACCTTTCTTATTGGCGAAAGAAGCAAATTTCAAGTTAATTCTTAGTTCTAAATGGTTTACTTCAAAACTCTAGGAAATAAATGTCACATGAATGGTTATGTCTAACTCTGGGAACGCTAAAGCATAGTTAGTTTGTTGATGTTTGGATACTGTAGCAGGGCATCCCAAACAGCTGGAGGAGAAATAATCAAGAGCTTGGATTTGTTACAACCTTGAACTTCATTTCCCAGAACATCCCACTCAGGATGTTCTGCACAAAGCATGGAGGCTGGAATATTTCAGGAGTTCAAGAACAAAAAGCAATTTTTCCAAACTCTGGATGCATTTCCCAAATTGTGTTATTATTCAGTTGTTTGCAGAATATTGGTGCATCTACACTGTAGAATTAATACACTACTTTAACTGCCGTGGTTTAGTGCTTTGTAATCATGGGAATTGTACTTTCACAAGGTATTTAGCCTTTTCTGTCGAAGAGTGCTGCCTCCCGGTTGTTGTAGGTTTGTTTGGGCTATATGGCCATGTTCTAGAGGCATTCTCTCCTGACGTTTTGCCTGCATCTATGGCAAACATCCTCAAAGGTTATGAGTGCTGCCCCCCTTCCCAAACTACAGCTCCTAGGATTCCTCAGCATTGAGCCATGGCAGTTAAAGTAGTGTCAAACTGCATTAAATCAACAGTGTAGATGCGCTCTATGATGTTGCTCCCTGTGGGTGGCTTCAGAGACCATAGGAACAGTGGTAGTGGTTTCATGTGCGCCGCCTACTTACGCCCGCAGCAGTTGCCCGATTTCATACTTGTCAGTGATATCGGAGAGGCTGTTGTAGCTCTTTTCATCCCGTAGTCCAATGCAGCCAAACGGCATCCTGGGAGAAAGCAGAAAGAAAGATTATGATTTCTAGTCTAATAATTTTCCTGAGTCATTTTACCCACTCTTTGTGGGCAATGGGAATGTATTTACATTCTACAAATCTGCCTGAAACTTGGCCAACATCACTAAATTTCAGCTAGGTTGCTTTAAAAACGGTTCGGGGCCCACCTATCTTCGCGATCGCATCTCCCTCTATGAACCGGCATGAACTTTAAGATCTTCTGGGGAGGTCCTCCTTTCGCTCCCACCACCATCACAAGCATGGTTGGTGGGGACAAGAGAGAGGGCCTTCTCAGTGGTGAAGTGGTGGCCTTCTCTACCTCTGGAGCACCCTTTCTAGAGAAATAAGACAGGTCCCATCCCTCCCCTCCTTTCATAAGAGCTTGAAGACCTGGTGGTTTAAACAAACATTTGAGAATGACTAGTTCTAGCTGAGCCCCAGATACTGTTGAATATGGACATATCTTTTTCTACCAATTATCCATGTTACTTCCACCTATCAGGCCCTGGAAATAAACAGCCATAGACTCTACCTAATTTCCTGGGCCCTCTACAAATTGCACTTGCCTCGGCCCGGCCTTTTAAATTGCTTTGAACAGGCAGGATTATTTTAAATATATATGTGCTATTGTGATTTATGCTTATATTGTCTTGTCAATTTTATGTTTATGTTGTTTACTTTGTATGTATTGATGGTGTTACTTGGAAACAGGGAGATAGAGGGGTATATAAATAAAGTTTTGTTGTTGTTGTTTAAAAAGGTAAGCAGGTCTCTGTTCCTTATGTCTTTGAGTGACACCTAAACACCAGACTCCAAAAAAACAAATGGAAGGAATTAGCAGATTTTCTTCTTAATCAAAGGGTTGGATCCCCCATGTGCAGAATATGATGATATAAAGTTTTAGAGTTCTTTGAGCTCTGGGTCCTATGTTCCCTTTCTATACAGTTCCTGATGCTCCACGGAAACTTGAGACTAACAGGAGAGAGAAACTGGGTCTGTCGTGTAAGCGAGGTGCTCATTGCATTCATGACCCTTTCTCCTTTGAAAATTCCCTTCATGCCTCGTTAGCATGGCCTTCACACTCCAGAGACAGGGAACAGTTAGAGCGGAAGAATAAGCAATCTCCTTGAGGGGATGGGGACAAAACCCTTGAGTCCTGTCTCAACCCACCCCCACCCTGAAACTGCCCCTATCATATTCTTCCCTGATCCAGGAAATTTCCAGTCTTTGCCAAGGTTGAAGGGGGAACACAGAATCCTGAGGTTCCTTCATTCAGCAGCAGGAAACCTGACCATGTCTCGGCACAATTACCATACCCTCCCTTCTGGTATAGATTTAAGGGCGTTCTAAAAGGACAAAGACCACCAGCATTGAAAGAATGATCCTCCATCATCAACTTCACTAGACTGGCCACGTTGTCCACATGCCCAATCACCACCTCCCAAAGTAGTTACTTTATTCTCAGCTCAAGAACGGAAAACAGTATGTCGGAAGACAGCAAAAGCGATTTAAAGGTGGGCTTAAAGCTAACCTTTAAAATGTGGCATCAACACCAAGAACTGAGAAGCTCTTGCTCTTAAGTATGCTCACTGGAGATCAGCTGTTACCAGCAGCAGCATATATTTTGAATTGATATGAATATAGCAGTGGTTGTCAACCTGTGGGTCCTCAGGTGTTTTGGCCTGCAACTCCCAGAAATCCCAGCCAGTATACCAGCTGTTAGGATTTCTGGGAGTTGATAGCCAAAACATCTAGGGACCCACAGGTTGAGAACCACTGGAATCTTCTTCTTCTTAGGCAATCTCTCGTTGTCCAAGTAGGATTGTCTTCCAAGATTGGTGTACTGGCGGTGAGTCCATAGGTGACTGTGGAGCCCTATTCTTGATCTGCATCTTCTCCCACAGTAAGGGCATTGGTTTCTAGGTGGAAGGCGGTCCCGGTTGGGGTTGGCTTGATGCACCTTCCTCTTGGCCTTTTCAAATTCTACAGCACTGCTGGTCACAGCTGACCTCCAGCTGGAGCACACAAGGGCTAGGGCTTCCCAGTTCTCGGTGTCTATGCCAGAATTTTTAAGATTGGCTTTGAGCCCGTCTTTAAATCTCTTTTCCTGCCTACCAACATTCCGTTTTCCGCTCTTGAGTTCGGAGTAGAGAAACTGTTTTGGGAGACGGTGGTTGGGCATCCGGACAACATGGCCAGCCCAATGGAGTTGATGGCGGAGGACCATCGTTTCAATGCTGGTGGTCTTTGCTTCTTCCAGCACACTGATGTTTGTCCGCTTGTCTTCCCAAGAGATTTGCAGGATTTTTCGGAGGCAACGCTGATGGAATCGTTCCGGGAGTTGCATGTGACGTCTGTAGATAGTCCACGTCTCGCAGGCATATAGCAAGGTTGGGATGACAATAGCTTTATAAACAAGCACCTTGGTATCCCAAGGATGTCCCAGTCCTCAAACATTCTGTGCTTCACTTGGAAAAATACTGCACTTGCAGAGATCAGGCAGTGTTGTATTTCAGTGTCAATGTTGACTTTTGTGGGAGGTGGCTGCCAAGGGAGCAGAAATGGTCAACATTTTCTAATGTTACACCATTAAGCTGTATTTCTGGCATTGGAGAGGGATTAGCTGGTGACTGCTGGAAGAGCACTTTGGTTTTCTCGATATTCAATGACATTGAACCACTGGAATAGGGGGAGAAGCATGCCAAGAGGAAGGCGTGTTGAGCAAACCCTTGTCAGGACTGCCTTCCACCTGAAAAATCAATGTCCTCAAAGTGAATCCAGACAATATGGCTCCAGAATAGGTCTTCATGGTCATTTATGGATCCACTACCAAGACTATACTTCTTGAAGATGATCATACTCGCCATGAGGGAAAACCCATGGAGAGATATGTAAGGGTGTAATTACTTTGAAGGCACCAGAATCAGCCCTATTAAGTACATCGATGGGAGAGCGCCAATGAAAACCATGCACTGCAAGCTATATTTCAGAGGAAGAAACTAGGAAAACCATCTCTGAGCATTCCTTGCCTAAGAAAATCCGATGAAATTCATGTCAACCATAAAGTAACAGGCGACTTGAGGACATCTATGCAGAAAAATATAGAATTGGAAGAGAAATACATCCCCCTATTGCACGCTTGACAAGAATCTCAGTTCAGAGAGACCTTATTCCAGAGATGTCATATTGAAATTAATGAGGCTTAAGTCAAGAGTAACATAACCCAATGGTTCCACTGATAAGTCAGTCTATTTAATATAGGAAATAGGGGCAAAGCAATGTCAGTTCTGGTAAGTACGTGGACAAGGAAATTAATTAGGTTTCTATGACAGGTGAATTGAAAGTTCACACATCAAGCCAACCAGAACCAGAACATGAAACAAAATGATACGATATGTAGTCTTATATAAAAGTCTTCTCCTTATGAAATATTTTGAGGAAAATAAATATAGGAACACACTTAATTAAAGTAGTTTATTCAGTACCACTATGTAACACGATTTTTATTCATGGGTTATAAATGTAATTTCTTAATTGGTTCTATCATAAAACATTGAAAATGTTTATTAAACTGCAAAAACTTTGCTTTTACGGGACATCCTGCAGCACATTTTGCTCTAGTTTTTCAATGAATATCTCATAAGAGTCTCAACCTTGTTTGTGTCAGCCACAAAAACGAAATTTCTGGAGTAGAACAACTACTTTCAATGCAAGTACCGCACAATTAAACAGGAATAACACTTTCAAACCAGAAACAGCATTTTCCAAATTTTGTTACATAGTGTATTTTTAAGAGGACATATTTATAACTATTTTTTTTCCATTTTTCTACAAAAAAAGATAAAATAGCTTTTCCTCCTGAAATTAACAGAGAAGCCAAAGAGGAGTGTTAAATGACATATCATCCCCGTTAAGCCAAAAAGTCTCCATTTTGACCTTGTGTGCCATGGCTCTACAACATGGATCAGACTGCATCTCCAGTAAGATTGCTCTGTTCATAGATGGGCATTAAACAGATTAGGAGCCCCCAGTGGCGCAGTGTGTTAAATCCTTGTACCAGTATGATTGCTGACCAATAGGTCAGTGGTTTGGATCCGGGAATTGCAGGTTGAGCTTCCTCTGTCAGCTCCAGCTCCACATGCGGGGACATGAGAGAAGCCTCCCACAAGGATGGTAAAATATAAAACATCCAGGCGTCCCCTGGGCAACGTCCTTGCAGACGGTCAATTCTCTCACACCAGAAGTGACTTGCAGTTTCTCAAGTCGCTTCTGACATGAAAAAAAAAAAAGATTGGATAAGATCTCAACTGTCATCTAATCTCTCTTTTTTTTTTACCTTGTTCAAAGAAATATAAAAAACTGTGGCTGTATTCCCACGGCCCATTATGGAATCTCAGGAACAGATTCACAGAATTCTGGCTCCAAACTTAAATAACCAGATATAATATCTGGCAGCAGCTGCATATTACCCTAGAGTAAAATGTTCCTGTTTTCTTTCATGGATGCGGTCTATTGAAATTCCTCCAAAGAAAACCAACTCCTGCCTGAAGCCTTTATTTGTTTACCTGCTTGTTTTATTCTCCTGGCTCTTTATCTTGCGAAATGTGATATCATGTAGGTATATATTCATCGGTACAAAATTGGTAGCAAAATTTAGAAGGTGGAAAAGGGAAGAGATCCATGTTTACGCAGAACAGCAACCCACTTGTCAGTTGCCAGATTTTTTTAAAAGAGGCCATGGCTACATCGGCCCTATGTTTTGGCAGCTTTTGTATTCCCCCCCCCCCCCCCGTAATGAGCATTCTGCAGGCTATTAAGTAGAGTCCTAGAGATAGAGGAGTCTCTACGGGGCCATCAATTCCACCTCTCTGTTCAACGTAAGATCTCAAGCTACAGCATCCCCAGCAGGGAGCTGTCAAACCATTTTTTAAGGCATCCAGAGAAGAAAACTTCACCAGTTCTCTAAACAATTGGTTGCATTGCCACACCATTTTTATTGTCAGAAAGTTTCTTCCAGTGTTCATTCAAAATCTAGTATCCTATAGTAGGAATAGGTCTGCCCCATTCCTCTCTGTGACAGCCTTTGAAGTCTTTTAAAAAGTGCAATTATGTCATTCCTCTGCCTTCTTCTCACCAAGCTAAACATGCCCACTTCTGTCAAACTTTCCTTATGTTTTGTTCTCCATATCATCCTCCTTCCTTCTCTGACCCATCTCCAGCTTGTCTATATCCTTATCCTTCTTAAATTCAGTGTCGCAGAACTAAATGCAGAACTCCAGATGAGGCCTGATCTGTCTAGAATACATTACGTTCCTCGATTTTTATTAATGCAGGGTAAAATAACATTCATCTTCTTTAGCACAGGATCATACTGCTGGCTCAAGTTCAAATTACGATCAACAATAATCCCAAGGTCCTTTTCTCACACAGTACTGTTGAGCTGTGGGCTAAAAGCATCACATCCCACCTGTTTTTGGAAGCTAGGAATGGTCAACCCTGGTGAGTACTTGGATTAAGAATACCAGTTAGTACCAGGTGCTGCTTAGGACTTCAAGGCACATACATGCACACACATACAGAACTGAGATATGGATCTTCCATCCTATATCTGTCCATATGGTTTTTATAGCCTGAATGTAGAATTTAATTTTATTACTGGGTTTTTGTAGGTTTTTCGGGCAATATGGCCATGTTCTAGAAGCATTCTATCCTGACATTTCACCTACATCTATGGCAGGCATCCTCAGAGGTTTTGGAGATGCCTGCCATAGATGCAGGTGAACCTCACAACCTCTGAGGATGCCTGCCATAGATGCAGGCGAAACATCAGGAAAGAATCCTAGAACATGGCTATATAGCCTGAAAAACCTACAAAAACCCAGTGATTCCAGTACATGGAAGCCTTCGATCATTTTATTATTATTTTTCCAATTATCTAGTTTACGTAGGTCCTTTCAAATTCTGTTTCTATTTTCCAAAGAGTTAGCCGCCTCTCCTACTTTCATGTTATTTGCAAAATTGTCCTTATAAAGTTTGCAGGATTGATAAGGAAAATAATTTGTTGTACAATAACAGCTTTTGGACAGACTTCTGAGGTGCTCCACTTGAGATCTCCTCCCAGTTTGAAGTGCAGCCAATAGCTATTGATGACTATTCTTTGAGCATAGTTTTCCAACCAGCTATGGATCCAACTGACAGTGCTTTAATCTGTTCCACATTTCATCAGTTTGCTAATCAAAATCTTATGGGGGATCTTATCAAATACTTTGCTGAAATCCAGATAAATGACATCCACAGCATTCTCATCATGGACTGAACTTGTGACCTGACTGAAAAAAAGATATAAGATTAGTTTGGTAGGATTTGTTTTTGACAAGCCCATCTTGGCTCCTACCGATCACTGAGCTTTCATCAAGATACTTGCAGACAAACTCCCGTCTAATCTGTTCTAATTTTTTCGTGGTATTGAGGCTCGGCTGACCGCTCTGGAGTTTCCTGGATATTCTTTTTTGTCTTTTTTGAAGAGAGGACAATATTTTCCCTTATCTGGTCCTTTGGCAGCTCACTCGCTCTCCAAAATGTCTCAAAAATAATGGCAAGTAGTTCAGAGTACATCAGCAAGTTGCTTCTTACTTGTTTTGCCATTGTCGGCTCATTCTGAGCTTTAGCTTTCCTTATGTCATTCCTGCAGCATACCTGTACTCTGTGCATTGGTATATAGATATCTGAAGTTTTGTTTATTCTCACTTACTAATTTACTGCCACTTTTTATGTTGACCCCCATTTTCTCTCCGAGCTTCTCCTCTAGAATTCACATCCTTGTGTTTAAAGCTTAACTTTAGGCTGATATTTAAGCTATCATCTCCAACCCATCAAAATTTAATTTAAAAGCTTCATCAGAATTGCGATTTTACTACCAAATACATTCTTCCAAGTGTTAATGAGGTACAGCCCTTGTGTAGCCAGTAGTCCTCTAAGAAGTGAAGCCCTTGGGACAAAAAGCAAAACTTCTCCTATCTACATCATTTACAGGCTTTTACTATTCTCCTGTCCCTGTGTAGTCCTCTCCCTTTAGCTGGCAGAATTGATAAGAATAGGACCTGTGCCTCAGACCCTTCAGCTCCTGATAGAAGCTTCATAGTCAGAGGTGATATGCTCAAAGATGGGTTTAAAATTCATTTAAAAAAACTAAACCATTAGGACCAGAGAAACACAATGGAAAATATCGACCAAATGGTACAGAACCCCGCTTAAATTAGCCCATATAACTAAATCAGTAGTTCCCAACCTTTTTTGACCAGGGACCACTTTGACTAGTGACCACTCCCCAACATTAGTATCAAATGGATTACAAAGCAGTTTTTGGTCAACTTTAGATTCAGTTTGATTATTTGGGGTGCTGATTCAGAAAACTGCATTGGATAAACCACATGAGCTCTAGTTTCTGATACAGAACACATGCCATTCAGCAGTCACCATCTGCTCACCCACAGAAAACCATATTTAATAAGCCTTGGCACTATAATAGGGGTTTGTGAGACCAATCACTCTCGTTGCGATGCTGTAGTAACGGTGAAGCCACAGACCATATTTTAGTTCTTCTGGACCACTGGTGGTCCACAGACCACAGGTTAGGAACCACTGAACTATATCATTGTCAAAACTATGTTGTCACAAATGTAGCTAAATTGACTCCTTTATGCATATGTGCTGGGACTGTGACAAGATACAAAAAATATAATAAAATAAAGATATGGAAGAACGAATAGGGCAAAAAGTAGAGCTGAATAAAAGGGGATTTTACATTCAGAAAATTGAGGGCAAGAGCAGCACTAACAAATGGGCAGATATCATAAAACATATGATAGAAGTGGCTTGGCCCAGAAAGAGCAGGAAAAATCGGAATTTTAAAAATGGCTTGAATGTTTAGCAGACTGTATGCTCCAGGATTATATTTTTGAAAGGAGGATAAAATACACGACAGGCTGTTGTAAGAAGAATTGGAACTCGAAATGGGGAACTCTGATAGCTACAGTAAAAGGAAAAATAAAATCTAAAGAACTAAATCACACTCTTCATGATTCTTAAAAATAACTCTTGGATAGGACTGAAATATCAATTCAAATAATACTTGAATTGGAGATACAACTGTTCCCGGTGGGCCGGAGGTGGAGGGATTGCTGGACACTGCTGGTTGATAAATTTGGAATTGGGATTGGTAAAGTTAAGTAAATAAGATACATTATATTGAGTGAAAATGTAAGTGGAATTTCATTATTGAGATTTGTATTACTCTACTTGTGTCAACAATTTTACACACACACACACACACACATGCTGAAAGGTGTTCTTGGTGGTAGTGGTCCTCACAGTAAGAAAGAGAAAGGATACTTGACAATGTTCTTCATGACTTTTGGCAGTGATAAGTGCACCAGAAATATAGCACACTTCCTGATTCATCTTGTCTCTAAACTCCTGAGCACAAAGTCTCCAACCAGCAGCATCTTTATTTTCTTCTTATTAAAAACTCTTCATTGACCCCAGCTTCCCCACCTTCCAGTGAATGGCTGAGTGGTTAGGCATTATGAAATATTTAAAAGCAAAACTGTTTAGGGGAAAACAATCAGCAAGGAAGTGCTCATGAACATGGTTTCTAGTGGGGGCATAAAAGGTTGGTTTTTATCTAGCAAAACAAACCTAAGTATAGAAACAAAGTGTGTTCTGTGTGGGCAGAAAGACAAGCTCAGGAAGAGATCCAGATCCGAGAGAGAAGTGGGTGCAGATGGTAAGGACGCTCAAGGCAAAAGGACTAAAATTAATGGTGAGAGCTGGCAGTGGGTCACAAAAAGGAATCTATAGGAAGATTTTTTTTTTTAAAAAAATTAACTTAATTTGCAGCAAGTGAAATAAGCTGAGGACAAAAGAAGTGGAAAGACAAAAAGAAAAAAGAAAATGGGGCATCTTAAAAGCACCTGAAGAAGTGGGACAACAGAGGATTGATCAAGACTTGAAGAGTGTCCTGTGAGTAAGAGCTGCTGAGAAAATGATTTAGTCCAAGGTAGTCTTGGAGCATCCAGCAGAAAGAAGAGATGAGAAATGAGACGAAGAGAGAAGCAACAGAGTGGCCCTCAGCTGGTCTAGAGGTTGTTCAGCAAGTCAGAAGTCCAAATAAACAACAAAAAAGGAAGAAGTAAAACAGAATCATAAATCATAGCAAGTTGAATGTCAGGAAAGCATCAAGGCCTCAAAATACAGCTAGTTATCAATAAGAAAAGTTGAAAGTAATTAATCTGCCAGGGAATAGCTGAGAGCTTTATAGGTAGGTGACTCTGAAGACCCTTTTATAGAGTCACCTTGAGGTCACCATACGTTGGAAACAACTTGAAGCCACACAACAACAAGAACAAGAACAACAACAGGTATCTTATTAAGTCAGCATCTCCTACTTAACCACCTCTGGGAAAAGTGTAGACAGCCTCCTGCTGGGGGAGCAGGGTCCTTTGCCTCAACACTGGGGTTCTCAAACTCAGAAAGACCATCCTTATCAGACAATGCAGATTTCTAGCAATCTGTCTCCTCCTCTCTGTTTGACAAGGCTAAATCATGGTAGAGGGTATGGAAAGTTACTATTTAGACTGAGGAATAATTTTTGCAATAGCATGCAAAGGCCATATTGAAGCGTTCAGTGTTGAATAATGCACTGGGTCATCCTGCTCAGTTGAGAATGGTTTCAACACATCACTACATTCTCTTGTCTTAAGAGTGACTCTGAGTGCTCTGTTCCACCAAATGTAGATTGTGCTTAGTAGTGTCTCTAATTTTAGAGAAAGGAATGGGCAAAACCATCTCTAAGTACTCCTTGCCTAAGGAAACATTGAAATTCATGGGGTCATCACAAGTTGACAGGTGGGTTGTTGTAGTTGACAGGTTACTTGAAGGCACATACACACAGATGGAGAGGGAGAATCATAGCTACTGATGCATACATTCCAACAATCCTGATTAATCCTCTGTTACCCTATTTTTTCAGATGGTTTTTAAATGTCCCACTTTTCCTCTTTGTCCTCTGCTACTTACTTAAATACTATTTAATACCACACTATGGGATGACTTAAATATCCTGGAGGCAACAGATCTCTCTAAGCATGGTCAGCCCCTGTTAGTATTTGGATGAGTTACCATCAATGAATACCAGGTGCTGGTAGCTAGCTCAAAGGAAGCAACTTTCAAAACCACCTCATAGTATTACTTTCCTAAGAAAAACCTTATGAAATGAATGGGGTTGGCATAAGTCGACAGGGGACCTGAAGGCACGTAAGCGCACACACAAGTTCAGCTCTCCTCTAAGTAGCTATTAAGCTTCAGGAACTTTCTGTTCTTTTGCATCTGGTCATCTGGGGAGTAGAAATAGATGAGGTTCACCAACATTTGAGTAGGGGAAAAATAAGATAAAAACAGAATAGTCAGATGGGAGTGTGGCAGTGTGTTTTTGCAGGGCTAATTCAAAAAGGTTTGTCAGGTCTCTGGGCCTGGACTTTCTCCTCCCATCCTCAGAGTATACAGCAGTCTTAGAGTGAGAGTGTCGCATTGAAAGGTGTGCAAGTGTATGCTTAATTTGCCATATTTAGTGTTCTTGTGTGAATGGTGGACTCACTAAAGCTGTAGTCAATGTCTGCTCAATGACATAACCATGGGCCATCCCTTGCGACATCACAATGGTAATTGCGGGAGATATCAGAATGTTATCAAGCCATGGTAACCCCCCAAAAGATTTATAGTTCACCAAGAGCTCACAAATATATTAAAAATGTTTCTGGAAGCCCAGAGTTGCACAAGTTCAAGGCTTCAGAAGATTAAGAACAGACCCAGCAGCAGCTGTACCCTTCTAAACTATATCGTATCTACTTTATGATTTTTAAAAATAATTTTTATTGAAAGAATAAGATATTTTTTTAAAAAATATTAAAATTTGGGCCTACTTTATGATTTTTGTGTAACTTATATCTTTCAGCTGTGTGCTGTATCTATTTCTTATATGAAATGTATCTAAACTGCTTTATAGAAATATATCCAAATATAGCCCAGGGAGAGCTACTCCTCTGTAGCCCTGCAGAAACAATACCCTGAGAATAGAAAGGTTAGGCAAATCCCTCTGACTATTTCCCAGGCCAGAAAACCATCAGGATTCATTGTGTTTATGTACAGATAGGTGATTTCCCTTGCCAACCAGAAAAACAAAATGTTTGTGTGATTCACCTGAGGCTGAGCCTGGTGCACCCCCACGGAAATAGGGGCTTGGAGTATGTTCATTCGTTAACTCTTATTGACAGCCAAGCCCTTGATTGCCCAAAATTGGTACCATTGTTCTCGGAAGGCCCATCCAGACAACACCTCTGTAAAAGTAAATTAATTCAGGAGAAAGCAGGTAAACTATGCTTTCTCCCAAACTAATTTGATGCCCCATTAGACCTGAGCCTAGTGTAATGGGGTATTGAGCCTGTGGGGACTGACTACTGGGTAGTCCTGGGACAACCCAGGGGTCAGTCCGCACAGCCCTCTTGTTTTTGGGCTCAATGAGAAGGCATCCCCACCCCTCACCCCCAAACCAGCCTTAAAATTAAAGAAAACTTACCGGGCCACCATTCTGCTGCTCTGGCGGTCCTCCTGGCATGTAGAAAGGATGTGCCAGGAGCCAGGGGGCGGGGGGAAGAACAAAATTGCACAGTCCTTGGTGGAAAGGTACTTTTCAAAGTCAGAATCCCATGGCCAACAACCTAGCCTCAGCATTGTATTGAAGATTAAACAGAGCACCATTCTGTGTATATGTGGGAAGACACATGCTCTTTGGCATTTTCTTCCTTGTGTCTGGGTCAGGATATTTTATTGCCTTAGGCAGAATAACAAATGGCAACCCACCAGAACAAGGTACATTGTACTAACAAAGCCAGCCAAGTCATTTTGGCACAAGAGGCAGGAAATCCCACACCACTTCTTTCCATCTCTGGCAAGAAAAATAATAACAAATGATATACTTATTTGGCACACTTTCAAATCTACTGCCTGTGATATTCACACCACTTTACTGAAGGGGGAGCAGCAGATATAGGCCTGTATTTTTGTTGGGAAAGAGGGAGTTTGGAAAGACGGGTATGTGAGCCAGGGACACAGTAGAGACCATTTGGGAACAGCTGAAGGAGTAAACTTAATTGGAACTATCTCCAGTGGGCTAGTAGAGGTTGACAAATGTTCCTTTAAAAAAAGACTACAGCTCCTATGATATACCATCACTCTAGAGGATTCTGGGACCTATGGTCCAAAAATAGAATTTTCCCCAAGCTCTGGTTGCCAGCATGGATCGCTGATTAGCACTGCAACTTAGAGGTGCATTCAGTGTAATGTATAAAGCCTTATCTCTACATTGAATGAGCCCAGTTCCTAAATAGAAATACAAGCTATGATAAAGAGTACTAATAAAGAATGGCATTTTAGAGACTTGCTGTGATCTTAGTGAATATCCCTCATCCAAGGCTGCTATTTGCTTGAGGGATACTAAAGTCAGAAGAAGCTGTGCATTGCTGGATGGAAAAAGAAGCAGTTGAAAGGGCAATGAGAAGACAAAGATGAAAGAGGTAAAGAGAAAGCAGAGGGAATGAGAAAGGAGCAGAGAAAAATAGGGGCAATAAGAAGGCAAAGATGAAAGAGGTAAAGAGAAAGAGCAGAGGGAATGAGAAAGGAGCAGAGAAAAATAGGTATAGTGGTTTGACTGTTGGACTGGGAGACCAGTACTTGAATCCCCATTCAGTTATGGAAACCAACTCCATGACTTTGGGTAAGTAACACTCAATGCCAAACCTCCTCTGACTAACAAATTTTGCCAAGAGAGAGTGGTTCTGAGTTAGCTTTAAGATATACTACCACCATCACCTTTCACATAAGATTTGGGTACATAAGGTTTCGTTTTCAGTTAGGGATTTGATCAGTAAAGCAGATCTTATCTGTGAGTCAGAGGAGAGAGCTCGGTTTTTCCCTCTCCCAGTGTTTCTCTACCTGCAGCAGCAAGTCAATACTTTGATCTCCATGTAGAGTCAGTGTTTGACAGGAATGAAGAACTTTGGCCCTCCAGATATTGCTGAACTGAAAATGCCATTGTATTTCAGCATCAGCTGGGGCTGATGGGAATAAGAGTCCAATACCTCAGCAGAGCCAGAGATTTCATTGCTCTGCCATAGAAAGTGCTTTCCTTTTTTGTAGCTTAACTCCCAGAATCCCCCAGCCAGCGTGGTTGGTAGTTCTAAGCTCTGATTACAAAACCTTTCTTTCTTTTTAACATCTTCTTTCAATTTTGACAGAAGTACAGCCATACATGATAAAATAGTCTGCACAGCCAACAGCATTAAACCAGGCTGTATTCCCCAAGTGGTCGTAATGCACTAAAAATCAATACAAAATGATTCTTTCACTGAGCATGTTGAAATTAATAAAGCAGGAGGAAAACAAACACCGTTAAGTGACTTGCAAAATAAGAAGATAGGATGGAAGAAGGGGATCTAAAACACTTTTATCAATTTTGTCAGATTCCCTGGGGTACATTAACAGCCCAATCTTATCATGCATGTTTACTTAGCACTCAGTCCCACTGGGCTCAACGAAATTGGCTTTTCCCTAACAAGTGCTCTCAGTATGGTAGCCAACAGGCCTTATCCAGATACAAAGAACCTGGGCTCAGGCATTAGTCCTATGCATGTTTCCCAAATGAGCAGATAAGCCTTATTTCTGAATAATTGGGATTTTACTGCAAGATTCAACAAAATCAGGGCATTTTTTTCACAGTCACGTCTTCCATTGGCTTTGCTGAGGTGCAACTATGGAGAGGAATGAGGGCATTGCTACCCAAGAAGAATTCTGCCCCCCAAATATCCCAAACAGGTAACATTGCCATTACTTAAAACCGAGTGTTTCGAATTAGAATTTATGCATCCAAATAAAAATATCAGGCAAACTTGTCAAGGGGATTTGATTACAGCAAATAACTGTTTCAAGGTGTATACCATTGTCATTGCCCCATTCTCTGCAATGCTACAAATTTTTGGAGAGAAAGGAAACGTCATTCATTAGGGCAAAATTCTTATGTGGATAGGCAGTGCTTTCATTTTGTACCACTTCCCTGGGCTTATTTCTGCATGAAGATTCCTGGATGGATTCCTGGATCACTGATCTCTAGATATGTTATTCCTAAAGTGAGGGCATTTATCATACCCTCCACATGTGGCTGGTCTACAGTTCCCACTTTGCAGACAATTCCAACTGGTCCCCCCCCCCCCCCCCCCAAGGTTCTTCCTCCAGGGGCAAACCAAGAATGAGCAACCTGGAAGTCCCTGAACAGACTCAGAAGTGGAGTTCAGCATCTCAAAAGACAACCTGGCTAAATGGCACTACCTAGAAGAATCCTCCAGCAAAGGATCACTGCCTTGTCGGGGCGCTGGAGCTTGAGCACCTCAATGATGTCATGAGCGAAACCGTGAAGGGCCACCCAAGACGGGACGGTTGTGGCAGAGAGGTCAGACCAAGCGTGATCCCTGGGGAAGGCAATGGCAAACCCCTCCAGTATCCTTGCCAAGAAAACTAAATGGACCAGTACAACCAGAGATATGTCGGTATGCCATTGGAAGATGGGACTCCCAGGTCGGAAGATGGCCAAAATGCTACTGGGAGGAGCAGAGGATAAGTTCAACTAGCCCCAGATGTGATGACGCAGCTAGCTCAAAGCCGAAAGGAAGGCTAGCGGCCGACGGTACTGGAGGTGAACAACGAATCCGATGCTCTAAAGATCAGCACACCATAGGAACCTGGAATGTAAGATCTATGAGCCAGGGCAAATTGGATGTTGTTATTGGTGAGACTAAAGACTAAAGATAGACATTCTGGGGGTCAGCGAACTGAAATGGACTGGAATGGGCCACTTCACATCAGATGACCACCAGATCTACTACTGCGGACAAGAGGAACATCGAAGAAATGGAGTAGCCTTCATAATTAATAAGAAATTCGCTAAAGCGGTGCTTGGATACAACCCAAAAAGTGACAGAATGATCTCAATTCGAGTGCAAGGAAAGCCTTTCAACATTACAGTGATCCAAATATACGCCCCAACCACAGCTGCTGAAGAAGCAGAAGTAGATCAGTTCTATGAGGATCTGCAGGACCTACTGGATAATACACCAAAAAGAGACATTATTTTCATTACAGGAGACTGGAATGCCAAGGTGGGAAGTCAAATGACAACTGGGATCACAGGCAAGCATGGTCTGGGAGAACAAAATGAAGCGGGACGCAGTCTGATAGAATTTTGCCAGGAAAACTCGCTGTGTATAACGAATACTCTCTTCCAACAACCTAAAAGACGGCTTTATACATGGACCTCACCATATGGTCAACACCGAAATCAGATTGACTACATCCTTTGCAGCCAAAGGTGGCGGACATCCATCCAGTCGGTGAAAACAAGACCTGGGGCTGACTGTAGCTCAGATCACGAACTTCTTATTGCTCAATTTAGAATAAAACTAAAGAGATCAGGGAAAATACACAGACCAGTTAGATATGATCTCACTAACATTCCTAGTGAATATACAGTGGAAGTGAAGAACAGATTTGAAGGACTAGATTTAGTAAACAGAGTCCCAGAAGAACTATGGACAGAAGTCCGCGACATTGTTAAGGAGGCGGCAACAAAGTACGTTCCAAAGAAAAAGAAAACCAAGAAGGCAAAATGGTTGTCTGCTGAGACACTGGAAGTAGCCCAAGAAAGGAGGAAAGCAGAAGGAAACAGGGATAAGGGGAGATATGCCCAGTTAAATGCGCAATTCCAGAGGTTAGCCAGAAGAGATAAGGAACTATTTTTAAATAAGCAATGCATGGAAGTGGAAGAAGACAACAGAATAGGAAGACAAGAGACCTCTTCCAGAAAATTAGAAACATCAGAGGTAAATTTCAGGTAAAAATGGTATGATAAGAAACAAAGATGGCAGGACCTAACAGAAGCTGAAGAGATCAAGAGAAGGTGGCGAGACTTTACAGAAGATCTGTATAGGAAGGATAATAACATCAAGGATAGTTTTGATGGTGTGGTGAGTGAATTAGAACCAGACATCCTGAGGAGTGAGGTGGAATGGGCCTTAAGAAGCATTGCTAACTAACAAGGCAGCAGGAGACGACGGGATCCCAATTGAACTGTTTAAAATCTTGAAAGATAATGCTGTCAAGATGATGCACACCATATGCCAGCAAATATTTAAAACTCAAGAATGGCCATCATATTGGGGGGAAAAATCAACATATCCCCATACCAAAAAAGTCCAATGCTAAAGAATGCTCAAACTTTTGTACAGTGGCACTTATTTAACATGCCAGTAAGGTAATGCTCAAGATCCTGCAAGGAAGACTCCAGCAATACATGGAGCGAGAGTTGCCAGATGTTCAAGCTGGGTTTAGAAAAGGCAGGGGAACGAGAGACCAGATTGCCAATATCCGCTGGATAATGGAGAAAGGCAGGGAGTTTCAGAAAAACATCTACTTCTGCTTCATTGACTATTCTAAAGCCTTTGACTGTGTGGATCATAATAAATTGTGGCAAGTTCTTGGTGAGATGGGCATCCCAAGCCACCTTGTCTCTCTCCTGAGGAATCTGTACAAGGACCAAGTAGCAACAGTAAGAACTGACCATGGAACAACAGACTGGTTCAAGATTGGGAAAGGCGTACGGCAAGGCTGCATCCTCTCACCCAACCTTTTTAACTTGTATGCAGAACACATCATGCAAGGATGTGCGGGGCTTGATGAATGCAAAGCTGGGGTGAAAATTGCTGGAAGAAACATTAACAACCTCAGATATGCAGATGACACCACTCTGATGGCCGAAAGCGAGGAGGAGCTGAGGAGCCTTATAATCAAGGTGAAAGAAGAAAGCGCAAAAGCCGGGTTGCAGCTAAACGTCAAAAAAACCCAAGATTATGGCAACAAGAATGATTGACAACTGGGAAAATAGAGGGAGAAAACGTGGAGGCCGTGACAGACTTTGTATTTCTAGGTGCAAAGATTACTGCAGATGCAGACTGTGGCCAGGAAATCAGAAGACGCTTACTTCTTGGGAGGAGAGCAATGTCCAATCTCAATAAAATAGTAAAGAGTAGAGACATCAAAGTGGCAACAAAGATCCGCCTAGTCAAATCCATGGTATTCCCTGTAGTCACCTACAGATGTGAGAGCTGGACCTTAGGGAAGGCTGAGCGAAGGAAGATCGATGCTTTTGAGCTGTGGTGCTGGAGGAAAGTTCTGAGAGTGCCTTGGACTGCGAGAAGATCCAACCAGTCCATCCTCCAGGAAATAAAGCCCGACTGCTCATTGGAGGGAAGGATACTAGAGACAAAGTTGAAGTACTTTGGCCACATCATGAGGAGACAGCAAAGCCTAGAGAAGACAATGGTGCTGGGGAAAGTGGAAGGAAAAAGGAAGAGGGGCCGACCAAGGGCAAGATGGATGGATGGCATCCTTGAAGTGACTGGCTTGACTCTGAAGGAGCTGGGGGTGGTGATGGCCGACAGGGAGCTCTGGCGTGGGCTGGTCCATGAGGTCACAAAGAGTCAGAAACGACTGAACGAATGAACAACAACAATCCTCCACCTTGTGCGACTGTGGAGCAGAACAAACAACTCAGCATCTGTATGCTTGCCCACAATGCCCTGCCTCATGCACAGAGGAAGAATTGTTTAAAGCTACAGACAATGCAGTTGCTGTTGCCCATTTTTGGTCTAAAACTATCTAGCAGCTTGTGATCCCTTTATTTTATCAGTTTTAGATAAACTATTTTATGTAATGCTTTTGACATGAAATAAATATCATTGAGTTTGGATGCTGAGAATTACCATATAACAACAGCTGAGGAAGATTCACATGCGCCTATCTCTGCCCTAGAAAGCGAATTTATAACTTTAGCCTCAATCTTTTAGCTGGATTATGTATCCTCCAACATTTCATAGGTAAAAATCAGTTACTGTTTCTACCACACACACAAGCACACTGGCTTTTTCATACAAGTATAAATTATTTAACAAAGTAGTACCTACTTTGGCATTACTTCTTAACATAAAATGTATCAGAGGCAGAAATAACATAAAATAGCGCTAGATTCCTAAATTTAAAAAAATAGAATAGTTCAACATGTTTCTAGCAATTTTTAAATCCAAAACTAACAATATACATGTCAAATGAAACAACCAGGACAAGTAAACCTTATATAACAAGACAAAATTATTGCAAACCTTCTGGATACTGCTTGAAAGCGTCTTCCAAAATACACTAAACTGCACCTTTCAAACCATTTCTGGCTTGTCAACACTAAGCCAAACCTATCACAGGTTTTTCTTGGCAAGATGTAATCAGAGGGGGTTTGCTTTTGCCTTCCTCAAAGGATAAGAGCTTGTGACATGCCCAAGTTTGCCCAATGGGTTTCTATGGCTAAGTAGGAATTTGAACCTGATAGTCTCCAGAGCTGTAGTCCAACGCTCAAACTACTACATCATGCTGGCTCAAGGAGGTTTTATTTGTTTTCCCATTTTCCCCTCTGTTTTGCTCTTAATGCATGCTCAATAAGGGGTTTTGGGGGCACCTGCTATTTAACTTGCCTGTTGTAGACAGACACTCCCATCTAGAATAAAATTACTACATTAAAATGATGTGTTCACTTATCTCAAGTTTAATTGCATTGTTTTCTTCTGTCAGGCTGTTTTGTCAGATGCTTTGTTAACTAGGTTATGTTTGTGCATCGAGAATCATTAGCTGAGATTCCCAACCCCCAGAAGATACATCACTATGCCTTGCCAAATGTTTTAGTCTGCCTACTATATTAATCTAATCTGTAGCAGCCTGTTCTCAACCAGTTTGTCATTTAAGTTATTATAGAAATGTGAGGAAAAAATGTAGGCTGGATCCAGATTTCTATCAATGGATCTACTTTAAATATCATTAACTTTGGAGTGAACCTGTGGGTTTTAAAGTGCTGCAATACTTTTTTTTTGCTGTTGTTGACAATTTTAGGAAAGTAATAGCAGCACAAAACACAGGAAGCAACAGCAGTGTGTGAAACATAAGTGGAGCAGAGGAAGGATGGTTATGTCCTACATATTCCTTTACTTTTGGAACATGCAAAAATATGTACATGAATACGTACTGAGGTAAGGCATATTTTTTTAACTGCTGCAAAACACACAGTGCATGCCTACCCCTTCAATAGAACTTTCTGGTAACTGTATATGAGGCAGGAGTGGAGAACCTATAGGTATTGTTGGGCCCTGTTTCCCATCAACCTCATCATAATGTCAGTGATTTTTGGAATTCTAAAACTTTATTTATGTCCTGCACCTATTTCCCCGAGGGGACTCAGGGCAGCTGTACAGTAACAACTTTTAGGGGAATCACTGGTTTTCTATGGGTGTAGCTACAATGTAAAATAAATGCAGTTTGACACCACTTCACTACCGTGGCTCATAGCTAATAGATTATATGTTGCTTTACATTTTTGAATTGCAGCTCCCATCAATGCTTGCAAGTATGGTCAACCCTAGAGGGCCACATATTCTTCACATGCGCCCTACCATAGCTGCAAAATGACTTTTTAAAAAAGTACACAGAAATCAGAATATTGATGACTTAAGTACTTGATCCTTCTTTGGATATATAATAACTATGTTTCCTTTGTGCCCACAAAGCAAGAACAGGTGATGGCTCATTCCCATTTTTAGAATGACAAGCTGATATTTCCAGTATTATGGGTGAATTTATTGGATCGACATCCTGGCAGCAACATACTATGTGACGTGGGACAACATCCCTCTCTTCAATATAGGCAATGTACACTTTGACTTAACACTGGCCATTGTGAATGAAATAATCCCTCTTTTAAAACTAGGACAAGAAGCATTATTTTGGGTACCACCAACACTGAAGGAAAAATTAACTTGTACTAAAAACAGGGCTGAGTGGGTTGGGATGAACTGAGGTTTAGGGCTCTGCTTTTATGAAATTCCTTCCAGAATTAAATTTATCAGATCCAGCACTGTTGATCCCTTTAGAACGGTACTGAAGATGTTCTCCGAAGGGACAGCAGAGCGAGATCTGGAAAGAAGAGTCGTCTGTAATTATTGGACTGTTGGGAGACACTAATTCATTCCAGATATTGCCTTTTTTTTTCTTTGATGCTTATTTTTATAGTTGCCTTGTTTTGGTTTCTTTTATTGGCTTTGTTCAGTGTTTATTGTTGTTTTTATATGGCCCAAACTTCACTGAGAGTCTTGATGGGCAGAAAACAAAGCATATGTGTATTACCAGATATAAAATAAACTAGCTTTTTCTGTTCAGGGTCAAAACTAATCTAGAGATGAACGTTTATTCTTCCTAAGCAAGTCCGCCTCTGAGTATTCTTTAAGAAAACCCTATGGAACTCGTGGGGTTGCCATAAGTTGACAAGCAAATTGAATGCGCATACATACAGAAGCAAGTCAGTATTACATAATGGAAGCAACAAAAAAAAAATCCAGATGAAAGAAGCTGCAGAATAGAGGCCTTTTTAGTGAGAACACTGATATGAATTGTTTTGTTAAGGAATGCATGATAAGCAGAAATTTAGTGGATAAAGAGTTTCTTAACATGTAATGAAGGGAAGCGGGTAGAGTGGCTTGAGCACTGCACTCTGCAAATCAGGGTTCAGTTCTCAACCTGCCCATGGAAACCCTCTGGGTGACATTGGGCAAGTTATACTCGCTCAGCCCTGGAAAAGTCTGTAGTAGGTTCACCTTAAGGTTGCCATTAATTCAGAAACGACTTGGGAGCACACAATAACAATGAAGGGGAGCACTTTAACAAACATTAATGAACTGTGTTTTCTTTAAGTGAAACAATTGTGGAAGGGATCACTTCTTAAAAGAAAAGGAGAATCAGCTGATTTTTTCCTGTGTTTTGCTAAGACAACGTTGCCTCCAGATACCCAGGCAAGTTAGTGTATAGCTGCACTTAATCGAAATCTACTCTGTAAAGTCAAGTGAGAATAAGAGCAGTTCCTGTACCTTTAATCATTCTGTAGGAGAGGGATTTTAGCAAGCTGTCTGTTACCTGGTAGCACAACAACCAATACTTGCTGAAATTTCCTATTCTACAGAGTCATTAAGAGTAAAGGAGCCATCTCCTCCAGTTTCCAATCAGGCAATCCTACATTAAAGTACCATGTATACTGGTGGTTAATAAAACTGGGGAAGAGGGGGGGAAGGCAGAGATAGTGGCTGGATATGTACCCATCTGTAGATGACAAGAAAATAGTGTTGCTGTGTGTGTAAGGGTGTATCTACACTGTAGTATTAATGCCATTAGACACTAATTGCGTTGCTATGAGTCAAGGCTATGAATCCTGGGAGTTGCATCTTCATAAGGTCTTCTGCAGAGAAGACTTTGTGAAGCTGCAACTTCCAGGATTTCATAGCCTTGAGCCTTGGCAATGCAAATAGGGCAGGTGCCTCACCAAATTACAATTCCCATGAATCTATAGCCTTGAGCCACAGCAGTTAAAGTGGTGTCAAATTGCATTAATTCTACAATGTAAATGCATATTAAAGAGAGAAATTGGGAGAAGGAAAAGATAGAAATGTTTTCACCCCTCAAGGCCAAAATGAACAGGTGTAAAGGGGTGGGGATGAGACTTTTTCTCTCTGAAATAAGAATTCTGCCTGAAATGAAATTTTCATCCAGACCTCAAATGTCTAGCATTGCAGAGAGACATTTTGTTTTCTGCTGCCCTTGAGACTAGGATGCAAAATAATGGCTTCAAACTACAGGAAAGGAGATTCCACCTGAACATGAGGAAGAACTTTCTGACGGTAGAACCCTCTGCTCCGGTGTGTGGTGGAGGCTCCTTTGGAGGCTGGATGGCCATCTGTTGGGGGTGCTTTGAAGGCAATTTTCCTACTTCTTGGCAGGAGGCTGTACTGGATGGGCCATGAGGTCTCTTCCAACTCTATGGTTCTATGATTCTATTTGCTATTGCTGTTTGTTATCTCCCCCTACCTACACGTTTTCTTTGGACACCTGAACTGCATTTCTTAATGGTCATCTGACAGTTTAAGTCATTCCAGTGCTAGAAATTTTGGACGGAAGTTAACTTTCATTTTTGAGGAGAAGGATTCCTATTTGGAAGGTCAATGCCTTCCTGTGTTCTTCTTACAGCTACACACTTGCTGAAACGACCAGGAGACAGAGAAAGACGGACAGCCTTGGGGCACCATGGCAGCAAAGTGTCAGGTTGTCAGTTTTGGTTTCTTGCTTGTTTTAAACTAAAGGGAGAAGAGGGAGACCTTTGGTTTGTTAGCCTACAAAATAGAAAAGTCTTCGGCCAGTAGGAGCAGCAACAACAACAACAACAAGGCAGTCTTGAAAGTGTCAAAGATTGCTTGTATAGGAAATGTTAGAATACAGGCTGTCCCCAAGTTACAAACAAGATAGGTTCTGTAGAATTGTTCATAAGTTGAATTTGTTTGTAATCCTGATCAGGTCCTTTTCAAGGTGTAACTCCAGTAAAACACACACATGCCTGTTTTGGATAACATAGGGAAGGGTCTGTGCCCCTGTTCAGAAGATTGCGCCTCATTTTCTGTACCTGCAATCATTGGATTTTGAAAAAAAAATGGCTTGTTGTAGAAACAAGGATTGGTGATATAGCTTAAGTGGAAACACCTTTTCCCCATGACAACTCTTTCAGGAGTGAATTTTCCTTCTGAGGGGTAGATTTCTCACACTTCCTGTTGTCTCACCCCCGTTCTCAACTATAAATCATTTGTAAGCCAGATGTTTGTAACTCAGGGACTGTCTGTATTTGAGTATTTGGAAATATTTCATTTGCCTGACAGGCATGGCTGCATTGACCATGGTAGACCCTTTATGGCAGCGGTTCTCAGCCTGTGGGTCCCCAGATGTTTTGGCCTACAAGACAGCCCAGAAATTTCAATTGGTACAATGGGCAGCAGCCAGGCTCCTAACTAAAGCAAACTATAGGGAGAATACAATGCCCCTATTAAAACAGCTTCATTAGCTGCCGGTAAGTTGCCGAGCCAAATTCAAAATGCAGGTGATAACCTATAAAACCCTAAATGGTTCAGGCCCCGCCTATCTTTGTGATTGCATCTCCTTCTATGAACCAGCGCAAACTCTAAGATCCACCGAGGAGGCCCATCTCTCGCTCCCACCACTGTCACAAGTATGGTTGGTGGGGATGAGAGAGAGGGCCTTCTCAGAGGTGGCCCCCTGCCTCTGGAACGCCCTCCCCAGGGAAAGAAGAGAGGCCACATGCCTCTCCTCTTTTTGTAAGAGCTTGAAGACTTGGTGGTTTCACTAGTCCTTTGAGAATGACCAGTACTAGCTCCAGCCCCTAGCTACTGGTCAGAATCTGGCCCTTCACCCCCACCTATTACCCCGGACAGTTCCCCAATAGTCCCAGGAAATGAGCAGCCACAGGCCTCACTATTACTATGGTTGGGCCCGGTTATTACCCTTTACCCATTCCCCTGGCCCCCCATGTCTTGCTTTGCACTAGCCAGGCCATCTCAAATCGTCTAGGCCCTTTCTGAAATTCCGGCCCTAACAGTTAATCTTGGCATGAAATAATAGGGTAGGATTTGTTTTAATGTACATGTTCTGTGTTGATAATTTTGTGCCTATGTTTTGCTTACTCTGTATGTTTTTGCTATTTGGTAACTGCCCTGAGTCCCCTAGAGGAGATGGAGCAGTATATAAATAAAGCTTTATTTATTACTAGCTGTACCCACCATACGTTGTTATGGCTAATCTCCGTCCCTCTTTCTCTCTCTCTCTCTCTTTCTTTCTTTCTTTCTCTCCTTCCTTCCCTCCTTCCTTCCCTTTTTCCTTCTCTCCTTCCTTCTCTACCTCATTCCTTCCTTCCCCTCCTTTTTTCTTTCTCTCCTTTCTTCCTCCTCTACCTATTCTTAGACTGTAACTCCCATCAGTCGTCCTGATTGATCTGTCTACCTACTATCTATCTCTTATCTAATCTATATATCTTACCTATCTGGAGGATTGCTCGGAGTTGCAGTCCAGGAATAGGAAATAGGAAATATGTATGGATTGAGATGCTCTCAAAGAAATCCAAGAAGAAGCAAATTTGCAGCTTGGAAGCAGAGCATTTGGAGCATCCTCCTCTCCTAAAGGGGATGCTGGTAGCTGTCATTTTTGCATATGCGCTGTATTGTCATTTAGCTTTTTGGGGGTTTTAAGTCCTTTCCATTGTTTTTTGGGAGGGGTTTATGAGTGATGGTCACTCCTTGGGTTAGTAGGTGTCTTGTGGCCAGATTTGGTGGCAATTTGTCCAGTGGTTTTTGAGTTAGCTTAATCCCACAAACGAACATTACATTTTTATCTAATAGACTAGCTGTACCTGTCATGCATTGCTGTAGCCAACCTTCACTCCCTCTTTCCCTCCTTCTTTCTTTCTCTCCTTCCTTCCCTCCCTCTTTTTTTTACGTTCTTCTTTCCCTTCTTCCTTCTTCCTTCTCTACCTGTTTCTTTCATCCCTTCCTTTGCTCTTTGGTTCCTTGTCTCTTTCCTTCCTTCTCTCCTTCCCTCCTTCTTTCCCTCTTTCTCTCCCTCCTTCTCTCCTTCCTTCCTTCCTTCCTTCCTTCCTTCCTTCCTTCCTTCCTTCCTTCCTTTGTATATGTGTTTTGTGTGTATATATTTGTGTATATGTGTATATATGTGGTTTTGTGTGTATATATATATGGTTTTGCGCATGTGATGTAATGCATTTTTTGGTTTTTTGGCTTTTAAAATCTCTTCTGCTGTGCTTTTCAGTGTTTTTATGAGTGATGGTCACTCATTGGCCGGATTAGTGTATTGTGTCCAAATTTGGTGTCAATTCATCCAGTAGTTTTTGAGAGGTTAATCCCACAAACGAACATTACATTTTTATTTATATAGACTAGCTGTCCCCTGCCACGTGTTGCTGTGGCTTAGACTGTGTATATGTGTTTTGTGTGTGTGTATATATATGTGTATATTTGTATATATGTGGTTTTGTGTATGCATTGTAATGTATTTCTTTACTTTTTCTTTACTTTACTTTGTATCTTCTGCTGTGTTTTTCAGTGTTTTTATGAGTAATGGTCACTCGTTGGCTGGATTGGTGTATTGTGTCCAAATTTGGTGTCAGTTCGTCCAGTGGTTTTTGAGTTATGTTAATCCCACAAACGAACATTACATTTTTATTTATATAGACTAGCCGTCCCTTGCCATGTGTTGCTGTGGCCTAGTCTSTGTATATGTGTTTTGTGTGTRTATATATGTGGTTTTGTGCATGCATTGTAATGTATTTCTTTACTTTTGGGCTTTTAAAGTMTCTTCTGCTGTGTTTTTCAGTGTTTTTATGAGTAATGGTCACTCGTTGGCYGGATTGGTGTATTGTGTCCAAATTTGGTGTCAATTCGTCCAGTGGTTTTGAGTTATGTTAATCCCACAAATGAACATTACATTTTTATTTATATAGATTATAACTCCCAAAAATCCCATCCAGTTTCAACTCCAGTTTTGGGAAGTTGAAGACCAAAACACCTGGGGACGCACAGGTAGAGAACCGCTGCTATGGGGGCCTTCAAACCAAAGAGAAGAACCCAGAAACAATGGAAGGATAACCACCAAGAATTGCTTAAAGGATTACTCTCGGATTAGGCGTTTTGAGAGATGCCTCCCTTTCTCCTTTTCCTTCCTGCCAGAATCAGAGGCCGTTTTCCCCTCCGCTGCTTTCTGGTGAGACATCACACCATCTGCGGTTTGCCTGTGCAGACTTCCTTTCGATGCGCTCCATTGTATTCTGGACATTGAAGCAGAAAGCATTTCTCTGTTTCAGACGCTCCGCTGTCACATCGATTACACAATGCTTGCCGCCACTGTGTAAAGTTTCCAAAGCGGGTGCCGAGCCCCACGTTGTCGACTAGGGGGCACCAACAACACACTATCAGACAATTAGTGCATCTCGGCTGTGGGTTTTATCAGGGTGTATGTGTGTGGAAATATGTGAGGGTTATGTCCACATATTATTGGGGTTTGGGACTGAGGGAGCATGTTGTGGGTCGTGTGCGCACAATATTGTGTTTCGGGGCTGAGGAAGAAAGCGTTTCCCTGAGACTGACAATTTTGCCGCCTTTGGAGGTGAAAAATGTATTTGCGTGCATAAAAAACACATGACGCGACCTGAGGGGGAAGGGAGAGAAGGAAAGAGATGTGAGGGAGAGGGAGGCAAGAAAGAGGGGGGATCAAAAGGGCTTCGGCTGTGGGGAAATAAACTGAAGATGACAGGCAATAGAGACGTTTTCGAAGGTTCGCACACACACAATCTCTCTGTGTAGGTGAGGGTCTGCTAGGAAAGGGTCACAGGCCTCTCAGGCCTCAAAAAAACAGGCCCCGAGAAACAGGCCTCTGTGGTCTCGAAACATCCCACATTCTTTGTTCTTTGCCTCTTTCCTTTAGCCTCCAATATGGAGAACCTGTTGCTGACAGAAATAAATTCAAAGACAGAGAAAGAGGGAGAGGGGAAGTTATGGCAACCCTATTGTTGTTGTTGCTGTGAGTCCCCCCTCTTTTCCCCTCAGCCAGGTGTTGCCATGGCAACCCAGCAACAACTGCTTTAGCGGCATTAATGTCAGGTAACTTAGCAGGCCAAGATAGATTGGTTGGCCCGGCCACACCCAGCAAAGCGCACACACACACAACGCACACTCTCACACACATGTATATGTGTGCCCAGAGAGGTGCCACTGCAGGGAGGCAAAGAAATGTGCCGGCTGCATCCAGCTGTGCGGCTGAGACACAGAAGAAGGCACACAACCATTGGTAACCAAGTAACAAGCTGTGAGTCACACAGGCACAGCACCAGGGACACACAAACACACACACGCTCAACCATGTACCTGCCAGCCAAGCGGGAACGTATGTGGTAAAACCCAAATCTGCACAACATTCACATGTCCTGTGTGATACACACAACTACACAGCTGCCTTCCCAACACCAAAACTCACAATATTTGTGTGACACACACACACATATACATATGACGTCACAACTGCCTTCCTAACATCATGTTTGTGGCAAAACGCACGTCTTTACTATCTACAGGCACCACAGATGTATACACAAATACACACAACCCCACACTTACCTACCAGTGTGTATGTATGTGGCAAAACTCACATCTTCACAATAATTACAAATCCCATGTGATATGCACAACTGCACAGCTGCCTTCCCAACACCAAAACTCACAATATTTATGTGTGATATACACACACATATACACATGACGTCACAACTGCCTTCCTAACATCATGTTTGTTGCAAAACCTCACATCTTTACTATCTGCAGGTACCACAGGTGTATACACAAACACACAACTCCACACTTACCTACCAGTGTATATGTATGTGGCAAAACTCACATCTTCACAATATTTGCAAATCCCATGTGATATGCACAACTACACAGCTGCCTTCCCAATAAGCATTACACATCAAAACTCACAATATTTATGTGTGATACACACACGTGTACACATGACATCACAACTGCCTTCCTATGTTTGTGGCAAAACTTACATTTTCACTATTTACAGGTACCACAGGTGTATACACAAACACACATAACTACATACCTGCCTACCAAGTGTGTGTGTATGTAGCAAAACCCACATCTTTACAATATTTACAAATCCCATGTGATATGCACAACTTGCCTGCCTTCCGAAGAATGTCTCAAAACCCACATCTTCACAATATTTGCAGGTACCACTGGTGTATACACAAACACACACAATGACACAACTGCCTGCTAAATGTGTATGTACATGGCAAAACCCACATCTTCACGATATTTGCAGGACCCATCTAATGTAAACATAAGCACAAAACTACACAGCTACCTGAGCAACATGTATGTAGATAGAAAACATACTTCTCAACAATATGTGCAGGTCCTATGTGATGTTAGACACAGTCTGTCTAACACACACACCAAAAAAACTATATACCTGCCTGCCAAGCATGTATGTATGTGGCAAAACTCACATTTTCACAATATTAACAGGTACTACAGGTGTATACACAAACACATATTTTGTATGTGGTAGCCTGCCAAGTGTGTATATATGTGACAAAACTCACATCTTCGTTATATTTGCAGGTCCTATATGGTGGACACACACATCCAACTACACACACACACTCATATCTATATATCTATCTATCTACATGGCAAAAACTACGTCTTCACAATCTTTACAGGTCCTGTGTGGTGTACATATTTATTTATTTATTTATTTATTATTTGCACTTATTGACCGCCACTCTCAGCCCGAAGGCGACTCGTGGCGGTGTACAAAACATAGAACATACAGACGACAGTTACAGTAATCAGGTCCATAACACAACATCTTACTAACATACAACTACTTAACTAAAAATCCGCTTCGTCTTGTTTGGGTCATAATCGGTCTCATAGTCATAATCCATTCCGGTGGTCATTCCAAAACATAGCACTTAATTGAAGGCCTTTTCAAAGAGCCAAGTTTTCAGGCCCTTGCGGAAGGCCATGAGGGAAGGCGCCTGTCTAATTTCGGCAGGGAGGGCGTTCCATAGCCGGGGGGC